>JAVRXN010000007.1:4660000-5317500 GCA_033556935.1 Timema podura
TCTTTGAAGTGCTTTTTATGGTAACACAGCACCCTAATTTGTACTTGTACCTTAATTTTTATATTGTTTGAATCATAAATAAAGCCATAGCTTGTTCATAAAATTTCAGGGGGGTTTGAACCCCCAAAACCCCCTTCTCACTACGGCCTTGCCTTGCGCTCCTTGTCTCGTTCTCTTTACCCACTTCCAGAACCACATCTTATTTCCTTCAAAATCATTCTGCATTCTTTCTCTTTCTTTTAATCTCATTTGCCCTTTACTTTCCTTTACTACTTTCTTGGCATTCAATCTTTTTTCTCTCTGTATATGTCCCACAGTTTCCTATGTTCTGTTTCACTCTTCACAGTAATAATTAGTTTTTATGCTTCTTTCCTTTCTCTCTCAGCTTCTTTTACCTGTTCATTCCGCCATACAGCTCACACTTTTATTCTGCGATTTTTCCACTTTCACTCTTCCTTGCTTACTACTCTTGCTCTGATTCCTCACAAAATTCCTACCTAATTCAACTACTGAGATCACTAGGAAGTGATACTTTCATCACTAAACTCCACGCCCACCCCTAGTATTCTTGACTAAACTTACAGATCTCTCATAACACACCACAGAATCAATCATCTTATCGAGTCACCCCCTTTTGGCCATGCATACAAGTGGATAGCTTTGTGCTTAGGCTATTTGTTCGACACAAATAAACCTTTTCATAAACACAGACTCGCTAACTCATTACCATTCTCATCCACACTGTCATCACAATACCGCAACGGCGGATACAAATTAAGTTGAAATCAATATAACTCCGCCAAGAGAGTTACAATACAATAATTACTCATCTCTAGAGAAATTCATTTCCCAGCTCACAAAATGGTATGATAATTTAAATCTCTTATCTTATCATTCTAACACCAATAGTGGTTCAAATATTTTACACACCACTCCTAACTGCGTGTTTGACATACCTCTGTGATGTCGTTGACGCAAGTGTCCGCTCCTATCGTGAGTTCTGTTCCCGGCACTCGATTGCTGATAGTTGCAGGGATGACCACTAGAGGAATCCTGAACTCACTGTGTTTGCTGCGGCTTTCCTCCAGGTGCAAGGCCGACAGGTACGACTGTAACACCAACAAAACACATGTTAGGAAGTGTTACTACCGTATTTAATCGATTCTAAAATGCATTTACCTCTCTCCCCCCAATTAAACGTCTCTTAAAAAAAATTAGTGCTTTTCAGAATCGCAGTTCTTTTTCGACCAAAGCTCTCGATGGATCAGAAGACGATCTACTCTGGGATGAAAATTTGAAGATGACTCAGAAGAATCAGACTCTGGATGTGAAGTAGAATCTGATATTGATTCGGATACAGATCTCAGAAGAATCAGACCTATATCGATTCAGAAGAAAGTGATGATTAACATACCTACTGATAATTGTATTATATTTAGAAGAAGGTATTGTAGCGCACCTCCTTAGTTTACCCAAGAAACCAAGGTCGGTGTGCAACAATGTAAAAGCAGAGACAACAAAAAATAGGAAAAAGAACATAAATTTGCAGAGGAGCCGATAGGAATATAACAAAACAATGGGCCTTAAAAAGGTTCATGTGTTCTGTTTCCCCGAAGCCACTCAACAGAATTTCTCATGATATTAAAAGGTTGAAGATATTCCCAGAAGGGGAAGGTTTACGCGACAACACAAAAAATGGCATCAATATCTTTGGTTATTTTATTGATATATAATGATGATATAAGAATATGGCCCCAAAGGGAAGATAAATATACATAAATATTATGTGAATAAGTTAACAATTAAAAATGTTTGCCATCCATCTAAAAAGTCGATGCCTCAAATCTCATGACAACAAAGGTAATGCATGAAAAGCATTTAAATTTGATATTTACAAAATTTAACCAAAGTGGATAAATATATATTAAATATTTAACAATAATTCAAGTTTTCTATCCATCTCAAAAAATAGACTTCTCAACTAGCCTAACAACAATGATAAAACTTTAAAGTAATAAAGTTTGATATTTACGTATTTTACAAAAAATGGATAAATATATATATTAAACATTTAACAATAGTTTAAGTTCTCTATCTGTTTCCAAAATAAGACTTCTCAACTCGCCTAACAACAATGATAAAACTTTAAAGTAATAAAGTTTGATAATTACTGTTCCAAAGTCAAACAGGCTATAAATTTCGCCGTTAAAAGTTATCATTTCATTCCAATTCATTACAAAGATTTACAGAACGCGACCCTAAGGTGGTCTTTACGTCTACCCAACAACAATAATGATTCGAAGTTAGATTTAGGTGAAAGGATATTTAAATACAAAGTTTAAGCCGAAAAAGAATTTTGGCGTACATTGTCCGAAAGGGAATTTTTACCTTTTTCTCATTCCGAACACCTATGTATGTTCCTGGAGTAAACCCAGACAAGAGTGACGTTAAAAACATCCAAGCCCAATATATACACTAGTTTATTCGCTCAGAGAGGGGAAGAGGGGGAACAAAAACAAAGGAAAAACACATCACAAGATGGGGAGAGAAAGAACGACTAAAGGGGAGGGGAATGTTGGAAAAGCATCCAGAATGAAAGTTTTCCATAGAACATGGGTGTCTTAGGCGCATACGTCACATTTATTCCCATCATGCTATGCGCACCTTGCAAAACAAGCTCCAATCAGTCAGTCTAAATACACAGTTGAATGTGCGCGGAGGTGCGAGAGCTCGCTTGGAGACGTGATACCAAAACACAGTATAATTGGACGATGGTAAGCCTGCACTTGATTTATATCGTTCTTGTTTAGCTGTGGACTTAGTTTCTTCTTGTAGCTTAATAACATTAAACGCTACAGTATATGAAAGGTGCATATAAATATATTAAAAGGGAGGAACACAATATGGCTGTTACAATGAAAAAAAACAACACAGTTCACACTTTACACTGCTGTCGTTGGACCTCTTGAAGAAAATCTACTATTAATATTAGCACCGCGTCTTACTACCCGTTCGTGTTATAGGCACTTACGCTAACGTGTAATGGTAGGGTGATTGTGAGATGAAATAGAGGACCTACAGTTTAACGTGGGATCCGAACCACGGTGGTAGGTCTGGCATTCCACACATTCACAAGTTGTGATTAATACACGTCTTGTCAGAGGTGAAGGAAGGGTTGGGCAATCAGATAAATCTGTGCCGGGACCGAGGATTGAACCCCTTGAATAAAATCTATCGTTACAGCCCAATCCCCCGACCTAGGTTTAATTCTATCGGATCTAATTTGGAGGGAGTGGAAAACGCACAACGAAACTTCCTAATATAATACAATCACGCCAAAAAGCGAAAATAGGTTTTCCTTGCCTACAAATTTATTGTTGATAAATTGAATTCTGCAATAAAAGTTGTTCTTAGATATAAAATATTAAAACGATTTATTTTTATTTATTTTCTTATAATCAAAGTTTTTGTTGTTGGTGGTGGTACTGAGAAATTAAGGTGCGTCTTACAATCGATGGCCTCTTGGAACCGAAGAAATGAGTGAGGTACAGTAATTAAAAATATTCCATTTTCAAAATTTCTAATAAGATTAGGAGATTCTCACTGTTTTAGTAGTAGGCATAATTAAGGGCTCACTTTTTGGGGAAGAACATAAAAAAGTTGTCTTATGATTTTTTATCTAATACAATTCATGCCTTACAATTTGTGACATCACAGTCCGTAAGCATAATCAGCTTTAGGTGACACAATAATATATTGAAACTCTCTCTGACTCAAAGGACTGCTTACATTTATGTACAGTACTATCAAAATGTATGGCTCAATAAAGGAATATTTTTAGGGTTAATTTTAGGTTTAGAAAATATACTTTTTTTTTAGCCCCGATTTTTAGTATCCGTTCGGTTCATATACTAATTACGCTAGTGATTTTTAGAAGAAGTGTACCCGCATTTGCGTGGAAGGAGAATTAAAAACACATTTAGGAAAAAGTACTCTCAGTACACCCGACCGAGATTCGAACCTTGATCTCCCTGTGATCGGCAGTCTAGTCTACTGCTAGAGTAGCGACTTAGACCATGCGGCCACCGAAGCGGGTCCCCTGAACCACTCTTTCCAATAAAAAAAATGGTGCAATGAAGTTAGATCACCAACAATCGGTCCTAAAGCGTACCACTGACCGTAAACTACGTAACGCGAAAAAGAATTGCAGATCTTTTAATTTGCCAACAAACAAAAAATGTGATTCATTTGGAGAGGGATACGCTTAGCTAGCCTCCCCTCACTCCCCGTCTTTGAGGTTGCGGTGCAAAACGATGCAACTATAGTTACAAAACAGAGGTATATTTCAAATTTCAATTTGAGGGTTTAAAAAGGGAGTGTTTGGGTGGGTGGGTGGGGGTTACACTGGATATCATCTCAGAGGGAACTGTATGATTACTATTGGATAAACAGCGTTGTCATTTTCGTGTCTTCGTGTGGTCAATCTCCCCTCAAATATAAGACAAGTTTTGCAACGCTGGTTAGTCAAGGTTGCCAGTAGCTCCTTCTTAATCCATCACACTACCTTCAGACATAACTGAGAGCGAGGAGATTTGGCAACAGTTAACAGAGAGAAAGCGATCCAAGATAACACTTTCCTCCTCCATAGGCCCTGATATGCGATGATATTATATATAAGTTACCCATCTAAAGAATGTGCTACCCACTTCAAAGCCTCCTATGAAGAGCAGAGCTTGTATCTTGTTCTCCCGCAGCCTCAGCGCGATGATCTCGTCGTGGCTGGAACAGGCCACGGTGGAACTGATCCCAAGATTGGCACCCCCTTTGGTCACCCATCCACTCACACTGGACCAGCCCATCTCCTGCAACTGGCGACACATCCCAATTCGCTAGAGAGTGGACAAACATGGCTTCCTGCGTGTTAATACGTGTGGCTTAGCGCGAGAGTGTGGTCATATAGAGGAACAACACATGCCATATTCCGTTATATGTGTGTTTGTATTATTATCAATATATTTTGCTAATTTATTTGATGTATTTAACGTGCACCTTCTGAATTGACTGATTATATCAGTACACGAGAATTTCTATGAGCGAGAGCGAAAGGGCGTATCAATTTTGGCGGGATAGGTATTTCTACATACCTTCCATGGGTTCTTTTACATACCACAATCGACAGCTTTACTTCCCCTCCGAAGGAAGTCGTACCACGTATTTTTATAGCTCTATACAAATGCGTCGACCCCGGCTAGGTTTGAACTCACGAACATCGGGTTATGAGGCGAACACTTTACCCCAAGACAGCCGAGGTCGACTTTAGTAACCATTTGTATTGATGCTTCAGTTTTTTTTTAATACTACGATATTTTAACCATCCAGAACCCATACCGAAAGTTGTAATTATATAAAAATAAAGAACAATTATTCATGTTGTGGACATAAATACAACCGGTGTTAACTTCGAGCCAACGCGTCAACTGTTAGAACGTCACTTTGTGGGGCTAATATTATCTTTTTACAACCACCAACGAGTTCAGACCCAGTCAGGACCAATGAACTGGGGTTTCAAACGCTGACGAAAAACCTTTGAAAGACTGGGTTCAGATCCCAGTCGTGTCCAACGGTTTAACAGAAGAGATGTAAAATGATTCTGTGTTCACTTTAAGAGCAGGATACAGTTAAGAGTAACTTAACATATTCTACTATGATCACATACTTACCTAAACACGCCTTTCCACTACTGAGTAGGCAAGAAACTGTGCATATAGCTAAAAAAAACTACGTACTTAATCCATCATCACAAACTTTCTCCACACTTCCCTATTCTTGCATACTCCCTTCAACATCCATACACAGAGTCATACATTCTCTTTTATTATTAAAACTCTTATTGTTTCTCTTTTTCACACATTCGTCCACAACATTTAACCACGTCTTACTTGGTCTACCTCTTCCTTTTGATCCACACACTCTACCTTCATATATTTGCTTATCACTCGATCCACACTCATCCTCCCAAAAATTCCAAATCAACGTAAGACGCTTCTTTTACATTGATTTGTTGGATTCCATTTCAAACCACACTCCTTCAGCACCCATTCGTTACCGACTCGGTCCTTACGAGTTTTTCCAAATACATTTCTTAGATAACTCATTCCAAACACATTCACCTTACTCTTCTGTTTCTCCTAACAAATCCACGCTTCACATCCGTAAAACAATGTTGGCGTTAACACAAGGCTGTTAGTGAAAGGCGATTTCTTACGTCTCCCTTCACGAATCCCTCGATGCCATAGCGTATCCCTATGACCTTGTATCCGTGGTAAGAAAACTTCCTGACGGCCGCCCACACAGCCGCATTCATTCCGCAGGAGGGCCTTCCCACGTGAAGTAGTCCCACGGTGAAGCGCACCGTCTGGAATCATCGGCACTAGAATCAGCTGCGGAAACAAGCGTCTGGAAACATTGGTACTAAAATCAGCTGCAGAAATAACCATCCGGAAATATTGACACTAGAATCAGATGTAGAAATAACCACATGGAATCATCGGCACTAGAATCAGCTTCGGAAACAAGCGTCTGGAAACATTGGCACTAGAATCAGCTGCGGAAACAAGCGCCTGTAATCATCGGCACTAGAATCAGCTGCGGAAACAAGCGCCTGGAAACATTGGGACTAGAATCAGCTGCGAAAACAAGCGTCTGGAAACATCGGCACTAGAATCAGACGCATAAATAACCATCTAGAAACATTGCCACTAGACCCAGCTATATAAATAATAGTTTGAAAACATCGGCACTAGAATCAGACGCATAAATAACCATCTAGAAACATTGCCACTAGACCCAGCTATATAAATAATAGTTTGAAAACATCGGCACTAGAATCAGCTGCAGAAATAACCGTCCGGAAAGATTGACACTAGAATCAGATGCAGAAATAACCGTCTGGAAACATCGGTACTAGAATCCTCTGCGAAAATAACCGCATGGAAAGATTGACATTAGAATCAGATGCAGAAATAACCATCTGGAAACATCGGCACTAGAATTGGCTGTAAAAATTACCGTCTGGAAAGATTTACACTAGAATCAGATGCTTAATAACCGGATGGAAACATCAGCACTAGAATCAGATGCAGAAATAACCATCTGGAAACATCGCACCTAAAATCAGCTGTATAAATAATCATCTGCTAAAATAAGTAACTAAAAAAATGGGTTGAATCAACTTTTTCTTGAATCTTATAAGCCATTATAAGAAAAAGTTTTTTTCAGCACCACGTCTTACTTACGCATGTGTACTAATCATGCTAATGATAAAGGTTGAATTTAGAAGAAGTGTACCTTCATTAGCGTGGAGGGAGAGTGGGAAACCATTTTAGAAAACCACCCTCAGTACACCCTATCTATCTGTCACCGGCAGTCTAATCTACTGCGGATAAGCATAAGTGTTTAACTTTCCCACAATATTTTTTTAATCTTTAATTCTGTAGCTATAATCACATGTGCAGCAGAAACACGGACATTGAATGTAAGAGAGACTAGGAAAGTGGAGGTGATGGGAATGAAGTTTGTGAGGACCATGTTAGCTGTCACAAGGAGAAACAAGATTAGGAATGAAGTTTGTGAAGAGCATGTTAGCTGTCACCAGGAGAAACAAGATTAGGAATGAAGTTTGTGAGGAGCATGTTAGCTGTCATGAGGAGAAACAAGATTAGGAATGAAGTTTGTGAGGAGCATGTTAGCTGTCACGAGGAGAAACAAGATTAGGAATGAAGTTTGTGAGGAGCATGTTAGCTGTCACGAGGAGAAACAAGATTAGGAATGAAGTTTGTGAGGAGCATGTTAGCTGTCACCAGAAGAAACAAGATTAGGAATGAAGTTTGTGAGGAGCATGTTAGCTGTCATGAGGAGAAACAAGATTAGGAATGAAGTTTGTGAGGAGCATGTTAGCTGTCACGAGGAGAAACAAGATTAGGAATGAAGTTTGTGAGGAGCATGTTAGCTGTCATGAGGAGAAACAAGATTAGGAATGAAGTTATCAGGGAAATAGTTGGGGTACATGAAATAGTAGAGGGATGGGTGGAGCAGATAACAGAAAGTGTGTAAGTGAGAGGATAAGGATGGAAGAAATTAAAGGAGGAAGAATGTTGGAAGGTTGGAGGAAGATGGAAGCAGTTTACTAAACTAACCCGGCCACTGGCTGAAAAAGTTGATGATGATGATGAATTAATTCTGGATTTTTAAGTGGTTAATAATTAATGGTTTGTAGTTTGATTGTTACGTTTGTCCTTAAATAATTATTGTACATTTTCATTTAATTTATTTGAGGTATTTAACGTGTACTTTCTAAACCAACTAATTATACCAGAACACGACTTATAAACTAACTTAAATCTAGAACGTACACAACATCCAGCCCCCGACTGTTAATTCATCACTGTGAAAGGGGAAAGCCCATATTCCACCAATGATACATTTTCGGCCTTGCCGGGAATCGAACCTGGTAACCTTAGCTCACTAGATATACACGTTACCAACTGAGCTAATGTGTCACACTAGTAATTATATATATATATATATAATATTAACATAAATCACTAATAAGAATCATAATGACTCTAATATGAAATTTTTTCCGAGTCCTCTAATTCCAAATATCCTTAAAGATTTTAAGGGCTCGAAGGGCCCACCCCTAAATTAATATAAAAATTAACATGTTTTTATTTTAAAATATATATAATTACCATTTTTCACGTCTCCGTTCACAGAAGACGTTGCAACATTTTGGCCTTACGTTCGTAATAATACAATCTATCTGTATTCAATATAGTTACAAACTTTTCAACTACCTCAATACGGCATAGAGCCAGCTTCGGTGGACGCATGGTCTAAGGCGCTACTCTTCCACTAGACTAGACTGCCGATACCGGGAGATAGATTTTTCGAATCTCGATCGGGTGTACTGAGGGTGGTTTATACAAAATGGTTTTCCACTTTCCCTCCCAGCAAATGCAGGTACAATCCTTATAAATATAACTTTCCTAAGCACTAAAACAACCATTAGAGTACAGCCCGAACAAGTAACGAAACGTGGTGATAAAATAAAAGGCGTTGAACCCGTTACTATTTTGATAATACAGTAAAGCCCCGTTAAACCGGACCCCGGTAGACCGGAATTCCTGATAGTCCGAACGCACTTTAAGGAAAACGGGTAATAAAAATTATGTCAAATGAAATATATTGTTTTGGTTAATAAGTTCAAAATTAAAAGAGAATCGTAAGAAACAGTGATATCTGATAATAAATACTTAATATTTACATGTTGTATTCAACACAGGGTGTTTTCCGTTAACAACAACTAGTTACAGTACAAGTCACGTGTTACACATAAGTTAAATAAACTAAAATCTGATTAAACTCATTAAACTGTAATTTAAAATTCATGGAAATACTGTATCCGTGCATTCTCCCGGTTAATCCGAACAAGCTTCGGTCCCAATTAGTTCGGACTAACGAGGTTTTAGTGTACACTTTAGTGATTCGTGCCATACCTGACTTGGTGAGGATATCTTATGAGGCGCCACGTTATTTATCATTTTGTATGCTTCGAAGTTTCGGCCAAAAGATCTGCAACATAATGCCGAATAAACTATCTTGTTAATTGAAATATATCGACTCAGAGCTACTATACTATCTATATAAAATATATATAAGGGAACGAGCATAATATGGCTTTTACAATGAAAAGAAGAATACAGTTTACACTTTACATTACCGCCCAATACCCCCGGCCTATGTTTCATTCTATCGGAACTCATCGGTGGTGTAGAGTGAAATACGTAATACAACTCCCCCAAAGTGTTCTATCATTCCTTAGCAATTTCTCTTTTCTTCCGTTTTTTTTTTTGTTTCCTCTTTTAGGAAGTTGAGTTGCGCGTTTCACACTCCCCCTGATGAGTTCCGATAGAATGAAACCTAGGTCGGGGGGATTGGACTGTAACGATAGATTTTCTTCAAAAGGGAGCCATTAATTTTTTTGTCCAGTGACAGCAATGCAAAGTGTGAAATGTGTTCTTCTAGTTGTAAGATCCATTTTGTGTTCGTTCCTTTTAATATATTTCTATCCATCTTTCCCATACCTTCTTACAAATATTATATTCATTCATTATCATGAACAGCTTTCATTCAATGGTTGAGTCTGTTTGGAACATAAGCCTCTCCACCGTCTCCCTTCCTCCAAACACCACTCTCCCTCCACCTTGGCTTAGTATTCTCCTCTTTCCTCCACACTCCTCCTTACTCCCTTCAGCCATCTGTCCCTTGGTTCTCCCTCTCCTCCATATCCAACATCCTTCTGGACATCATTTCTCTTTCCATTCTCCTCACATGGTCATTCCAACCTCAGTCGTTCCTTCTTTATCCTGTCCTGGACTGTCTCTTCCTTTACTATTCCTCTTACTCTCTCATTTCTCACCCTGTCACATTTTCTCACACCAATCCTGCTTCTCAGAGATCTCATTTAACTCCCCTGCATTCTGCTTCCACCCTGTTCCTTCATTCCCCACGTTTCTGCGGCGCACGTCAATATTAGTAGATAGTAGGAATATATACAAGATAGAGGTGGTATGCCTGACCTGCCTCTCAACTCGAGCACCTTCTTAAAGTCCATCCTCGCGAGAGCCTGGTTGGTCTCCGTAGTCCTCTGAACGCAGTCCATCAGGGGCCGGTGGATGGTCTCATTCCCTGTCAAGCAGATCACCATCGACTCGTCCGTGGCAGCGGCCTTCGTCACCACCGTCACAGCCTCGGCGCCCATGCGGCTTCCCTTCGCAACAACGTACCGCGTCTTACTATCCGTCCGGGCTATGTACTTGTTTACTTATATTTTTAGGGACGAGGAAGGTTATATCAATAGGAAGAATACCCGTGTTCCGCTTGCGGGGAGAGTTGAAAAACGTTGCAGGAAAAAAAAAACTACCCTCAGTACACCCGACCGAGATTCGAACCTCGATCTACCCGTCATTGGAAGTCTACTCCAACACAAGGGTGAAGACTTAGAAACAACAGATTCACAGCCGCTTCGGTGGCGGCTTGGTCTAAGGCGCCACTCGTGCAGTAGACTAGACTGCCGTTGATGGGGAGATTGAGGTTCGTATCTTGATCGGACGTAATGGTGTTTTTTTTTCCAAAATGGTTTTCCATTCTCGCAAACGCTGGTACACTTCCTATAAATATAACCTCCCTAATCCATAGTGTAATTAGTCTATAAGCGTGTAACCCGAACGTGTAGTAAGACGCGGTGCTAAAAAATTATAAAAGAAATAAAATCGTGCTACAAAATGTTGATGGTCGAATGTTTTAAGTGTTTGTCGGAGAAGAGACCCACGTCATGCTACAGCAGAGGTCGGGGCAGATTTTGTCCTACTTGTTGTCAGACCACTGGCTGATTCACCCTCTACACTTTACTATTCATGTAAACGGATTGTTCGACGACACAAAGACATGAATGTCTCGTTTCACTGCTATGACGATGTCAAAGAAGGAGTTGTACGGTAGGGCCGATGGCTACGCACTGATTGAAGAAACACACATAAATATGAGTCCAAATAAACAATACGACTCAGAAACCGTTGGAAACTTTGATTATTTCTCAAGTCTTTGGCCAAGTGTTTGACCACCACGGATTGCTTGCCAAATGACAGGAAAGTTAGCAAATTACTGGAATACAAGTGATTTCAAATAAAGCTTCATAATCCTTAAACATCACTAAAGCCTTTTGTCCACGAAGCTACTCAACTGTGATCGGACTGGGTTGTGACTACACTAGAGACATTTCCGGGACGTATAAAGGAAAAACAGGATAATAAGGAATCCGAGTGTAAATAATTTTCAGTGTGTGTTTGCCTACTTTTTTTAAAAATTTCTACTTAACTTTTTTTAACGGAATCTTCCCATTTTCTGATTTCGATATAAAATAGGAATAAAGTAATTGTAAGGGGTGAGGGCAGTAAAAATTAAACGAGAGATAAAATCTTAAAATCTGTACTATACAGTACTTTATTTTGGAAATGAAACATCGCTACAAAGCAAGATCATGTGAAAATAGAGCGTCAAATGAACTACATTATACATTCTGTAAATGTTTTATAGTGGATATGTACCGGTTTTTTTATTTTAAAAAACACTTGTTAATACCGAGAATCAGGCCGGATAATATGGAAGTGTACATATTAAAAGTAGAGCAAGCTCTTTTCCGTATCAACCAAACTCAAGAACTATTCTATCGACAAAAGGAAATGACCAAATCGTTTCCTTCTTCAGGTTTGTTTATCACCGGTTAGTACTTCTGGTCGCGATATCCTAAACCTCACACGCGGTTTGACCCTCACCAACACCCTGTCGAAGGCTGAGGGCCGCCCACCTCGCTGGACGTGTCCCAGCACGGCGACCCTAGTGTCGTGTCCCAAGGTATTCACCACCACCGTCTTGATCTGGTCGGAAGTGATGGGGTTCCCTCTGAGTCCGCGGCACCCTCGCACACTATGATTATGTTGAGGCGTTTCCCGGCTCTCCGCTCCTAGTCAACAAGAAACAACGTCCATTATCTTCCGCCTGCACGATGATCGCGTCAAGGCCTTTTAAATAAGCTCCCAATAATATATTATACCTATTACCAAGCATACCAAGGTTCTTAAGGCAAGGATATAGGAAGCGCAAGAAAAGATAAGTGTTTTGGCAGTTTTTATGGCAAAACATTTTTTAGTCAAAATAAATCAAATATTCCTCCGGTAGAAACAAAGAGTTTAATTTTCTTCACACGATGATATCAACAGTTGTTGAATATCTTAATGAACATAGCAGCATTAGATGACAAACGTTTTAAATGAAGAGACAAAGTTGTCATTAAATTCCAGGACACCCTAGATAGATAGACAAATGTATTAAAATAGAATGTCTGAATTCCTTGTAAAAGTATTATGGTTTTATGTAAGCCGACAAAGAGTTATCAATCAGCCCACCTACTTGAGTGAGTTTATCGCAGAGTTTCTCAGGCCAGTCTTTGTCCGGAGGGTCCTCTGGTATGAAGACGAAGTCGGCCTCCGTGGCCATGGCTGACTTAATGGCGAGGTACCTGGGACAAAGACACAGCACCGTGATACAACTTTAGATACAAGCTATATAAATATCCTCCGAGAGCCGTAAAGAGTAGTTTTTGAGGTGGCATGAAAACCATAGTGATCTTAGGTCTAAATTTTTCACAAAACCATTTTCAATCATAAATAAACGAAAAGGTTATTCGGTAACATAATTAAATTTTTTAATTATTGACTTATATTTAGAGATTTGTTTTAAATGACACTACCATAATAATAATTGTCACGAACTATTTAAAGATCGACGTTAAAGGTAGAAGGAAAAAATTATATAATGATCCTCACAAATCTTTAAAAAGCTCTTTAGTTCTTATTTTACACAGATTGGGATAAAATTCAACTACTATACAGATACATCGAGCCTTAACTGAAAATCATAGAATTTTTCAAAATGAAGACCTTACCCTGCCTTCTCTGAGAGTGTCTATGGGTTTCGCATTTGATTTCCAAATTGGGTACATCAAAAAAGTATCATCAGAAATAATACGAGGAGTGTGAGATTAGCCAGCCTAAATATTGAGCTTTGAAACAATTTTATCGACTCTACCTTTGAAAAGGTAAATAAGTTACCTATCATTAATATTATTTGGGGATGTAGCTCAGGATTAGAGCAACAGATTTGCATGTACAGGGTCTGGGATTCTATTCCTTTCATCTCCACCATTTTCCAATTTGCTACATTTTATGAACATGTCAATAGTCCGTGTTCTCGCCATCTTTTCAACAGATGTACACTTCAGTTTTAACCTCAGCTGCCCATAAAAGCTTTGGTCCATCCAAGGATAGTATCGTACAGTTTCTTTTAGTAATCAGTTTAGAGTAGACCTGTTTACTAGCCTTGATCATAGCCGTACCCATGAGAGTATTCGTTGCCTACAGTAAGGATGCTGCACCGATCTGTGTTGGAACATTTTAGGTTCTGAAGGAGTGAGGCTTGAAAAGGAATCCAACAGGTCAATATGAAAGAACCGTCTTACGTTGGTTTGGGCATGTTGAGAGGATGAGTGTGGATTGAGTGACGATGCAGATATATGAAGGTAGAGTGTGTGGGTCATAAGGAAGGGGTAGGCCATGTAAGACGTGGCTAAATGTTGTAGACGAATGTGTGAAAAAGAGAAATATTAAGAGTTTTAAGAATAAAATGTAGCATTAGCCGCTGGCTAACTACAAAAAAATGAAGACTTACCCTATTCGATTGAGGACGTCTCCTGCCCGCTCAAAGGTAAACACGCCCGGCCCACTTGTACGCTCACATCTCATCGGCCCAACTGCCTTCAACATACTGAAACGAGCTCAACTGTATGCTTCGTCACCGCCCTCCAGAGTGAAAGAACTTAAGAAGAAAAGAAGTACAACTCCGCCAGTCCCACGATCATGTTCTACATCATTCGAGATGGTCGGCGAACATTCTACTCCCTATCTATTCTCTTTGGTTTTTCCCCCCTCGTGACGTCCTTGTGCCCTGTGTTCTGTAAGCTGTGTTCTGTATATAAGAAGCACCGTGTGACTTATATGCGACTCTTGGGTTGGCAGAGAAGGTCGCTTGACCAAGCGATCTCTACAAATTTCAACGATGTAAGCTAAATTCATTTTCGGTCATAATCTTCGCTTTTTCTAAATTCTTTTTTGGCTCTTTTGGGGATTATTCTTATTTAGGGGTATGCGTTATTGTTTAAACTCTTGGTGCAATTTTCCTATGGAATGGGACTTAATTTATTACCATTTAGGAGACTTGTTATAAAAAACTTTGGCGTCATGTTCGCTTGGCGAACAAACGATCTGAACTTGGTTAAGAACTTTAACACAAATAATACGGACAAATCATTAATAAGAAATTTGTGAGGTTAATATTTTGACTTTGTTTATCATAAATATTATGAACAATTATTTGTAAGAGTTGTGTAGGTTAATATTTTGATCTTTTTAAGTACTTTAACTTTGATAATATAAACAGTTGGTTATAGGATTTTTGCGAGGTTAATATTTAAAATTTATAAACATTAGAATTAATCTTTAGATTATGTAATTGGTATATTCCTTTTTGACTGGGATTAGACGATGTGTTATGATATGTGTTGAGACTAACTATGAAAGTTAGAATGCTGTTTAAGGGTTCAGTTGTAGCGCCCAGCTAGTTTTCTGCTCAGCTAGCGAATGAGATACTTTATATTGTTTAAAGATGGCGCTCTTAATATGAGGCCAAGGAGTAAGATAGTAAAGTCTTTGTTGTTAGTTTTTTTGAGAATTTAAAAATTTAAAAGTAATACTTTTGTCGTTCTTTACATATACATATATATATTTATTGTTATTCTCGTTTCTTGAGAAATAAAATTATGATATAAAAAGGAATACTTTATTTGTTGTTTACAAATATTTATTGGTATTGTTTTGTTCCTTGCTTAAACAATATAAAATAAAAGGATAATAAGAATGAATAAATAATCTACTGTTAACTAATGGTGTTAGTGTCCTCTTCCTTCGATCATGGTTTAGTAGTTACATTAATTTACTTGAGGCAAATGATATTTTTGGTGATGCGCAATGTTCTGGGGAACAAAGTAACCATTTTAAGAAGGACTAGGAGGGCTTGTCTGAAAGGTTCTTATTGCACGTGCTATGTTTTGGTGGCATAGCCTTCTTTTATATTCACTTCTTTCTCACCTACTCATTCAAGATTCTTTTCTTTATTTTTTGAATCCCTGTAATCCACTTAGGGATTACAAAAAGAGCATGTCTGACTCGGTGTATGGATGTTGTTGAAGGGAAGGAAGTATGCAAGGATAGGGAAGTGTGGAGAAAGTTAGTGAGGATGGATTAAGTACGGAGTTTGTTTTAGCCATATACTAAGTTTCTTGCCTACCCCGTAATACAATTGCTGCATATAATTGCTACAAACCCTTTTTTCATCTTTTTTTTAATCATTAACCAAGGTAATCGACCAAAAAAAAAAGCCGCAACCAACTATTTGGCCACCTATGGCTTAAATCATGCCTATATCTTATAAACTACACCAAAGTAGAATAAAAACCAGTATCCACTTCAGTGGCAGCACGGTCCAAGGCACTACTCTCGCAGTAGACTAGACTGCCGATAATGGGAAGATCGAGGTTCGAATCTTGGCCGGTTTTACTGAGCTGGTTTTTAAAAAATGGTTTTCCACTCTCCCTCCACTAAAATATGGGTACACTTCAGATAAATATAACTTTCCTAATCCTCAAAACCATTATTACATAAGCGTATAGCCCAAACAGGTTGTAATACGTGGTTCTAAATAAAAAGTAAGAGCATCGTGTCCCTGTCCAGGTTCGATTCCCGCGTCCAACGAGACCTGATCTGACGTACCCGCAGTGACGGCCCATGACCTCCATCACGAAGGTCCTCTGGTGAGAACTGGCCGTACTGGTGATCGAGTCTGCCGCCTCGGTGATCCGGTGCAGGGCGGAGTCACAGCCGATGGTCACGTCAGTTCCATGGAAATCGTTGTCTATGGAGGCGACCAACCCCACCACCTGGAGTGATGAGTTCTTGTCGGCCTCTTCCTGGCTGATTTCACCTATGTCACAGGCCCCAGTGTCGAGTATTAGTTCCCGTTCGGATTCGGTAAGGGGGAAATTACGATACATTTTATCAAATGGAATAATTTGTTAGAAAACAAAAAGTCTGAATGAGTTGATTCTACTATGGTGATCACACAATCTAAAGCAGGGGTCTTCAAACCACGGCTCACCGTAACATTTTTTTTTTGCGGCCCACTATCTCATGAAAATGTAAAAGTATTCAAAGAGAAAAAAAAAGACAAATACAGATGTATATTATTTTGATAAAATAATAGGATAAATACGTATTTTAAGTTATTTTTATATATTATTTTTGCTTTATATGTGAAGAAAAATATTAAGTTATTATACAAATTTACCTTGAACTGGCAAGAGAGAGAGTACTATTTCAGGTGTGTTCGGACATATTCGGGAGTGTTCGGGCATATTCGGGAGTGTTCGGACATAGTCGAGAGTGGTCGGATATAGTCGGGAGTGCTCGGATATAGTCGGGAGTGTTTGGACATAATCGGGAGTGTTCGGATATAGTCGGGAGTGCTCGGATATAGTCGGAAGTGTTTGGACATATTCGGGAGTGTTCGGATATAATCGGGAGTACTCGGACATAGTCGGTAGTGTTCGGACATGGTCGGGAGTGCTCGGACATAGTCGGGAGTGTTCGTGGTCACCGCTGAGACACTAGGGACACCAAAAGAAAAAGAAAACCTATATTAAGTGTTCAATCCTAATATTGTGGGTACAGTATTGCGAGACAATAAGAGAAACTTTAGTCCTTGGACATAAAAAGGTTGACAACCCCTGAAAAAAAGTATCAGCCTCGTAATAGATTGGTTTGTCAGTGACGGGAAGGTCAAGGTTCGTATCTCAGATGGGTGAACTAAGGGTTATTTTACAGATGCGATTTGTAACTGTAGTTTCACCAGCTTTGAATTTTAAATGATAATGACTGCTGTATGATGCCTTAGCTGAGTTGGTAGACCATCTGGTTATTGATATAAGTGTCCGGGCTTCGACTCCTAGCCAGGATATAAGTAATCTCAATTAAAAACTTTTTCTTATGTGTGCTGTCAACCATTTTGAGAGAGAGAAACTCAAACACCCCTTAGGGAACGCGAGAAAAGGGAATTGTTTTTGCAGTTTTTATAGCAAAACTCTCTAGCAGAAACTTAGGGTTTAATTTTCACCATCTCCTCCAACATGCAAACACCAACTCACCATCTCGTCCAACACACAAGAGACTACTCACCATTCCTCAACAGCTCCTACAACACACAAGGACCTACTCACTGCTCTTCACCAGCTCCTACAACACACAGGTACCTACTCACCGCTCCTCGCCAGCTCCTCCAACACACAGGGACCTACTCATCGCTCCTCGCTAGCTCCTCAAACACACAGGAACCTACTCACCACTCCTAGACCAGCTCCTCCAACACACAGGGACCTACTCACCGCTCCTTACCAGCTCCTACAACACACAAGGACCTACTCACTGCTCCTCACCAGCTCCTCCAACACACAAGGACCTACTCACCGCTCCTCACCAGCTCCTCCAACTCACAGGTACCTACTCACTGCTTCTCATCATCTCCTCCAACACACAGGGACCTACTCACTGCTTCTCATCATCTCCTCCAACACACAAGGACCTACTCACCGCTCCTCACCAGCTCCTCCAACTCACAGGTACCTACTCACTGCTTCTCATCATCTCCTCCAACACACAGGGACCTACTCACGGCTCCTCACCATCTCCTCCAACACACAAGGACCTACTCACCGCTCCTCGCCAGCTCCTCCAACACACAGGGACCTACTCACCGCTCCTCACTAGCTCCTTCAACACACAGGGACCTACTCCCTCCTCCTCGCCAGCTCCTCCAACACACAGGAACCTACTCACCGCTCCTCACCAGCTCCTCCAACTCACTGCTTCTCATCATCTCCTCCAACACACAGGGACCTACTCACGGCTCCTCACCACTCCTCCAACACACAAGGACCTACTCACCGCTCCTCACCAGCTACTCCAACACACAAGGACCTACTCACTGCTCCTCAATGCTCCTCCAACACACAAGGACCTACTCACCGCTCCTAGCCAGCTCCTCCAACACACAGGGACCTACTCACCGCTCCTCACCAGCTCCTCCAACATGCTGGGCCACTCTGTCTTGAAGGTGTTAGCTCCTGTGAGCGACCCGTCCCCACCAATCACCACTAGGCTAGTGATGCCGTTCTGGATGAGATTCCGGGCCGCTTGGAGGCGCCACCTTCTCTCCTTGAACTCCAGACATCGTGCTGAGCCGATCATCGTGCCGCCCTGAACAGACATACGTCATTTACTGACCATTACGGGCCGTAGTAGGTAGCGACTACTGTCTGGTGACAGGGACTACTGTTGGTGACAGGGACTACTGTTTGGTGACAGGGACTACTGTCTAGTGCCAGGGACTACTGTCTGGTGCCAGGGACTACTGTCTGGTGACAAGGACTACTGTCTGGTGACAAAGACTACTGTCTGGTGATAGGGACTACTGTCTGGTGACAAAAACTACTGTCTGGTGACAGGGACTACTGTTTGGTGACAGGGACTACTGTCTGGTGACAGAGACTAATGTCTGGTTACAGGGACTAATGTCTGGTGCCAGAGACTGTCTGGGGACAGGGACTAGTGTCTGGTGACAGGGAGTACTATCTGGTGACAGGGAGTACTATCTGGTGACAGGGAGACTTGTACATAGTCTGGTGACAGGGACTACTGTCTGGTGACAGAGACTAATGATGTCTGGTGACAGGGACTACTGTCTGTGACAGAGACTAATGATGTCTGGTGACAGGGAGTACTGTCTGGTGACAGGGACTACTGTCTGGTGACAGAGACTAATGATGTCTGGTGACAGGGACTACTGTCTGGGGACAGAGACTAATGATGTCTGGTGACAGGGACTACTGTCTGGTGACAGAACTAATGATGTCTGGTGACAGGGACTACTGTCTGGTAACAGAGACTAATGTCTGGCGACAGCGACTACTGCTTACCAACAGCGACTACTGCTTACCAACAGCAACTACCGCTTACCAACAGCAACTACCGCTTGACGAAAGAGTCTTCTGACTAGTGGCAGTGACTACTATTGGTGAAAGCAACTGGTCGCCAAAGTGAGCGACTTTGGGTCACCCGACTAATGTCCTGACTTCTCAGTCGCAAGTTTGGCCACGCCCTTAAAACCTGCCGAAACCATTAAAATGTGTTGTGGAAAAGCGGATGGCAGGTCCTATCTTCTACTGACCGAGTGCATGATGGCCGATACGGAGGCCCAGTGAGCCTCCACGATGTTGTCGCCTCCGTCCACCATCCCCGGAAGCCCTCCTTGATGAAGTACACTCTGCAGCCCAGGGACATGCCTACCCGAACCACGGCGCGCACTGTGGCGTTCATCCCTGGGAACACAGTGGCACAGTTTCATTCCGAGATCACTCTGGCGACCGTTAGGATAGTTGCTCTTTCGAGGAAAATACCCAAGGTACCAGCCGGGAACTAACCTCGGGACCCTTAGCTTTGTAAGCAGTTGCGCTGACCACTACACCACGAGACCGTTTAGTAAACATAACTAATGATCAGGATCCAGTAACGTAAAGGCTCTAGAAAAACACAGCAAATAAATTTGGGCAATTTAAAAACAAATTATTCACTAAAATTTAGGTGGCCGTCTCGGTCAGCGATAAAGTATCAGTCGCTTTCAGGCCACATGGCTTGAAATAACTTATAATGCTCTGTGTCGTTTTATGAAATACTCTCTATTATGTCTAAGTTTATAATCCCTTTTGACCTTAATCTACAACCACTCTTTGTCTTATCAATAAGAAAGAGCGGAAAGAAAACACGAAACTTCTTATCTCAAGGTAAAGAGGAAAACTAGCTGATATTCTCAAATATCTTAAAATTTTCTTTTGTGAGTCTATAAAAAATTACCGAAGTTGTTAGGAGAAGGCTGAATCTATATCCCTTTTTCCTCAAGCTTAGTCTCATAGCTCCGCAAATATGACTAAAAAAGTCGTTGAAAACGAGCTAATGTCACATTCTCACACATTTTTTTCCATTAAGGAAAAAAGATCCCTGTTGGAATCTTTCGACTTTATTTTGGCGTGAACCATGTTTTGGAATAACTCATCGTAGAATTAAATATTACGTTAGAGCTGAACTTCTCCGTGGCAAAATTTCTCGCTTAATTAGGTGGCCACTTTAAGGAGGATTAGGTTTCAAGCGCTTCCAGTAGAAACTTACTGGAGCTACAAAATGGTGTGTAAGAAAATACCACGAGATTTGATGTCAAGAGGGAAATTCTGGGAGCTGAAGGAGATAGAATACAGGGTGCATTGGAGGTCAAGTTTAACTGACAAAAGAATGGACCTGTCGTAAACAGAACACCTCATAATAATAATAATAATAACAATCTAATTTAACATTTTAAACTAATTAAAGCTTATTTCCAAGAAGAGAGTTGCATATTTTTCTGACATTGATATGTGTTAGCGCACAAGCCAGGGAGCGATAGGGGTGAAATCCAACCTTGTGAGTCACCTCCACTTGTCAGGACGGCGATGGTTTTACGGAGTTGACTATCCTGCTCTGGCTTGGACGCGGATTTCTTCAATTGGAGCGTTAGTTCGAACTCCTTCCCTTTCTGTTGAACTTTCACTCCCAGCATGTTTTGAAAGATTGGTCAGTTTTACTTTACAGGTTAGAATACAACAATACACACCAACGGCATCACAGAGCATTACATTTGATGTCAGGCACCATAGACTAATTAGATATAATGGTAATTAACAAATGCTAGTAATTTATATCAAGGCCTATCTAGTAAAAACAGGCGTTGGCATGAATCTCGTACTCAAATTTACTTTATTGTAATATTTTTCTTCAATAATGTTAGGATCCTTAATTACTTACTCTATGACATTATAGACTCTTATGTTCATTGTAGCACTTACAAAAGTATGCCACCTATCTCTATCTTGAGCTAGTTCTATCCAGTCCACCTCATTACACCCTATCTCTATCTTGAGCTAGTTCTATCCAGTCCACCTCATTACACCCTATCTCTATCTTGAGCTAGTTCATTGCAGTCCACCTCATTACACCCTATCCCTATCTTGAGCTAGTTCATTGCAGTCCACCTCATTACACCCTATCCCTATCTTGAGCAAGTTCTATCCAGTCTAACTCATCACAGCCCATCTTTATCTTGAGCTAGTTCTATCCAGTCCACCTCATTACACCTTACCCCTATCTTGAGCTAGTTATATCCAGTCCACCTCATTACACCCTATCCTTATCTTGAGCTAGTTCTATCCAGTCCACCTCATTACACCCTATCCTTATCTTGAGCTAGTTATATCCAGTCCACCTCATTACACCCTATCCTTATCTTGAGCTAGTGATATCCAGTCCACCTCATTACACCCTATCCCTATATTGAGCTAGTTATATCCAGTCCACCTCATTACACCCTATCCTTATCTTGAGCTAGTTCTATCCAGTCCACCTCATTACACCCTATCTCTATCTTGAGCTAATTATATCCAGTCCACCTCACTACACCCTATCTCTTTAAGGTCCATTCTAATGTTATCCTCCCATCTTCGTCTAGGAATTCCCACTGGTCCCGTCCCATTGTGTTTACCAGCCAGTACCCTGAACAAGGTTCTAGATTCTCCCATTCGCGCAGCATGTCCTGCCCACCATAATCTTCGAGACTTATCCCAACACTGTCTGGTGGTGCAGAGAGTACTATTTGTTTCCACTAAACAATAAACTATTAAAACTAAACCAATATGAATTATAATTAAAATAAATCATACATAGTGCCGATACTTTTATAAATTCAATAAATTAAATCTACCCACTAATAAATAAATGATAACATGATTATAGACAAACCAACTTGAATGAGAAGTAGTCCGAGTAGACCCGTATCGGTGGCCGTATGGTCTAAGGCGCTTCTCTCTCAGTAGACTAGACTGACGATGACGGGGAGATCGAGGTTTGAATCTCGGTCGGGTGTGGTGAGGGTGGTTATTTTACAAAATGGTTTCCCACTTTCCCTCCACAGAAATTCGGGTACACTTCTTCTAAATATAACCTTCCTAATCCTTCAAACCAATATCGTAATTAGTAAATAACACGAACGGGTAGTTAGACGCGGTGCTGACAAAAACTGAAGGTAAATCTCTTGATTAGGAATGATTATATTTAGAAGATCCCCCTGCTATTATGATAATATAAACACTTATTCTCAAACAACACTAAATAAATAATTAACCTAAATTAAATACAAACAAAAAAAATACATAAGGAACAAATAATCAAACTAATAATACTAAAAACAAATTTAAAAAATACGAGGAAAATATTAAGGTAAATTATTTGGTAATCTAGGAACAGAAATTTTCTTACTAAACAACTTAAGGAGGTACGGAAGGGAACGCGAGGAAAGGACGACGGTTTTGCTTTTCATAGCAAAATATTTTTTTTGGCTAAAATAAATTAAATATTTTTCCAGTACAAGCATATAATTTAATTTTCCACACCTATTGAAATCAACATTTCCTTAATATACTTAATAAGCATTAGATGAGAAATTTTTTAAATGAAAAGAAAAAATTGTCATTAAATTCCACGACACCCTTAACATATTTTAAAGAAATTTTTAGGTCATCATGTGAAGCAAATTAAAATTCTATGTTTGTACTGGAGCATTATTTTAATTTATTTCAGCCCAAAAAAAAGTTTTTCCTTAAAAACTGCAAAAACACTGTGTTTTTTTCTCGTGCCCCTTCCATACCACCTTAACATTGGCCAACAAAGTTTCTTGTCATAAAGGCTACAAAAAATACTCAGTTTAACTCACATTCCCTCCACCCCACCTCAAGTTTATTATTATTATTACTATTATTATTATTACTATTATTTTTATTATTATTATTATTATCATCATCATCACCGCATCTTACTACCCGTTCGGGTTATACGCACTTACGCTAATGTGTAACGGTAGGGTGATTGTGAGAGGAAATGTAGGACCTACAGTTTAACGTGGGATCCGAACCACGGTGGAGGCCTGGCATTCCACACATTGACAAGTTGTGATTAATACACGTCTTGTCAGAGATGAAGGAAGGGGTTTGGCAATCAGATAAATCTGTGCCGGGACCGAGGATTGAAACCCGGACCCCCAACACAGAAGTCTGACACCTTACCCCCTAGACCGCCAGGTCACCCTCAAGCAATTAAAAGGCGGAACTAAAGCACAGAAGAACCAAACGGAAACATATCTAGAATTTTGTTTGAAACCAGATTTATAACATAACATAAAATACACTAGGAAAACACCAATGTTGTGTATGTATATCCACAGTTTCAGACAAGTAAAAGGAACTACCATCCTCTGTGTTTAGACAACTCACGTTTTAAACAAACACACCACAACGATAAGCCTGAAACATGAAGTTGTGCAGACCACCCCTTGAAATGTTACTTGGCAACGCCGTTGGTTTATGATATCTATGCTAGGAAGAGTATTCTTTGTATTTGAATGTTTACAGAACGTCTGGGACGAGTGCAGGGGTGGTACCAACCCTCTCACCCCCTATCCTAAGAATGATAAAGGGGGTAAGGGGGGGGACAGCGATACTGGTGTTATGAAACAGTGCTCCGTCCCCATGTGCGCCAATCTCTGAATTCTGAGTGGATTATTTTAATTAGTTTCTGCGATATGAAGAGTACAAGGGAAAAAGTAGTATAAAGTCCTATTTTAACTCAAATTTATCTAGTAGTGGTGCCATATGTTAGACAATCATGCATAGACGTCTCATTCCATAAGATATTTTTAATCATGTTTTACACACCCTTTTGTAAGTACTTTCTTGATATTAATGTGTGTAAGTAAAATAAAATAAAATAACCTCTCCTTTGCAAAAGGTTGGGTTGAACCCCGGTTTCTCAAGTCAGAGTCTCGGTGAATGACAACGCGTTGCTGTGGATTCAACACGTTCACTGAAAAACTAGCGCAGAACAGAAACGTGGTCACGTGACGAGCTTTTAAGCCAGTCACAAGATTTCCGTCTAATCAGCGTGAGCTGTTCCGCTAAAGTTCAACTTATCTCTATTTCGTCCGCTCTTCCCGAGATGTTCGGCACAGGAGAACCAATCAAATATCAGAACCAGCCATCTCATATCAGTGCGCATGCGCTGTAGAGCTAGAAGCTAGCAGACAGCTTTGTTGTCCGTTGTGAGGAGGTTTGAAATAACCCGTTAATGTAAAGCTTGTATCGATATATTGGTTTGTGCCACGACACAGCGTTATAATTTGAAAACATACATCGGGAGAATGATCTTAAATATATTTCTAGCTACTAGAAACTAAAATATGTTGATAAGCAGCTGTTTTAAGTTAGCCTTGCAATGAATCATGGGCCAACATACAGCCTGTGAATTACTGTGCTACTCAAGCAGATTCTGCTCTTTATTTTCGGCGAACGTGTAAATCAAGCTTGAGAGATAAATCTTCATTTCAGTCTGTGTGTCCGTTAGGGACAACCATTTATGTAAAGTCTGTAGATGTTTCGTGATATTCTTAGACTAGAATGGACATAGCTGTCTGTCTTATTGTTAACAGGTAATAATTATAAAAACCGCAAAACAGATTTTCACGCCCATTAAACTATTTAGTATTAATTTGTTTGAACATGTTTGTAAAAACATTATATATACACTTTTATTATAAAATAAAATGTTACGATGCACCGCAAAGACCTTCTATCGCTTTTATATTTAAAAAAAAAAGAAGGCATTTACTCGTAAGATTTGTGAAATGAAATAATACATTGTTGTAGAAACACACCAAATACCATAAATGAAATAATATAAACTGTTACTTTCTTTCTCTATGGCATCAGGAACTAGAAAAACTGTTAAAGAAAAATCGAGAAAAGAGAAACTTCTTTGTCCACCAAAGAGAATAAGAATCAAATTCATTTTCAGATACCTGAATTAAAAAGTATATATATTTACTTATAGCTCAAAAATTATTGGTTTTATAAAAATATATTTCAAATAAAATATGTTTATCTTTACTAATACTACAATTTTACAATGATAAGATATTTCGTATCTCAAATAGTTGCAGAGAAATGAAGAAAATGGGAAAATTTCTTTCATGTAAAGTAGTCTCAAAGTCATTTATATAAGAAAATGAGAGTTGCCATCTTGTTTATAATAATAAACAATGTCTAAATATAAAATTTAATCAAAATCGTTAACGCAAATTTTGATAAAATTAATTTGTTCTCTTTTTGCACTTCAGTAAACTACTCTTAGTCTTAGGGTTGGATATCTAATTCCAAACACACCTTGGGGAGAACTTATAAAAGCACCAGAAACCAAGTTTTAATTGGTAAAATAGTTTCGGCTCTAGCCCGAGGTACAGACAGACAGACGTTATTGCGAAAACCACTTTTTTGGTTTCAGCGGGTCATGAAATGACGACATTTATCAACATCTCGGGTTGGATTTTTTTTTGACGATCACAATACTTTCTCTTCGAAGTGTCGAGAAAAAGTAAAAATACATGAACAGATTGATCAAATCTTGTCGTTTTGTTTTGATTATTATTATTATTATTATTAGCACCGCGTCTTACTACCCGTTCGGGTTATACGCACTTACGCTAATGTGCAATGGTAGGGTGATTGTGAGATGAAATGGGGGACCTACAGTTTAACGTGGAATCCGAACCACGGTGGAGGCCTGGCATTCCTCACATGTTTTGTTTTGATGATATGTGATAATAATAATGGCGTGTCTGGGCTAAATCACTCGTGGCCCAGTTAGTGTAAATATTATCCAGTACTAATGTACCGTTGTCCAGGGGACGTCCGAATGTACTAATAGTACATTCTTTCCATGGAGGATCTTTACATGTCCTGATGAGATGAGGTGATGGTGATAGTGAGTATGAGGGTGTGGAACCAGTCAAAACACTTAAACCTAACATAAGCCTAATTAACAAAACCCTGGTGAACGTATGAATTATTCCCCTTTCGAGAAAAACCCCTCTTTACCAACCGGGAATCAAATATGTGACTGCAAGTATCAACAGTCAAGCGCTCTGACCACGATACTACGAGGCCGGCTATGATATGAGATTAGCGCTCATTGATACATGATCTGAAAACCTAGCCTTTACATACAAACTATTTGAATAAACGACCTTATAATTAATGGATAGTGGAAATAAATTAGGTGTTGACGCATTTAAAAAAATATTTGTCCTGAATATTCTTGTTGAATTTATCTGTGATTATTGGGTTATCCGATTATTAACACTATTAGCATTTATTTAAATATTGAAATCATTTTAAATTAATATTGAAAACGTCAACTCTCGCCTAAATCGATAATCAATAGTAAAACTAATTATAATGTTACAGGTAACTCTAGGACAAATATTTAAACAAATATTTCCATCACTAACTTTTCCGATTAAACATTCTCTTATAAAAACATTGTTTCAAAATAATTACCAAACAAAAAAAATTGTTTTTAATGTGCACACTCTAAACCAATTGATAATATAAAAATACGAATTGCAAGCTAACTTAATTTTATAGAAGATACAGCACCCAGTCCCTTGGCCATTTTTTTTTTAGCACCGCGTCTTACTACCAGTTTGAATTATACGCTCATGTAATAATTACGCTAATGGTTTTAAGAATTAGGAAGGCTATATTTAGATAAAATGTACTCGCATTTGCGTGGAGGGAGAGTGAAAACCCATTAAAAAACACCCTCATTACACCCGACCAAGATTATAACCTCGATCTCTCCGCCATAAGCAATCTAGTCTACTGCGAGAGCGACGCCCTAGACCATGCGGCCACTGAAGCGGGTTATCCAGGAAATTGAAAATACACGTTTAGAGCAATGCATAAACTATTCAGGTAACCTTATATGACTTATAAACTTAATTCCATTCTAATATCTTTAGTGTAATCCATTTAATTTGGTATGAAATAATTTTTATTTTCTAATTCAAAGTGAGAATAGCTTGGTTTGCCCCCTCCACCCCCCTTTTTCAAATAATTAATAGCTAGCGATGCCTATGGTGGGGATGGCCATATTATATTTGTCCCTTTTATTGTCCTTTATTTTCTGTGCAATCATTCATTTTTTTTTTGCATCACAGTCCAATCATCTGATAGCTAAAAAAAAAGTCACTATATCTACTTTCATGTATTCATACGCCAAGTTATATTATCTGTGGCTGTCACTTTTAATATATATAATAAACGCTTATAAAATAACACTAATCATATATTAAAAATGTTATCAATTTTGTTGGAAAGAAAAACATGTTTTTTTATTTCCTATGAAAAATGAGCGTTTCTTTATTTACCCTTTCGGACTATACATATTTTAGTTACATTAATGGAGTAGGGACGAGGAAGTTTGGGATGAAATGCACCAGATTTTACGTGGCGCAAGAACGGGAAGCTGTTTAGGAAAAATCACTCCTTAGTACAGACCGACACCTTATCTCTGTCTGTAGCGTGTCTGCCTACTGAGCTAAGAGTCCCGAAATTTTCACAGTGATAAACTAATGGCCGGGGATTGGAAGTTGTGCCTGTCCTAGTCTTAAATGTGATTATAAGACAGGTCTAGCCAGCCGGTAGTGGAAAAAAAAAATGACCCAGGCTCCAGGCTGGAAACAGTAATGGAGGCAGAAAAATCTCCTTAGTACAACCATCTGGGATTCAAACCCCGATATCTCTGTCATTGAAGAGTACAG
The DNA here is from genome assembly GCA_033556935.1 of Timema podura. NCBI lineage: Eukaryota > Metazoa > Arthropoda > Insecta > Phasmatodea > Timematidae > Timema > Timema podura. The sequence goes on from JAVRXN010000007.1 coordinate 4,688,573, forward strand.
AGTAGAAAACCTACAAGTTTTATCCGTGACTCTGTGTGTCCACTGATGTTGGCATATGTAAAACTATATAACTAAAAAGTAAAGATTTTACCCTTAGATGGTTACATTAAAGTTAAATAACAATCCCTCCAATAAAATTAAGATGTTTAATTACATTATTTCAGAGTTATGTACAGTAAATTCTGTTCTAATGACGTCTACATTATTTTAGAACATATACAAGAAATTAAATTATTGAGGACCTCTGTTCTTACAGCAGTGTTGAATTCTCAGCAACCCGCTTCGGTGGCCGCGTGATCTAACGCGCTACTCTCGCAGTAGACTAGATTACCGATGACGGGGAGATCAAGGTTCGAATCTCGGTCGGGTGTACTGAGAAGGGTTATAAAAAAAAATAATGGTTTTTCCACTTTCCTTTCACGCAGGTGCGGGTATAACCCTTCCTAATCCCTAAAAACCCCTAGTGTAAAAAAAAATACAATTTTTTCTGTCCCACTTGGATAATTTTTACCGTTTTATATTTTCACTGTTCAGTCATAGTCCAGATCCAAGTGCCACGTGCACGATGACCCTCCCCTCCCTTCCACCCCTCACGGGGATAGTAATAATTGTGGTGGTATCGCATGGCCCATCCTGTATAGTCTCATCCGTCATGCTAGTTTGTCTTCTCTCCCTCGGGCATGGTCGGTTGATCCGTCCAACTTCCTCACGTCATTAGTGGAGGGCGTCAGTGATCTCCCTCCACACCCTGGCTCTTAGAGAGAGAGAGGGACAAATTGAAACCATCAAAAAGTTCCCGCTTTTACCCCTCCCCCCCTCTCACTCCCATATATCTTGGAGTTACGCGCTATATAATGGCCGGAGGGAGAGGGAGGAGGAACCTAGGGGAGGAGGAGGGATTGCCCTCCAGATGAGGACCATTTCTTTCTAAGCAACATTCACGTCATTATTACTCAACTCGGTATCCTCAAGCATATATAAAACTTCTACTTTTCATTTGGTTAAAAAAAAAAAAAGTGGGGGTGGAAGTTTTTTTTTTTTTGTGTGTGTTCACCGACCTCTAGAGTTCATCGGTTGGTCTGTGCGTTTACTGAAATAAATAGGGCAAGGGTTCATTTGTAACTACTGGTGGGAATTTACTATCTGTTAAAAGGGTGTGTTCCATTTGACTAAAAAGCGAACATTCCATTCGGTAGTTTTAAGTGTAGAGCTATTAGATTAATTTGTTCCCTCGAGATAAAAAAAAAGATTGGTTAAAGTATGACAATGAACCACAATCAGAGATAATTACTTTTTTTAAACGTTATTTTAAATACATTCTTGTACTTAAAAAACTAATAATCGTTATTTGCTCAAGTGAAATATGGTTTTATAGTATTGTTAAATATTTCAGTAGAATATAATAACTATTCACAAAATTAACATTTAATCTATATCAACGTCGGTTGCCGCATGGTCTAACGCGCTACTCTTACAGTAGATTAGAGATCAAGATTCGAATCTCAGTCGGGTGTATTGAGGGTGGTTTTTTCCAAAATGGTTTTCCACTCTCCCAGCACACAAATAAGGGTACACTTCATATAAATACAATTTTCCTAATCTCTAAAACCTATCAGTGTTATTAGTATATGTGCGTATAGCCCGAACGGGTAGTAAGAAGTGGCACTAATTTTTTTTATAAGCCTACCTGTTCATTTTAGTCGTAACATACAGGAAAACCCGCCTCGGTGGTGTAGTTAGCTAACGCGCCAGTCGTGTTGAGCCAGACCGCTGAGGACGGGGAGATCGAGGTTCGAATCTCGGTCGGGTGAACTTGGGGTGGTTTTCCCTAAATGGTTTTCCACTTTCCCTTCACGCAAATGCGGGTTCACTTCCTCTAAATAGAACCTTCCCAATTCCTAATCCATTAGTGTAATATAGTACTTGAGCGTATAACCCGAACGGGTAGTAAGGCGCGGTGCTAAAATTAAATTAAATTAAATTAAAAATCCACAGGAAATGCAACGAGCTAAAAAAACACCACTAATATAATTGTTATTAAACATGTTCTTGCTGAGTCATAAATCATTTTCATATCTTACAATCTCTAGCTGATAAAAAACAACAAAAAAGAATAGATTGAAAACATTTTTCCGACAACTCTCATTCCATATCACAATGAAATATATTTTTACTTTATTGCCAGCAATAATCAAACCCCCCCCTCTCCCCCCACAGATATTGTTGTGAACCTCGTTATATATATTGTTGTCTTTCTTATCAGCTCCTCTTATTTCCCCGTTCTACGTTTCCGAGCCGGAAGTATTTTCTAGTATGTTTTTATTTGGTTTTACCTCTCTTGAATTTAACCTTCCCTTTTTTTAAAATCATATTATCTATTTTTTGAAATAGCACAAAACAATTCGTAATTCTTTAAGTAAATCGTGACACATTTAAAATAAAAGAAATACTATTCATTTATAACTTTTAATTGCGGCACAATTTTTTTTAAGAATAGAAGGAACTTGGACAACGCATGATTTTTTTTCATGGAATTTTGATAACACTTTGAACATAGTTACTGTATATTAATGTTTTAAGATAGCTCAGATTATTCTGAATAGAATTGCCAAATATTTAAAATTAATTAATAAGTAATTCCAAAAAAATATATAGCATACGTAATCGTCAAGACTCAGTTATTTTAATGAAATATACATAAATATAAGAGCATCCCTTAGATCCATGTAGTTATGCTTTGCACAAAGACGCCGAGTGATAAAGTGGCCTAACCCGACGTACTGAAGAAATTATTTATTTTACACAAGCATGCAAATTTATTCGTACTTGGAGCTTGCTTGCAAGAAAGAAAAAGAAAATTAAAAGTGAGAGAATCCGACAGCAAAAAAAAAACAAACCCAACAACCATTTGTTTGATGTCACAAGGAAGACAAGTGTTTCACAAAAAATGTAAATCGTCAGACGAGAGTTGAGGCTAGGGGTTGTGAGGGGGTGGGAAGAAGGAAGATACATTAGACAATGTGATTAAAAATAGTTTTACTTGTACAATGTATGTCATTTAAATCTTATTAAGGCGGGAATATTTTCACGTACATAATGGACTATTTTAGAAGCTTATATTTCACTTTTAATGTTCACAAAGTCATATTCGACCCTATCCATGAAAAGAGTAATTAATTACGAGAACTGTATTAAATTCTCCAAGTGAATACTACTACAGCAAGTCTAGATAGTAACTACTTAGAAATAGTAGCAAGATATTCGTGGGACGACTTTAACAAAGTAGAACGATAGCGTAACTTCTTAAATAAATTAATTTACAAACCAATTTATGAAAGAGTTCAATATATTGTGGATTCATTATTAAAACAAAAGCGAAACTACTTAAAGACAAAAACAAGGTAGTAGATTAACTACTTTAATAAAGTAACATGACTGCAGGAAATATTTCAAGACAGTCTTACATTTGTTTGGATATGTTGAGAGGATGAGAGTGGATAGACTGACGAAACAAATATATGAAGGTAGAGTGTGTGGAACAAAAGGAAGGGGTAGGGCATGAAATACGTGGATAAATGTTCTAGACGAATGTGTGAAAAAGAGACACATTAATAGTTTTAATAATAAAATAGCATGTATGACTGTGTATGGATGTTGAAGGGAGTATGCAAGGATAGGGAAGTTTGGAGAAAGTTAGTGAGGATGGATTAAGTACGGAGTTGTTTTTTTGAGCTATATGCACAGTTTCTTGCCTACCCCTTAAGGGAACGATGTGATTAGGTATGTATGTATGTATGTATGTATGTATGTATGTACGTATGTATGTATGTATGTACGTACGTATGTATGTATGTATGTATGTATGTATGTATGTATGTATGTATGTATGTATGTATGTATGTATGTATGTATGTATGTATGTATGTATATATGTATGTATGTATGTATGTATGTATGTATGTATGTATGTATGTATGCATATGTATGTGTGTATATATGTGTATATATGTATGTATGTATGTATATGTATGTGTGTATGTATGTATATATGTATGTGTTTATGTATATGTATGTGTGTATGTATATGTATTTTTTTTTATCGATGTGGGAAATCCTTTTTACGGAGCCTTCAGATCCTTCTGAAGGACTGTGGGACTCAACTAGAGAAGATGACTCTAGATTTGAACTACAAAATGTAGAACCCTACCCACTAAAACCACACCTCGAGAGTGTACTCCAATACACCCCGCGCGGGACGGCCGTTAGGTATTACTTCACGTGGGGCTGAATGGCCAACTGCCTACTTCGCTGTTGCTGTCATCAAGGTAATCTTCTCCTTGCCCTTTCCTCTGTCCTAAGGCTCTTCATTACTCGCGAAGACATGTCCGCTACGGCCTTCCAGTTGTCCTCGTTGAGCAGCATCAGGCTGACGAGGTTTTCTGGAGTTGATCGTAATTGGAGAAGTCTATCTAGCGCCTCCTTCTCAGCAGCAAAACGAGGACACGAAAAGAAAACGTGTTCCGCAGTCTCCTCGATCCAAGGACAGTTTGGACAAAATGGTGAATTGTCCAAACCGAACCTCTCCAAATATGACCTGAAGCATCCATGGCCGGTAAGAAGCTGAGTGAGATAGAAGTCTGTCTCTCCATGCTTCCTGATGGTCCAGCGCGTCACGTCTGGAATAAGGCAGTGGGTCCATCTGCCTTTCGTTGACGAGTTCCAGCGGCTTTGCTACTTCTCCAAAGTTCTCTTCTTTTCCTCCCCAGTAATGGAGGCTTTCGTGAACTCGAAGGGAGTCCGAATACGTTAGTAAATTCTGCTTCGCTCATCCGCCAAGAGGTCGACTGGCGCCATGTCTGCTATCACGCACACAGCGTCACCCGACACTGTGCGATAGGCACACGCAACACGAAGTGCAATTCTCCTATGGACCCTGGTCATCATGTGAGCATATGACGCGACGTTCATAGCTGACGACCAAATTGGTGCGGCATACAGTAAGATGGAGCTGATGACCGTGGAGAGAAGGCGTCTCCGGCTCTGTCTGGGTCCTCCGATGTTAGGCATGATGCCTATGTACATGATGATGTATGTATATGTATGTGTGTATGTATATGTTTGTGTGTATGTATGTATGTATGTATGTATGTAATGTAATGTATGTAATGTATGTAATGTATGTATGCAATGTATGTATGCATGTATGTATGTATATATGTATGTATGTATGTATGTATGTACATTTCCTACTGGCTCAATAGGGCAAAAATACCGTAACGGACTATAGTAATATGACAGTTAAGGCAGTTTCATACCAAGGCAACAGGAGACAAAATGTTAGCATATGACATGTTGCCTTTTGTTGCCTGTCGAAGAAAGCAGTACCTTGCGATGCCTGTAGCATGCTACAAACCATCTATACCAAAGCCACAGCATCACTATTTTTTTTCCCTGCTGCAAATATGTCATCGGGAAAGATTGCGGTCGCGGATTATCTTAATCTTGCCGAACAGGTGAAGAATCTGAGGGGGATGAAGAAAATGGCGGAACAGAAAACTGTTTGAAGGACGAAATTTATCACGAAAAGATTTCTTATCTCTATTAGATGAAGACGCATATGTAGAATTTTACAAGAATGAATGATATTATTATTATTATTATTATTATTAATATTAGCACCGCGTCTTACTACCCGTTCGGGTTATACGCACTTACGCTAATGTGTAGTAGTAGGGTGATTGTGAGATGAAGGACCTACAGTTTAACATGGGATCCGAACCACGGTGGTAGGCCTGGAATTCCTCACATTCACAAGTTGTGATTAATACACGTCTTGTCAGAGGTGAAGGAATGGTTTGGCAATCAATTAAATCTGTGCCGGGACCGAGGATTGAACCCCGGACCCCCAGTACAGAAGTCCGACACCTTACCCCTAGACCGCCAGTATGCAACATTAGCGCGTGCTACATGTTGCCTTCCTTCTGTTGTGTTGATGTTAAACATCCTAAGAGATCGCTAGAACTACTTAAATACAAGCATAGGTACGTCAAAACACTAAATATATTTTATTTCAGGTGTTTGACGTGTACTTTCTGAACCGAATTAGATCAGCAGATGAGTATTTCAATGAGCGAGAGCTAAAAGACCTACCAATTTTGCCGGGAAAGATACTTTTACGAGGATTTTTTTTTTTTACAATCCACGATTGACATGGGACCAACGGCTTTACTTCCCCTCCGAAGGAAGTTGTGCTACGGTCGGGAAAAGATAATATTATTATTACTTCTAACAAACCATTTTAACGACGATAAATAATTAAATTAATATAGTTACAGTTTGATAATATGGGGCAGCAAATAATAAATGTTTTATACCTTCTTACCATGATTCCACTATACGTAGAAATATACTCCCCCCACTAAACAAACCCACATCCGTGGTTGAGAGGCCCCGTATCGCGATTTCCCAAGACGCCCTCTTGATTCACCCCTACAACAAAATAATACCCACCCCTTTGTATTTAACGATCCTTAAAATGGAACAACTGCATTTATTTTTATAACTCTTCCCCTTCCCCTTGAAATAGTACAAGTCTAGTCCATGCCATTAACAGGAAAACATGTACAGTACATGCTGACTTGTCTAGGCGAGCGGTTAGCACGGTCGATTCCGAACTGGTGTTCCGACCAGTAGCACGGGAATAGTTTTACCACAAACTTTCGACCGCACTATTGTTCGAATCCAATTTTCTGGAACATCAATCTCTGTCTGTTAATGTAGATAGTGTAAAGAACACATTATATGTTTCGAATTGAAGTAATAATATTACAGAATAGAGCAGATAATTAGTTTCGTATTGAAATAACAATATTATGCCACAGAGCAGATAATATTATTTGCTTCGTTTTGAAGTAACAATATTATTAGACAGTGGTAGAATGGGTCTAAAATTATTGGTTGCCAGGAGACAAAGGGGGCCCACCCACAACTATTAGGTTATCATTTAATTTTTATAAGAAATATATAAAATCTTAAAAAAATGCATAAGTGAAGAAAAAGTACTATTAAAATGTTTGCGAAATAAATGTATATTTTATTTAGTAATTATAGTATACATATTACTGACAGTATACATTAGATACTAAATATACAGATTTTAATAATCAATTTTTAAACAAAGGCCATATATATATTAATTTGAAATAAATGGTGGATATTTTCTAAATAGTTTCCTTCTACCAAACATTTTCCACATTAACAGATAGATCAAAAGCATATTTCATGCAGTCCACTATATTAAGAGTAATCGTTTGAATTCACTAGATGATTGTGCAAATCTGTCATAGCTTCTGGAGCCAATTCATCTAACCATTCCTTTTCAATGTATAGCAACATGTATGATTCCAAGTTCTACTAAGACGGTGAATTTCTTAGCTTTGTCTTTATGATCTTTAGCTTTGAAAATGTCCTCTCACATTGGGCTTGAGTTAATGCTAGTGTGCGGATGACTTTAGTAAAGCTCATAAAGGTTATCATCTGCCTTCTGTTGGATGACAAATTTTTTTTTGCAAACACGATGGGCAATTGCTACATATTTTACACGTGTTGCAACTGGAATACTTATTCTCACGATCACTAAGCAACAATTTTAATACATCAAAGCTTGAAGCAAAGAAAACAATTCCAATATTACTTGATCTTAACTGATTTGTGGAGACAGCTTAATAATAATACCTTCCAATGCTTCATCTTCAAAGCCCTTCCCCGCAAACTTTGCTGATTCTAAGTCTCTGTAAACAAATTTTGTTGTTGTACAAAGCGTGAATCTAGTCACTGGACAATGCGGTCCTATATTAGATTGAAGCACATTTACTCGAAAATCAGCTTGAAAGCCTGAGGAATCTTCTTCATTATCTATAAGCTCATCTACCATTATCTTCTTCTTCCTCTGCATCTTAACTGGCATCTCTATTTCCAAAGAATCAATTTTCAATGTTTGAACTTCATCCATATTCAACTGTGAAATCTTGTCATCACATTTATTTACAAATTTCAAATGTCTTCTTGCACTGAACGTTATCAAATGTTCTTGTCTGTTCCTTCAACTTTGTTGTATCTGAATCTACTAAACTCCATGCAGTAAACATATCTAAGCCAGTAAAGCCACTTGTCTGTGAATAGATTGATAACAGGGCTGTTATTTCAAATATATACAAGTTAGTAAAGGCTGTCAATACTGTTTCAAAATTGCTTACTATCAAAATAGTAATGCAAGGTAAATTTGGGTTGTCTACAGTAATAATAATAATAATAATAATAATAATAATAATAATAATAATAATAATAGAACTTCTATTATATTTTGAAACTACTCAAAGGTCTTTAATATTTTTAACATAATGTCTAATGTCCAAGGGGGCCCACTTCCTCACGGGTCCACACAGGGCCCACTTGCCATAGGGAAAGCTGACACCCTGGCCAGTCCGCCACTGTTAGTAGACCTTACAGAGCCGATTGTTTTATTCCTGTTTAGTTACCTAACAATATTAACCCATTTGCCATATTATTTGCTTCGTATTACGGAATAAAGCGTGGTATTTTTTGCCTCATATTGGAAGTAAAAGTGTAAGGATACAAAATCAATCCTTTTCTTCGTATTGAATAAACAATTTTCTGTGGTATTAATTACCTATTTAAAATATGTACGTTCTTATCAAGCAAAATAATTTAATATTATAAACGAGGATAGCGAGTGGCTTGTGAAAAGAAACTACACGGGGGGGGGGGGGGAGGGGGGGATGTTAATCAAGATAATTATAATATCTTCGTTAAATACACACAAGCTAGGAGAGGAATGTGACTATAGTTTTTTACTGATATTCTTTGATCCCCCTTCTAAGAGGCTACGCAGACCGAACCTAACAAAACCGACAAGAACCAGTATTATCTAGTCAGCAAGAAACAGCCAGTGCGAGAGTATGGGGATTGGCACGTCGCCATTTTGGTTCTCGTTATAAGAACTAAGGAGAATATTGCGCCGTGTTGCGTGATATACTGTTTAATTAATTTTTTTTTAGGGGTTTGGGAGTATGTGTGTGTATGTATGGAAGGGGGTAGAGTCTCTGCAGTCCGTAGCTCATGGTAATCTGGATTTATTGGGGTGTTATAATTGGATTACATGAAGTACAAGGGGAGATTTAAATACTTTCCATCGCGGTGAAATAACTAACTAACTCCTTAAGAATATCTTTTTGACATTATAATAATATGTAGAGAATTAAGAATCAAATAACCAAAGCTATTTTATTTGTTTTAGTGAGGATTTACTAGCATCTAGATATAATATGCTGAAAATTTAAAAAAAAATGACATCTGGACACGGGAATCGATTCCCAGGTTCGATTCCCGTGTCTAAATGTCATTTTTTCAATTTTCAGAATATGTAGAAAATTAAGTTTACCTTATTGATGAGTAATTTTTATTTCTTGTAAATAATTTGTTAAGTTAAAAATATTCACATATTTCATAACAAAGCTATGTTGAAATTAATTATAAACTACCCCATGCTTGATCGCGTGGACAAATATATCATCCCCGTCTAGTTTTAACGGCCGGTGATGGAGGGAAAGGTCGTTGCTTGAATTCCAGACATGTGTACCCAGGAGGTTTTTTCCTAAATATTTACCCACAATTCCTCCATGCAAACGCGAGTATATTTAGTTTGAATTCTACTTTCCTCCTCTCTAACTCATCAGTGTAAAAATTTTGATATCCAGGACAGGTACACAAAGAAAAAGTTTTTAACGAAAACATTCTGAATTAAATTATTTTATCATCAGACTACTTACAAACAAGATTAACTCCAAATGATACACCACACCACACCACGCCCCCAGTCCGTCAATTTATCACGCTAAAAGAGGGAAAATCCATTATAATAAACTAGATATATTTTTCAAACATGCCAGGAATTGAACACGAGACACTTAGAAATAATTTGCGTTGTGAGAAAAAAAAGTTAATATTTCAATACGAATAAAATGTCACGCTTTTCATAGTAACTTTTTAATTCTAGATAAAATTTGATAACATTTCACGTTAAACATAACGTTTTAAAAATTTAATAAAACTCTCGTGTTATTTTCTCTTCCAACTTTCCCCTTCCTTCGCCATCAGTTTAAGTCGTGATCAAATTAAAGTATCAAAGTGCATGTAAAATTAAAATAACCAAGCGAAATTGTTTTATATGCATACGATACTAGTAGATTTAATTTTCTATTTAATAAGTACTAGAAAGTTTATATATGTATATTACTTTATATATATATATAACTATATATATATAAAGTAGTAACCAGTTGCGAGTTTTCTCAGCTTTGAGACCACTCAACACCGCGGGAAATTATCAAGTGGCTTGAATCTGGTTTGTAAGGAAATCCCCGGGAAAACGAAGTTCCATCCACGGCGAAAAAGAAACGGAAAGTAGAACTGAGTTACTTAATCTTTCCGAGAAGATTTAGTTTCCTTTTCACTCTGTGAAAGAAAGAATAGCAATTTTAAGAAAAATATTAACATTTTAAAAGTATCGTAGGCCCTATATAATTATATTTATATAGAGGTGTATACGTATGTATTATATGTATATATTATATATGTATATAAAATATATATAATAAGTAGTTATACTATATAAATATGTATGTATATTGATATATATTTATATTAAGAATTAATAGCCAGAGCTATTATTTATGCTTATTAGTGGGGATTACTCCACCTAGATATCATATTCTGAAATTGAAAAATGACACCTGGACACGGGTTCGATTCCCGTGTCCAGGTGTCATTTTTCAATTTCAGAATATATTTATATTATATAAAAATGTATATATATATATGAATATATCAAAATATACATAAATATATATATAGAAAAGGTAATCCGAACGGTTAAACGTTGCTCGTAACGTTTTACCTATTTCATATATAGTTTGGTGGACGCACGCGAACTCTACAGTAAACAATACAAATTAAATAAATCTCGATGGATGTTTGCATTTCAACAGTTTTCCCCTCACTTTCTCACCAAATAAAACTTTTGTTCTGTTTCTGTCTCTTTCTACCTGTCAGCAAAGTTAATCCACCACAATTCTCTCGCCCTTTTTTTCCCTCCACAAAAAAAAAACAAAACAAAAAAACCCACCGCTATTTGGCTAAAGAGTCGGCTACCTTCTGTTGAACACCAAAACCAAATCCTACCCCTGAACTCCCAAATCCCCCTTACCCCCCCCCCCCCTAACCAGCCACCATCTAACAGACTCCGAGCAAAACTACAAGAAATAAATTAAAAAGTTTTCCGTTCTACTCACCCCAGAAAACTTGCAGTTGGGGGGGGGATTTTATCACAATATACATATCGACAAGGGTTTGACTTTTCATGTAGTGAGGCGAGAGAGAGAGGGTTAAATTAGGGCGGGTTTCATGAGGTCACATGTCAACATGCGTTTCTTCCTCTTACAATATAACCCTATTAGAAGTTAGTCACTCACTCCCTGTTTTGTACACTGCCACGAACGAAATTTAACGAAGGTTGGACATTTAAATTTACGAGAATGCTAAGAAAAATCTAGTTTTTTTTCCCCCTTCAGAATTCCTTATACAGGCAATTAATACAACAGGCAATAGCAGCATATTCCTGATGATTATGTGACTCTGAACTATACTTACCCTGTCATCACAATTTTAAATAAGGAAAGTCAGTACTACATACATACATACATACATACATACATACATACATACATACATACATACATACATACATACATACATACATACATATACCTAATCACACAGTTCCCTTCTCAAAAAACAACTCCGTACTTAATCCATCCTCACTAACTTTCTCCACACTTCCCTATCCTTGAATACTCCCTTCAACATCCATACACCAAGTAATACATGCTCTTTTATTCTTAAAACTATTAATGTTTCTCTTTTTCACACATTCGTCTACAAAATTTAGCTAAGACTTACATGGCCTACCCCTTCCTTTTGATCCACACACTCTACCTTCATATATTTGCATCGTCACTCGATCCCCACTCATCCTCTCAACATGTCCAAACCAAAGTAACACACTTATTTCACACTGACCTATTGGATTCCCTTTCAAACCACACTCCTTCAGTACTCATTCATTACTGACCACAGTAGGAGGATTCTCTTTTTACTTCGCGACATGTCGGAGATAAAGTATTATGATCGTCAACAAATTTGAACACGAGATTTTGATAAATGTCAACGTTTCATAACCCCCTGAAATAAAAAAAAGTTGTTTTCACGATGCCGTTTGTCTGTCTGTCTGTACCTCAGGCTAGAGCCGAAACTATTTTACAGATTGGATTTAGACTTGGTATCTGGGGTGTTCAAAAGGTCCCAGGAGGGGTTTTTTGGAATTAGATTTCTAATCCTAAATTTAAGGGTAGTTTACTGAAGGGCAAAAAGAGAAAAATAGATTTTCTCGAAATTCATTCTAACAATTTTGATTAAATGTTATATCTAGACACTGTTTATCATTATAAACAAGATGGAAATTTTCATTTTCTCATGAAAATGACTTTGAGAGTACTTTATATGAGGGAAAATTTCCACTTTTAATCATTTATCCGCAACTGTTCGAGATACGAAATATCTTATAGTTGTAAAGTTGTAGAACTATTAAAGATACAAATATTTTATTTGAAATATATATTTATAAAATCAATAGTTTCTGAGGTATAATCAAATATATATTCTTTTTAATTCAGGTCTCTGAAAATGAATTTGATTTAATGCTCTTTGGTGGACAAAGATGTTTCTCTTTTCTCAATTTTTTTTGTAACAGTGTTCCTAGTTCCTAATGCCATAGAGTAAGTAGCTAACATTATTTCATTTATGATCTTTGGTGTAGTGTTTCTACAACAATGTATAGACTTATTTCGTTCCACAAATCTTACGAGTTTTTAGTAAATATCTATTTTAAGATAAAAGCGGGATAAAGTCTGTGTGGTGCACCGTGCCATTTATTTGAGTTCTGGTTCACATAAAACGTAAAGACTCATCATAATATCAAGATATAAATTTTTCACCATTACAATATTTTCTCTTAATATGCGAAAGTAAATACTGTGGTCATATGGTCCATGGTAGCTTTCCATTGTACACACCATTAGAATAAATAATATAAATTTCTGGTCATTATATCACAAATTTAATCACTCGAACAAATATTATTAATTTTATTTTAACAGTTTATAGCGTAACAATGAGGTTCAATTGTTTTAAACAAAACAAAGTTAGTCTAAATAAAGTGTATAATACTGTCACAATTTTAAAATATGGTGTTAGCGAAAATTAACAAAGCAACAGTTGATTAACGTATATTGCCGTATGAATAACAGTCGCACATAGTGGTTAAAAGGGTGGCAGAGTAGACGTTTTTGTTATTGTTTCCGTGATATTTTAAACCTCGTCTATTTTGATATTATTCTTTACAATGAATTCATAATTAATAACGCTAATCTGATACAAACCCAAAAGTTCCATTATAACGAACATCAACCGAACAATACTCCGAAAGTACAAGAAGAAAAACCATTTGTCCCCCCCCCCCCCCCGGACGGGGACAGGAGGAGCTAGGGGTTGAAATGGAGGGGTGCGGAAGAGGGATTAAAGGGGGGGGGGAGCTATTGAATTGCGGAATAAAACATGCGGGCACGCAAACGTGGAATATTTGGAAAATAAAAACTTGTTAAAGAGACATACACGATTTGTTTATGCTATCTCAAATATTGATGAGACTTACATAACATATACTGTGATAACATGCCCTTCTATAGCGTGTCTGCCTATTGAGTTTAAGGGCCCCGGGTTCTATTCCCAGCATGACCAAAAGATTTATCAAATTGATGAAATGTGGTTTTCCCCTTTTACAGTGATCAATTAATGGCCGGGGAACTTGGTGTTATATCTTGTAACGATGCTGTTTTGGACCCCTCTAATATATTCAAAAAGTCATGGATGAAGTGTAATTTTCTTTAAAGTGCTATATGTAAATTATCCTTTTAAGACTTCATCCATAGAGAATCACGCGCTTTTCAGAAATAATGTCGAAGGATTGCACCATTAAAACTTATTATTTTTCTTTCAAAAATTAACTCCGTAGTGTTTTAAAAAAAAAACAAGTGATGCTAGCTTCCTCTACCCAATAGGAAGCTAGCCTTCACGACACCTGTCTCTAGGACTCTTTCGATTAGTTGGTTTTGACACTGGTCACGATAGGTCCAAGAGACAAGGGGTAGCTCATATATAAGCTGTTTGTGCGTATGAATCCATAAGTGGATTCATCACAAAGCTCGTTAAAGCATAGCCGGTAGGAAATAGAATAGTCACATAAATCTACACAGCACGCTACCTAAATTGTATCACATCAAATTATATCTTCAGTTCTGAAGATACATCACTTTAATAAATCGTGTGCAACATTAAAGGTTTTATTTATTCAATTAAAATATCACATTATGACTCCGTACCGCTTTAATTAGTGCTCGATCACGGGGCAATTATCAACTAATTAAACGGTAGCACTTTAACCGGCACCCCAAGCAAACGTGGGCATAATTCCGTATCGTAATAATTGGCGCTCGATCACGGGCCTATAAATACCAACTATATCCCAAATAAACCGTATCACTTTAATCTGTTCTGGAACTAAGTAAGTTTATAAGTCGTGTGCTTTTACTTTATATTCATGTGGCTTAGGTCAGTTTTTTATTCAAGCCATATATTTTCCACTACCGGCTTGCTAGATCTGTCTTAGCTTCATATGACTTAGAAGGACAGGCACAACTTCCAGCTCCACGGCCGTTAATTCATCACTGTGAAAGTGTAAACCCACATTTCACCAATAATAAACTTTTCGGCTATACCGGGAATAGAATCCAAGACCCTTAGATCAGTAGGTAGACACTCTAACGACTGAACTAAGGTGTTGGGTCAAATCGTGTGCTGATATAATCAAATGATTCAAAAAGTGCACGATAAATAATTCAAATAAATGATAATTAAATGTGTTTCTCTTCAAATAATGTGTTTTTTAATCACCTTGTCTTACTACCTGTTCAGGCTATACGTAAATATTCCCGCTTAGGTGGTCGCATGGTCTAAGGCGTTACTCTCGCAGTAGACTAGACTGCAGATGACGGAGAGATCAAGGTTCGAATCTCAGTCTGGAGTAGTGAAGTTTTTTAAAAAAAAAATTTCCACTTTCTCTCTACGCAAATGTGGGTACACTTCCTCTAAATATAACCTTCCTAATCTCTAAGATCATTAACGTAATTAGTACATAAGTGTTTAAACCGAACGGGTAGTAAGATGCGATGCTAAAAAGAAGCATATAAATGATAATTACTCTAATGAGATATGGACGAGGAAGGAACCATTTTAGAGGTAGTGTACCCACATTTGCGTGGGAAACCATTTAGTGAAAACCACCCTCAGTAGACCTGACTGGTATTCGAACCCCCAGATCTGTCAGTCTTCAATTCATCAGGCCAGTATAACGCGAGAGTGACGCCTTAAACCGAACTGAGGCAGTTAATAATGATGTAAACCTATTCACAATCATTTCCCACAACATAACAAGTGGAGTTATTGATCAAACGAGTGAAGGTGTAGATATCCCCTTGTAGCGCGGAGCATGTCGATCCCAGTGACACAGGAGGTCGACAGGGGGAGGGATTGTGCTGGCGGAGGTGTGTGTGTGTGTGTGGGGTACTGAACGAGGAATTCACTCAGCAAGTGGATTGTACAAGAAGAGAAGAGGAGGGAGGAAGGAAGCGCACACAACTTAAATGAGATACCACGAGCAACAATGAAAATGCCAAACAAAAATAACAATTTCATTCCCCCCCCCGAGTGTTTTTCGGTTGAAGAGAAGACGTAACATCCAAGGAGAGGAATTCAACTTCTAATGCTTCGATCTCTTCAACTTGTTGGCCTTCGCTAAATACTGGGTGTGCCACAATCAAAAAGGAGAGAAAGAGAGAGGAGAGAGAGAGAGAGAGGTTAGCACGCCTGACACTGACATAGAAGGTTGAGACTAGGGATGAAAATTTTCCGGGAAATTTTCTGCAGTGGCGGCTTGCGGTGGAGGGTTTAAATGGTAGAGGTGGCACCTAGAGCCTATAATACTTCAAATAAAATTAATCTATTTTGGTAGTCAGAGGTCCTATGTTCGATCCTCAACAGCATCGTGAGAACAAATGAGGAGATACTTAAATAAAGAAGTAGCGGCTTCTGTCTAGAAAACTGAGATTAGCAGCAGAGAGGGTTCGTTGTGCTGACCACATGACACCCACCCTCTATCCGCAATTGTTGGCACTATCTTCGCCAACATTCGGCGGCCACTTGGTCGATATACTTGGGTGTCCCTCCTAGTCTATATCCTATGGTGACCATTTCCTACTCATGCCAATCCGGGACAAAAATTAATAAAATATAATAATTAACAGTAACATCATTAAAAATATTTTTATTGTGCATAAAAAATTATCACAATAAATATTCACAGTAAGTTATCAAATAACTAAGGAAGAATCTACGAAATCAGTACCAAAAATCATTCAGATACGGTATAAAATATAAGCATACATAATTTTTACTTGAGGAACAAAACATTTTTATATAAAAACACTATATTTTAACTATATTTTTCTGAATGAATTTAAAAAAAAATCGTCATTGTTTTCAATTTTGTGTTTGAACTCTTCACAAAAGTACACTCAATTACATCTTGTTATAATAATGGCTTGTA
This sequence comes from Timema podura, assembly GCA_033556935.1. NCBI lineage: Eukaryota > Metazoa > Arthropoda > Insecta > Phasmatodea > Timematidae > Timema > Timema podura. The sequence goes on from JAVRXN010000007.1 coordinate 4,705,428, forward strand.
ATGTTTAGACGCTCATTTGTGTTTTTTCTGCACTCAACAAATTATTAATTATGTAAAAAAAAATTTCCTGTGGCTGCATTTTGTCCCTGGAAGGCTTCTCACTAAATCCTCGCCCCTCGCCCCAGTGGGTGAACTAAACAAGACGACTCTTTGGTTATTTTTTTAATATTGTATCCTGACTCGTGAGGTCTAGTCTAGTGTATCAAAACGCGTGATAAATCTGACACGCGTTGATAAAACAATTTAATAAAATGTAATATTGTATATTAAAAAAAGGACGATTTTCAATATCCGGGACTTTTTCCGGAACATTTACAAATGCGGGACAGTGTGCTAAAATCCGGGACGAATGGTCCTGTCCTTCATCACCCAGGTTTCTGATGCATACCGCAATACGCCACTCCTTTGCATTTCCGTGGGGAGTCTCTACTACAGACTTTATGAGAAGTAATGTAATACAATAATATAATATTAAACTATCCGAGCCCCCAGAATCCTCAATGAGGTTGAAATACGTGACCACGGTGTAAGAATTTTAACTCTGTCGATTTATATTGTATTTAGTTTTAATTTATTTTTTAACTGTTTATTTATTTTTACGCGACTAGCACGCCATGCGGCCAGATGTCATACTACGTTTAATTAATTCTCGTTGTATTTATTTTTAAATTTATTGTTTTCAACGGACATTTCATTGCGTCGAAGGAAACACCAGATAATAATAACAATACTTTTATTAGAACAAGAAATATACTTATTAACCGGGTTTTTGTCCAAATATTCCGTCCACATTTTAAACCAAAACTGATCAGGTGTAATTTTATTTTTAACGTCTTCTACGAGATTCTACGATAATCATAATGGCCGCGCTACACGAGGTAGAAAGAAATTGACTCTAGCAGAGGGGGAAGGCGGGGGATGTGACGACACAGACACGTCATCGAAATTGAGTTTGTTTACAAACAATGATCATATTATATCAAACTGTCAGATATCATATTCTGCATCCATTTAGTTAAAGATTCAAATTTTATCAAGCTTCTTGGTTATTATTTCTTTCCCCCCAAGATATTCCTTGTTTCTAATTTAATTTCACGTATTTATAGACATATATTTCAAATTTAGAACTTATCCGCGAGATTTTCGGGGCCTCTACGAGAAATTCCGAGAGGCGGGAATTGGAAGAGAGAAGCGAAACTGGCGTCTTGGAGAGACACATTATTTTCAGTGCGACCAAAATTGAAATTTTAACAGTTATTTCTTAAAATAATCTTACAAGTGTACATCAAAATGACTACCCAGAGACGCGACGACAACTTTAAACCATTGGTAGCCTTCTGCAATGACGTTTCTTGGACTTTTAGTGAGTTTTGGACCAGCTCACAGTTTCGACGATGACCTCTCAGGACATCTTTTGAGGTGATATCAACATTTTTTTAAATATAAGTTTTAATCTCTACCCCGCTTCGACCTCACTACGCAGACGTTATATTTTTACGAACTTTTCCTATACAATTTCAAGACTTCGTGCTATTTTCTTCTAAAGTTTTATATATATATATATATATATATATAATTTTCTTCTAAAGTTATATAAATAATTTTCTTCTAAAGTTATATATATATAATTTTCTTCTAAAGTTATATAATATGTATATATATATATACACATTTTTTCCTCAAGTTAACATTTTTTTTCCTAACAATGACTCTGGAAATAATATTTTGGCCAGAGTCATTCCTTCGACAGGGGTGAACTGTCTTATATTCTATTATTAATTTATTTTAATTATTAACTTCATAAAGTACCTCTATTAAATAGGGTGTCTCCAGAAATTATAATATTTTTATTATTATTTCAATAATTTTCCAAAAAAGACTGTAGTTAAGATATTTTATATTAATACATCAAATTACTGAACTGTTATTTGAATTATGAATTGTATTTTAAATTTATAATTTAACAGACGTCTGTTAGGCAGGGTAAAATTTTAGATTGACAATTATTTATTAAAGTAAAAACTAGACTTTATTTTTTTTTTCAAAGTCAAATCCGTTGTTAAGTATTTTATTTATATTATTATCATCATAATTAAATGTTATCCGCCTTGTTAATTTTGCTATAAAAACATATCTATTTAGCGATGTCTCACCTGCAAGCAGTTCCCAGGGATGTTGACCTTGGAGGCCGGTATTGTTGTACGCAAGGTGAGTCCATTGTTGACCAGGCACAGTAAAGGTATATTTTTTTCTCCCAACATGACCCAGAGGTCCTGAGAGAGTCTCGTGTTCGATTTTATGCATTATTATTATTATTTTAAGTTTTACCCCGAGAGAATTTTTTGTTGTGGTTAAATGGAAATGTTGGTTTTGAACCCAAAGTATTGTATCCATTTTAAATCTGAGCTAACCCACTATTCTTTCATAAACTATATTGATGCCTTTTTTTTATATTTCCCCACGCTTTTTTATAAAATACATTACACTTCATTATTAATATATATATATATATATATATATATATATATATATATATAATAAGTAACTTTTATATTTACAACTGTAACCCTCATAAAACCAAATACTTGAATGCCTTAAAAACACCTGTATTGAGTGTATATCCCATAGCGTGCCGTGGAACAATTTAAATTTGTCACGCATGCGCAGTAGCTCGGCGAGTGAAACTAGGTAGTGAAGGGAGGGGGGGGGGTAGGGGTGGAAGACAGGCTATCAGCAATGTCCGGTCCACGCAGCCTCTCAGTTGAGCGGTGTCGGGCGAATCGGATGGCGGTCTGAAGTAAGGATTGTTTACCTCTCATTGTTCTGTATCACGAAACTTCGCGCGATATATCGCAAGTTTATCTTTTCCTAGTCTTATTTAAGTTTTAACAAATACAACTCACTGATGGGCGTTAACACGTGGTTTCAACACATAATGTTATTTTACAATCAATTATTTATTTTTCAAAAAATTTAGATTTGTTTGTGACGAAATGTAAAAAAAAACCCATTCAACCCGAAATGTTTCGAAGAATTTCACGGAAGGAACTCCCAAGCCCTTGAAGTTTTTAGCATTGTCATGGTAATATACAACATGTATAGTAATTAATAGCATAATTTTTAGCACTAATATTTTATTTATTCTGATTTATTGTAGTCAAACAAAAAAGAGAAATAGATTTTCTGAAAGTAATATTTTGGTGTACATAATATTTAAGATTATTATGAAATTTAACTAAAGTATACAGATAATATAAATATATAATAAATTATGAATATACTAGATAATTTATCTTATATTATATTAAAAAAATCTATTTAGTAACCAGTAATAGCCACGGGCTGTTTATATTTGGTTTTGAAATGTGCTATGCAATATTATTACTATAGTTATCATAGTGATATGATGTAATGAGGTGGACTGGATAGAACTAGCTCAAGATAGAGATAGGGTGTAATGAGGTGGACTGGATATAACTAGATCAAGATATTGTTAGGATGTAATGAGGTGGACTGGATATAACTAGCTCAAGATATTGATATGATGTAATGAGGTGGACTGGATATAACTAGCTCAAGATATTGATAGGATGTAATGAGGTGGACTGGATAGAACTAGCTCAAGATATTGATGTGATGTAATGAGGTGGACTGGATAGAACTAGCTCAAGATAGTTATATGATGTAATGAGGTGGACTGGATATAACTAGCTCAAGATACTGATAGGATGTAATGAGGTGGACTGGATAGAACTAGCTCAAGATAGTGATATGATGTAATGAGGTGGACTGGATATAACTAGCTCAAAATAGGGATAGGGTGTAATGAGGTGGACTGGATATAACTAGCTCAAGATAGGGATAGGTTGTAATGGGTTGCCTAGATAGAACTAGCTCAAGATAGGGACAGGGTGTAATGAGGTGGACTGGATAGAACTAGCTCAAGATAGGGATAGGTTGTAATGGGGTTGCCTAGATATAACTAGCTCAAGATAGGGACAGGGTGTAATGAGGTGGACTGGATAGAACTAGCTCAAGATAGGGATAGGTTGTAATGGGGTTGCCTAGATAGAACTAGCTCAAGATAGGGACAGGGTGTAATGGGGTTGCCTAGATAGAACTAGCTCAAGATAGGGACAGGGTGTAATGAGGTGGACTGGATAGAACTAGCTCAAGATAGGGACAGGGTGTAATGGGGTTGCCTAGATAGAACTAGCTCAAGATAGGGACAGGGTGTAATGAGGTGGACTGGATAGAACTAGCTCAAGATAGGGACAGGGTGTAATGAGGTGGACTGGATAGAACTAGCTCAAGATAGGGATAGTTGGTGTAGTTTGTAAGTGCGGCAACTAACTTTCGAGTTCCTAATAACATGGAGTAAGTAAGTATCATTATTATAGTGAAATATCTTCCTACCATCCTTAATTTATAGCATATGACCAGCATCGGTGGACACGTGGACTAGGCGTCAAGCTCGTCTAGTCTGAGTTTTCCGATGATGGGGTTCGAATCCCTAATGGGCGTATTGAGGGTTGTTTTTACCAAATGGTTTCCTACTTTCCCTTCACGAAACTGATGGTACATTTTCTCTAAGCTCTACCTTTCTTATCCCTATTCCACTAGTGTGTTTTAAGGCAGATAGTCTGGACGGGTAGTAAGACACGTTGAAAAGAAAAATATGCCTTATGGTTTCTAAAGTGAAATCTAAACATTTTAAATATATGTATACTTTTTAAAACCGCGTCTTACTACCCGTTCGGGTTATACACTTATGTACTAATTACGCTAGTGGTTACAAGGACGGGAAGGTTTTATTTATAGGAAATGTATCCGCATTTTTTGGAGGGATAGTAGAAATCAATTTTAGAAGGAAAAAAAACACGCTCAGTACACCCAGCCGAGATTTGAACCTTGATCTCCCCGTCATCGCCAGTCTAGTCTACTGCGAGATTAGCGCCTTAGACCATGTGTCCACCGAAGTGGTATTTCAAATATTGGTTATGTCAACTATCCCTCGACTTTGGTCAAGAGCGTTATGTGTTTAATCTCTGAGGGTCCGGTTCAAACCCCTGTTACATCACGGCGATAAGATAAGTGTGTTCCGAGTGACTCGGAGTTTATTAGAAAGATGATTCTCTTGTAATGAGTCATCAAAAACAATAACAATAACAAAATACTAACACAAAGTTAAAAAAACAACTTATACGTTCATAAAGTGGCAACCTTCCAGTTTATAAAAAAAATCCTAAGAAAAATAAACACTCATAAAATTTAAATTTTATTTGAGAAAAAGAAAATTCTTTTACAAAAGTTCGGCATCCGGTTGGTTCCCCCCTCCCCCACATGTTCCGGAAGAGGTTAATGACCCACTTACACCTAAAGAAACGCCAAGCCCTGCCAGATTTTTTTTTGGGGTGCGCGCAAATGGGATATTATTTGCATTTTCTTACGGCGTGCGTCGTTCAAAGCGAAACTACACCTTCAACATGTTTAGGTAATTTAATTTACATAAATAAATGCGTTTTCGTTTTAAAACATCGCATTGTTATTTTACCTCTGTAATTGACGTCAATAAATAGTGTTACTTTTCGTACACAAGCTAATCATTTTTAATATATATTTTTTAGAACCGCCTCTTACTAACCCTTCGGGTTGTACGTCTATATATTAATTACACTAATGGTTTTGTGATTAAGAAGGTCACATTTAGAGGAAGTGTACCAGAATTTACGTGGAAAATCATTTTGGAAAAACCACCCTTAATACACTCGACTGAGATTCGAACCTCGATCTTTCTAGTATACTGCGAAAGTAGCGCGTCAAATCACGCGGACACCAAAAGCGGTTATTTTTTAAATGGTATTATTGCAGTTAATGTTATTAAATTTAACTGGCCGTTTGTATTTTTTTTAATGAGATACATTTGTGCGCTGTCTACATTTAAACCTGATAAAAACTAATATATTTTACTTTTAACGTTTAGAGATATAATATGCACTATCTTTCCTTCTTGTATTTGGGTGTATTAAGACGGGAATAAATATAACGCGAGTTAAGTTAAAGTTTTTATATCAAAACATTATTTTGGCTAAAATAAATCAAATATTTCTCCGGTAGAAACATTGAGTTTAATTTTCTTAATATTGTGACTCCAACAGTTGTTAATTTATACATAAGGAGAATATGAATCCTCTCAAATTCTAAGAAAAAAAAAATCAATGAGACGTTATTGGAAAAAAAAAATTCGCCCAAGTCTACTTTATTGATTATCCAAGTCACATAGTTCGAAGTAAAACTCAAAGTAATGTCGTTTTATAATTTTTGTGCAAATTTATACCTCAACACTTATTTTTTTAATATAATCTCTCGATCCCTGTCTAAAATAGCCTCAATACTTTCACCGGATAACGTAAATAAGGTTCATATAAATATTGTGGATTCTCTTTTTAACATTTGTAAACTTTTATATAATCATCCATGATGTTAATACTTTAAAAAAAAAGTATAACTAGAACCTACTTTCGAAAGTAACTGTAGCTTTTCTTTCAAATGTTTTTATTTGACAGTTTTGAAAACATTCTCGGTGTGTAAACTTTAATATTAAAAAAAGATGACAATTGGTTGTGGAAATTACTGTCGGAAGTAATCGCTTCACATTTTACATATTAAAATTATATATTATATACAAACAGAAGTATCTGACGTCGCCCGGAGTAACCACGTAGTACATTGCGTTGTTACCCCGGGTAACGCTTTTCTTTGCTTCAAAAAGACAGAAAAATATTTTTAATTTTATTTCTTCCGACCCAGTTTTTAATAAATTCATAAGAATATAGTCAAAAATTTAAAATTCCATCTTCTAGGTACACATGTTCTTGCACAGGGTTGCTACTAGTTTTAAATGTCAACCCTCTACGTGAGAAAGAAATCGCGCAACGTTCATGACTTACGAACAAACTCTTCATTTTATTAATATTGAAGAGATACCTGCTTCAGTGGTCGCATTGTTTAAGGCGTCACTCTCGCAATAGACTAGTCTACTGATGATGGGGAGATCGGGGTTCTAATACCGGTCGGGTGTATTGAGGGTGGTTATTCATAAATGGTTTTACACTATTTCTCTATACACGTAAATGTGGGTACACTTATTCTAAATTTAACCTTCATCATATTTAACTCATTAGAGTAATTAGTAAATATTATGCCTATAGCGTGAATAGGTAGTAAGACGCGGTGCTAAAATAATATTATATATATGCCTATATATGGTATTTTATATAAGTTTCTTGCTACCAATATCCAAATATAGATATAAGACTACAAGTAGCTACTTATATTAAAGTTTGGTTTCAATTTCAAAGTTTAAATTTACTCGTACTAATAACGGTTACATACAAGCTGTAAAATCGTTAAAAAATATTGGTGAATTCAGTATTCACTGTTATTATTATTAGCACCGCGTCTTACTACCGTTCGGGTTATACGCACTTACGCTCATGTGTAATGGTAGGGTGATTGTGAGATGAAATGGAGGACCTACAGTTTAACGTGGGATCCGAACCACGGTGGAGGTCTGGCATTCCACACATTCACAAGTTGTGATTAATACACGTCTTGTCAGGGGTGAAGGAAGGGTTTGGAAATAAGATAAATCTGTGCCGGGACCTAGGATTGAACACCGGACCTCCAGCACAGAAGTCTGACACCTTACCCCCAGACCACCAGGTCCGCTGTTAAACTAATGTTAGCTATAAATAGGAATTGGATATGGATATAAAATTCGGTGATCTTGGAGTAAATTGCTCGCTTCAGGACCCGATGTTTGTGGGTTCAAACCCAGCCGTGATCGACGGATTTTATTTGAGTGATAAAAATTTGTAGCACAACTTCCTTCGGAGGGGAAGTAAAGCCATCGGTCCCATGTAGATTGTGGACATGTAAAAGAACCTGGAAGGTTTGGGAAATACCTTTACGACCAAATTGGTATGCCCTTTCGCTCTCGCTCATAGAAATTCTCGTGTGCTGATATAATCAGTCGGTTCAGAAAGTTCACGTTAAATGCCCAGTTAAATAAAAAATATAAATGGATTTTCATTTTATGTCATATTTTTACTATAAACTTAATTTTAGTGTCGAAAGGTTACAAACAATCTTTGAGCAACTCGTGATTACAATAGTTGATTTTTATCTAGAAAATCAATAGACATTTCGGCCTCTGTATATTTTAGGGCATATTCAAACCATGTTTAATGCATATTTTGAAGAATTTTTGATTTTATAAAAATGACCATTAAAATTAGAATGTTAGTTAAAAAACATTAATAGTATATAAATGAGTAATAAGAAGATGTTTTAGGAGTATCTGAATAAAATAAAATTTTATATTATGTATATACTTTTGATAATTTTTTTTAATAACTAAGCTAGTTATCCACTATTTCCAGGCAACTTTAATTAATGTAGATATATTTGAAAAAAAAACCACAATTATATTTCCAAAGATTAGTTATATTTTTAAAGAATATTTTGCCTTTCAAGGGAATATTTCGACATTTTTAAAAGGGAAATCCTGATCCTAGCTATTAATATTATTCTTAACTTAGTTTTTCTTCTATGAATAACCTGTTTTTGATTGAGTAAAACTTGCGGGTATGAGGCGATTTGATGGGCTGAATACCACTTAAATATAGAGTATACAGCCTAATTTAAATTTTGAATACTTAAAACGACTCGGAGCAAGAGATTGGGTAATTCAAAAACACTTTAGGACTTTAGTTGGTATGTACTAGAAGCTTACTATAAAAAAAAAAAAAAACAGGTGCTAGAAGAAGAAGCACGCTCCTAATTTTTTTCCCTATAAAAAGATCGCATCTGTCTCGGATGGATGGAATAAAAAATAATGGTCTTACGGTACAAGCTGAAGATGCCGTGAAAATAAAACTCAATTTTTTTATTGCTAAGAGAAAGAAAACATTGAGTAAATTTTTATTATCTGGATTAAACCCCCCCCCCCCCCAGAGTCTTAAAGAGAAAGGGTATCTGGTCCATGGACTTATTCATGGTGAATAATAAGTTTTCTAATGTCATCGCCATTTCTGGATAGTGCTCCGATAAATTATATTCGTCAGATAGTTTCCAAATTAGAATGTTTTAGTTTAGTTCGTAAGTGTGCAAAACGGTACTTATTTAACGTATAAATTTACTAGCTTTTACCCGTCGCGGCTTCGCCCTCATAATTGATAAATATTTTAATTTTTAACTAAACTGTTTTGGTCATAAATCAAACTTTTTTTCTTCAAATATCTATACGTTTTTCTCAGCTCTATCTGTAAATAATATTTCCGTATTATGCTATCTTTACTTTAACGTTCTAATTATAATCACATTCATATTTACTCGTGTAATTAAAATCACAATATATCTCTTACATACGAAAAGTTTAAACCTTAGTATTGTAAAATTAATGTAAAATAAAAGTTGGGAATAGTCCTATATGTTATTAAGGACATACTCTACCTACTACCAAGTTTCATTCAAATCCGTTCAGCAGTTTTGGTGTGATTGAGTAACAAACATCCAAACATCCAAACAACTTTCGCATTTATAATATTAGTAAGATTCGAAAATTTAGCTTTGAGTAAATAAAATGTTTTATATGCCTATTTATATTATAGATTAAATAATTAAAGTGAAAATAGGATTATCTACACGGTTAAAATATTAAGGCGTGGCATTATGAAATTTTGCACTTTTGGTCACAGTTTTTTTTTATTACTCCGAGAACAAGTGCTAAGCTATTTTAAAGAATTAACCTAATGTTTCATTTGTAGGGATTTTAATAAATTATCTTAAATTTTAATTTAATGAACTTTATAACGTTTAAAATCAAATTTAAATAAAAATTATTTGAAAAATTATTATTTTAATATAATTTCGAAATATAACTATTTCTTCTCTTAGGGATGCAAAAAAAAAAGTTTACAAATTAATAAGCAAATTGACTCTAAGTCTTAAGGTGGTTTGAAAGTGGAAGGGAGAAAAGGCCTGTGATTTTGAAGTTTTTTATCGTACAACCTTTTTTGACCAAAATAAATAAATATTGCTTCTGTAGCGACGTTTATTTTAATTTTCTTCACGTTGTGATATCAACATTTGTTGAATATCTGCCATGGTCATTAGATGAAAACTTTTCAAATGAAGATAAAGCGTTGTCATTAAATTCCAGCAACACCCTCACAGATATTCAAGAAATTTTGATGTCACCACGTGGAAGAAAATTAAACTCCAAGATTGTACTGAAGCAATATTTTATTTATTTTGACCAAAACTACTAAAAACCTGGTCTTTTTCACGTCCTCTACATCCCCACCTTAAGTTCACTTACAAAAAACGTAGATATTAATCCTAAAAAATTCCCTTTTACGAAAGCCTGGCATTACTTGCCATCTTATTCACTTTTCTAGTCATAAACAATTCACTTTAAAAATCACCCACTTCAGTGGTAAATAGTCTAAGGCGTCACTCTCTTTTTTGACTGGCCTGCTGATGATGGGGGTATCGGGGCTCGAATCCCGGTCGGGTCGACTGGGGAGGGGGGGTAAGTTTTTTCCCTGATTGGTTTCTAAATCTCCTTCCATGCAAACGAGAGTAGATTGTCTCTAAAATACTTCCTTCACATCCCTAAGGTGACCTGGTGGTCTAGGGTGTAAGGTGTCGGACTTCTATGTGAGGGGTTCGGGGTTCAATCCTCGGTTCCGGCACAGATTTATCTGATTATCCAAACCCTTCCTTCACCTCTGACAAGACGTGTATTAATCACAACTTGTGAAGTGTGGAATGCCAGGCCTCCACCGTGGTTCGGATCCTACGTTAAACTGTAGGTCCTCCATTTCATCTCACAATCACCCCACCATTACACATTAGCGTTAAGTGCGTATAACCGAAAGGGTAGTAAGACGGGTGTAATAATAATAATAATAATAATAATAATAATAATAAAATAATAATAATAATAACATCCCTAACAATTAGAGTAACTTTCATATATGTTATAACCTGAACAGTAGTAGTAAGACGTCGGTGATAAAAACACACAACGTGATCGCCGGTTTAACTCGCTTAATCGCTTAATAAATAATCGCTCTAAACTTGGTGACGAGGGCAAAGCACACGGGAAGCTTCAGATCTATTCAGAGTTGCCAACATCCGGGAGTAATTCAATCAAAACTACCGCTACCAGAGAGAGCCCGTACACAACACCAATAACGAGCCAACTATTAATTAAATCTCGGGGAAGCCCCCCCCTGCTCCCGTTCGGGACCTTTATGAGGTACACAATCTCTCCTACCGGTTACCAGATAGGGCAGGAATATGTTCGTGGGGGTTAGAAACCACTGCGCGGAGGGGGAATTACGAGGGAAGGTCTACATTTCCCGTGAGTCTTGGGGGGTAGGGAGGTGGTCAAGAGAAGTTAGGCTTCGGTTACAATCATTATAACTCGTGTGGTTCTTGGACGAATCAAGGGGGATTCCCAACAACCGAATACGAAGCTTCTGACTTTGATTTTGGTCAACCTTTGGGCTACAAAAGCTACTAACACGCTAATGTCCCAGGGAAGATTTGTTTTTAGCAGCGCGTCTTTCCATCCGTTCGGGTTGAACGCCTATATACTAACTACGCTATTGGTTTTAGGGATTGGGCAGGTAATATTTAGAGGAAAGCGTACCCACATTTGTGTATAGGGAGTGTGAAAATGTTTTGAAAAAACTGCCTCGGTACACCCGACTGAGATTCGAACCTTGATTTCCCCATCATCGGCAGTCTAGTCTACTGCACTATCAAATCACATAAAGATGTTGAATGTTACATATATATATATATAGGTGTAAGTTTGATTTGTTTTGGAATCACATTTTCCCTATTAATGTGAATATGAAACAACCAACACAAAATTTAGTTTCTTTTTAAGTTACAATTGATTTGGCGATCAAGTAAGGCAGATAAAAAAATAGATTCTTCATCCATTAATGGTTAACCCTCGTTGCCAAAGAAACTTACAAATGAGATTTATACATTAACAGTTAATATATTGAGTGAATACAAATTTAAAACGTAAATCTAACCACAATAACAGTCGGTTTATTTCGACAATTTTTCACTCACTGATGAGATAGATAGATAAATAGAAAGAGAGAAAATGTGAGTATAATCTGAACAGGTAGTAAGACGTGGTGATAGCAAATAATAAAAAAAAATGTAAAAGGAGGACTTGATGTTTATCACATTTTGTCTCTCCGGCCATGAAATGTGTGTGAAAACGTATAAATGTTTAAAAAAAACCCGCACACAAAGGGATTATAATTACAAACAATCCCTTAACGTAATAACAACAAAGCAACCTCTTTTCAGATTAAAAATAAAAATAAAACCCAGGTCTTGCTAAGGTCGATTCACACGATGTAGAAAGACGAAATCACCCCCTGGCCGAGTAGTAATACGGCTAGCCCTCAATTGAACTACAATAGTCAGGGACCCTCCTCGGTGGCGTAGTTGGCTAACGCGCTAGTCATATTGAGCTCGACTGCCTAGGACGGGGAGATCGAGGTTCGAATCTCGGTCGGGTGAACTGGGGGTGGTTTTTCCTAAATGTTTTTCCACTCTCCCTCCACGCAAATGTGGTTTCACTTCCCCTATATTCAACCTTCCCAATTCCTAACCCATTAGCGTAATTAGTACTTAAGCGTATAACCCGAACGGGTAGTAAGACGTGGTGCTAAATAAAAAATAGTCAAGCAACTGCAAGTTTAATCTCGGTCTCCTTGCTATGAGCAACCTGAATAAGTAAAACAAAAAAAGACAGTAGACTAATTTTAATCAGGGAAAGTAAGGACTCACCAGAAGGTTTGTTTTGTTAAGGAACTATTTAGTTATGAAAGGTAGATTATTATATTATTATTAATTCAGCGATCATAGATCCTGAAGATCACGCCGCTCCCTTGACAAGCTGTCTCCATCTCGGTCGGTCTTGTGCCTCTCTCCTCCAATCTCTGGCTACCCCCAGCTGGGTTAGGTCTTTTTCCATCTCATCCCACTACCACGGTCTAGGTCTTCCAAGGGGGCGCGTTTCCCCCCCCCCTCTCTGTATCCCTACCACCACTGCTCTGGGCATTGCATCTTCAGGCATCCTTGCCACATTAGGAGCCCACTGGATCCGTCTGCTTCTCAACTTTGTAACGTTTAAAATAGCTAGCCTGATATATTAATGTTTGTTCGCCACCATTAGGGTGATAAGTGATATAAAGATTGAATTGGGTCCAAGTTTGCTATCCTGTATTATAATAATAAAAAAAGGATGATGTATTATTTTATAAATTAAAAATTCTGATGTTTTATATTTTTTATTTTAAGTGAATAAACAGTTTTTTACTAGATATTTCACACGTTGTAGATTTTAATATAAAATCCCTAATATTACGTCATATACATGACAATTACCGACATGTGAGATTTAGAACACGGATTGAGATTTCATCGACTCTACCTACACGGGTCCTCGTCAGGAAGGAAAGTGAGTAAATGTGGGGTATATAAAGCGACACTTCCTTCTCGAAGCTTCTTAGAAAAAAAAAAGGTGCGTTCATCCAGGTGCTTCTTTGTTGACCAAACTGCGTTCTATTTTTTTAAAATAGAGATGTAGAAAGATGTCGCCATACCTTGCAACTTAGCAACATATAGCAAATAAATATTAATACCCGCTCTCATTTATAATGTCGTGATTTTGAATACAAATGCGAGTAATAAATTATTGGGATGTATACTTCCATATCATTACAAGATATTCGTGATTTTGCACCTTCCTATTGCACTGTAGACTTCCTCTGTCTCCATTCTCTGCGATGAGATCAAGTATTTGCCGCATCAATCTCCTCCCGAAGATATCGAGCTTGTCTCAATCTTTCTTTCTTGTTCTCCAGGTTTCAGGAAGGGAGATATCGCAATCCATTTATTCTTCATCACCACGTGATTGAAAGACCAACTATTGAGTAGCTATTGTTTGAATCCCTGATGAAGACATGATTATGTTGGCGAAACGAGGATGTTCAAGGTTCACTAGAATGAGGTTTCGGGCTTCCTTAGGCAGGGTAAAGTGACAATGTTATTTATCAATGATCCACGAGTGTAAAGGACCTTAAAAGTTTCCCCAGTAATCCTGGGCTATAATCCTTTTCTAAATGTGTGTTAAGGGTCACCCGCGTCATTGGCCGAATGGTCAGGGGTCAGCGAATCGGGGTAAATTACCCCCAAATGGGGTAAAAATGAAATTCTTGGGGGTAATGAGGACTCTATAGACATACATAAAATTATATAAAAAGCGTGTTCCTTGTTACGACAGAAATTTTTTCTTCTGACAACACTGAATCTGGCCAATATAATAGACGTGCTTAGGGGACGTCACTTCATGTTGAACTCCAACGGCGTTGTCAAGGCGTTGTCTATTCCATCATGGCGGCGTGACGTCATCACTAAACACGTCTACAGAGAAACCCACCCAACATGTTGTGGACGTTGTGGTTAGTTGTGGCTCGGCAGCCAACAGAAGCTCACGTCTTGTATGCGTCATTTCGGCATTGTCGCCTATTGTTTTATCTAATGCTGAAAAACTTTGACGATCAAGGTAAGATAGTGTTTTGTTAGCAAGGATTTACTATTTATAAACTTATTCATTCAATTATTTAATAGGTAAACGAAAGCTAACTTTGTTTTTGGAAGATTGTGAAAATGTTACTTTTGACGACATCAAAGATAGGTACAGTTATAAGGCATCTTACCAAACTCAAAGAGCGGTTCTCTGTTTACCTTCCAGATCTTGATTGACATACTGTCAGATGGGTTGTAGATCCCTTTAAATGTGAAATTGCTAATGTAAGAGCCTCAAGGGTTCGCAGAGGCACTTCTTGAACTTCGATCCAATAATGAAGCATGTATTGAATTTGAAAACAAAGCAGATCTGTCATATTTTTGGATTTCAACAGCTGCAAGGGCTTTCAAAATTGCACTTGAGGAGGCAGTAAAAAAGTTGTTGCCCTTTGCAACAATCTACCTTTGCGAACAAGGATTTTACACTCTAATGAACATAAAGATAAAGCAGATAAATCGATTGGACCCCGAAGACAGTATCTAAATTGCTCTGACATCAAAATACCACAATTTTGATGTTATTGTATCAAAAATGAAACACCATTTCTCCAAAACCTGAAGTGAAGTTAAAAAAAAAAACTTTTGTTTCATAATGAATATATTAATTTATTTTATACTTTTTTATGTTTCTAATTGTATTCTCCGTATGGAAATAAATAGATTCAATAAACCTTTTGAATTTGAATAATCTATTCTATGATTTTCTCCCTTTCAAATCAAGGGGGTAGCGTCGGCGTTAATAAATATATTTTTGGGTACTCGTTAAAAAAGGTCCTCCGACCCTTGGTCTAAGTTTCCACTCTTATGTTAGACTGGCTTACTAATGATGCATAGATCGGGGTTTGAGTCCAAATCGAGTCTTCTGAGGTTTTTTTCCCTCCAAAATGGTTTCCCACTCTAGTTCCACGTAAATGCGGGTATATTCCTTTTTTATCTCTACTTCTTTTGAGTAATTACCATGCGTATGACCCGAACAGGTAGTAATAAGCGGTGATGAAAAAATACATTAAGGGTCAATTTATCTGCTTTTAAATAACTATAAACGTACCAATTAAAGCTTTTATTTTGTTATACAGGATGTTCCATTCGCTCTCGGCCCCTAAGTGCTTCTCACACATCAATTACGTTCATTAGTTTGAAACTCAGGGACTGATAGTGAGTGAGACACCCTGTATATATACACTCAAACTAGATTTCCCTTCGAAAAAATTTAAACAATTTAATTTAAAGGAATACAAAGATGACAGCGAAATTGATGAAACCGTACTCTAAGTAGCTTAGAGAGAGATATATAAAATAAATTATTGACTTGAGCACCCATCCCTTTATTTAAGTCTGTATGAGATCAAGCCCTAAATTTTTAGTTTTAAATCAGACGTGATCGAAACTTCCAGTTAGATATATATATATATATTATATATATTATTAATATATATATATATATATATATATATATATATATTATTATATTATTATTTTATTAATTATTGCACTTATTTTATTGAATATAAGTTGAACATGTTAGTTTTATTTTTTGTTGTATCTTAACAAATTCATGTTTCCTCAGCATCGTTAAAAATAGAACTAGCATTTCCAGAAAAGTAAAAAAAATAAACCCCAACTAAATCGTACTAAACTAACATTTCTATTTGTTTACACGCGAGATTTTAAAACGATTTTTGTTATAAAATCCTCATTTCTTCAGGGAATAAGTGTGTCGTTGTAAAAAAATAAAACACACACACACAAAAAAAAAACCGCTTAAATAATCTACTGCATAATTCAACAAGCGAAATAACGAGGGGTTGAAATAGGGTGAAAGTGCCGGTAAAAGGGAAAGTGGAGGAAAGGCAAATACAACAACTTTACAAACTCCGCGAACTCTTATAAAAAACAGTTTCAACAAATCGTGAAAAAAAGACGCGAAAAAAAAAAGAATTTGGGGCGATAGGAAGAGAAAAAGGAATAAGAATAGAAATATTTTTTAAAGAATGTGTTCGTTGACGGCAGCTGAATCGAGAGCCTTAAGTCTTTCACTTTCAACAAGTGTTTGATTAACGCTAGCAACGGTTCTTGGACCTTAATGTCGTTACAAATAACGGGTGTGGATGCGGGAACTTTCCCTGCAATAACGATCTAACAGATCGGAGGGTATTCAGTGGCGTAACCAGGATTCACACCGGGAGGAAAGGAAATGGTAAAGGTAGGGGTTAATAAATTTCATTTTTATTCATCTGAGATATTTAACGTGAACTTTTTGAACCGACTGATGATATCAGCACAAGACTTATACAACTAATTTGAATCTATAACAGACACAACATCCAGCCCCCCATCCGTTAATTCATTACTATGAAAGGGGAAACCCACATCTCACAATTGATAACATTTTTCGATTCTGCAGTAATCAAACCTGGGTCCTTAAATTATATGAAAAATATTGAATCCATATTAAATTTTAAAATTAACATTATGTGACGTATACACATCTTTTCAAATCGCCTTGAATAAAACAAGTTTTAAAGGCTCTTAAGTGTAGTTTTGAATAAAACAAGTTTTAAAGGCTCTTAAGTGTAGTTTTGAACAAGACAAATTTTAAAAGCTCTTAAGTGTAGTTTTAATAAAACAAGTTTTAAAGGTTCTTAAGTGTAGTTTTGAATAAAACAAGTTTTAAAGGCTCTTAAGTGTAGTTTTAATAAAACAAGTTTTAAAGGCTCTTGAGTGTAGTTTTAATAAAACAAGTTTTAAAGGCTCTTAAGTGTAGTTTTGAACAAGACAAATTTTAAAAGCTCTTAAGTGTAGTTTTAATAAAACAAGTTTTAAAGGCTCTTAAGTGTAGTTTTGAACAAGACAAATTTTAAAAGCTGTTAAGTGTAGTTTTAATAAAACAAGTTTTAAAGGCTCTTAAGTGTAGTTTTGAATAAAACCATTTTTAAAGGCTCTTAAGTGTAATTTTGAATAAAACAAGTTTTAAAGGCTCTTAAGTGTAGTTTTTAATAAAACAGTGGAGAAAAATATTTCACCTTGTGGTGATTTTTAGTTTATAATGTGACTCTAGATTTATGTGTCTCGATAGATGCTATTCGTTACCAAACTATATACAAAAATAATCTAGATCTAGAGAAAAATTTGTTTGAGTGACAAAACTTATTAACAATAACTAAAATAAATTTAGTAATTTAAAATAATATTTAATTAACCTGTAGGCCCAAAGTCCCGGTGTTAATTTTGAACCTTACATTGTCCCCTTAAATATGCAATAGGGGTGTTTAGTAGAATAAACTGCCGATGACGGGGAGATCGAGGTTCGAATCTCCGTCCGGTGTAACGAGGATGGACTTTCCAAAAATGGTTTTCCACTCCACCTCCACGAAAATGCCTGTACACTTTCTATAAATAAAACCTTCCTAATCCATAAAACCATTATTGTAATTAGTACATAACCGTGTAACCCAAATGGGTAGTAAGACGTGGCGCTAAAAAATAATACTTTGCAACTTATGTTTCCATTAAGGAGCGTTGAGATTTCATCCATACGTTCTGAAAATCACGTGACCGCAAACAATCGACAAAATTCAAATCTGAATAATCACAGAACGATAACGATGTATTTGTTTGCAGGGTTATTGCTAAAATTTTGATCAAAGTGATTTTTTTTTTTTAAGTTTTATTCCGCTAAAAATATTCTATCCTCATAACAAATCATTGAGCCGACAAACGCGATGCAATCAATGGCGTACCGACTGCTCCAATCCACCTAGATGAAAGGCACGCCATTTAATATATAGGGCGGCAAACCATGCCGTTAATTTACTCGTAAGAGGTAGGTGACCTGGTGGTCTAGAGCTAAGGTGTCAGACTTCTGTGCTGGGGGGTCTGGGGTTCAATCCTCGGTCCCGGCACAGATTTATCTGATTGCCAAACCCTTCCTTCACCTCTGACAAGACGTGTATTAGTCACAACTTGTGAATGTGTGGAATTCCAGGCCTACCACCGTGGTTCGGATCCCACGTTAAACTGTAGGTCCTCCATTTCACCTCACAATCACCCTACCATTACACATTAGCTTAAGTGTGTATAACCCGAACGGGTAGTAAGACGTGGTGCTAAAAAAAATGATATTTTTGTAAAATGGCATTCTAAATAGAGGTATTCCAACTTCAATTAATAAAACCATAATATTAATTAGCTTTATTGTACCAAGTTTGTCAAATCTTCTATTTTTTTTTTTCAAAATGCTATTTGAGAAGGGTACGTAGGGAAGGCGAAAGAAGGTCAGTGTTTTTTTTTCAGTTTTTATAGCCACACTTTTTTTAGGAAAAATAAATACATCATTTCTTCAGTACAAACCTAGAGTTTAATTTTCTTCACATGGTGATATCAACAATTGATGAATATCTGTCATGAGCATAGCGGCATTAGATGACAAAACTTTTTGAAATAAGATAAAAAGTTGTCATTAAATTCTAGGACATCCTTGACAGATATTTAAGAAATGTTTAGGTCACCATGTGAAGAAAATTAAACTCTTATTTTTCTACTGGAGCAATATTGAATTTACTTTGACAAAAAAAAAATGTTTTGCTATAAAAACCGCAAACACGTCTTTTATCGAATCTTAATTTAAGCACTTCAACTTAAACTACATAGCCCTACTAATGTTGCTTGTACGTATATTGTTCGACATTTGAAACTTAATGCAGCAGAAATAGTTTGGGTGACTTGCGAGTTTTCTGTGAAGAAACTAGAATATAAAGTGAGGTTATACTTTTACCTCCCTTGTGAATATACAAATGAGCTGTAATCACGATCCAGTAAATTTATCCTACTGCTATTTATCACAGAGATTTCATGCAGAGTTCAAGGTAGACTATGAATAGTTTGTGACTTCTATAATTTATCATTTCACATCAACCTATTCACAAATCTTTTTTTTTGGCTTCTTCTAGTATCGAACGTTATATTTTACTTATTCGGATAATTTCTTGTGTTCAAATAATCTATATTTAGTAAGGTGTACCATGTTTCTTTTGTCAAGTGAAGACATCTGGAAAGAAAAGTGTCCTTTATTTATTTATCGCTGTTGACAAGTAGGTAGGGGTTTAAATTCCGACCGGTTGTCATGAGGGAGGTTTGCCAATCATTTATTTATACATTCCCCCAAAAATTACCTGACTCACCCCTATTATGGTGTTGGTGTTTAGGGTGGGAGGAACAGGGGTTTAGATAGTGAAGAGGGAAGAGGAGAAATTTTTAAGATTGTAAATGGAGAAATAATTTAAATAAATAGAACGGTGCACCGTAAGTCTACCGCGAGAGTAGCGACTTAGACCATGTGGCCACCGGAGCGGGGATGTATCACAGTTTTAGATTTTCGCTTATATAAAGTACCCTATAAGTCATTTTCCCGGAAAAATGAGGTAAGCTATTTTTTTTTGTAGTATTAAACTGTGCATGGATACGAATTTTAATCAAAACTGTTAAGAGTAAATTTCGAGAATTGTTTTTAATTTTTAATCTTAAGTAAAATACCCTTAATTTTAGGGCTGAATCGATGATTCCAAAAACCCTCTGTGATAACTCATGAAAAATTCTAGATACCTAATTTCAGCCTTATCGATAAAATTGTTTAGACTCTAGGTTGATTAACAGACAAACGACATTGCGAGAATAACTTTCTCGGTTTCAGAAGGTCATGAAACATCGAAATGAATAAAAATAACTAATTTTACTATTTTGAAGATTCCATTACATCCTATCGCCTAAGGATCTTGAGAAAGTAAAAACAAGAGTCAATAGGTTTTTGAAATTGCACTAATAGCAATCAAGGCCGTAGCCAGCCAATAATTTCACGGGGGGTTTGGTGGGCACATCCTCCAATTGCCGGAAGCTAGAGAAAATTATAAATGCTAAACAGTTCTAGAATCTATCTGAAGTGCTTTTTATGGTACCTCAGCCCCTTAATTTGTACTTGTACCTTAATTTTGATATTGTTTGAACCATAAATAAAGCCATATATACTTTGTTCATAAAATTTCAGGGGGGTTTGAACCCCAAAATCCCCCCTTGACTACGGCCTTGATAGCAATATAATTTTACCTTTTCATCGTTTATCTTGCTTGACCTTCCACGCCAATATTGACCAAAAAAAAGGGGAGCGGCCGGGGTTTGACGATCTAAAACAAACTCAACATTCCTTTTTTATTGTTTTATTTTGGAAACTTTTAATGGTTCAATCAAGTTTCAATTATCATGTCGGTAAAAAAAATTGAGCTAAAACTTAACCATAAAAATATACAAACACTTATTCTGATTATAATATTAACAATAGATTAATATATATGTATGTAGATGACGATTTCTCCACGTCCATCATAGACTCTGCCTTAAAATATAATATAGATGAAGAATGACCCTGAGCACGGGATGACTCCTGAATAGATCACTGGTAAGAGTGTTGGCGTACTAAGCTAAAGGTCCCGGGTTCGTATTTCTGTGGATATCTGTCATTTATAAATTTAAAGAATTAAAATATCCCTATCATAGTAATGGATAGTTTTTAATATCCACGAAATGTTTGTAATGCTATTTGACAACTTGTCTCTTTTTAGACAAAGGTATATTTTTTTTAGCACCACGTCTTACTACCCGTTCGGTTTATACGCATATGTACTAATGATTTAGGGATTAGTAAGGTTTAGTTGAGAAGAAGTGCACCCACATTTGCGTGGAAAGAGAGTGGAAACCCATTTAGGTAATACCACCCTCAGTGCGCCTGACCGGGATCAAACCCCAATCTCCCTGTCTTCGGCAATCTAGCCCAACACGAGAGTAGCGCGTTAGACCACGCAACCACCGAAGCGGATTTACATAAGTATTTAAACTTAGAAAAAAAAAATTCCTGTCTCTTTTTTACTGCTTTTTTTTAATCATAAGGAAAAACATAATTTCAATGAGGAGACTAAATAAAAGTTAAAAAAAAAAAGAAAGCACACACGAAAGAACACATACAAAAATTAAGACTTTTAAAATTACATTCCATAGCCCGAAGCCATTTCATGACAAACTGACATCTTGGTAGTTTTATTGTAAAGAGAGGGGAGTCGAATTGCTCGGGGGCCATTTTCCAACCTTCAAAACGCTCTTCCCCCTTTTACCCAATCCTCTTCTTCCAGGGACTAACACAACCTTCAGGCCCTTCCTTCCTTCCGTCCTTCTGGATTTCCCTGCCTTACACATTTTCTAAAGGAGAAGCTTAACTTCTGTATCCTGAGTGCCACGGATTAAGGAGGAAAGGACCTTTTGGCTCAAAAGGGACCGTGAATATTTATAGATGGCGTTGTAGAAAACATAAAAAAAAGAATCGATTGAATGTTGCTTGCTTATGATTTACTTTACGATTTATTGCAATTAGCGGTTAATAACTATTTAACCGTCACTGACCGCCCCCCCCTACCTATTATTTATATGTCAATCTGTCAGGGTAGCCTATCAAAGGGTGGGAGTTGTTATAATAGAACGATTAAAATTATAATACACTACATCCTTTAATTATATATTTGTTTAGTTAGTTGAGGAAATAAACGTCTTTCGGTATGATGTATACGAACACAATTTTAATAGTCACTCGTAGATTTAACTAAGATAAACTAACAGTTTCCATTGGTTATCTGCCAATATGTTTGTAGCTTATAAAAGTTTGATTGATCATATTAAATTAAATATTAATCATATTACATATAGCTCCATGTATTAATTTTTTGCAATAAATTTGCAATTTATTTATATTTCTCATTTATTTGCGCTAAAACTGGTCAAAAACTGACACTAGAATATAAAAATAACTCAACTTAACTTAACCATTACCACCCCGGGGTCTCTAATATTTTTTTCTTAGGAATAAGAGTCACAATTTTTTTTAAAAACCGGATAGTCAAAAATATTTATGTTTTCTACTAAAAAACTTACCAAGTTCGATCATACAGAAGAAAGTAAAAGGTTAAATTAGCGTTAATAGGTTGGTGTATTGGTTTTTTTTAAATGTAAAGCAATAAGAATCTGGGATTCCTTGTTTCAAGGATTTTTTCACTTCAAAATGTTATGAATGATTTCAAATTTCATTTTCATTATTATAGTGCTGGCCAACATCTGTGGACCTATGACAGTCAGCACTGAAAGTACACAAGTACCTACAAAAGCACGTATATTAACATTAATTAATGTAAATAATGTACATACTATGAATATTCAAAAAAGGACATAATTATTAATGATAGTGACAAAATAATAATAATAACTTAAGAGACTAGAAGGTAAGATTAAAAGGGTATGTGCAAAAAGATGATTAAAGATGAGATAATATAAAAAATAATAATAATAAATGTATATCGTATAATTATGTAATAATATAAATAGAGTATAATAGTACATAATGTAGTTAAGTATAGAAATGAGTAAGTAATAATATAATAAGTAATAATATAGAGTGATTAGTAAGGGTATAGTAGTTAGTATATAGTAAGTGGTGAAATAATATGGAATGAATATAGTATAACAGTAATATGTGATAGTGATAATATAAATAAAATAGTAGTAATAATAATAGTATTCCTAGGAGATACATAATATGTACTCAATTTGTAGTAAATACTAGTACATAGAATAATATACATATAATAGTAAACATTAGGGAAACAACAACGAAAATAGTTAATAATAAACTTTCCGTGGGACTTTACATCACTATGAGTAATGTGGGATAGTGATTCTGTGATAATGATCGGTTATCAGTGGATGTTGAAGTGTGATAGTGTATTTGGGGTGGATATTAGTATGAGGGTGATAGTGAGTAAGAGGGTGAAAGTGAGTATGATGGGGTGGAGCCAATGACGATATTAGTCTAACTTAAACCTAATTAACCAAACCCTGGTGACCATGTGAATTATTCCCCTTTTCAAGAAAAATCCCCCTGTACAACCGGGAAATAGATCACAACCAGGAGATCTGACCAATGTACCACGGGGACGGTTTGTGTTGATGATAAAATAACTTTTACATAAATAAAACTTTATACAAAAATAAACATTATGGAAACAAACAACGAAAAATGATTTAGTTACCATGAGCTATTACTAACAAAACTGCTAGATAATGTTAAATATTTGAGTAGATATAAAGTTGGTTTCTAATCTCGAAAGTTCTGGATTGACCACACGGGGAATATTTTTTTTTACAATGTGGTTTCCAGTCCTCTCTTCAGGTGAATTTTGGTGGTTTTTTTTAGCACCACGTCTTACTAACCATTTGGGTTAAACGCTATGCACTAATTAGGCTAATGTGCTAGGGATGAAAAAGTTATATTTATATGAAATGTATCCGCATTTGCGTGGAGGAAGAGTGGAAAACCATTTAGGAAAAACTACCCTCAGTACACCCGACCAAGATTTTAACCTCAATCTCCCCGTCATCGGCAGTCTAGTCTACTGTGAGAGTAGCGCCTTAGACCATGCGGGCACCGAAGCGTGTTGGTTAGTGTTAAGTCCTTTACAACCGGCCTTGACATTACAACTAACAACGTTTTATACTACTATAAAGACACCTGGCTGACTCACTGACATTAATGTTTACACATTTCCAGATGAACTAGATACTTGAAATTTGGTAAACTTATAGCTTCTAGCCTGTAACCGACGGGAAAATTCAAAAAATTTAAAAAATTTAATTTTAAACCCCCGAAAAAAAAATTCAAAATGGCGGAGCAACTTTAAAGTCGGTGCGGACCTTTCTTTGGAGGTCTCTTGTGTCTAAACGGTTAGACCTATCAACAAATGGCTCTGAAATTACATAAGTTTACCTCCACCTGCAAAGAAAAATCACCGGGGGTTTTGGGGACGGAGCTCCCAACGAGCAAAGCGAGTTTATAAATATACAGCTACTTGTTGAACCAAGTCGTTTTATTAAAATAGGTGTGTACTATCTTTACGTATTCTTCCATGATTTCTTCCTCTCTTTCCTGGGGGCATTCTCCACCTACAATATTACAGCAAGAGATTTTATGTGTAATCTTGTTCTTCTCTGTCTTAGCATTATTATTTTTTTCTAAGCTGAGCAATGAATATCATGGTTGAGATATTTATAAACGAGGCCCCCCATACGTAGGATGTTTGTTTTACAGTTCTATGCTAGCTAGCTTTTGTGTGTGCGTCTGTTAAGTGGGGTATGAATATTAAAAATGTTTTATATTACTTGTAAATCTTGTATGTCACGATTAAGAGATGTAAACCCTTCAATTCATTTTTTTTAAAAAAACTGTTGTTATGATTTATGTAAGGAATAAATATGGGTCAATAATGAATTATTGAGATATCTTTTAAGGTCTACTGGAATATCTATGTTTTCATGGTTATAAATTAATGGTTGAGCCTTTTGTAAACTTTTACAGATGGTAGGTATGTACAAGAAAATCAAAAAATAAAAAAAAAATTGAAATATCCAAAATTGAACTAACCATTTTCATGAGTATATCTAGGCAGCCTGGTACACGAATAAATAGATAGATAACTAGGATCTCGTTAAATCCGAACTAATTGGGACTCAGTTAATCCGAACTAATGGACTCGTAATCCGAAACTAATTGGGACCTCGTTAATCCGAACTAATTGGGACCAAGCTGTTCGATTACCGGGATAATAGGGAACATGTATTTCCGAACTTTAAATTAGTTAATGATTTTAATCCAATCTTCGTATATTAACGATGTATAAATTCTGAACTTAATTATCTTAGTTACGGGAAAACACATTGTGTGACTACAACATGTAAATCTAATATTTATTATCAGATATCTGTTCTTACGATTATCATTAACTTGATTTGTAACCAATAAAATATTTTATTTGACTTAAAAATTAAATTCACTGACTTTTTCCGAAAAGTGTTTTCGAACTCTCTTAATTTTTCCAACTACCGGGTTGGTCTAACAGGTCTTAACTGTAACTAGAAATATGCTTCATATAAACACATACATTATACTTTACAATACATACTATACTAAAATTAAAAACAAAAATTTAAATAAGATATAAAACTTTGTCGTGACCGGTGTCTAGGTAAGGTGTCAATTCTGTGCTGGTTACCGGATTCAATTAGTCCGCACAGATTATCTGATTGCCAACCCTTCTTCACTCTGACAAATGTGTATTATCACAACTTGGAATTTGAGGATGCCAGCCTACCACGTGGTTTCGGATTCCATCGTTAACTGTAGTCCTCCATTTCATCTCATCATACACCTACCATTACACATTACGTTAAGTGGTATAACCAAGGGTAGTAAGACGCGTGCTAATAATAATAATAAAATAAATATAAAACTTAGAAAATTATCATCAAAAAATTGAAGCATTTCAGTCAGGGCGTCACGTGATTGCATTGTTCACAGAAGCAATGAAAGCCAAGTCAACACATCTCCTATTCTAGGCAACCCGCTCACCCCTGGTTCATAATTCCTTGTTTTATCTTTCTCTATGCGTCAATAGCTCTAGATTTATTTGACATTCTTGGCACATGGGGGGGAGGAGTGGAGGGGTGGAATCATGTAATAAAGGTTGTTAAGTAAGGCTTTAAATGAGTACAAACTCGAAAAAAATTAGCAATGGATGGACTTCAAACTATCCTGAATATACCAAACAAAAATTTTACCGGTTGTTCTTTATGGTTGTCAAACGTGGTCTATTGCCTACATGACGAAACAAATTTGAGAAATAGAAGAGGTTACATAATGATGAGTTACATAACCTGTACTCATCACAAGGTATTTTAGGATAATCTAGTCTCGTAGATTTATGGTGGGCAAGACATGCAGAGCAAATGGAAGGTTCTAGAAACTTGTTCAGGGTACTGAATGACGAACACAATGGGAAGAAACTATTGGGAAGAACTAGACGAGATGGGAGGATAACATTAGAATGGACCTGAAAGAGATAGGTAATGAGTGGACTGGATAGAACTAGCTTAAGAATAGATAAGGTATAATGAGGTGGCTAGGATATAACTAGCTAAAGATAGAGATAGGGTGTAATGAGGTGGACTGGATAGAACTAACTTATGATAGGTATAGGCTGTAATGAGGTGGACGGATAACTATCTAAAGATAGGTATAGGCTGTAATGAGGTGGACTGGATAGAACTAGCTAAAGATAGAGATAGGGTGTAATGAGGGGACTGGATCGAACTAACTATGATAGGATAGGTGTAATGAGATGTACTGGATAGAATTAGCTAAGATAGCGTAATGGTGGCGTACTTTTATAAGTGCGGCAAAAACTCTCGAGTTCCTAATGTGAGTGAGTAATAATAATAATAATAATATGGGTATAGCTTGAACAGGTAGACGCAGCAATACATTATAATATTATTAATAAAAGTTACATTTATACAATTATGACAAAAAAACATTATTCCTTTGCACATGGTATATCAAAAGTTTATCATTCTAATTCAAATCACTAAAACGGAGCATACTAAAGTGAGATTCAGCCCAGAAATCTATTTAAAAATATGATTAATAACTTAGCATACATTTTTATAAATAAACCATTGTAAAACTATTCTCATATCACCCGTTCACACCAGTCTTATATTTCATCCTCAACTACTCGTAAGCTAGGTTCGAAAAGATCCTTTTTCTTGTCTACATTGACTCCGCCGATAACTCCTGCTACCTCGAACTATAATATACCTCCTTTCACTCTATAGAGCGGCTCTCTCGGCAAGGGAACTCTCCTCATAACTCATGATAGCCTGATACTTTGCCAGTGAACAGGTGGCGAATTATGTACAGCAGATTTTATGACATGGGCCAACTTTGTTAACAAGGAAAAAAGGGCCGGCCTGTTAAAAAGATTTATTTAAAAGAAAAAAATCACAATTGCCCACTATGACTTAATTTGTAGAGATAAAAAATTATTTTTACTTATTTCTATGATCAAAATCTCAAATGTTAGTTAACTTTATATCTTTAAAATATAAAAAGTTTGATTATATATGTTTTTTATATCCATAGTAATATTTTCTCAAGTTTCTAAAGGCCAATTTCTATTTGTGTAAAACCTGCTTCGCTGACCGCATGGTCCAAGGCGTCACCCTCGCAATAGACTAGACTGCCGATTACGGTGAGATCGAGGTTCGAATCTCAATCAGGTAGAGAGTGGTTTTTAAAAATAAAAATGTTTTCCACTCTCCCTCCGTGCAAATTTGGGTACACTTCATTTAAATAAAACATACCTAATCCCTAACACATTATAATTATTACATATGTGGATAACCCGAAAGAATAATAAGTAAGAAGTGATGCTAATTTTTTTTAGCACCGTGTCTTACTACCCGTTCGGGCTATACGCTTAGGTACTAATTACGCCAATGGGTTAGGAATTGGGAAGGTTTAATTGAGAAGAAGTGAACCCACATTTGCGTGGAGGTAGTGTGGAAAACCATTTAGGGAAAACCACCCACAGTTCACCCGAACGAGATACGAATCTCGATCTCCCCGTCATCGGCAGTCTATCCCATCACGAAACTAGCGCGTTAGACCAGGTGGCCATGTTCTTATCGTTACTACGGTCTTGAGATTTTTCTTTAGATTTCAAGTTGATTTCTCCTTGGTGATCAAGAAAGACAGAAAACAAATTAATGCTATATTCATAGAGAATAACCTGGTTTACGTGGTTTAAGACGTCAATCTCACAATATATATTTTTTAATGCGCCATAGGTTCTCGATAAATTGCTGGGAATTATAAATTCAAATCACTTGAGATGAGCTACTAGCTAAAAAAATTTGATCGACCCACTTATTGAAACGGATAATCATAATGAAAAACTATGTGCTTACTTCATTTGGCCTAGTTTCATAGAATATCTCTGCTATATTTCGTTAAAATTTGTTCAATAATTTGAAAGTTATCACGGAAAAATTATCCGGACAGACAGACGAAATACCGAATGGTCACGTTAAAACAGAACCTCGCTTCCCTCGGTCAAAAAAGTATACAATACGAACCGGAGAGGAATCTTCAAAATCAAACTCTTACATTATAATTTGTATTTTTAACAGAACTATAAAACTACTTACTATTGTTCGTCCTAGTTGGCAATTCTTAGCTTGAGCCGAAGTCAAAATTTAGGATCAAAATATTATACCAGGAGAACGTAAGACCAATTAATTTGGAAAATTTGTAAATATATATCACATTTCAGGATAGTAAAATAAAATATAACGAAGTAACATGGAATTATATAAAACACAAGTACATTAAAATACAATTTATTCAGGCACTACACAATTTTTAATATCATAAGTTTTTCATGTAAAATTTTCATTTTTTTTATTTAAGGTATTTAACGTCCACTTTCTGAACCCGACTGATTATATCAGTACACGACTTATAAACTAACTTAAATCTAGAATAGACACAACATCCAGCTCCCATCCGTTAATTCATCACTTTGAAAGGGGAAACCCACATCTAACAATTGATACAGATTTCAACCCTGCCATGAATCAAACCCATAACCATTAGCTCAATTGACAAACACGTTACCTACTGAGATAAGATATAGAACTTCTTGTAATAAATTAATTACAAAGATTTATTTGAAACAAATTACTGATTCGGATGGACATGATAGCCAGTCCATTCCCCTGTATGTAGACTATTTGCTGCTCTGGTGGCACAGAACGTTGCCTAGGGTACAGCTTTGGAGTTTGTATGTACGTTGTACCCCCAATGAGATGATGTGATGATAGTGAATTTGGAGGTGTGGACCAATGGTAGTCTTAAACCTAACTTAAACCTAAATAACAAAACCCTGGTGAACGTTTGGATAATTCCTCTTAAGAGAATAAAACCTAAGGTACCAGTCAGGAATTGAGCCCGGGATCCCTAGGCTTGTAATCAGGTGCATTCACCACTACAGGTGGAGCCGGATGAAATAAATGTTATTGATAAGGATTCAAACCCTTTACCTACAGCTCCAAGCGACAAATTATCAACCCCAGTTTGAATGTCAATGATTTCCTGTTCGAGACAAATATTTGAAACGTGTAACACAATTTTAGAAACTACCAGTAAACCCTTACGAAACTTTCGCACATTCAACCTCCTCCACCCTCACAAAAAAAAAAGATTTAGTCTTTTGTTGGGTTGTTAAAATTAAATAATCAGTGAAGTGTATACACAAAATAGCAAAGAGAGTTTATTTCCGGTAATTGATACACAAATAGTGTTAGATTTTCGTTTTAACTTAAATTTTAAACAAACAATATGTTTTAACGTAAAGTGAGTATGCTATGTCAGAAGTCGGTAAAAAATCCTATCCACTGATACCTTATTCACCGCTGTAGGCTTTGTATTGGTTGAGAAAAAGGGATGTTGACAACATAAATAATATATATGATTACAGCATGTTATTCAATTACAACAATTTTTCGTCATGTACTGTTTATTCTTGTGAGGTAGCAAGCTTACCTCACTTGATTCCGCTATGGCCCAGTTTTTAATATAAGCCATAGTATAATCTGTCAAGGTTAGACCACTAATTATTCTGTTTTATTGATTTGTGCAGGAAATCTAAAAGAGCGCCATTACTGAATCCCCCAACGATGAAGAGAAAGTGATGGAAATCCCAACTTAAGCCCGCGAGACCCACAACAGGGTACAACCAACCATGAATCGAGCCACACCGAACTTCCTCATATGACGTCACCATGGAGAAGGGCTGCACGTGCAACAAACGCACCCGCATCAACATCATGCCGAAACGTTGGACCGTCACGTCGTTCGACTGCGAGACCAAAAAGGACGGCGTCAATCGTCCCAACGGCGACGCGATCTTCTTCTACGGCGACGAGAGGAACAGCGGCAGCACAAGTTTCCTGCTGAAGGAGTTCAACAAGAGAGACGTCGGCGTCGGAGGAGGGAAGAAGACAAAGATGATCGGATGTCGGACGACGGACGTGGACAAGTCCGACGATGATGACGACGACGGCGACGGAGGGGAAGACGACAATGGGTTCGCGCCGCGGGGGAAAGGAGTCGACAAGAGATGCTGTGAGGAGCTGTTCGCACCCAAGAGACGGTGCAGTGGTTCCGGAGACGGCCGCGGCGTCAGTGGCGGCAGCACCGAGTGGGACGAGGAGCTCCTGTTACGTCATATCAAGGAGTGCAAGTGTACCTGTAACCACATGGGGTACGGAAACTACACCGACTGGGACGAGGTGAGTGGGAATGATGCTGTGGCACAGATATAAACTATACTAGATCTACTTTATATGTTCAAACATCAAGTCATGTGAAGTGCAGCTATATTTATGATAATTTTATTCAATACCTATAAAAAATAACACATAACAAAATTGTTTGTATTTTACAAAAGGCCATTTCTAATTTTTTTTTTACTATATCAGGGTAAACCAAAAATAAGAAATTAGGTTCTCTAAGGCGCCACAACAGGTGGAACAGGGAATCTAGGTTTATTTTGTGTGAAACAGAAATGTTAAATGTCTATATTTTATTTTTCATTCCTTCATTAAGGTCGAATTTTTGTACGACCAAAAGTAAAATTATTTAACCTTGGATCTTTAAGGTTACGTAGTAGAGTAGCGGACAAATATCTATCTTCTAGACAGGTAGTTTTGCGATGTGCAAATATTTGACTATTCGAGCCTCACACTTCAAAAACTCAACAACGGGAATGTATTATCATTTAGAACAAATTGTAACAATATTGCCAATAACGTGTAGCAATGACTTACTAGATAACTATCCATTTTATTTGTTATTAGCGGAGAGTTTGGCTATGATTAGTTAAGTATTACTTCTTGAGCATTAAATATACAATAACTAGCACCAAAGATTTCCAGAAATATTTGAGTAGGAATTATGAGCTACCTTGCTTCGGTGGCCGCATGATCTAACGCGCTACTCTCGCAGTAACTAGATGCTGATGACGGGAGATCGAGGTTCGAATCTCAGTCAACGTGTACTGAGGATGGTTTCTTTCAAAATGGTTTTACACTCTCTCTCCACGCAAATGGGTTGCACTTCCTTTTAAATATATCTATAATCTTTAAAACTATTAGCGTTAGTTAGTATATAAGCGTATAAACCGAACGGGTAGTAAGAGCGCGGTGATAAATAAAATAAAAAGGTTAGGTTATAATTATTTTGGTTACTATTCTCCCCCCCCCCACATTTATTATGATTACCATGTAACGTCTAGTGAAATATTATATATTCTCTTAAATTATTATTATTATTTAGCACGCGTCTTACTACCCGTTCGGGTTATACGCACTTACGCTAATGTGTAATGGTAGGGTGATTGTGAGATGAAATGGAGGACCTACAGTTTAACGTGGAATCCGAACCACGGTGGTAGGCCTGGCATTCCACACGTTCACAAGTTGTGATTAATACACATCTTGTCAGAGGTGAAGGAAGGGTTTGGCAATCAGATAAATCTGTGCCGGGACCGAGGATTGAACCCCGGACCCCCCAGCAATATTTCTTAAAGAATTTCACAAGACATTCATATTTAATTTTGCTCGGCTGCAAGTTGTTTGAGAAAACCTCTGAAAGGGGGGGAGGGGGGTGAAACACTTCACGAAGTGTGAAAGCACCCATTCTACGACAAACAATAAATGAGGAATGGGAAGAGGGTGGGGAATGGGGAAGAAGAGTGGAAATGTTGGAGGTCGAGGTGAAACAAAATCAATCGTAATAGCGTTCGTTGCCAGGGTCAAATATAGATAAAAGGGATGTTGAATTTTTAAAATTCAATTTAGAGTTAGCCTGTCTGTTGATTTGAACCAACAATATTTTATTCGTTCCTTTATTTTCACTAAAAAATAAAAATAAATCTTTAGTGAGTAATTTTATCTTTCATCTATAAATCGAGACGATCTCTTAAAAATATGATTTTAACTTTTTCATATATACGGGGTACAGAAAAACTTTCGTGATACTGAAAGAATTTATAATTACTCTCCTATTTAAATGGTTATATTTATTCTGACGAAGTTAAGATAAAGCTTTGACTTAAACTTAACCAGGTTACAAAATGATTCCTAATTAATATGTATTTTAGATTTAAAAGAAACAATTTAATTCTATCGTGGTTACAATTTAGAAAATATCTGTTTGTAATGTTGTCTGTCCACGTACTTCTGTAAAGCCTAAAAGGTTGAGTCAATACTTGTGACATTTTTAATTTAAAATATTTCCATCCTATTTCAGTTTACTATGAATGTGAAAGCAATAACTTAAACAATAACTATTTACCTAAAACAACAAGAACCAGCTTCGATGGCCCTCGTGGTCTCTCGCGCTACTATCGTGTTGGACTAGACTGCCGAGGACGGGGAGATCGAGGCTAGAATCTCGATCGGGTGTAACGAGGGTGGTTTTTCCAAAATGGTTTTTCCCTCTCTCTCCACGCAAATGTGGTTACACTTCCCTTGGATATAACTTTCCTAATCCATAAAACCATTAGTGTAATTAGTACATAAGCGTATAAACCCAACGGGTAGTAAGACGTGGTGCTAAAAAAACTGGCCTTGTGGTGTAGTGGTCAGTGAACCTGGCTATGAGTCTAGGAGTCCTAGGTTCGATTCTTATTACCATCATACTCACTATCACCATCACACTCACTATCACCATCACCTCATCTCATAGTGACATGTAAAGATCCTCCACGGAAAGGATGTACTATTAGTACATTCGGACGTCCCCTGGACAACAGTACATTAGTACTGGATACTATTTCCACTACTGGACCACGCTTGATGTAGTCCAGACGCGCTATATAAAAAACCATCAATTACAATTTTTTTAAACAATTTTAGATTTATTTAATTAATTCAAGGTATGCATAGCATATGTTTTTATAAATTATTACTATATTATCCAGATTATTTTTACCATCGAAAACGCACATTATTAGATTACTTAAAAAGCACTGAAGATATTTATTCAAATTCAACATTTAAAAATATTTATCATATCTTTGTGCATTTTTAAATTATTCTTTTTGTAATCAATTTTGAAAAATTATTATGGTTTTGATTAAATTTTAATCACTTTTATATGGATTTCATTTTAATCAATTATGTATTTATTAAATTTTAATGATTTATACATATATGATTAAAATTTAATCAAACTAATAAGAGCTATCAAAGTTGTTTAATA
Source organism: Timema podura (assembly GCA_033556935.1). Taxonomy (NCBI): domain Eukaryota; kingdom Metazoa; phylum Arthropoda; class Insecta; order Phasmatodea; family Timematidae; genus Timema; species Timema podura. Next base: position 4,739,374 of record JAVRXN010000007.1, read on the forward strand.
AACCAACTTTTTATGTTTGTATTGTTAAGTATCTTTATACATTTATATGCTCTTTTAAATATATATTTAAAAAATGGGCAGTTCTATATTTAATATTGGCAGATGTCTAAGTCATTGAATGTTTCACCAATATTATGGAGGAATAAAATAATAGATTGTGACCCCACTTGTCTGGTTTATCAATAACATGGAGGTCAGGGTTTTAATCTCGACCAGGTATACTGCGGGGGGTTTATTTTAAACACACAATTCTCATTCTTTCATAAGATATTAAGATGCGGTGTGTGATAAAATAAATAAAATATTTTACACTAAACTACAAATCTAAAAAACTAGACATAAGAAAGTTTGTGCAATATATTATTTTTAAAAAAAATTTTTTATTGGTTCTAGAGTTAGGTCATTATAGAGAAACAATTCTTTACTAAGATTTTTTTTCTTCAACTAAGGCAACTTTTTGATAGAAAAAAAATTGGGTTGGTATATAAAACAGTTTTTCTCTATGGAATAGAAACACAAACACAATTATTGTGTTATTGTGATCTTCTAGAGGGAATTGTTGAATTGGTCCACGTCTAAGAGCGATCGATTGTAAATAAAAATAACAAACACGAATACATATTGTGTAGTTCAATTTAAATGGAAATTGAAATTAAATCTTGGAAAGCATGGAAGGAAACCGAGGGATTGGGGGAGGGGGGAGAGGTAAAATGTTTCTAAATTATATGTTAAATAAACAATTGAATTAAACATATCTGTAAACAATTTCAATATTTTAATTGAATATTATTAATTAAACTGAACACATTCCTAATTCATGTACAAATCTTGATTGTGCTATAATTCATTTAGTAATTTTTTTTGTATCTTGTTTTACTAATTATTTCTTGTTTGGGCTAAACATATTTTAATTACGCTAATGGGGAAAGTATGAGGAAGGTAACATTTAAATTAAATGTCACTGCATTTGCTTGGAGGAGATTGTGAAACTATACCGAAAAACACCTTCAGCCTACATTCGAATCATGACCTTCTCTCACAGGAAAACAAGTTTAGAAGAGTCTGACATTTGGTCCTCGTGTCCACCGATGTGGGTGGTGTATTTGTAATTGATACTTTTGTTAGGTACTTAATTGACGGTATGGAACTTGATTGTTGCTTCTATTATAAAATTAAGCTAAGGAACGATAGTATTGGCTTGTTTAAATTCGATATAATTGTAAAAATATTAACAATATAAATTAAAAAATGAATCCCTTTAAGTTTTCCCTGCAATCTGTATGTCTGGTGTAGTGACGATCACGGTTAAATACCAAACGGATACACTGAAGAAGTTTTTTTTAATGTCTTTAATAAATTTAATTCTTTAGAAATTCCTAAAAACTCATTCTTCTATCCCTAGTCGTCTTAGCCACTATTTCCTCCGGTTAGTGATGATGCACCCCGCAATACAGAACTGTATGAGATATAGTATCATGTATATTTCACGGCGTAGATGCTCTGATCAACTTGGGGGTTTATTTTCACGCGGTGTTTCAAAAAGCCTGTCGGGAAATATATTGCTTAACTATTTATTTTATGTATTTACTAACACAATACATATTCTTGGATAATAATTTTCACGTAATAAGTAAAACATCCCGAGTTTAATATAAATCTACAACTCTTAACTGAAACGTCAAACTTTGTTAATACGATACGAGTGTAAACATCTTATTCCGCGTAGATTTGTTGTTGTTATTACTACGCTTAACACTATGGTAGATATAAGGAATACCGAATAAGGAATGTTTTTAGATAAAGTTTTCTCACGTTAGCTTGGTGAGAGGATGGAAAAATCACAGCGATAAATCATATGCTAAAAAACCATAGCTACTAATCTCATATTGGAAAAAGGTGAAAAACTACGTGCTTGGAAATCACAATAACAAATCACATGACCTTCTTCGGTGGGTGAATGTTCTAAGGCGTCACTATCAGTTAGACTAGACTGCCAATGTCAGGGAGATCGGGGTTAGACCCCATTCGGGTGTATTGAGGGAGGTTCCACAAAATTGTTTTCTACTCTCCTTCAACGCAAAATGCGGGTACACTTTATCTAAATTCAAACTTATCTATACCTAACCTATTAGCGTAGTAAGTACAAATACGTATAAACTGAACAAGTAGTAAAAAAAATCAAATATTGAAAACCACACTGACAAATCACATTTTGAAAATCACAGTGACAAATCAAATGTTGAAAATCAAAGTGACAAATCACATGATGAAAATCAAAGTGCCAAATCACATTTTGAAAATCATATGTTGAAAATCAAAGTAACAAATCACATTTTGAAAATCACAGTGATAAATCACATGTTGAAAATCAAAGTAACAAATCACATGTTGAAAATCAAAGTGACAAATCACATTTTTAAAATAACAGTGATAAATTACATGTTGAAAATCAAAGTGACAAATCACATTTTGAAAACCACAATGAGAAATCAAATGATAAAAATCACAGCGATAAATCACATGCTGAAAATCAAAGTGACAAATCACATTTTGAAAACCACAATGACAAATCACGTGATAAAAATCACAGCGATAAATCGCATTTTCAAAACCCCTTCCAGAACACGTGACTTCACAAATACACATACACACACACACACACAACACACACGAAAATAGTTAATATAACTTTTATAACTGTCAATAAAGTTTCTTAGTATCTAAACTAGTGTTTGGTAGAGTTTAGTTTTAAATATATAATACATATATTTATTTATATCATTAATATAGACAAAATATTATCATATTTACTAAAATTCTTAAAATTTTGGTTTAGTAATAGCATTTAAGAATTAATCATCATTTTAAAAATTTATTGGTTCACAAGGGATTTAGTTTTTAGCTATACATTTCTTAGTTTGTCACGTAACATAAAATGTTTCTTACTTTATTTATTTAGTTTTATTTAACTGATTTTAAATTAACAGTGAGATGTTTGTTTTAACAATTTAGTACAAGTTAAAAAAAACACTAATAATAAAGAAATAATTGGGTTATAAATTCCTGCTCAGTGAAAAAACAAAACACAAAACATATATTTCAACTAATTTTATGTTGTAAAGATTTTCTATTCGGATTTGAAAATTTTGAAACCGAAACTAATTCATCAATTAAATTTGTTTTCAAATATTTTTACAATAACAGAAGCGAATGTATTGTGGAATTTCCAAATTCACTAAAGGTAAATTTAATGAGCATGGGAAAGGAAGGGAATTTCCATTGGTTAAATAATAATTACATAACTAATAAATATCCCTGTTATTTTGGACTTGATTGAAAACTTGAGCGTATGTAATGTAATATATGTATATTAAAAATAGAAGCTACTATTAGAAATAAATTAAGTTACGTCTCTGTGAGTTTGTCAAAGTAGAAAATGATGCTCCTCCGAAACTACCATTATGAAGAGTGCAGGGAAAAAGGCTTCTTCGGCTGGTCTTATCTAATATACAAGCAGGAAGACAACTTAGGAAAAAACTAAACTTTCAGCGCTAGTCTCAAAGTTTCCGTGGCTACAACACGAACGAATGAAAAAAGGAAACACCAATTTGTGTGTTTCTTATAGCACTAACTTTTATATCTTGACAGGTAATTTTATAGACGGTTTCTCATAGTTTTAAGTTTTAAATTTTAATCCAAATAAATGTGTTCTTTCTATTAGAGTATTAACGTGAAATTTCTATACCAACTGATTGTAATTAACACATGACTTACTAGCTAACTTAATTCTAGAACCGGGACAACTCTTAGTTAGTCCCTTACCATCAATCCCTCACGGTAAAAAATCGAAAACCCAATTTCACGAATTATAAATATTTATGCCATGTCAAAAATTAATATCGGGACTTTAGTTTGTCCGACACCTTAGCTCAGTTGGTAGCTTATCTTCTACTGAGCTAAGGGTCCGGGTTTGATTCCTAGCATGACAGAAAAATTTATCACATCTATCACATTGATAAATTGACGGCCGGGGACTGGATGTTGTGCCTGTCCTAGTCTTAAGTTAGATTATAAGTTATATGAAGCTATGACAGGCCTAGCAAGCCAGGGGTGGAAAATTTATGGCTTGAATAAATAAATGACCCAGATCACAGGCGGAAAAATATAATGAATGTAAAAAAATATATATATTTATATTTTACGGACGTTATATGGTTTTTACCTCACATATGGTTGGATTTTTTTTAAAACAAGATCCGATATAATTTCACATCCTCCGTGATTATAGGTAAGCGTCACGATCTACAAGGTCTGTACGATCGCTCCGACCAACACCGTTCGGTGCGGGACAGTGAACAATCCTATTATATGTTGTTCCATGACATTTGAGGTTGCCTAGAAAAGGCTTGGGATGAAGTTTATCGAGGAGGAGGGAAGAAAGGCGTTTTCTTATTTTGTAAGACTAGAATGAGTATGTAAATTTGATGGAAGTGAAGAAGCCCTTGCTATTTCTTCCTCAAGTCAGGTTTATATTGCAAGAGGGGGGGGGAGGAGGTTACTAAAAGAAGGGATTAACTCTTAAAAACGCGGAACTTAAGTTTATTTTTTAAAAATCGATGGGTAGTTTTTGTTTAATCACTTCTACTTAATACCTGTTAAGGTTATACGAATATATGATAATTACTCTAATGGCGTAAGGGTGAGGAAGGAAGCGTTTTAGAAGTAATACACCCGCATTTGCATTTAATTTATTTTATTCATCTGAGATTCTGGGAGCTGATGAAGGAGACAGAGGACAGGGTGCATTGGTGGTCTAAGTTCACTGACAAAAGAAATGGACCTGTCGTAAGACAGAACACATAATAATAATAATAGTAATAATAATTTAAAATGCACTTTTTGAACCGACTGATTATATTAGAACACTAAAATTTCTATGAACGAGAGCTGTAGGAAGGGAAAGAGATACTGACAGACAAACAGACAGACATGGGGACAGACAGACAGAAAAAGAGACAGACAGACAGAAAGACAGACAGACTTGGGGACAGACAGAATAGTAAAATTTACTTTTTTAGGTTCGCATACGCATTAAGGTAGAGCTATTCATCATAATTACAAGGTCAAAAATGTTCACGATTACAATACTTTCTCTTGATATGAGAAAGTAAAGATCACATAAAGAGACTCGTTGAACATATTTGGGTTTTTAGTATTACGTTTTAAAAACACAGTTATTAACAAATTAACTTAAGTAGTAGGAATGAGGAAGGCAGCTTGGAGGAAATGCACCCAAATTTGATGAAGGGGCAATGAGTAATTCAAAGTGAAAAAAAATCACATGTTGCTAAACCTGTTTGAGATTCGAACCTTGACCTCCACTTCAGAGTGGTCTTCAAGTTTATTGCGAGGACTAACGCCTTAGGAAGTACGACCACAAATGTGGGTGTTATTAACTTATGATTTTTTTTTTTCCCGCTGATCAAGATGAAATTTGATACTATGCTTGTAAAACCGTTACAAAATTTCGAGTACCGTAGCTAAAAGCTTCTAATTTGAAAAAAATAAATCTATTTATTCAAATTATTTATAGTCACAGACTTTTCGACAGTTAAATCAGATTAGATTAAAAAAAAGTTTATACCATACTTATTCCTACAGGGTAACATTAGGATAATCTATTCAAAAATACTGACACAAGAAATGTCAAGAAAAGAATTATTAAAGTTCGAAAGATGAAAAACTATTAGGAAAAAAAATAAATCGAAAGAGAAAATGACTGAAAGAAAGAACGAATAAAAAAAATTTTCAATTAGACGAAACGGTTGAACGATATATAAGAATAGAAAGAAGACTCTCAAAAGATGAATCTAATGTCACTTCTTCAATCCTCCTTCTATGTATTTACATTCCCTTAATATTAAAACGTCGAATAATGAAGTAAAGGGTAACTTTCAAACAAGGATGACGTATTTTGTTGGAAAGCGAGACTTAAAAAGTGAAGGAGAGCAACGATTGCTTCTGAAAAAACGATGTTTTTAGTGCTTCATCTCTATTTCTTTTCTTTCTTATTAAATGGAATATTTCCTTCCCCCTCCTTTAGCTCCAGTGATTTTAACGTGAATTATACAAGACCAAGGATTTCTTTTTTTAGTATCAGCAACGTCTTCTCAGCAGTTGGTTTGAAATACAGGTTTCATGACGGTTATAAGTTCGGGTACACTTAACAAATCCGGGACAATCCTTCTTTAGAGTGGGGCATAAAATATTTTCCTTTCTCTTTCTTTTATTTTCTCTTTTAGGTGCTAAAATAGTCGAAAGAAAACTGAACTAAGAATAAGTGAAGTGAAAATATTTTATGAGATATATTTTTTTAATGACGCTTTGGACATTTCCCATTTTTTAAAGGTTTTTTTACCTTCTTTCGTGACGTCATGTTATTTTGAAGTAGGAATTACGAAGTTAATATTTAGAGAAACTATAATCGCATTTGCATGGAGGGAGAGTGGGGAAATATTTAGGGGGTTGGGGGAGCCTTCAGTACACACTTCTGAGATATAACCACCAACAGTGGCCACATGGTCTAATGCGTCACTTTCGCGATGATGGAGAGATCGTTTGACCCCGGTCGGATGTATTGAGAGTATTTAAAAAAGTTTCCCACCTTATATCCAAGCAAATGCGGGTACAATTCCTCTAAATTTAACCTTACTCATACTTAACTCACTAACATACTTTGTACATATAAGTATATTATTATTATATATTATTATTATTAGCACCGCGTCTTACTACTCGTTCGGGTTATACGCACTTACGCTAATGTGTAATGGTAGGGTGATTGTGAGATGAAATAGAGTACCTACAGTTTAACGTGGGATCCGAACCACGGTGGAGGCCTGGCATTCCACACATTCACAAGTTGTGATTAATACACGTCTTGTCAGAGGTGAAGGAAGGGTTTGGCAATCAGATAAATCTGTGCCAGGGACCGAGGATTGGACCCCGGACCCCCAGCGCAGAAGTCTGACACCTTACCCCTAGAGCACCAGGTCACTGATCATGCACGTATACACTGAATAGGTAGCATCTTTTCCCTCTGTTCCTTATAGTGTTAGTCTGTAATGTAAGGAAGGGGTGTCCAATGCTTTTTTTTATCCCAAGGGCTAAATTTGATAATCAGCTTGCACCGTGGGCCCGAGATATATTAAATTAGTAAACCAATCAACTAAATATAGGCCTACAAACAACACTAATTACATCTATATTACTTTCCATCCATTTCTGTTTCCAGCCTGTGGTCAGTTTTTTTTTCAAGCCATATATTTTCCACCACCGGCTGCTATGTCTGTCTTATAATCTAACTTAAGACTAGGACAGGCATAACATCCAGTCCCCGGCCATTAATTTATCACTTTGAAAGGGTAAACACACATTTCACCGATGATAAATACTTTAAATACTTATATATATAAATAAAAAATATATAAAATAAATATTTTTATTTGAATCATTAGCTATTTCACATATAACACCGAGGTTTTCTGTTACTTTCCTTTCCAGGATACTGTGAAAGCAAAATTTTCAGTGAGAGCTTGCCGCCAGTTGGGCACCACTTATGTAAGGAATAGTATTCGAGAGGTTTCCCCACCTTCCCGCCCTTATTAAACTGCTGGGACTGTACTCCCCTCGTTTTATATCCCTCCCACCCCCCACTTATCCACCTCCTTCCTTTCCGTGGGAGTCTGCCAAAGAAACGGTGGAAAGACTTTGTCCAAAATCAACTTATTGAATTTTTACGTCTGAACTTTTTTTTTTAAATCCTATCTTCTTTTTCTCCGAGCAATTCTTCACACTTATACATCCGTCTTGTCATTCTACTTTATTCAATTTCCGTGCCTGTCTATTTCCAATGACTTTCTCTTATTAGATTTTATCCTTTACACCACAAATACTTTTTTTAAGTTTGTATTTTTTTTTTCGTGCTTTGTCATCATATTATCTCTTCTTTCATTCTGATCTTTGTGTTTCGCTTTTCGATGCTTTATTGTGAAATTTGCAATGAATATAGACAGATTATTTTCGCGATTACATAATATCTACTGTAATATTATTTATCTCTCGAATTTTCGATTTGTAGTCAACTTATTGTTTTCTTTTACCCATTGTATTATTTCTTCACATTTACATTTACTTTCTTACTCCGTGTTTTACCAACCATCTCAATATTTATTGCATAATACAAATATATATTTGACTCTTTTATTTATTGTATTTAATACAATTTTGTTATATCAGATATGTTTGATTTAGTTGTGTGTATATTCATTTTGCGTACAACCCGAACGGGTAGTAAGACGCGGTGCTATAATAATAATAATAAAATAATAATAAAATAATAATTAATAATAATAATAATAATAATAATAATATATAATATAATTAGTAGTAGTAATAATAATAATAATATAATATTCATCTCAACAGTTCATGAATATTTATCAAGGACATTGAGAAATTTAATAGTTATTTTTTCACTTCAATGTCAAATGCCACTAGGTTCATGATAATTATTCAAATAAGATTTGAGACCCACTTCGGTGGCCGCATGGTCTAAGGCGATACTCTCGCAATAGACTAGAACGCCGATTTAGGGGAGTTCGTGGTTTGATAACCGGTCGGGTGTATTGAGGGTGGTTTTGCCTAAATGGTTTCCCTCTCTCTCTCTCCACAAAAATGCGGATACAATTCCTCTAAATTCAACCTTACTCATCCCTAACCCATTAACATAATTAGTACATAAGCGTATAGCCCGAATGTGTAATAAGACGTGTGCAAAAAAAAATAAAGTTGAGATTAATTTATGAAGACAAATTAAACGTTTCTGTTGAAACAATATTTTATTTATTTTGTACAAAAGATTATATATATATATATATAATTATATATATATAATATATATATATATATATATATATTAGTACCGCGTCTTACCACCCGTTCGGGCTATACGCTTATGTACTAACTACTCTAATGTTTTAGGGATTGGGAAGGTTATATTTATAGGAAGTGTACCCGCATTTGAGGAATAGTGTAACACAATTTTGTAAAAAAAAAAAAACCACCCTCAGTACACCCGACCGAGATTCGAACCTCTGTCTCCCAATTATCGGTAGTCTAGTCTAGTCTACTGCGAGAGTATCACCTAAGACCATGCGGCCACCGAAATGGGTCATTATTTTTGCTATAAATGTTGTGAAAAAAAACCCAACAACACTGAAGTTATCTGGTGTTGTTCCCTTCAGTCTTCCCCTTTGAGGTGTTTCCTTTGTCTGTGGAATGTTCTTTGTGTTTGTACGAGCAATATCTTTCAGGACTGCTGGTCCACGGCCTAGTAGAGCTCTCTACCGACGCACCTTGTAAACCCTGGAGGTTACGGCCTCCTCTAGTCGCGGCGGAGTTCCGGAACCATGTCTTTATTTACGAGCTCTTTCTGTCTCACCCTCCCCCCCCCCCCCAGTGTTACCTTAAGCGCGTGCAAGCCAAGGAAGAAAGGGCTTTTTTTTTTATTCACCCTCCTGTTTTGAGACCATCACTGCCTTTTTTCCTCCCCCACATCAGCAGATTATGTTTTCGAAGTGAAATAAAAGGGTGTGTGAGTAGATAACAGGGTTAGTGGTAAAAAATATCACAACTGAATGTATTGTGATGTGTGTGAGTAGATAACAGGGGTTCGTGGTAAAAAAATATCACACCTGAATGTAGTGTGATGTGTGTGAGTAGATAACAGGTGTTCGTGGTAAAAAAAAAATCACACCTGAATGTAGTGTGATGTGTGTGAGTAGATAACAGGTGTTCGTGGTAAAAAAAAATCACACCTGAATGTATTGTGATGTGTGTGAGTAGATAACAGAGGTTCGTGGTAAAAAAAAATCACACCTGAATGTATTGTGATGTGTGTGAGTAGATAACAGAGGTTCGTGGTAAAAAAAATATCACACCTGAATGTATGTGATGTGTGTGAGTAGATAACAGAGGTTCGTGGTAAAAAAATTCACACCTGAATGTATTGTGATGTGTGTAAGTAGATAACAGGGGTTAGTGGTAAAAAAAAATCACACCTGAATGTAGTGTGATGTGTGGAGTAGATAACAGGGGTTCGTGGTAAAAAAATATCACACCTGAATGTATTGTGATGTGTGTGAGTAGATAACAGGGGTTAGTGGTAAAAAAATATCACACCTGAATGTATTGTGATGTGTGTGAGTAGATAACAGGGGTTCGTGGTAAAAAATATCACACTTGAATGTATTGTGATTTTTTTATGCGGTCTCTTTGGAAGTAATGGGATTCTGAAAGCTGGAAGGATTTATTTTGAATACTTGTAAACAAAATATTTAGTTATTTTTTATCACTATCCGTTAGGGCTGTACGCCCATTAACTAATTACGACCCGTTTTGGTGGTCTAAGGCGCTACTATCGCAGTAGACTAGACTGTCGACGACGGGGAGATCAAGGTTCGAATCTCTGTCGGGTGTACTGAGGGTGGTTTTTTCCAAAAATTGTTTTCCCCACTCGCTTTCTCTCCACGCAAATGGGGGTACACTTCATGTAAATATGACTTCCCTAATTCCTGAAACCATTAGCGTAATAAGTACATAGGTGCACACTCCGTACGAGTAGTAAGACGTGGTACTAAAAAACAGCTAATTACGTTAATGTGTTAGGGATGAGGAAGGTTGAATTTGGAGGAGATTTACCCCTATTTGCGTGGAGGGAGTGTGAAAAACCAATTAGGGAGAACACTCTTAGTACACACTTCCGAGATTTGAACCTTGATGTTCCCAATAAAATAATTAGATCATAAATTAAAGATGTTAATTTGGGTTATGTTATTCCACAGTGGAATAGGATTGAGGAAAGTAGATCTTTAGAGTAAATAAACCCGCATTTGCTTAGAGAAAGAGTGGAGACCATTAAAGAAAAAAAAAACACCCACAGTCTACCAACCGGGTTTTGATCCCCGCTCTCCCCCCCACCAGCGAACTAGTATAACACTAGTGTGACGCGTTAGACCAAATAATCGACGATGCGGGTGATGAAGTATTTCAACGTTATTTTATTAAATGCATAGATCTCAAATGTATTTTTAATTAAATGAAATGTAAGATAAAATTAAGCTTATTATCTGAAACGCGCACACAAGTCAAACCCTGACCCATAATTCAATTTCCCCTCACGTGGTTGTTCCTCTGCACACATCAATTAAGGCGGCGGTAGAAAGTGCGATGTTGCCAATTTATCGCAGCCGCAAGGTAAATTGGAAGGAGACAAAAACCTTATATACCACGTTCTAAACCCGAATTTCCTTCACCCTTTTTTTCTTCTCCTCTCCATTCGAATGGGAGGGCAATTAGCCCGAGAGAGAGAAAGTCAAATAGCCTTTAAATATGCAAATAAAATTCCTCTACGACTTTAGTCAAGTTTTAAAGACTGATATTAAGCTATGGTATGAAGCTTCAAGTTGAGCAGAAGTGTTTTATGAATATAAAACCATTTTAATATTAATTCTGAGAGGAAATTAGTATACCGATGTATATATTTTTTTATGTTGAACAAAGTTAAGTTAGGCTACATCTTCATTCTTACACTACATTTTCATTGGTCTAATTTAAGGGTTATTTAGCAACTTAATCCATGGGATATGGGTGGGGAAGTCAATTCGCATTTGTGTGCAGAGAGTAATGGGGAAATCCCACAATGATAAATGACTTGTGGGGAAAAATAACCCTCAAAATAACTTGGACGAGATTCCAACCTTGACCTCTTAGTCACAAAAAATCAAATTTATTTCAAGTATGACGCCTTAAACCAAGTGATGAATGGTGGGGATGCTCTATGGTAGCGCCTCCTTGGTCTTAGAGTAGAGTGCTCGCCTCACGACACAATGCTCGTGGGTTCAAACCCAACTGATGTCGAAGGTTTTTTTTTACTGAGCGATGAATAACCGTAGCGCAACTTCCTTCGGAGGGGAAGTAAAGCCATTCGTCTTATATCGTTTGTGGCATGTAAAATAAACCTGGAAGGTATGTGAAAATACCTTTCTTGGCAAAATTTGCAGGCCCTTTCTCGCTCGCTCGTAGAAATCCAGTGCGAAAAACAAGGGGAAACCATCGCACTTTCTGGACTTATTAGGACATGTGTTTTCCAACTGAAATCGTTAATGTTACTAGCCATAGGCTTTTTGATTATGTTGTCAAGTTGTCTAATAAGTACCCTCGGGACTTTTATTATTGTATTGATAAATGATCATTTCTAGATCATATCATAGGTTTTTTTGGTAATTTTTAGGTCATCAAAGTTTAAGCCCTTTCCACTAGATGGTGCGGGCGGCACTAACCGGTCTGAGGGTTGGGTGCATACTCAGCTCATGATGGGTTCGAAGCACATCAGGACCAACCTTTGGGTTGAGGAATCATTCATTTTTAATATTTTTTTTAGAGACATGAATGCGGGTTAGATATAAAAATTAAACCAAACAATTCAAAATGATAAATCACATGATTACGTGGAATAAATATGTCAAAGGGGGCCATTTAAATTAAAGGAAAAAATAACACATGATTTCTTATGAAAACAACAAAATGTGGGTATTCGTTAGGGCATGGCCAACTTGAAGGGAAATATCATCACACTTAGGCATTTATTGCGGGAATAGCAGCTCTGACTCTATTAAACATTGACTTTATTTTCGAAAGTCTAGATATATGTTCCTCATAATTTATTTTAATCTCAATAATCTCGACATTCTTCCTATAATGTCGTTGAAAATGAGCTAATTAATATTACGTTAAAATGGTACACTTTTAATCCTACATCCCATTCACGACCTTCATCTTGGAGTAAAGCAAATTTTAAAATATTAAACCACGTCTTAAAACAATGGGAGATTTTTAAACGTCCGGAATGGAACTCGGTGCTTCGGTTGTCATAATAATATTAGGAAGAAGGAGGATTCAAATATTGGATGACTTGAAGCAAAGAAGATCATTCTGGGAGCTGAAGGAGGAGGCAGAGGACAGGGAGCATTGGCGGTCTAAGTTCACTGACAGAAGTAATGGACATGTCGTGAGACAGAACACATAATAATAATATTAATAACTCATTAAAATGATTATGTGATAATAGCTCAAAAAAAGTTTGCCGTAATATTGTATAGTAGTAGTAATAATAATAGTAATAAAATAATGTTTCTTTACTTGTGATAAAAAAAACTATTAAGTCCAGGTGCATGAAACGTGTTATTTATTTATTTAGAACTGCGATGTTTTAATCTTGCCAGTCATCACTAATCCCCAAGAAAATGAATTCCATTTTTAGGTCAGTGGAAATCAATTAGAAGCGCCCGATCAACAAGATGGCACCGTTTAAATAATTTTGCGTGCTGAGCTGTCGTAAAGAAACTTAAGGTTTTTTTTTGTGGAGAAGGCTTGTATTTTCTGTAAAAAGAGATTTTTAATAAATAGTTCATACAACCTAAGAGTTGAGTTCCCCCTTTTTACCACCTTTCAATTACTTTGATTTGATATGTAAAGAAAATCTCAAGAGTTAAAGATTATAAGGTTGATTAATCATTGAATGGATAAAATAAAATGTGTATTTATTTGTGTTTCAACGATGTAACTCCCAAACTAAGGAACTAAGAAAGTGGGAAATTAAAACACGGTAGAAACCCGACTATCCGGCATAATTCGAAATTAGGTTAGTCAGTATAGTCGAAAATCCGGATAATTGAATTTCATACTAAAATACTTTATTGAAAATATATTACTAAAGAGTGTAACGTATGTGTTATTATGTACTTACAACACCACATAAAACAAATTACATATGTACAGAACATTACTTATTAGACTTAACACAACACAAATATAAATCTTTGAGCTTATTAAAAGCATTTATCTACCATACATAAAGCTTGAAAAGTTAGTAAAAAGTTACTAAAAAATAAATTTATCCGAACTTAACGATAGCCGCTGTTGCGATACGTATCCGGTTAGTTGGTGTCCAGATAATCGGAGTTCTACTATATTTACTTAGGGAAATCTTGGGTGTGTACTTTGGCGTGTTAGATTTATTTTTAAAACTATCGTGAGCCTGACGTCTTAGACTGAGTGACTATTTATTAGTGCTGCTAATAAAGTATTCGGTAACTACACCTGGACATGGGAATCGAACCCGGTACCGTTTTGCTTAGTACGCCAATTCTCTAACCACTGAGCTATCCAGTAGTCATCTAGTGCCCAGGGTCATTCTTCACTCATATTTTAAGGCAGAATCTGTTATGGACGTGCGGAAATTGTCAGCTGCTTATATGTGATATTATTATTAGCACCGCGTCTTACTACCCGTTCGGTTTGTACTCACTTACGCTAATGTGTAATGGTAGGGTGATTGTGAGATGAAATGGAGGACCTACAGTTTAACGTGGGATCCGAACCACGGTGGTAGGCCTGCATTCCTCACATTCACAAGTTGTGATTTAATACACGTCTTGTCAGAGGTGAAGGAAGGGTTTGGAAATAAGATAAATCTGTGCCGGGACCGAGGATTGAAACCAGGACCCCCAGCACAGAAGTTTAACAACTTACCCCTAGAACGACAGGTCACCTTTATGTGATCAATTAAGATCACAAGCTATCAGGTAAAGCAGTCACTTTCGATTCAGGAGGGCTTTATGGTGTCTATTAGTACATTTATAACTGTACGCAGGCGCAAATCATGATGACTTAAATATACAAGCTTGTTAAGTACTTCTATAGCCGCATCTAGGTATCATATTCTTTAATTTGAATTAAATTTAATCCACTATAAATCGTACAATACATAATGGCTGCTCAACCATTCTTTGTTCTCGACTCCGCTTTCTATCGTGATCCAATTATATCACGGTAGGACCACACAGCAAAATTATCCAAATTCATTCTTCTTATAAAGGAACTCAATATATATATCCTATGAACATATTTTATACTCTATAATATTTGCCACTTTTAATATTATTAATTTCTATCTGAAGAAATGTAAAAACAATTTTTTTACAACTCTAATATTTTTTACAACCTTTGGCAGTCATGCTTTGTAAGAACAAAAGGTACCCTCATGAAAATAACGTCATTCCAACTTTAATAACCCTTCATTTGCATATAAATGGAACTATTAACAATACACAGTACGAGAATTCTGCTTCTCATTAACGCTTTTGTAAACCTCCCCCCCCTTACCCCCTGTGCTTTCTCTACGACGTATATTCCATAGTTACAACGATTTCACGGTTGAGAATATTGAGAATGAAATAGTTAAGTATGAAAGAAAGTTTTATGATCTGTGAGAGGAGGAATTGGCTTTTCAGTCTGTTACGTTTTGAAAGGTGATGTAATTTGAATTTAAAAAGAAGACAAATACATCGGTTTGTACTCGTGTGTTGTACCGTGACGAATCGTCACCTCGAATTCATCTTAAGAGTCACATGCCAGCACTACTTAGAGAAGGGGATACCAACTTAAAAATGCCCAAGGGCCACAATTTAATCTACATTCTCGTGGCAGGCCGTCATCTTAATCTGTCAGTGAGTTTAATGAAATATAAATCACGCAGATACACAATTTTTTTTTAAAAATGAGGTATTTAAAGTACAATTCCTGAACCTACTGATATCAGCACACTAGAATTTCTATTAACGAGAGCAAAAGGGCCTACCAATTTTGCCGGAAGAATATTTCCATACACCTCCCAGGGTTCTCTTACATGTCCACAATCGACATGGGACGACAGTTTTACTTCCCCTTCGAAGGAAATTGTGCTACGGATTTTTATTGAACAAGAAAAACACGTCGAACCCGGCTGGGTTTGAACCCACAAACATCAGGTCTTGAGGTGAAGTTTATTACCGAATTAACATCAGTTGGAGCTTTCATGTATTTTTTACTACTCGATTCAAAATTTTCCGTTTCGCGGCTAAAAATATCAATTTTACTTTTCCAGAAAACTTCGTGGAATGAAAAAAAAAAAACACACACACACTCGCGGGCCACGTGTGTCCACCAGTTGAAAACCCTTGAATTATGAAATCCAGGCACCTATAAGTTTGTTTGAATGTATACTGAATGTTGGGTCGTGCTAAGAATAGGCTACTCTTTTAGAACGGCAACCATGTTAGAAATCCTATCATCTTGGCACACTCCATTTTTAGAGGAAAATAGAGGTATTGCAGTAATAAAAATGAGCACGTGATATATTTATTAATAAGTATAAATTTATTTTAGCACCTCATGCATGGACGTTCTTATTCGTTACAGGCCCAAATTTCAAATGGAAAATTCCCATCCTCGTCAACATAGTTGAATACATTGTCTGAAGACTAGAATAGGTCCGTATTGGATGCCAGGCCAGTTAAAATAAGGTTAGTGCGTTCTACAATAATCGTGTAAGATCTTTTATGACCGGCTTCGGTGGCAGCATGGTCTAAGGCGTCACGTTTGCGATAGATTATACTGTCAATTTGTCATAATGATGAATATATACTGCGATTTAAACTGCTTTTGAATCCGCGTGGTGGTAGGCTGGGGAGCATAGTTGCCACATAGCGGGAGTTCGCGTGGTGGGTAGGCTGGGAGCATAGTTGTCACATAGCGGAATTTGCGTGGTGGTAGGCAGGGGAGCATAGTTGCCACATAGCGGAGTTCGCGTGGTGGGTAGGCAGGGAGCATAGTTGCCACATAGCGGGAGTTCGCGTGGTGGGTAGGCAGGGAGCATAGTTGCCACATAGCGGAGTTCGCGTGGTGGTAGTCAGGGGCATAGTTGCCACATAGCAGGAGTTCACGTGGTGGGTAGGCTGGGAGCATAGTTGCCACATGCGGGTTCGCGTGGTGGTAGGTAGGGAGCATAGTTACCACATGGCGGGAGTTTGCGTGTTAATACTATGCAGCATACTCAAGTGACTGTCAAGAAATCTGGCAACGTGCATCGGTTGCTATGACAACTACCCTTCACTGATTGGTAGAGCATGTGACGAGCCCCCCAAACCCCTCCACTTTCCAAGATACAACCAAACGCTGATTTTTATAGGAGGCCCACTTTCGATCACCAACATTGATGAAACGTAAGTAACTTTAGACATTATATAAATGTCTTATTTGATTTTATTAATTATTATAAAGTTATAAAAAAGCATCCAATAATACTTCATGATTAAAGATCACTGCATAATTTAACTTCACATTAACCGGCCCCATGGTGTAGTGGTCAGTGCACCTATCTACGAGTCTAAGGGTCCTGGGTTCCAATTCGATTGGGAACTATCCCAACGGTCACCAGGGTTTGGTTTGTTAGGCTTAAGTCAGGTTTGAGTGTTTCCACTGGTTCCACACCCTCATACTCACTATCACCATCACCTCATAGTGACATGTAAAGATCCTCCACGGAAAGGATGTACTATTAGTACATTCGGACGTCCCCTGTACAACGGTACATTAGTACTGGATAATATTTACACTACTGGACTACGAGTGATGTAACCCAGACGAGCAATATACTAATTATAGCAGCACTTCGTGTGGTTACTCTCAAAAGTTGAGATAATCCGCTTTTCAACGGAGACAGGGGTGTATTAAGCTTCTTCTTTTTTTTTTTGAAGCTCTCCAAGGAGAATGTTTTATGCTTGAGAGAAGGCTAGAAAAAAGGTTTCGTATTGAATTCCACTTCTTAATGCTCCAAAAAATACGATTTAGGGAGAAGGGTGGAGAGGGAATAATATACATATATATAAAAATATTACTCAATATCGGGAACGACGACCAATTTTTAACAACAAGAAAATATTAGGGCTGGGCAGTAGAGAGAAGGTACTTTAAATATAATACGTAGGAGGGCTGATTAGTGCAAACAGAAGATTAAATAGGTTGCGTATGAATGGATTTCATCGGAGATTGGGGATCCGATTTGCGCTATTAATATTGCCTTATAGAACTCCACTATTATATAGCATGACGAGGGATTTGCGTGCTGTGTACCGGGCTTGTTAGCGTATTCGGCTTCCAGTAGAATCCTCAAATGAAGCTACAAAAAAAGTAGGAACAGAAAGAAAACCACCCGTTAGCTCTGGGTTCATACTTTAGAGAGCACTCGAATGAAAGACTGATCAAATTAACAGATTATTCTACTATAAAGCCACATGGCTGACTCACTCACTGACATTAATGCTAACACACTTACAGATGAGCTAGAAACTTGAAATTTGGCAAACTTATAGCTTCTAGACTGTAACCGACGGGAAAATGACAAAAAGTTTAAAAATGTAATTTTTAACCTTAGAAAAAATTCAAAATGGTGGAACAACTTTTAAAGTCGGTGCGGTATATACAATACAATACCGGTAACTTTAAGTTGTTACGTTCAAAACATTACATTAGTTTACATCCACTTGCAAAGCGAGTTTATATATAAACCAGTAAATCCTTGCGAAAATTTCGCACATTCAACCTTCCCCTCCTCACAAAAAAAAAAATTTAGTTTTTTGTTGGGTTTGTTGAAATTAAATACTTAGTGAAGTGTATACACAAAATAGCAAATATAGTTTATTTTCGGTAATTGATACAAAAATATTGTTAGATATATCTTTTAACTTAAATTTTAAACAAACAATATGTTTTAACGTAAACTGAGTATGTTATGTCAGAAGTCAGTAAAAAAATCCTATCCACTGATACCTTATTCATCGCTGTAGGCTTTGTATTAGTTGAGAAAAAGTGATGTTGACAACAGAAATAATATATAGAATGTATGAAATCATAACACCAGCCAAGTAAAATAACCCTGATATATATGAAATTGTAATAGAGAGCAGATAAATTGTTAGCCTCAGAAAGTAAAACATGTCCACAAAATACATAAATTGAGTTATTTATAAATTCATATCTCCTATAGACAAAGTCACCGTTTACTCAGGGCTATATATTATAAAAGAGCATGTATGACTCGGTGTATGGATGTTGTAGGGAGTATGTAAGGATAGGGAAGTGTGGAGAAAGTTAGTGAGGATGGATTAAGTACGGAGTTTTTTTGGAGCTATATGTACAGTTTCTTGCCTACCCCTTAAGGGAAACGACGTGATTGGGTATGTACGTATTTATGTAAACACAAATTTAATTTGAAAACTATTTGTAATAAGTCTTCAATGGCAACTTGCTACTGATATAGTATATCCGCGATAGTCAATATTTATAATTGAACCAATTGTATATTATCCAATTATTTTTGTGTTCTGGAAAAAAATTTAAAGTATTTTGTTAGATACTAGGAATAAAAAGTGGAAACAATTTTTTTTAAGCACCACGTTTTACTACCTGTTCAGTTTATATGCATATGTTTTAATTATGCTAATGAGTTAGGGATGAGGAGGGTTGGAATTTATAGGACGTGTACTCGTATTTGCGTAGAGAGAAATTAGATAGCAATTTGGGATAAACTACCCTCAGTACACCTAACAGGGTATCGAACCCTGATCTTCATGTAATCGGAAGTCTAGTCTATTGCGATAGTGACGCCTTAGACCAGGATTAGGCAAACTTTATGGGCACTTCAAGGGTGACCTGGTGGTCAAGGTAAGGTGTCGGACTTCTGTGCTGGTGGGTCCGGGGTTCAATCCTCGGTCCCGGCACAGATTTATCTGCCAAACCCTTCCTTCACCTCTGACAAGACGTGTATTAATCACAACTTGTGAATGTGAGGAATGCCAGGCCTACCACCGTGGTTCGGATCCCACGTTAAACTGTAGGTCCTCCCATTTCATCTCACAATCACCCTACCATTACACATTAGCGTAAGTATATATAACCCGAACGGGTAGTAAGACGCGGTGCTAATAATAATAATAATTTATGGGCCCTTGGTCAACTTAGAGACTTATCAAAGGCCGCCACGATCACCCACAATTTCTTCCTTCTATTTTTTTTGGGTCCAAACATCTTATCCTTAATTTCAATATTTCCTCAAATTCTGGTGTCCCCAACATTGCTATAATAAATAAACTGCACATTTTCATATTCAACTATTTTATTTTCTTATAATATCATCGATTATCACCGATCGAGGCTATTTTGGTCACACTCAGCTCGTATTTGATAGTTCTTGATACAGTTGTGAGATTAAAAAACTCAAAAGATCGACTTTCAACGACGATAAAGTTTACTTACGTGATCGACTAGCTGCCAACATCTGCCCTAGACCATGTGGCCATCGAAGCAGTCGAGACAAATATCCTACAGGTGTATCCAATCGGGCTTGAATTCAAGCCTTCTTTAGTCAGAGCCAAGCGTGTAAACCACTTGTCCAACCATCCCGAGCTAGTAATTTTCCCACACAAAGTGGGAGAAGTATCATATATATATATATATATATATATATATATATATATATATATATATATATATAATCTCTTTCTAACGTCCAAACTGTGTTCCTTACGGGAGTAAAACTAATCTAAAGTAAGTCAACAGGAGGCGCGGATACAAAGAAAATTAAATTTTCTTGAAAATTCATGATTTATTTTTTGTAAATAGAAAAATACGTTCTTTATTTTTAAGCGCGTAGACCTACTTCTGGCGTGATAAGACATACAGCTCTACTGCGCAGGAAGACAGGGTGGTGGGGGTGAGGGGTGAACAGGGGGGCGGGGAAGTGGTTTATATTTTATCTTTTCTTTTCCCTGTGATACATCCCTCGCTACAACCATAGAAAAAGAAAAATTACCCATCTTCTTTTATGTTGGCTCAACTGAATTCCTAACTCGGGACATAATTACATTTGAGTTATCGTATGTGGGTAAGACCTAAGCATTGCTTCTCTATGACTTGGACCAACACGTCTAGCCTAATCTTGATTAGCACGTAAAATAAATAATAACACTTAATCGGTTCGAGTATCACCTGTGGTAAAGACATATAATTAACACAAAGAATTGTTCCTGTGGGATTCCCGAAGTTATGAAATAAAATTTCCCATGTTGTCATGGCTGAATAGAAAAATAAACTTATGCTCCATGCCATTTTAACTTTTTCCAGACATTACCAATATATTATCTTCTATGTCCTCCGTTGAACTTATGCACATGCTCAGATTTGTAGGCCTACTACCATACAGAGCATGCGTAGCAACTACTCTTGGGAGGGAGGGCCTAGATAAAAAAAACTCGCTTTGGCCATGACGTCATTAAAGGCAAACGAACTGTGTGTTTTAGTAGATGTTTGGCCTGTTGGTTTTATATTAATTGACTCGCTTTGCTCATTGGGGGCGGAGCCCCCAAACCCCCGGTGAGTCTTCTTTGCAAGTGGATGTAAACTAATGTAATTCCAGCGTTGTTTTGAACGTAACAACTTAAAGTTGCCGGTATTGTATTGTATATACCGCACCTACTTTAAAGTTGTTCCACCATTTTGAATTTTTTTGGGGGGTTAAAATTACATTTTTAAACTTTTTGTAATTTTCCCGTCGGTTGCAGGCTAGAAGCTATAAGTTGGCTAAATTTAAAATTTCTAGCTCATCTAGAAGTGGGTAAACATTAATGTCAGTGAGTGAGTTAGTGAGTCAGCCATGTGGCTCTAGAGTAGTATAATATACTAAATCTAGATATCAAATGTCTGTTAGTGAAAAACAACTGAATGACTTTTTCCCACACTGAACAAAGAGTACAATATGATTGTGATGACTAATTAACATAGTGATGAGTACACTCTGATATACATTCTTGGATAAATGGAGAATAAACTTTCACTGTAGTTAAAATAAATAACTCTTAAAGATCAAATAGAAAAAATATATAAATATGAATTATAAAACGAAGATAAATATATCTTTATATTAAATATAATTTTAAGTTACCATGCTTAATCATTGAGCAAAAGCGATTTTCTTTTGCTCGAAAATAAATACAATCGATCTGACCATTTAAAAGTCTTTTAGTTAGTTTGCAAGTCGCATTATATCTTGATAGTGTGCGTCACCAGAGACATAGCAGTGTCTTAGGCTCTACCCACCTGATACATAGTAGTGTCTTAGGATTTACCCACCCGAGACATAGCAGTGTCTTAGGCTCTACCCACCTAATACATAGTAATGTCTTAGGATTTACCCACCTGAGACATGTCAGTGTCTTAGGATTTACCCACCTGAGACATAACAGTGTCTTAGGCTCTAATCACCAGAGACATAGCAGTGTCTTAGGCTCTACCCACCTGATACATAGTAGTGTCTTAGGCTCTACCACCTGAGACATAACAGTGTCTTAGGCTCTAATCACCAGATACATAGTTGTGTCTTAGGCTCTACTCACAAGAGACATAGCAGTGTCTTAGGCTATAACCACCAGATACATAGAAACCATCATCCACTACCAGCCTAGACCTTGAAGGAAGATGCTCATAATTATTTTGCCAATGGAAAATAATCCTTTTTATTTCATGTCCCTCCTTGATTTTAACGACAACACGTCTCTGTAGTAATTTAGCGATCTTTGCTAACCTTTCATTTCCTTTATACTGGTATTTTATCTTTATAATTGTTCTCACTAAGGAACATGGAGTATAAGGGTGAAAGTTGGTTTGCCTGCTAAGTGAGAACAGTAAGAAAGTACAAAAAAAAGTCCAGTTAAAAGAGTTTTAGTTAAGTGTTGAGCATTTCCCCGTGCGGCGGTCTCATAGACGTATCATGAAATCTCCTCTAATACCTCATACGTACGAACACAGACAACACCTATGATAACCACCTCGGTGGCCGCATGGTCTAACGCGCTACTCTCATGTTGGACTAGACTGCAGAAGATGGGGATATCCCGGGTTCGATCCCAGTCGAGTGTACAGAGTTATTTTCCCTCCCAATTGTTTTCCACTCTACCACCACGCAAATGCGGGTCTATTTCCTTTAGATTAAACCTTACTAATCCATTAAAAATTAGCGTAATTAGTGCATAGGTGTATAGCACGAACGGTTAGTAGGGCGCTGTGATATAAAAACCACTATGAACGTGATCGAGCACCACCTGTGAATATATTTTATTATTATTATATTTATTATTATTATTATTATTATTATTAGCACCGCGTCTTACTACCCGTTCGGGTTATACGCACTTACCTAATGTGCAATGGTAGGTGATTGTGAGACGAAATGGAGGACCTACAGTTTAACGTGGAATCCGAACACGGTGGAGGCCTGGCATTCCTCACATTCACAAGTTGTGATTAATACACGTTCTTGTCAGCTGTGAATATAGGTAAACGATATGTGAAATCGGCCAATATGACTAAGTTGAAATAATTACATTTTTCTAGTAGATAAATAAGTGTAGATATCTTAGGAACTCAGCACTGCACTTAATATATTATTTTCTATTTATATTTTTGTTGACATTTTACAAACACTTTTCATAAAGGTTTTAAGGATAAGTAATATGAAACATTCCATTTTGAAGAGATTAATTCTTATCAACCTAAAAATTAAAATGTTAATATTGAAAACATTTCTCAAAGGTAATAAGACTATCATTAGCATGGCAATTGCTTTGAAAGTTACCCCCTTAATTTAATATTAAAATGTTTACTAATCTATTTAAATTACACTTTCCGAACAGAAGCATGTATTCTTAAATTACTTTCTAGCTAGGTTAGGACAGTGACCCAAATATTTGAAACCCAACAAATTATTTTGAGACCATTCTTAAATATCGTAGATAGATGACACTAAATAATAATAATTAATAATAATTTATTTTTTCCCCAAATGTTTAGTATATTCATTTCATTTATTTATTTTAAAAACTAATAAAATATTTCGGTTTAATATTTTTGAAAATAATTCTGGCTACTACAATGGCTTTAGAGAATTTCTCAGCTTTTCTCAAATAAAGTTTTAAAAACTCCGTCAGTAATATATAATAATATAGTATCACATTATACATCTCTGCACTTAATATTCCTGTGTCGTCCTGATGTAACGGCCATTTGCGAGGCGGCATTTGGATAAGTTTCAAGGAAAACATAAAAAGCAAAGGTTAAATAAAGTGAGAATGAAAAGCGGAAATTGAAACAGTTGAATTATCTTCTAAGAATTAGGAAAAAAAAAAAGAAGAAGGAATAATTGAAGTCTAACTAGAGAGATTTATTGAGTTCCCTTTGGTGCATTAGGATTATTGGACAAGATGACAATGTCTACGATTGTTATTTATTGTAGATTAGATTCTATGGATTATTTCCGTTGATTTAGAATAGAGTACGTGTTTCGTTTGATAATACAGTCGGGGGTGACTAATTCGAGATTGGTTAGTTCAAAAAAAATTGGATAACTCAAACCATCATGATTCCCCTATGAAGTTGCTATTTAAATCAATGCTATTTTTTTTCTTCGAATTTTTGAAGGAAATATTTGTATAATTCGGAGTCTATACAGTACATTGTTAATTTTTTCAAGTAATGATCTTTATTAAAGCACCAAAAATATGCCAAGAATGTCTAATAAAGTTAGTTATTGAAGCATAGCACAAGATAAAGAACCTACAATTATGGAAAAGCTAAGAAGATTCAATTGTTGCAAACTGGACGTGAAATGTCAAATACAATATTATCTATGCAATCAGTGAACTAGAAGATTTTTATTTATTGCGTCAAAATAAAAAAACTCACACCATACCAGGATCACTAATTTTTTTCCAGCGTAATGTCATTTAAGCGCAAAAACTGTTTAAACTTTGAATATTAATTTTTTCCAAGGTTTAAATACATTTAATGTTTTTTTTTGTTTTTCATGCATATAAGTAATGTTTGTGTGTTTATATGTAGAATATTTTGAGGTTATTGATTTGTTGCGTACCAGCAGCCTAGATTTTCTTAACAATACTTAATTCGAATTTTGAATATTTCCAATATTTTCAGATATTCCTTGGAATTTGAATTTAAAAAAATTAACAGTAGATGGAAATTAAATGTAATTATAATGATTTGTGGACACTAAATCAGTTCCCATTTTAAATAAAGGTTGAATAAAAAGTTTAAATACATAGGGAATAGTTTTAAACTATACTTATGTTCGGTTTTGAAATGTAAAGCTTTTTTTTTCAAACCGAATAGAGATAATTCTCGTGGCTGGATCAGGAAACTGTTGGAAGATCGCGGAGGAATTCAATGAGAGGTATGGCAGGGCATATCACACACGACACTGTTGCCAAACTTTTCTTTATTTATCGTAGATTTTGAATCAACTTGTGGAATGAGGACATTCTTTAAAATAAAGGCTATTTAGTTTTTTTTTTGCTAATCAATGAAAATCTATTGTCTTGGAATCACAAGATAAGAACATAAACATTCAAGAAGAGTTTTGCTTGGATATTTATTGTATCACTTATACAGATTAAAAAAAAGAGACTCAGTGTCAATATACATTTAAAATAATAAAAAAGAAAAAAAATCCTTCAAATTATAAAAATGTTTGAACTTGGATTCATAGTTGTAAGTAAATACTTGAAAATTTCAAGAGATAAATAAAATGTAATAAGTTTATTTCTATTTTTATTTTCCAAAAAGTGAATACATATAAAATTTGTTTGATTTCAAAATTTATTGATTGTGATTTACTTAATTAGCTACATATAGTTTTTCGTGTCTGAATCAGTTAAAATAAACACTGTTTATTGAGTTTAAAAATAAAGTTATTTGATCTAAAACTTTTCAGCAGACATATGACTAAAAGTTTAGCGTAGTTTATCTTGAGTCGAATATCCCCCAAACGAATGTTAATAACTCAGTAATATTTAAGTACTAGAGCAAATGTTTAGTGACGTGAAAAGTTTATAAACTAATTAAAGATGAAGTATATTATCTCATTAGCAAACACTTTCTCTCTGATTAACGCTTGCAATTTAATAATGTAGTACCTTCTTGAAGTATTCATACATCATAGTATGAAAACATTTTAACTTTTAATAAAAAAAACTTAATGGTGTTTTTTTAGAAAGAAGATTTAATACTATAACTGTATAAAAGTTAGAAAAAGATAGTAGAGAAAAACATGTTAAATATCGCTTAAACTATTAGCACAGCGTCTTACTACCCGTTCAGGTTATACGAACATAAGCTAATGTGCATGGTAGGGTGATTGTGAGATGAAATGGAGGACCTGTTTAACGTGGGATCCGAACCACGGTGGAGGCCTGGCATTTTACACATTCATAAGTTGTGATTAATACACGTCTTGTCAGAGGTGAAGGAAGGGTTTGTCAATCAGATAAATCTGTGCCGGGACCGAGGATTGAACCCCAGCACAGAAGTCTGACACCTTACCCCTAGACCACCAGATCACCTAGATATAACTTAAAGAATATTTCGTTGATTGAGCTCAAATCAGTATGTTTTGCGTGTCGTACCACCTCTCGAAAACCAAAGTTACTACTAGCGGCTTTTACATTTTTTTTTGGTCACCAAGCGTCATCATCACTTTGAAGTTATTCGCCTATGTACTAATTACACGAATGTGTTAGGGATGATAAAGGTTAAATATAGAGGAAGTGTACCCATATTTGCGTGTAGGGAGAGTGGAAAGCCATAAATAGAGGAAAAAACCTCAGTACAGCCTACCAGAATTCGAACCCTGATCTCCCCGTCATTGGTAGTTAGATCTATTGCGACAGTGACGTTTTAAACTATGCAACCCCCGAAGAGTTTAAAAAAAACTTATTGACAGTTGTGTGTTTAAATGGTTAAATTTTAACAGTAGCCTAAATTGAGACTGAGTATTTCACCTTTCACAATAATTGTTTATTTAGTATTTCTTGTAGTTTAAAACCCACATAAAATATTGAATTTTCATTCTAGATAATTATATAAAATCAATTTATTTTTTAAACTAAGAAATAATATTTCGTACAAACATTTAAATATTATTCACCCAATGATTTTCATAAACCATGGATCTATTATCATTATTAGCACCGCGTCTTACTACCCGTTCGGGTTATACGCACTTACGCTAATGTGCAATGGTAGGGTGATTGTGAGATGAAATGGAGGACCTACAGTTTAACGTGGGATCCGAACCACGGTGGTAGGCCTGGCATTCCACACATTCACAAGTTGTGATTAATACACGTCTTGTCAGAGGTGAAGGAAGGGTTTGGCAATCAGATAAATCTGTGCCGGGACCGAGGATTGAACCCCGGACCCTCAGCACAGAAGTCCGACACCTTACCCCTAGACCACCAGGTCACCAAGGATCTAATGATATCTTTAAATTATTTTTGAAACCGTGTCAGTCAGTTAAGCGTATTTACTGATTTGGAAGTACCAAGTTTGAGTCCCATCATGGCCAAAAAATGTATCATTTTTGAAACTGGGGCTTGCACTTTGATAATGCTGGAATAACATTACGGGTGATGTGTTTGTTCTAGAATTAAGTTATTTATTATATCGAGATCTCATATAATCAGTCAGTTCAAAAAGTACCAATATACTATCATAAATTAAAGAAAAACAAATAGAACATGGGTAGACTGTTGTGTGGTCGATTCAACTAATGGCCTCAAGAAAAATAAACATTTTTGTGTTATTAAATATATATTAGGTTTGACAAAAGGGTATTAAAACAAGAAAAGTATTCGTGTTTATTTTTAAAAAAATGGAGGAAAGAAAATTATGTATACGTTAGTAAAACAGTTATAGATTAATTATATTTTAAAAACAATATAAAACCTTTGTTCTAGAAATTCTTTTTATACTTATATAAAAATGTATAGGTGAATTGCTAATATAAACTTAATTTACAGATACTAAATTCAAAGACAATTATATGAATACATAATAATAATAATAATAATAATAATAAATAATAATAATAATAATAATAATAGTAATAATAATAATATCAATAAATACGTAGAATGCCTGAAAACAATATTTGATCATTACATAAAGTATATTCATCATAGCTTTTTACCTGAATTACAATTAAAAAATTATATGTTTAGGTTTTGGGTTGCTAACACTTGTAAAAGATCACTGTTTTGTTAGAGATGTTAAGTTTTTAATTACATGCTATATTTTACATTTAAAATAAGGTAAACTTAAGTTTTATCATACTATTTCATTACTTTTAATAATTTCTTTTTATCCAATCTGAAACAATATTTTAAATATAATTTAAAGTATTTATTCTCCGTTTTGGAATGTTACCTGTAATGTGTAATATAGTTCATACATTAATACCTTTTATTACAGGCATCGTATTTACTTGGAAAAGAGAAAATACTTGTGATTTTTTTATATATAATAAATCCTTTTATTGTTTTTTATACTTCGAAATATTTAACTAAATAAACTATTTTCATCCACTGCGTGGGTACACCATTGTAAAGAACTTGTTCATGTCATGATCAATCACATGGTTTAAATTCGTCGGTCACCATTTTGAAGCTATATTTGTTAGATCTTTTGTAAATGTGTTGTGAATAATAATTTTTATAAGTGGAATAAAACGATAAATAAGCTTTGCGCCCGTCCTCAAATAAACATAAATAATATCGCCCTAAATTACTGTGGTTAATTATCACATTCATACATCACCATATGTTTTAATTACAGATGTCTAAAGAGAAGGATGTTAGCTGTCGGTGTAGAGATACATTAGGGACTATTTCTAGTTACTTTTTAAGCTGTCATCCAAGTAAAATAGAGCGATGAATGTGTACTGTAGCGAACGAGCGAGCGAGCGAGTCCAGCTGACTCATCGTACTGCTGGCAAACAACTACCAGGAGCAAAAGACTAATTCCCTTTGAAGAGTAGACAGAACAGAAAAAGGAAACAAAATATAATACCTGCTTGGTTTGCATATTAAAGAAACGAGCTATTTCAGCAAAGTCGGATTAAAGGAACAAACTTTGTGTATTTTTTCTAATAATAAATATCTTTAAACCTTTTCAGCATACTTAAGGATTATTCTCATGTCTCTCTCTCTCTCTCTCTCTTAGTATACTTAAAAAAAAGGGCTATCTTTACATAGTTTATTTATCTTTAAAGTCCGTCGTGTGTTCTTTTCGGCGTATATCCGCAATGCGCTGAATAACTAAGCATTTAATTATTAAGAGTCTTGTCTGCTGTAGCTCTTAAAATGTCAACGTTGTTGTCAGTCTGCTTTTGTGTGAGATGGCGAAAAAGTTTTTCAAATTTTGTGGAAATGTTTTTCTTAAAAAATAAATAAAAAACCTCTTACAAGAAAACCGTAAAAAAAAAAAGGGTGCACAGATTGTATCTAGTACATTTGTCATGCACTCATATCAAAGTATTTTAAAACATAAATACAATTAATATTTTTGATTATTTTTCTAATTGATTGATTAATAATTATTATTTAAAATAGAGATTAATTTTAATTTACATTTATTTTGTTCTTGTCTATAAAAAAAAAAGCTGTAAAATATTTTCCCTCATAAAAAAAAAGCCTGTTAATTTTGAAGATATTTATAGGCTTGATTATAGGGAGAAATGTTACATAAATGCCCCTATAGTTATAGAACATAGGCCCCTATAGTTATAGAACATAGGCCCCTATAGTTATAGAACATAGGCCCCTTAGTTATTTGAGCCCCGAGTTGACATTTTAATAACTAATTTAAGTTCAAGCTTCATCAATACTTTAAATATAAAATAATGTTACATTATTTTGTTAATTTTTATTTAAATATATAGTAGTCTTATCATTAATAGCTTGTGTTAAATCATATAAAATTAGTTAGATTATTTTCACTCTTTAAAATATTTTTTTTTTCACTTTAAAACTCGCAAATATATTTTTGATAACCATATCAAAAATTACAAATACAAACTTAAAAATATATCTAAACCTAGTTTCCATAGTTGTATTTCTAAATAAGGGAAAACTTGTACAATTTTATATTCGACCAATACAAGATAATGACTACCTCGGTAATCTTGTGGTAAAGTGTTTGCCTCAGGGCTCGATGTTCGTGGGTTTGAACCCAGCCGAGGTCAACTGATTTTTTTTTTTTTTTTTTTTTAACCGAGCGATGACCCTTTGGAGGGTAAGTAAGGCCGTCAGTCCCATATCGTTTTTGGTATGTAAAAAATCTTTGGAAGTTAAATTAAGTATCTTTCCGACAAAAATTGTAGGTCATTTCTCGCTCGATCATAAAAACTTAGTGCGGAAAGCAACGGGAAGCTACCACAGTTTTAGTAGTTCTCTGTTGTTTTCTCCCAGAGGGTGTGGGCGGGGGACACTAACCAGCCGAAGGACTGAGTGCGCGCCCCGCTTAGGATGGATGTTAAACACATTTGGACCAACTTTAGGTTTGTATACCCACGGTTATTATAAGATAATGAATTGTTAAACATTTTATATGTGAAATAAAGAAATGAGTTCCATAGAAATGTAGTATTAGCGTTAGGCACGAGCTTATTACGCTTTAATATGATAATTCAGGAGTTATATATATTATCACGTTTTAATACTCGTCCAAACTATCCATATTTAACTAAACTAACAACCGATTTCGTGGCCACGTGGTCTAAGGCGCTACACTCGCAATATATTAAACTGCCGAATACAAGGAGATCGGGTGTACTGAGGCTTTAAAAAAAATAATAGTTCTCACTCTTTCTCCGCGCAAATGCGCAATTCGAACTTCCTAATCCTTAGCACATCAGTGTAATTATTATATAAGCGTACAATCCGAACGGGTAGTAAGACACTGTGCTAAACGAAACCACTAATTGGATAGGATTGAGGACGGTGAAATTTAAATTAAATGCAAACTTAACTATTTTAAATGAAGAATAAGAATAATCTACATCCCAGTACACCTGACTAGAATTCAAACTCTGACCTATTCGTCACCAGCAAACAGTCTAGACAAGCCTGACACTTAATCTGCGTGTCCAACGATGCGGGTAGCGAGTAAATAAAATGATATTTTTTTTAACACACACGTAAAAACTTAAGATATGTTAGAATGCTCCCTACTGCTATAAATATCAGAAAATATTGGCGTGTTTACCCGTGGGAAATGCACTAGCACGGTAATAGCGTATTAAGGGTTGATCTTTAGGGGATGCTATCCTGGTAATTACCAATCACGCGATACAGCCCTGAACGTTTACCCCCCTACCCCCTTCTAGCTCTGTTGATTGGACCGGTGCCTGCTGGGACCAAGTCCGACAAGATCGTGATTCACATTTTAATGTCAATAATTGTATAGTACGTCTTATTATCTACGTTATTTTGTCATTACTTGATATAAGTGACTTAATTGCGTAAATTAAAGGACCATAAGAAACATTTTAAAAAACTGGCCACTTCTTGCCAGAACCTAAGGTTGCAATATAAATTTATTAAATCTACAAAATAAATTGTAACAAGAGGTTACGAAGTTTTAAGAGTTCGAAAAATACGAGGGGGTGGGGGAGTACCGAAGAATTCGTCTTCATAGCATAAAAAAATAAATGAAGTACTAAATACCCCTTTTGACATCATTCGCAACATGGCTAGAACACTTGGAACCCTTCATTTGACGTGGAAGTTGTCCCAGGACAACTCTTAAGGCCCTTGGACCTGTCTAAAACCTATTTTGTAGGATGGTGGGTGGGAGGATGAAAGGTGGGGCGTGGCTTCACAATCGACCAAAATATCCTTCCGCGCCCACAAGAACAGATGGATCATGGAAACCGTAGATGGTGCAAGCTACCGGACAGGTCTTGTGGAAAAATAATACGTTTGGAAATATCAGTTTTCTCAAAAAACCAGTGAAATTTTTATGTGGATATTTTCAACACCTCCTTCTAAGATAATGTAGCGATGTTTATTAATTGTTACATTTTCTTATTTTTTGTTATGAAGCCAGCAGTTCTCTATTAAAAAATGTCAATATTATCAATATTTGATCATTGTTAAAATTATAGAGGAGGTGTGTGTACATAAAAAGTAAAACTTAATCAACATGCTTCTATTCTTTAACAAACCGTTTCCGAAAAGAAAATGGCAAAACAATAAAAAATTCTTGAAGATAACCGTTTGTTCCCACGGCTCTGCATTTTCACACCAAATGAAAAAGGGCCAATCGCCTCAATTTAAGTGAAATTTAAATTATTTGCATCGTGATGGCTTCATTTAAAACACGAGGAGAACCTTTAACTTTACGTAAAAGTTAAGTAAACGTTAAGTTCATCGTGGTTCCAGCATCACTTTCCTTGCCCCCCTCACCAGGAAAAATGGCGGCCCTGTCTACCTATTAATAGCAGATAAATCAAGCTGGCCGCAGAGACATCTCTCCTCCACACTATTAATCAGGACGACATTGTTCAAGCTTACATCACGATGTGTTATCAGTCAGCAATTGATCTGTGACGAGCCAGCAATTAGAGCCAATCACTGATTACGTGCGACCGCAACGTAGGGGAACCGCGTACACTTAAAGAATCGGTTGACTAGACGAATCCGCAACCGTCACACCCTATTCCGACATTGTGTCGAGGAGATATTCAGGATCCGGATTTTGATCACATGTCATCTTTTTTTATACATCACAAACAATGCTCATGTGCACACACATTATGATGTTCATGTTCTCCCGGTTGAGGAAACGATTTTTTATAAGCCATTTTTTTGGTGGTCATTTTATATTTTTAGTTAATATTTTCTTTACTTCTGAAGTCGATTTTAATTTGTAAATCAAAGAGAATGTACGAATATAGTTATTGAATTTGCGTGAGGGGAAAGTGAAAAGCGATTTCGGAAGGAAAAAAAATCACCCACAGTACATCCGATCAAGATTCGAACCTCGATCTCTCCATAATCGGCAATCTAGTCTACTGCGAGAGTAACGCCATAGACCATGCGGCCACCGAGGTTGGTAAAAACCTTTTTAAAAATATAAAATAGGGTAATGTGTATTTATCATTTTGGACTCAAGTTTTCAACGAATCACTCTTACCTTACTAGATGACGTATCATTTGAAGATATTTTTCTGACCGCATGTGAGTCACGTGCTAATATCCATATATTTAGAAAGGGCATGTTAAAACGTCACGATATAAAAATGTATGCGTATAGTAATTACTTCACATAGATGAGAACACGCCAGGCTGGTTAACTTTTACTTTCAATTGGCACTGGGAAGGTTGAATATAGAGGAAGTGAACCCGCATTTGCGTGGAGGGAAAGTGGAAAACTGTTTAGGAAAACCCACCCCTAGTTCACCCGACCTAGTTTCGAACCTTGATCTCCCCGTCCTCGGCAGTCTAGCTCGACACGAAACTAGCGCGTTAGCTAACTAGGCCACCGAGGTGGGTTGGTACAGGTTTATAGGAGGTATACTCCTCCAATTTGATATTTTTATGTGCCAAGACTAATTTTCACTGACATAAACCCATTAATTGAATAAACAATCTCCACTCATATAACCATGCACGATATTACTACTACCTTTCAACCCTCATTCATCCCTTACTCCGACGAAAAATTATTTCAATTTTCTTCCAAAAGTGAATTGAAACAACACCTCAATTTGTTAATTATCGTACAAACAGTCAACACCCATTTTGGAAACGATGACATATGTCAAATTATTCCATTTCAATTAAAATAGGTCTATAATCGCTTCAAATTTACCTCTCTTAGGGGGGAAGAAATTAGTGAACATGTCATACATATTGATTACTTATTAGGTTTTCTTTAAAAGTTTAAAAAATATTCATGTTTCATTAAACCTAGTCCGATCGCCATCAACGAATTGAAATGTGTTTATGTTGACGTGGCCCAATAAAGTTAAATGGAGCGTGGCAAAATATCCCCCAACAAATTACAATATCAGAGTGAACACGGTATTATGTGCAGTTGTTCAGGAAAGCTGTGAACCTGATAGTGCATGATGGGAAAGTGCGGTAGTCGGAGGGGAAAGGAAAACATTTTCCTATTCACTCCTTTACCCGCCTTGTCATTGGTGGTTTGCTTAGTCAAATTCAGATGGAAATACACTTTTTTTTTTTTTGCAGTTACATAAGTTACTAACAACATTTGCATTTTATTAATACACCGATGTCGTAGTATGGTGATCAGGGCTCCTGACTAGAGGTTCATGGTTCAGTTCCCGGCTGGTAACGGATAATTTTCTAGAAAGCGGAATCATTCCCATGTTCACCAGGGCTTGGTTTATTATGCTTGAGTTCGGTTTAAGTGTTTCCACTGGTCCCACACCCTCATACTCACTATCACCCTCATATTCACTATCACCATCATACTCACTATCACCATCATACTCACTATAGCCATCACCTCATCTCATCAGGACATGGAAAGAGCCTCCACGGAAAGGATGTACGATTAGTACATTCGGGCGTCCCCTGGACAACGGTACATTAGTACTGGCTGATATGTCCACTGCTGGGCTACTATTTATGACACCCAGATGCGCTATTATTATATTATTATTATTATTATTATTATTTGTAAAATAATATGATATGTATCTGGCAATTTATTTTGATGATATCAATAGGTCTCAGTATGATACAAGTCCTTCTTCAAAGGTTGCTGCATTCCTTGAAACGTAGCTTACAGCTCGATGCAAGCCTCTTCAAAGGTTGCTGCTATCCTATGAACGAAGCTTACAGCTCGATACAAGCCTTTCTTCACAAGGTTGCTGCTATTCCTATGAAACGTAGCTTACAGCTCGATACAAGCCTTCTTCACAAGGTTGCTGCTATTCCTATGAAACGTAGCTTACAGTTCGATACAAGCCTTTCTTCACAAGTTGCTGCATCCTATGAAAGCTTACAGCTCGATACAAGCCTTCTCACAAGTGCTGCATTCCTATGAACGTACTTACAGTCGATACAAGCTTTCTTCACAAGGTTGCTGCTATTCATGAAACAAGCTTACAGCTCGATACAGCCTTTCTTCACAAGTCTGCTATTCTATGAAACGTAGCTACAGCTCGATCAAGCCTTTCTCACAGGTTGCTGCATTCCTATGAAACGTAGCTTACAGTTCGATACAAGCCTTCTTCACAAGGTTACTGCTATTCCTATGAAACATAGCTTACAGTTCGATACAAGCCTTTCTTCACAAGGTTGCTGCTATTCCTATGAAACATAGCTTACAGTTCGATACAAGCCCTTCTTCACAAGGTTACTCCTATTCCTATGAAACGTAGCTTACAGTTCGATACAAGCCCTTCTTCACAAGGTTACTCCTATTCCTATGAAATAGAGCGTATAGTTGGACATAAGCCCTTCTCCCGTAGCCTCGTCATATGACGGTGTCCAATATTGTCGTCATATGGGCGGCAGACCGGTGATAATGGCTGGGCGTCACGTTACATTCATCATATCAGCCTCAGCCGGACATACTCCACTAATTATTATTGCTTTAACACATGTGTTGCGGAAATGTTCCAATCCCACACATGGGTGGGCGGTGTCAACACGATTATAGTTTGGTTTGACACAAAATTTCACTTCCAAGGGACCCCCCCCTTTTTTTTTTGTGACAAAGTGACAGCTATCTATATCAGTTATTACCAAAATCATTCAAACAAAAATGATATTCGATAATGTTTTATAAACGAGTATTAGATTATAAATAGCCGTTTCACCCTCTTCGAAATGGTCTAGTTCAGGGATGAGCAAACTGCGGCCCGCTGGTGTGTTCAATCTGGCACGCGGGATAAATAATGTAAATGTGATGTGATGTAAATCATGCCCAAAAATACATGGCATTGTTTACATCCTCATATTCAGGTGAACAAGTGTTTTCTTATAAACCGACTTACTGTCTTCTCTCTTGAGAATCATCTCACAGTTTCACTCATCTCACACCCAATCATATAAATCTTATGAAAAACTTAATAACATACCAAACCACTGAGCTATTTACAAATTGATATACATTCTCTATGTATTTAAACTTATTCACTTCAGTTTATTATGTGTGTTCTTAAACAAATTAATTTTGAAGAGATATTAATAAATAAAGGTCTTTGACCCACCAAACTTTTTTTTTCACTCAGCCCTCCTGAAAATAAGTATATCCCTGGTCTAAGGTGTAACTCTCAGGAAAGACTGGACTTTTGATAAGGGTGGGGTGGGGGTTTGTATCCCGTTAAAGTGTACTGAGGAGGGTTTATCCTAAATGGTTTTACACTCACCCACTACGCAGATACTGGTGCACTCTTTCTAAATACAACTTTCCTCATCCAATTATTTTAGCACTCCGTCTTACCATCCATTTGGGTTGTACGCGTTTGTACTAATTACTCTCAGGTGTTAGAGATTAGTAAGGTTGAATTTAGATGAAGTGTACCCGTATTTGCGTGGAGAGAGTGGAATACAATTAACAATAAAAAACACCCTCAGTACACCCGATCGAGGTCGAACCCCTATATCCCCGCCATCGGCAGTCTAGTATATTGAGAGAGTGACGTATTTGCCCATGCTATATGGTATTTGCTACTGATTAAAACTAGTCAAGGAACATCTATAGTTTGCTAATTATGATATAAGAAAGTTTAAGTCACTGTGTGTTTTGATGAATATTTATTATTGTTCCTTGGAGCACTCGGATCGTCCAAAATATGAGAGGGTTATATCTACTGAACGAACTCCATCAAGACACTTGCGAGTATTTAGAGCGTGTACATCACATTCCAATCAACTCTGTGATACAGTCGGCTAGGAGTAGTAAATTTACACGAACTCTATTGCACGTGGAGCATTTCTGATTTAACATTAATGGAAATAAAGAGTTAATAAAAGTTCCTAACACTGAACATTGTTGAAATATTAAATAATATTTGGATAAAAACTGCGTTGAAATGACCGTTTTTTGACCATTTTAGAATGACTTCACGGATAAGTACTGTGCACAAATCTTCATTCTGTCATAATAAGGACATACTGTAGTTATTAACAAGAAACTTTGTCACTTTGTCCCCCATCGTCACCGCGGAAAATGTCGAGTTATAATTCAAATACGAATGTACTGCACACATTTCTGTCATATCGTAGGTGTTTTATTTTCCCTTTTACACTTCGTGCGAGCCGGGAACCGAGTTGGGTCTGCTATGATGAAAGCTCTTAAGCTCGTCGTTGACTAGCGTCTCAATTCCCTTGACTTTATCATGATGAAGAGAGTTCTTCCTATTTCCTCCCCCCTCCCTTTTCATCCCTTATAGTTTCAACAACATCCCTTCTTCTCAAATGTAATCCCCTAAAGGAAAAGATGCATCATTTCTCTCCTTCTTGCCACCTTTGGAGGCGCTCAACTATGAAAAAGTGAGAGTCCAATATGTTGTGACGCGCCCTGATCGAGATAAGGAAAGATGGGAGTTAGGGAGGGGGTAGGGGGGAACTTGGCGAAGAGAGAGAGAGAGAGAAAAAAAGAAAGAGTAAAATGTCAAGTAAAGGAAAGGGGAATGGAAATTATTCACTGATACAATGAATAGGATCTGTGACCGTACAGATGGTTTGTTTGTCGTATGTCGTTCAATTTTCATAAAGAGAGCCTTCTTGACAGTTAAGAAAGTTACTAGGTCTACTTTTATATATTCATACATCAGGTCGATAGGCAACTGTCATAATTCATACATCAGGTCATGTGATAAGCAACTGTCACATTTGATCAATATTATGATTACCTCAAATTTAACACTAGTAATACCTGACAACGTGGTGTAGTGGTCAATGGACCTGGTTACGAACCTAGGTGTCCTGGGATCGATTCCCAGCTGGTACTTTAAGTGTGTGCTTTTTACCGAAAGAGGAACTACCCCAACGGTCACCAGGATTATGTTGATTAGACTTAATTCAGGTTTAAGTGTTTCCACTGGTTCTACACCCTCATACCCACTATCACCCTCATACTCTCTATCACCATCATACTCACTATCACCCTCATACTATCACCATCACCTCATCTCATAGTGACATGTAAAGATCCTCCACGGAAAGGATGTACTATTAGTACATTCGGACAACGGTACATTAGTACTGGATAGTATTGCTATATACTGGGCTACGAGTGATTTAGCCCTGAAACGCAATATTATTAACACTAGTAATATTGAAATGTTTGTATTTTATAGAGGTATCGACGGCGGGAACAACCCGGACCGTGGCAGAGAAAGGGTAAATTTTGGTGGACACGTGGACTAAACATGAGTTTTATCTAGCGTGTAGCCCGAACGGGTAGTAAGACGCGGTGCTTGAAAAAAACTGGTGACCTCTCAGGGGTAGCATATCATTATTCACACTTCATGTAACTTACGGGCTTTTTGGCACCGCGTCTTACTACCCGTTCAGATTATACGCCTATGTACTGATTAGTCAAATGGTCTAGAGGTGATGAATGATTAATTTAGAGGAAGTGTACCCGCATTTTCGCGGATAAAGAGTGGGAAACCATTTTGAAAAACCACCCTCGGTTCATCTAACCGGGATCGAACCACGATCTCCCGTCATCTGCAGTTTATAGTCTAGTGCGAGAGTAGCACCTTAGACCATGCGGCCACCGAGGTGGGTTAGTTGAATATTGTTTCATAACCTGAATTAGATTGAATCATAATTATTTCGGGAAATATGAGCACTTTGTTTTATGTAATTTCAATTTGTTTTGTTCAAATTTTTCGGGAGCTTTTCAAATATAAATACAAAAAATACCTTTTAGTCAGAACTCTGGTAGTAGAAAATTTAGGACAATCCTAACATGATTTCAAGATAATGGTGAATAAAATCTTAGTTAAATGCTATATATTTTACTGGTAATAAATTCAAAGTTAAATGTAAAATTGGGAGAAATAATAACAGTAGCTAAATAGTTAATATAGTGAGATATAAGACTCTGCCTTAAAATGTGAGTGAAGAATGACCCTGAGCATGGACGATTTCTGGATAGCTCAGTGGGTAGAACAATGGTGTACTAAGCCAAAGTCCCCGGTTCGATTCCCGTATCCATGTGTCATTTTTAAATTTTCAGTTAATATAGTATTTAAAGCTGTATCCAGCATAATGTGTTTTATTTTAACAAACAATAATTACATCACTATAAAAAAGTACTGTAAATGTTGAACTATACTACGTATTACGTGAAATACATAATTTAAAAATGAATATAAATTTAAAGGCCATGCGTAGACGTCCCCTTACAGACACTTCCATACTATCCCGGTTAGTCCGAATTTTCGATAATCCGAAACAAAAATTCGTTCCCAATTAGTTCAGATTAGCGAGATTCTACTCTATGTCTAGAGACTGTAAATGAATAACATTAATATAAGAGGTTAAAATCTATTCAGATGAATGGAATGACTAAAAAACTTATTTTTCTTATCCAGGATCTATTAAACGGAAATCATTGTTAAAATAGAGAGATAAATACTTTAAAATAATTACAATAATTTAGTCGACCTTTGTGGTCTTTAGGTAAAGTGTTCGCCTCTGGACCCGATGCTCGTGGGTTCAAACTAAACCGGGGATAGAAGAATTTTTCTTGAGTGATAAAAATCCTTCGGAGGGGAAGTAAAGCCATCGGTCCCCTGGAAGGAATGTGAAAAATACCTTTCCGGATAAAATTGGTAGGCCCTTTCGGTCTCGTTCATAGAAATTCTCGAATGCTGATAAAAATAAATCGGTTCAGACAAGTGCACGTTAAATACTTTAAATAATTACAATAATGTATACACACACACACACACACACACACACACACACAGTCATGTTTTGATGTTCTATGGTTATTCGATTACCCGACAAATACAAACAAATTTAAACTTTTAAATTACAAAACAAAAAATTGTGTTGTCTTCAAGTCGGGTCCATTTTAATCATCCCGCATGGTCAGTTGTGAATGAATTAAAAAAAACACCATAAAAAGCAAGGCACGATTTCATCCGCACGAGAAGATATGTTAAAGCTTTACGAACAGTGGCATTGACAAGTGTAGGTCTTGTAGAGCCCTAGACGGACACATCCTCAACTCCAACTCTTGGAGTGGAGGTTGGAGGTTGGAGGGGAGGGTTATGAAAAAAGTTCACGTCCAATACAAGGGTGGTATGAAAAAGTGAGCCTCCAATATGATGTGATGTATAGTACAGGAATCATGAAGCATGACGAAGAAGTCAGGCGGTTGACTGACATGAATAATTATGTAACGTCAAAACTGTCCGAAAAAAGGCAGACAGATTAAAAAAAAATTAAATAAAAACTTTAAAAACTGGGCGTCTCTAGTGCATAGTAAAAAGGTTTTTTGACAAACCCTAAATAAAACGACAAAGGGATCTTTGTTTGTAAAAGGTTGGAAAGTTTTATTGGAATAATAAATACACATTATGTGTGCACAACATATTAAAACTTTATAGTACGATTAGTATATTAGTTTTAGTACAAACGAGGGCAATCGTGGAAAATGTATGCATTAGCTTAAAAACAAAAAAATAATTCATTGAAAATAATATTTAAAAAATGACTAAACACTTATAATTTATAATAATACACATATATCTTACATTCATTATAGTTAAAACAGCAATGTTTGTTTTTTTAAACTAATAACAAAAGATATATAATATATATATATATATATATATAACATAATCCCAATGTACCTATCCGGGATCTAAACCTAGCTCAGACGCCCTAGGTACAAGCTGAGCACGCCAGTCAAGCCCAATGGCATTGCATCTATTCCAATTTTATTATAATATAGTTTTGTTTACAAAGCGCTTTATTCTTTTTGAGCATATCTAATTTTACTTTCTCATATAAAGAGAAAAGATTGTAATCGTGAAAAAAACTCTACCTCGATATTACGATGATAATTGAAATTTAATGTGTCCTCGAACCCAAAATTGTATCTGTAAATGGTGTATTTTCCCCGTTTTGTCTGTTTGTAGCTGTTGCCACAACCAAAAGAGTTTTGTTAGGGAACTAGGCGCGCGCCAATGCATATGTAATAATTGCAAACACTTTCTGTGTTGTAGAACCGTTAATGATGACCCTCATAACGTATTCGCATTTCTAGGTGGACTAGTGTATTGTTAATTGTGGTATGTTCTGCCGCCATGCTGCAAGCTGTTGAAGTGTGCAGTGCCGCGCGCCTAGCTCCTATGCAACCTATTGTACACGCATATTTGAACAGCTTTGCTCTCCCGGCGCTGAACACCGAAACTTTGGACTTGATTTAATGGTATTAGCATAGTTTTTCGGAT
Organism: Timema podura; assembly: GCA_033556935.1. Lineage (NCBI taxonomy): Eukaryota > Metazoa > Arthropoda > Insecta > Phasmatodea > Timematidae > Timema > Timema podura. The sequence continues at coordinate 4,780,682 of JAVRXN010000007.1, forward strand.
GTAAGTGTATAGTACACATAAGGGTTCTGGAAACTCATATCCCAAACTGCACATATAAGCGTGTTTGAACCTAAGGTTATACAAAATCCCAAACACTTACATCCGGAAAACTATGATAATACCATTAAATTGTGTCCAAAGTTTCGGCGTAAGGCCCGGGAGAGCAAAGCTGTTCAAGCATGCGTAATATATATATAAATATTAAAAAAGTAAAAATTATATTAGTGCAGTCTTCAAAACTTTAATATTTCACACCAAATAAAAATAAAATTGAGAACATTGGTGTAATAATATGTATGCATATATATATATATAATATCCATATATACATTATATATACATTATATATAATTATACATTTATACCTCACACCAATATAATATACATGTATTTTATATATATATATATATATTATATATATTGGAATTGTGTGATATATATATATAATATATCACACCAATATTCTCAATTTTATTTTTATTTCTGTCAAATTTTAAAATTTGGAATACTACATCATACTAATTTTCACTTTTGCGTTCAATTAAATACTATTTTAAGAAATGATCTCCCTTAGCTCACAAATAATGTATAAATTTTAACGTACTTTTAAATGAAGCTCCAAACTAAGTGAATCATTTCAACTTTGTTTCAGAAATCTACAATCTTGGTAACATGACAAAAAATAGTAATTTATTTCACAGAACCAAACGGAATATAATAATTATAGTGTGTTTTATCTGGAGACAACCAAACTCCTTTTTACAGTAACTAAACCACAGTTTGGCTTTTAAAGTATATTACGTCTACGATAAATGATTACAAAATATAGATTAATTAGCTTTTTAGGGTTTGAAAGAGGAAAAATTTTAAAAATAAGAAACATATTTTAGTAAAAATACCTATTATAAGAAGCTTTACCAAATAATGAAATAGCTAGAATTGGTTATAAAATATTAGTAAATGAAATATCAAATAATTTTTTTTTTTAAAAATGTTAGCATTTAAGAAGCTCATTAAGGAGTAAGCCAAGTTTCAAATCTATTTTTTTTATTTAAGAATAATTAAAAAAGAATACAATTTAAAATTTTCCAATCTTAAAGCTCAACTAAGAATATGATATTTCTTTTACTTTATTTTTGGAAAGTGATGCTTAAAAAGACTCCACATTAATTTGACTCTTTTAATTGAGATACTCATTAAATAGAGTTTACTTTGACGACGATATCCCGTCAAAAGGAAGCGAGGCTAGGTGTGTTTTAATGGCGTAGAGCTCCGCGAGGGGAGAGGAGGGAAAGTCTGCAGGAAAACTTCTTTATTTTTCAAAATTAATAATATCCGGTATAACAGTGCGGGGAAGAGTGGTATAAGTATCATTAATATTTGAGGTATTTAACGTGCGCTTTCTGAACCGAATGATTATATCAGCACACGAGAATTTCTTTGAGTGAGAGAGAAAGAATCTACCAATTTTGCTTGGGAAGGTATTTTCTTATAGTCTACCTTCGAGGGTTATTTTACACGCCAAAATCGACATGGGACCGACGATTTTACTTCCACATCCGAAGGAAGTTGCGCTACGGATGTTTATCGCCCAAAAATCCGTCGACACCATTTGGGTATGACCTCACGAAAATCGCATCCCGAGGCGCAGTATAAATAAATAATAATCTAGCCTTATATTAGTAATGTCTAGTGCGAGTCCTGACTATATACAGTAGCCCCATGGCTTCTTTGGTGCTGACTGACAGCTGACAGCCGACGGCTTTGAAAAGTTACCAGACCAAATTATGTATCCCTACGCCGGACCAAATGATCTGAAAAAACATATGTTTAGCAGCTGTCACTTCTGACAGTCAACATTTAGGTATATACCTAAATTTTGACTGTCAGAAGTCAGCTGTGAACTGTCAGTCAGCACCAAAGAAGCCATGGGGCTACTGTAGCTTTAAAGAACAAAATAAAAAGGGGGAATATTAAGGTAATATTTTAGCATTTGTTTGGAGGGAAGATGTAAAATACATCGAGCAAATATGCCTCCATCAACAACTTTTACTATTGATTTATTTTAATTCAATTGTTTGATTTCTCACAGTATAAAATTAATCTCCCCTAACCAAAATTTCACAAATGTTTTTTCGAAAAACTCAACGCTCTTCAAGCAAATACATTTAAAAGTTATCTCATTCAGCGTTGTTTAAAAACGACATAACCAACTCTTTCCCTATACAAATAAAATTCTAGACACAGATAATGAACGTAAAAGAAAGTTAAATTCTTCCAAAAACTTCGTTTGGTAATTTTTTTAAATTCTATTATTACTATTGACACAAGAGTAATTACTCTTTAATTACTTCTCTGGCCCCTTTTACCCTGTGAATACAGACAATCCTAATAAGACTGTATCGTCTACTTTCTGTGTTTTAATCCAGCTCGGTGGTCTTTTTTATTAATAAAATACGTTCATTTTATCACTTTGTAAATTTACATTACATTTAAGAGAGTCCTCTTCAAACAATTACAAAATAAAATATCACACTTTAATTAATCATCTTTTTTACCGGTACGTTTAACACAAGGACATAGAAATGGGGGCGGTACAGACAAAGGTCGGTACAGACATGCAACAGAACATCGTAACCTAACACCGACGCGTATCACTTGCCCGAATTTAATGTCGTCCCCGTATTTATTTTTGCCTTTCCCCGCCTGAGCTCTGACCGAATTCTCTTGCGTTCATCTGCTGTAGTATTTGATTTTGCAACAATTTCTTCCCAAGTGTAATTGGTTTCCACATTATTATTATATGTAGGATGCTTAGTATTCCCATAAAATTTCCTTTCCTCGCTCTAGTTCAATAAAACTTAGAGTTTTATTTTAATTACACTCCATATTCGCGAACAACTATAACTAACTGCTAAGCTGAGACGCTCTGATGTCGCACAGTCCCGTCCAAACAGAGAACAGGTGGTGTAACATGAGCGCGTAACATTCCTTTGATGCGGCGCCAAAAGACCGACAGCAGATGGGACGCACTGATGATACGATGTTGCGATACTGTGCTACGGAGCTTTGTTACTCTGTGCCGTCCAAACTGGACGCGACGGTGTTGCGTTACGATGTTCTGTTACATGTCTGTACGCACCTTTAGACAGTGGAACCTTGGCAATCCAAATTAATTGGGAGCAAAGCTTGCTCCAATTAACGAAAACTAGGATTAAGCCGGAGAATACGCAGCTATCTATAGGTGGATAGATTATTTTAACAATTTTAAATTATAGTTGAATGGGTTAAAAAAAAGACATTAATTTAATTGATGTATAATATGTAATATTTAGTGTAGTTTTACTTTTACAGTATATCTTTAAACAGCACTGTAATTATTTCTAAGTTACAGGAAAACGCTTTGTGTTGACTGAAGCATGCAAATATTAAGCATTCCTTATCATTGTTTCTTACCATTCTCTTTTAATCTTGAGTTTGATATCAATAAAATATATTTCATTTTATTTTTCTCTCTCCTTTTTTTGGGAAAATGTGTTAAGTTTATCAGAAATTTTGGACAGCCAGGGTTCGGTAGTTTTACTGTTTGTCCCCCATCGTCACCGCGGAAAATGTCTAGTAATCATCCAAATACGAATGTACTGCACACATTTCTGTCATATCGTAGGTGTTTTATTTTCCCTTTTACTCCCATAATACCTCGTGCGAGCCGGGAGATGAGTTGGCCCCTGATATGAGGAACGCTCTTAAGACAGCAATATGGTGGAACATGATCCTTTCATGCGTTCTACCCCCCCCCCAATTAATGTGTGTCAAGTTGGAATTTAAACCATATCAAACTAGAGGCGCACACTCACGAACTCACACACACACACACACACTGTCCTCTCGTCCACTACAAAGACTAAAATGCTTTGTCTCAAGTACGAGGGAAAAGCAACAGCCTAAAAACTAAATGAATCACCCCCCAACGTTACGTTTATTCAGCTCCAAGTGTAGAGAATGAAATAACACGAAACCTTGTTCGCCCTCACAAGACTTGGCAACTAATTAGAGTCAAGCTAAGAGGCAGCCACTTCTTAAAGCTCCACGCAACTTGTAATTATAAACAAAAGACGGGGGGTAAGGAGCTGTACGTGTTATCGCTTCACGTAACAAGACCTTCGTCTCTTCGGGTGTGTTTTCCCCGAACTACGCCACTGTTATTTAGTAGACTCGTATTGTAAGACGGAACTTGAGCATGGAAGGAAGAGATACAGTAATAGTAATATTTTAAAAAAAATGTCAAATCGTTTCAATACACATGCGGTTTATTTGCATTAAATTTTACTATTTAGTTATTTTTATCACCGCGTCTTTCTACGCGTTCGGGCTATACGCTCAAATTCTAATTATGCTAATGGTTTTAAGGATTAGGTTTCTTGTATTTATAGGAAATGTTTGCGTGGAGGGGGAGTGGCTAACCATTTTGTAAAAACCACCGTCAATACATCCGACCAAGATTCGAACCTCGATCTCCCCGTCTTCGGTATACTGTGAGAGTAGCGCGTTAGACCACGCGGCCACAGAAGCGGGTTGAATTTTACTAACGGGTAGGAACAAATAAGGTATAATTTTATAAGAAACATACCCGCATCTGTTGTGGACGTAAAACATTCAGGAAAAAAAATCGCCCCCAGAACATCTGTCTGGGATTCAAACCATCACCTCCCTGTCCCTGGAAAATCAGACCAGACGAATTCAACGTTTAGTGCAAGTAAGTATTTAAAAAACTTGAACATTCACATTCGATTGGATGGATTTCGACCAATAGTGTTATTATTTTCTCAAAACGATTCTCAACCCAGGGCTGTTTCTATTTTACTAATACAAAATTCCATGTTTTTTTCAAAAGGGTTTCCAATTTTTTTTCAAACACCTTAAAGAGTCGTAAAAAGGAATTAAATTATTATTTTTTATTTATACATTTGACTAGTGTGAAGTTTAGCGGTGACGTGACGATCCATCCCACCTCCGCACGGCGCGGCTCTACCGGCTGCGTATTAACATTCCCTAACCCAGTACAGAGCACCACGCATTTAGAGCGATATGATTGGTCCCTACACCACACCGTCTCTCTCTCTCTTTTTCCCCTATGCCGCCTTTCTCCTCTCACGCGCTGTGTCACGTTACAGTGCCTTGAACTGTGAATAGTATTAATTATAAAGTATAGTATGATTTTGGCTATAATATGCATTGTATATATGTATCACATATTAAAACACATTAATAATGTTCCCTTTCTGTGCTCTAATTAATATGCTACTATGAATATGCTGAATGTGATGAGTTTGTAAAGTCACCGGTGATTCTACAAATCCACTGGTTCACTTGGGGAATGTAAAAAATGTACTTACTATTTCACATACTCACCGAACATTTTACGAAACTACCATCAACCCCCAGTGAATGTTAATAAGTCACGCAAGGCCGTAGTCAGGGGGGGGTTTCGGGGTTCAAACCCCCCCCCCGAAATTTTATGAATAAAATATATATGGCTGTATTTATGGTTCAAACAATATCAAAATTAAGGTACAAGTACAAATTAGGGGGTTATGTTGCCATAAAAGACACTTCAGACAGCTTCTAGAACAGTTTTTTATTTAGAATTTTTTCTAGCCCCGTCAATTGGGGGATAGGCCCACCAAACCCCCCCTGAAATTATTGGCTGGCTACGGCCTTGAAGTCACGTCAAGTTTAGGTTTGGTTAGGCTAGTTTAGGCAAGTTAGGTTAGTTTAGATAATCTTAGACGAGTTTATTTTAGCTTAGTTTAGGTTAGGTTGGCTTGGATTTATGTTCTATATTTTTATCCAGATACACAAGCTAGGCCGTAGTTCGAGGGGGGGATTGGGAGATCAACCCCCCTCCAAAATTTTATGAACAAAAAATGTATGGAATATCCAGAATTTTTTCTTACCTTCGGCAGTTATGGTGTTATGTTGCCATAAAAAAAAACACTTCAGATAGCTTCTAGAGTTGTTTAATATTTAGAATTTGCCCAAGCCTTCGGCAGTTAAGGGGCTATGTTGCCATAAAAAAACACTTCAGATAGCTTCTAGAACTGTTTAGAATTTTTTCTAGCCTCCAGCAATTGGGGGATGAGCCCACCAAACTCCTCCAAAATTATTGGCTGGCTACGTTCTTATACACAAGATTTTTTTTTTAAATATCACCGGTAAGTGTAGATAATACAGTTCATATTTCATACTTTCAACAAACTGCATTGGGAAATTAATAAAATCATTGGTAAATTTAGATAAATCCTATAATTTGTTAAATAAACCATCTCTTTCAGTGATTCTATATATTCACTGGTTATTTTTCAAAATAATGAATTAAGCACATTCACAGTAATATATATATTTTATAACACCACGTTCTACTACCCGTTCGGTTTATACGCCTATGCACTAATTACGCTAATGGGTTAGGGATAATGTAGGTGTTATTTAGAGAAAGTGCACTCAAAGCTGTGTGGAGAGAGTGGGAGAAACCATTTAGAAAAAAACACTATCAGTGCACCCTACTGGGATTTAACCCCGATCTCCCCGTCTTCGGCAGTCTTGTTTAACACGAGACTAGCGCATTATACCGTGCAACCTGTATTCTAATATTGTCTTACTATAATTATATCTTCAAAATTAATTAATGGGAGGAACTCTTCTAATGTAATGAATGTATTCTAAAGTATATTTAAATGGGCTTTTATTATTTTGTAACTATTCGTTACGTTTGAACCTTTCCTTAAGTGTATTTAAATGTTTTTTATTTGTTATTTTGTAATTATCTGTTATGTTTGAACCTCTTCTTGAAGTTTATTTAAATATTTCTTTATTATTTTGTAACTATCTATTATATTTGAGTATTTACTTAATAGTATTTAAATGTTTTTAAAAATTATTTTGTAACTATTTATTATGTTAGAAATGTCTCCTAAAGTGTATTTAAATTGTTATTTTTTTATTTTTTGTAACTATTTATTATGTTTGAAACTTTTCTTATTGTGTATTTAAAGGTTTTTTGAAATTATTTTGTAACTGCTTATAATGTTTGAACCTAATTTGCGTAGCTACATATAGTATTTAAACCTTCCTTTAAAATATTGTATATTGTTGTCTAAGCCTTTCTTTGAATTTATTTTACGGCATTTAATTATTTTATTTTAATAATACATTTTAATAATAAATATAGTAGATCACCTCATAGTACGTATCTGAAATTTAGTATTTTCTAGTATATATATATGTTAACACTTATGCCTTTGTTGCGCTTGGTGATTGACCGCTGTTTGAAGATCGCGCAAAGACCTAGAGCCAATCATATCGCTCTAAATGCGTGGTGCTCTGTACTGGGTTAGGGAATGTTAATACGCCTACCGGCTGGTTTAGTAACTACACTCGAGTGCTGCGCCAGACAACTGCGCGGTGGTAGAGCACGGCGCAGCTCTACCAGCTGGTTTAATAACTACACTCGAGCGCTGCGCCAGACAACTGCGCGGTGGTAGAGCACGGCGCAGCTCTACCGGCTGGTTTAGTAACCACACTCGAGCGCTGCGCCAGACAACTGCGCGGTGGTAGAGAACGGCGCAGCTCTACCGGCTGGTTTAGTAACTACACTCGAGTGCTGCGCCAGACAACTGCGCGGTGGTAAAGCACGGCGCGGCTCTACCGGCTGGTTTAGTAACCACACTCGAGCGCTGCGCCAGACAACTGCACGGTGGTAGAAAGAGGTGGGGAGGAATCGTAACGTCACCGATACATAAGTCATGCCATTAGTGTTTAGAGCCGTATTATTTAGAGTCGTTCTGCAACCCAATGCTTCGGGGGGGTGGGGGAAAGAGGATTGTAAAGGGGGGATTGGAGGGAGGGAGAAAGGGATACGTCATGCGTCCCAGTTGGTGTCGCTAGCTCTCCAGTCATATTTTTCTTCTATTAAAAGGGCACTAATTAAAGCTTGAAGTTAATGATGGATTAAATATCCAAGCTATTATATTTATTAATTACGATTATGGCTGCATTTAGATATATTCTTTAAATTGAAAAATAAAAACTGGGCACAGGAATCGAACCCGGGACTTTTGGCTTACGCCAATGCTCTAACCACTAAGCTATTCAGGAATCTTTCCTGGGCACGGAATGATTTATGTCTAGCTCAATGGTTAGAGCATTGGCGTACTAAGCCAAAGGTCGCAGATTTGATTCCCGTGTCCAAGTGTTATTTTTCAATTTAAAGAATTGAAGTTTAATGTCTCAAATTTAAATATTCCAGCATTAAAAAAAAGTTTTGTGTGAGATTTTATGTGTTTTCCCCGGGTTTTTTTTCCAGACAAAAAAAAAACCCAACGTTTTCCCAGATTTCCAAAGGCTTGGTTGGAACCGCTTTCTTTCGACTGACGTATTTCAAATTTTTAGCCAAATACATCAGATATTCGAATCGCGGTAAATAGATTGATAATCTTCCCTGGGTACCAGCTAACACATCCCATCTGTATGATTATTAAACATAATAACGTGAAGTGTACCTAAATTTTCGCTGGCGTTATTTTCACTTTACACTGCTTCTCTTGAGAGCAAGGTTGTATTTAGATTTTTTCCATTACGTGGAAGGTTAACATCTGCTGCCCCCAATCGCAAATATTTGGCTCCCACCAACAAAGAATAGAGTAAATGGGGCTATGAATTGTGCAATCAATGTCGACAAATGGGAATAAATACATATCAAACTAGTATTTCGTTAAGTCACGGGGAATAAAAGCGATAGTTTGGTTTGTATACATTTTTTGCCAGCACTTTAAAATTATAATATCTGACTCACATTAAATTTTAAATCTTTTGACAATTATAAAGATACAAAAAAATGTTGCGTATTTATATGAATAGCAAATATGTTTAGCCATTTTGACAAGTAAAGTCGAGCTACCTCATTTGTCAAAGTGACAAAATATATTTGCGTATTGGGTCAATAAATATATGAATCTAATTTTTACCTGTCATGGCTTCACATGCCTTATACTCTATCTTAAGACTAGGACAGGCACAACATCCAATCTCCGGACGTTAATATATCAATGTGAAAGAGTATACAAATATTTTAATCAATTATAGATTTTAGGCCATGTCGGGAATCGAACCCGAGACCTTTTTCTGAGTGGGCAGACACGCTACCGACTGAGTTAAGGTGTCGGGTATATTGTGCGTTTCGGCTACATCACTCGTAGCCCAGTAATGTAAGGATAATCCAGTACTAATGTACCGTTGTCCGGATGTACTAATAGTATATCCTTTCCGTGGAAGCTCTTTACATGTCACTATGATATGAGGTGATGGTGATAGTGATTATGAGGGTGATAGTGAGTATAAGGGTATGAAATCATTAGAAACATCTAAACCTAACTTCGCCTAACTAACCAAACTTCTGTGACCGTTGGGGTGATTCCCCTTTCGAAAAAAAATACCTAAGGTACTACTCGGGAATCGAAACCCGGGATTCCTAGGTTCGTAGCCGGATGCACTGATCACTATACCAAGGGGTCATTTAGTAATACTACTGATAGCAATATAAGTAATATCGCTCCGTGCATTCAGTCGAGAATCTGATAAGCAACACATACTAACTCTTCACTCTATGACGGGACAAGGGTTGGAGTCTGAGCTTAACTCTAAGCTAACAACCTCCCCCCTGTCTCCCCTTTCTATGCTAACAACCTCCCTTCTTTCTATGCTAACAAGGTTCGGTAACGCTACACTTCTGGATGATGTTGGCTTAGCCCCAAAATTCCCAAATTGAGAGAGAGTTTAGGGAATCACATCCTGCCTATTAATTGAAATAAGTTTATGTGGACAGAATATTAATATTTGGAGGAAGTTAGGTCTCGTCCCTCAAGGCTGTGATATTGACCGTCCTTGCGTGTGTTGTGAATATCCGTCCGCTGGTAACAATATCACTAGTTCAGGGTATTTCGTTAGGAATGCTCAAAAATGCCAGAAAACGTACAAGTAATAAATACATACCCACTACGGTGGCCACATGGTCTAACGCGCTACTCTCGCAGTAGACTAGGCTACCGATGACGGGGAGATCGAGTTTCGAATCTCGTTCGGGTGTACAGAGGATTTATTTTTTTACCAAAATGTTTTTCTCCTCTCCCACCACACAAATTCGGGTACACTTTCTATAAATATTCCCTCCCTAATCCATAAAACCGTTAGCGTAATTATTACGGTAAGCGCACCCGGCTACGAGTCTAGAGGTCCCATATTCGACTCCCGGCTGGTACCTTGGATATTTTTTTTCCCGAAAGGGGAACCACCCCACCGGTCACCAGAGTTTGGTAGACTAGACTCAAGTTAGGCTTAATTGTTTCCACTGGTTCCACACCCTCATACTCACTATCACCCTCACACTCTCTATCACCATCATACTCACTATCACCATCACCTCATCTCATAGTGACATGTAAAGATCCTCCACGGAAAGGATGTACTATTAGTATATTCGGACGTCCCCTGGACAACGGTACATTAGTACTGGATAATATTTACACTACCGGGCTACGAATGATGTAGCACAGAAGCGAAATATATAAGTACTGAGGGTATTTTTTACGTGCCCAAAGTTCTTTGCCCATCATCTTCCCTAACTACTAGCCCTTAATTTAATATAAGATACTTACCGAATCCTTACCCTTTCAACTAATTAATCATTAACCAAATATTTTTTTTTTCTGTATTCCTCCGTGTTTTCCAAGTCGTTCAAGCAATCTAGATTAATCACTAATAGGGTTAGGATGAGGGAGATAAAATGTTGAAGAAGCGTGATCCTATCTTCTTGGAGTTGGATGAAGAAAGCATATAAGAAAAATCACCCAAGTAAGACCAGCTGGGATTCAAACCCCATCCATCCCATAGCCATACAACCAGACAATATAAGATAGGTGCCTTTTTTTTATGATTACCGGTTTCGGTTAACCCTTTCATTAAACTCACAAATTAAATTAGATCCTAAATAAATAAGAATTCCTCTTATTTTCTTCATTTTGGCGTATTTCTTTGTCCCATATCCCTGTTTTGCTAACATGAAGGTTAAATTGATCCAGACGAGGCTAATGTGATTTCCTTGCACCCCAACCCCTTACAACCCAACCTCCACCCACGTAGCACCCGATTCACCTTAAAACAATGTTCATTATCTTATCCCACTCTTTTATTTTCCCTCCTCAGGTAATATTGCCAACATGACCTCGATTAACATACCTTTCCAAAAGGCTAAGCTGTCCCGACAGTTATCTACTTTAGTTTTTTCCTCACTTTATTTCTGTAAGTTATTGAATTGATTTTATTTCACTGTTTTCAAGAAGTAATAATGAAACAAATTGTAAAGTTTTCAAGACATAAGAATGAAAAAATGGTAAAGTTTTCAAGACGTAAAAATGAAACAAATTGCAAAGTTTTCAAGCTATAAATATGAAACAAATTTTAAAGTTTTCAAGACGTAAGAATGAAACAAACTTCAAAGTTTCAAGCTACAAGAATGAAACTAATAAAATTTCTTAAATAATTAAAAAATGTATGTATAACATCACCAATATTAATTTATATCTTGATGTATATTTTTTTTTATTTATTGAGTTTTTCGAAAACTGAGCACATATTTGTCTATTTGGGTTACGCGTGACTTTGGCAATTATAAAGATTCATGGGGCGTGTATAGAATAAAACATTTGCGAAATTATTTATATATATGAATTTTTTTTTTTAAAAAGGGTATTTTTATTTAGATTTTAACTGTTGCTTTGCAGTTGGAAATATTTGGAGGAGAGAATGCAGGTTGTGGGCGTATGAATAAAAGAAAATTGAGAAAGTGAGCGTTCAGCTCCAAGAGTTGGTAGAGGGAAAAAGATAGGAAGTAGAAAATCATCTTATCAGTGTTATCTACTTATAACCTAGACGCTATAGTGAGGGGAAGAAGCGCTCATGTACCAAGAGTAGGTGAACTACTCACTTCAGTGGCCGTATAATCTAACGCGTTACCTTCACAGTAGACTAGACTGGCGATGACGGGAAGATCGTGGTTCGACCCTCGGTCGGGTGTACTGAGAGTGGTTTATCCTAAATGGTTCTAATCTCTCTTTTCACGCAAATGTGGGTGCATTTACTCTAAATTAAACCTTCTTCATCCGGAAACATTAGCGTAACTAGTACATAAGCGTATAATCCGAATGGGTAGTAAGACGCGGTGTCAAAAAAAAGAGTTGGAAACACAGCCGGTTGATAAGACGTGAAGGGTCGGTCAGTAAAAAAAACCCACATAAAAAAAACAATAAAAAACTAGTTTCAACTGGATTAACCTACATCTCTACTAAATCCCCTGACTTTATACCTCGCAACATCCACCCGACATCCCACGACCCAATATTTTCCCTCCCTTAACTCTGCGGGAAAAGTTGGAAAGGGTTTTTTTCGCGTAACTGGATTAGTGTTCTCTCTAATTTTCGCTCTACCACATTTATTTTTCAGCTCCCCCATGTGTACGTCCATTGCGGCCAGACCAAATTAGATTCGTTCGTAAGGTTTGTTTTAATTATTTGAAATAAGAAAAAAAACCACACGACTACACTTTTTATCTTCAGCCCCCCCCTCCCCCCCAACCCTCCTCGTCAGCTTACTCAAAATTACCGTAGTTCATTAAAAAGAATAGATTGTCACGTGACTTAAAGCCGTTATTAAACTTCTAGACATTAAGAAGAATAGAATAATCCGCTTCGGTGACCTCGTGGTCTAACGCGCTACTCTCGCTTTAGACTAGACTGTCGATGACGGGGAGACCTAGGTTCGAACCTCGGTTGGGTTTACTGAGGGTGGTTTCTTCGACATTATTTTCAATCCTCCCTTTTTTGGGTGTACTGAAGGCAGTTTTTACTTTCTCTCTATCTTACAGGTAGAGAAAGTATTGTGATCGTCAAAAAAATCGAACTCGAGATTTTGACGAATTTTGACGTTTCATGACTTCCTGAATCCGAAAAAGTGGTTTTTGAATTTCCGTCTGTCTGTCTGTCTGTCTGTCTGTCTGTCTGTACCTCCAACTAGAGCCTAAACTATTTTACCGATTGAGCTGAAACTTGATATCTAGGGTTTTCATAGGGTTGCCCCGAGGGGTTTTTGGAATTGGATATCTACCCCTAAAATTAAGGGTAGTTTACTGAAGGGCAAAAAGAGAAAAAGTCGATTTTCTCAAAATCGGCTCTAACGATTTTGATTAAATTTCATTTATGAACATAAATTAATATTCCAAACAAAATGGCTACTCTCAATATTTCGGCAAAATCGTTTTAAGGGCTCCGGTCTGATGCGTAAATTAACATTTTTTATAATAGCTCCGAAACTATTTGAGATATGAAATTACTTAGCATTACAAATATGTATATATATTTATAATACAAATATTTTATTCGAAACATATTTTTATAAAATCAATAACTTTCAATATATACGCAATTATATATATATTTTTAACTTTTTGGGCATTAAAGCTTAAGTATTGCGACCGTAAGAAAAACTAACCTGAAATGTTGATGGATGTCGACGTCTCATGACCCCCCGAACCATTAAAAATAGTCTTTGCAATGCCGTCTGTCTGTGTGTCTATTAAAACTTAAAATTAAGGGTAGTTTACTGAATGGCAAAAAGAGAAAAAGTCGATTTTCTCAAAATCGGCTCTAACGATTTTGATTAAATTTCATTTATAAACATTAATAAATATTCCAAACAAAATGGCTACCCCAATATTTCGGCAAAATGGCTTTAAGGGCTCCGGTCTGATGCGTAAATTAACATTTTTTTAAATAGCTCCGAAACTATTTGAGATATGAAATTACTTAGCATTACAAATATGTATATATATTTATAATACAGATATTTTATCCGAAACATATTTTTATAAAATCAATAACTTTCAATATATACGCAATTATATGAATTTTTTTAACTTTTTGGACATTAAAGTTTAAGTATTGCGACCGTAAAAAAAAACTAACCTGAAATGTTGATGGATGTCGACGTCTCATGACCCCCCGAACCTTAAAAAATAGTCTTTGCAATGCCGTCTCTCTGTGTGTATATAAAAACTTAAAATTAAGGGTAGTTTACTGAAGGACGAAAAGAGAAAAATTTGGTTTTCTCAAAATCTGCTTAAACGATTTTGATTAAAATTCGTATCTAGGCTTTGATTAAGATTATATATAAACTGGCTATTTTCATTTTCCTATGAAAATGATTTTTAGGGTACATTACAGAAGCGTTAATTTCCGTATCTCCACAACTATTGGAGAAACTAAAAAACTTATCATTGCAAAATTGTAGGACTATTAGAAATAAAAAACTTTTATTTGACATATATTTTTATAAAAACAGCAGTTTCTGAGATATTTGCAAATATATTAATACAATTTTGTGAGCTTTAGTTGTAAACATATACTACTTAAGTCTTAACGCAATAATACTCCAATGCCATAGAGTAATTAAATATAAGTAAGTATCTAAAAAAAGTATGTTATTTTTCCTTAAATCTCTTAGGAGAAATGTTTGCATAGCAATGATCTATCTCCATTTTAGACTCAATAGTCAATATTTACATTTTTTATTGGTCAAAATGTATAAATGAATAATTAAATATCAATGCGATGACTTGAAGATCTGCAACACCTTATAAAATGTTAAAACTTTAACCAGAAATCGAAATTTTAATACGAAGTGTTGACCCTTGTGGAAGACATTAAACTGTTTGAAATGTTCTAAGGTGGACAAAGATGCGCCTCTTTTCTCATTGATTCTATATCATTGTATATTATTTTATGCGTGTTCTTATGTGGAGTGGTGATGATACAATGTACATTATTCCGTTCAGAAATCTTACGAGTTTATAGAAAGAGAGAGAAAGTCTGTGCGGTGTGCCGTACCATTTTTTTTTTTTTACAAAATGGTTTCCCACTATCTCTTTTTAAACAATGTAGTTATAATCCTCTCTACAGACTAATATTTGTGATTTTCTTTAAAATTCAATATCTTGATCCTTATCCTCTTTGTTTGGTGAAGTTTTTTCGATTGAAGTTGATTGAGTGTATTAATACTACTTCAAAATGTCATCCGATCAATTATTTTAAAATCTTTGATTTGTTTTTTGACTCATAAATTATCGTAAATATAATCAGATGTCATTAAATTTGATAAAAAAAATATAAAATAAAGCCCATCAAGCAAAAAAACAAAACAAAAACTGATCCGAATTGTATGAATTTCCGATTCCTCCCACTTATCCATTATTTATTATTTGTCAATAAATCTTGGATCAATGTGATTTCGAATGCGCTGACGTCCCCAGAAACCCTTTTGACAGCTCCGGGTTTGTATATCATCCGCCCTCCGTCGCCCTCTTTCGCAATCTTGTATACTCAGCTCATAATCAGATAGAGCACAGCTTTGATGCAACCCGCTTCGGTGGCCGCGTGGTCTAACGCGCTACTCTCGTACTAGATTAGACCACCGTTGACAGGGAGATCGGAGTTTGATCTAAGTCGGGTGCACTGAGGGTGATTTTCCCTTAACGGTTTTACACTCACACTTCACTCCAATGTAAGTGCATTTCCTCTAAATTCAACCTTCCTCATCTTTAACACATTAGTGGACTTAGTACATAAGGGTATAACCCGAACGGGTAGTAAGACGTGGTGCTAAAAATAAGTATTAAAGGAACAAATGAATGAGAACCTTTGTAGACCCGTTATGTTTATAAATCGTACTTCAATTTTTTATTATCAATAAGTTAATCCAAATAATGTTAAGGTTAGCCCAATATTTGTCTACCCCCCTATCCAACATGCTTCCTATCTACCCCTCTCTCCTTCTTATAACCAACTCGTCTCTTAACACACTATATTTTGAAGTATTATAGGCTCTAAGTGTCTCCTCTACAATTTAACCCCTATACCACAAACCACCACTGCAGAAAAACTATCCTATTCAAAATTTCTCGGAAAATATTATTATTATTAGTACCGTGTCTTACTACCCGTTCGGGTTATACGCACTTACGCTAATGTGCAATGGTAGGGTGATTGTGAGATGAAATGGAGGACCTACAGTTTAACGTGGAATCCGAACCACGGTGGAGGCCTGGCATTCCACACATTCACAAGTTGTGATTAATACACGTCTTGTCAGAGGTGAAGGAAGGGTTTTGATAGTCAGATAAATCTGTGCCGGGACCGAGGATTGAACCCCGGACCCACCAGAATAGAAGTCTGACACCCTACCTTGACCGCCAGGTCACCCTTGAATTTCCTCAGTTCTTGTAATTCAATTAGTTTTGGCAAAAATTGGAAGTTTCGTTAGGTTAGGTTAGGTTAGGTTAGGTTAGGTCAGCAAGTCAGGCCGCAATTCGTACGTGGCTCTAAAAATGTGGGGCTGCAATTCAACTGTCTCTTTTGAGGTAAACAACTCGCGCGGCCGCAACTCATCTGCACCCATATTATTTATGTTCGGTTCATAACTGGTTTTCTTAAAATAGATTGCAAGATGCACTTAAGTACAAACCAAGATGATTTTCTAATCGTTGACTTCACAAAGCTCTTGTGACGTGACAAAGAATGACATGGCTGTCGAAATAATGAATACACAAAATTATACCACGTTAAGAAATGTTTTATTTATTGGTTTTTTTTTCTCATGTCAGAATGCCATCCAAATCTGGTTCTTATGCCACCCGGTGGCACGGATTCCATATATTTGCCATCCCTGGTATATATTAAAATTTATAAAGTGACTTTTTCTGGGTCACGCCTTGATTACTTCGTTTTAACCTAAAAGTCTGTATTTTTCGACAAAAGATTGCGCCGTGAAGACTTATTTGAACCCCAAAATAAAGCCTGTATTGTGTAGAACATGGTTGAAATGTAAGGTAGCAGAAAAAAAAGAGAGCGAGAGAAAGAAGGAGTAGAAAAAAAGAACACACCCGTGCACGAGGGTCCCCAGCGACTACCACGCCGTTACAAAGTGACGAATGTTCCGCTAACTTCTCGACTCTATCTGGCGTGCTATCTGCTGGGAGTACTTCGCAACACTTGGGAGGGAGAATAGCCTCTTAAGTCTTAAATCAGCTCAACCAAGTATTTTTTTTGTTTCCCCCTTAGAACACTCAAGTTTCTTAAACTTAGGTGCTCAGAATGGACTTTACTTTGTAGTAGAACGTGTCTAGAATGATTCCCATGGTTGTACAGATAAAAATATTAAGTGTGCCATTTCATCATTCTAAACGTTGAAAAAAAAAATGATATATATTTTTTAATATTTATATAACAAACATGAATGTCTTACTTGCTTTAAAATTTCTAATATTTTATTTCCGGTAATTTTGATTAATTAATTTAGCACGGCGTCTTACTACCCGTTCAGGTTATACCGCGCCTTTAATTTATTTTTCCAATTAAAAAAAAATTACAACCTAATGACTTTATTTACGTAAAACATTAACTTATTAAAATATTATTAATCAATCACACGAGTGGGAACACGGAGACTATGAAATCAATCTTTTCTGGTCTGATTTGTTTAAGATGGCAAGGTCGGGGTTTAAAGGCCGGTCAGTTGTACTGAAATTTTTTTTTCTTTGCTCAATTGTTTCTCTCTTATTCTTTCCCGCAAATGTATGTGAATTTCCTCATTAGTGAACACATGCGGATAACCCCAAAACGTATATTAAGACTCGCCACACACATACACACACAAAATATTAGGTCTATTAATCTCCGAGTCTGTTCTGAGTCTCTGTCTGGTCCATCGGTCTCTGAGTTTCCCTTACAACTTTCAAACCAATAGACATAATGGGTGTCTGAGAATCACTCAAGGGCCAAGATCAAGCGAAACAGACTGTACTCTAGTTGAAGCGATTACACTTATTAAATCATAAAATGAACCATGATAAATGTTTATCCTATTTATTATTTCTGTTGTCAACATCCCTTTTACTCAACTAATACAAAGCCTACAGCGATGAATAAGGTATCAGTGGATAGGATTTTTTTTACAAACTTCTGACATATCATATTTAATTTACGTTAAAACACATTGTTTGTTTAAAATTTAAGTTAAAAGAAAAACCTATGTATTATTTCTGTTGCCAATAAGTCTCAGGACAGACACTTGAAACAGCTGTATTGTACTTGCCAAATGCTGTATTTACTAATGGACAGCTCTATGTAGCCTTTAGAGTCACTAAATCAAACAATATTTTTCATCGATTACTGAAAATGACAAATAAAAAATTCAAGATGATGGCATTCTGACATCAAATATTGTATGCAAAGAAGTATTGTGTATTGTAAATACGTTCATATTAATAAACTCTCTTTGCTATTTTGTGTATACACTTTGCAGAGTGTTTAATTCAAACAACCCAACAAAAGACTAAATCTTTTTTTTGGGGGTGGGAGGGGAATTTTGAATGTGCGAAAGTTTCGCACGGGTTTACTGGTATTTTAAATTCACTAAGATTTGTTATCAAATTCTCAGAGCTTTAATAATTGAACAAAATATATAAACATTCCTTAAAGTAATGATAATAATATGCTTTGTTACAATACCGTTTTTTTTTGTGACCTGAAGTAAGGAGGCTAAGAATAAAGGATAGGACTCACTCTATGGCGTTAATAGCTCGAAAGCTCATTGCAGCACTTATAAAAGTACGTCACCCAATCGTTCGAGCCAGTCCACCTCATTACATCCTATCCCTATCTTGAGCTAGTTCTATCCAGTCCACCTCACTACACCCTATCTCTATCTTGAACTTGTTCTATCCAGTCCACCTCATTACATCCTATCCCTATCTTGAGCTGGTTCTATCCAGTCCACCTCATTACACCCTATCCCTATCTTGAGCTAGTTCTATCCAGTCCACCTCATTACACCCTATCTCTATCTTGAGCTAGTTCTATCCAGTCCACCTCATTACATCCTATCCCTATCTTGAGCTAGTTCTATCCAGTCCACCTCATTACACCCTATCTCTATCTTGAGCTAGTTCTATCCAGTCCACCTCATTACATCCTATCCCTATCTTGAGCTGGTTCTATCCAGTCCACCTCATTACACCCTATCTCTATCTTGAGCTAGTTCTATCCAGTCCACCTCATTACACCCTATCTCTATCTTGAGCTAGTTCTATCCAGTCCACCTCATTACACCCTATCTCTATCTTGAGCTAGTTCTATCCAGTCCACCTCATTACATCCTATCCCTATCTTGAGCTAGTTCTATCCAGTCCACCTCATTACATCATATCCCTATCTTGAGCTGGTTCTATCCAGTCCACCTCATTACACCCTATCCCTATCTTGAGCTAGTTCTATCCAGTTCACCTCATTACACCCTATCTCTATCTTGAGCTAGTTCTATCCAGTCCACCTCATTACATCCTATCCCTATCTTGAGCTAGTTCTATCCAGTCCACCTCATTACACCCTATCTCTATCTTGAGCTAGTTCTATCCAGTTCACCTCATTACATCCTATCCCTATCTTGAGCTGGTTCTATCCAGTCCACCTCATTACACCCTATCTCTATCTTGAGCTAGTTCTATTCAGTCCACCTCATTACACCCTATCTCTATCTTGAGCTAGTTCTATCCAGTCCACCTCATTACATCCTATCCCTATCTTGAGCTGGTTCTATCCAGTCCACCTCATTACACCCTATCTCTATCTTGAGCTAGTTCTATCCAGTCCACCTCATTACACCCTATCTCTATCTTGAGCTAGTTATATCCAGTCCACCTCATTACACCCTATCTCTATCTTGAGCTAGTTCTATCCAGTCCACCTCATTACATCCTATCCCTATCTTGAGCTAGTTATATCCAGTCCACCTCATTACATCCTATCCCTATCTTGAGCTAGTTCTATCCAGTTCACCTCATTACATCCTATCCCTATCTTGAGCTAGTTCTATCCAGTCCACCTCATTACATCCTATCCCTATCTTGAGCTAGTTCTATCCAGTTCACCTCATTACACCCTATCTCTATCTTGAGCAAGTTCTATCCAGTCCACCTCATTACACCCTATCCCTATCTTGAGCTAGTTCTATCCAGTTCACCTCATTACACCCTATCTCTATCTTGAGCTGGTTCTATCCAGTCCACCTCATTACACCCTATCCCTATCTTGAGCTGGTTCTATCCAGTCCACCTCATTACACCCTATCCCTATCTTGAGCTAGTTCTATCCAGTCCTCCACCCTTCATTACACACCCTTAATCATCCTATCTTGAGCTAGTTATATCCAGTCCACCTCATTATACCGTATCTCTATCAGGTCCATTCTAATGTTATCCTCCCATTGAGTTTACCAGTAAGTACCCTGAACACTATAGTTATCACATGGATTTCCACATTGAATTTTACATAATATTTATCAAATGTTGGTGGTCATAGTATTTTGGCGATTTAAATATATATATATATATATTTATTATATGTGTGTGTTTGTTTACATGTACGGTACGTACTAGGATAAATATATTAAAATATTAGTAAATCTATAGCCTAATATTCCTAGGCAAGCACTTCGTACTTTTGACTTTAGTTAGATTAACTGGTATACACCCTATTTGATGGCCTCATGGTCTAACGCGCTACTCTCGCAGTAGACTAGACTGCCGATGACGGGAGGATCAAGGTTATAATCTTGGTCAGGTGTACTGAATTTTTTTCCAAAATAGTTTTTCAATCTCCCTCCATGCAAATGATGTTACACTTTCTATAAATTTAGGCTTTATAATCCCTAAAACCATTAGCGTAACTATTACATAATCAAATAACCCAAACGGGTTGTTAGACGCAGTGCTAAAAAAAATATTGTTATCTAGGTAAAATATTCTCTAAAATGAAACAAGGCTTTGCCTCATCATAGCTGATTAAAAAAATATAATAATGCTCCCCATGTCTGGTAAGTAGGTCCGGAATGGACCATATAAATCAAGCCCCCCCCCCCCCCCCCCCCCCCCCCTCGTACAGCCAACCATCATAGAGTTAGCTTCAAGCCAGCATGAATAAACAATGTACTTTGACTTAGGCTCACTGTTTTTCTCTTCTTTACACTCACTCACTCCCAGGATAGTTCTCTCCCTCCTTCCCCCGCCTCCCTCCTTCCCCCACCAACCCTCCTTCGCCCGCCCCCCCTACCTCCACTCAGCACTGGTGGTCACACGGTAAATACCGTTAGAGTATAAGTAGAATAGTTATCTTTTGACTTCAAGTTTTGTATCTCTGGATTTAATACATCTCCTGGATCTGGTGTAGTCTGGGTGGCCGAAGACCCACGGTGTCCTGAGTTCCAGGTGCAGCCTGGTCCACCACCTCTTCACTTCTTCTGTCTCCCTTATCGTGAAAGATTTGGCAACTATGATGAATAACTGTGGTCCCCCCCCCCCCTTTCCCTTTCCTTCTTCCTAATCATAAGTGGGAAGTGGATGGAAAAACAAAACTTGTCCCTTACGTTCGAGAATAGAACCTCATCCTCACCGTCAATAGAGTTCAAGTGTAAGGATGCTAGTTCAACCCCTTGTGGGTATCAACCAAACATAAACCAATGAAAACATCCAAGGATACAACCACGTAATAAAATAAGAAGTAGAGCTTTGGGTTGATTAAAAGATGTACAAAGAAAAAGTTGTGGAGACTGATATTCATCATGAAAGATGGAGGAAATATTAGTAATAATAATAATCATAAAGGAAAACGTAGACGGAATAAAAGAGGATTGGATTTCGCAAGAGTTGGAATATATATATATTTTGGTACTTCACTGAAAAATCGTATTAGAGAGCGAAAAAAAATAAGAAGTTCCAAAAAATGACCGCGTGGGAACGTCAGTAAAATATGTTGGCAGAGCAGGCCTACGGGCTATAGATGGTAAGTTGAGGGGGAGGAATTCAATCCTACATATTCTCGAGTCGAGGGATGAATCACGATAGATACCTGGTAGTATGGTCGACCATCTCTGGAGGGGAAATAGTGGGAGGGAGGATATCTGGCCTCTATATCTCAAGTCAGATATTTTGAAAGAAAAAAAGTTGAACAAAGAGTTTTCAGGGTGAAATTGTAAAAATACGGTGAATGGTCGCGTCCGATGTTTTTTTTTAGCACAGCATCTTACTAACCTTTCAAGTTATACACATATATAATAGTTACGCTAATGAGCTAAGGATGAGGAACGTTAATAATACTAATAATACTAATAATAGTAATCGTATTTATTTGGGCGAAGTTAAGGTCAACACCTTTTCTTACACTTTACCACTTACAATGTTCATTTAATACTTAAATGCTATTTATATGATAATTGAAAACTAACTATAATATTGGTACAAACAGAATATTAATAATAAAAAGTAGGTGACCTGGCGGTCTAGGGGTAAGGTGTCAGACTTCTGTGCTGGAGGTGCGGGGTTCAATCCTCGGTCCGGCACAGATTATCTGATTGCCAAACCCTTCCTTCACCTCTGACAAGACTTGTATTAATCACAACTTGTGAATGTGTGGAATGCCAGGCCTCCACCGTGGTTCGGATTCCACGTTAAACTGTAGGTCCTCCATTTCATCTCACAATCACCTACATTACACATTTGTGTAAGTGCGTATAACCCGAACGGGTAGTAAAACGCGGTGCTAATAATAATAATAAATATAATAAATAATAATAATAATAATAATATAATAATAATAATAATAATAATAATAATAAAATATTGACGCTTTAAAATAAAATAAATTTGGAAAGTGCCAACAGCTAAACAAACAAACAATAGAGATAGAGAGAAAAACAAACAAAAACAAATTAGTATACACAACCATACCACACACATTCACATGTCATTCATACCACGCATACCATATGGAGATGGCAAGTAATTTAAAAAGAAAACAATACTGATATTAAATATTTAGTGGTTATCTATTAAATAAACTTTTATACATCATAATAAGATTAATAAAAACAACACTTTTAACTAATGCACACATTCTTACTGTATCCCTACCTCTTTATTCACATCAACGATCTAGACTCTGCTCGCAGACGTTGAATTTATAGGAAATGTACCCGCATTTGTAATGAGGGAGAGTGGAAAACAAGAGAGAAGAAACAGTTTGAAAAACAAAACACTCACTATATTCATCCAAGTTTTGAAACCAGACCTCTCCATCACCGGTGTATAAGACTAAATCAGACTAACACTTAGTCCAAGTGCCCACTGCCAGGTGTTTATATAGCACTTGACTAAGAGCAAAATTATCACTAATAATTAATAATGGGTAATAGGTAATAAAACTCGATGCTAAAAACTAAAAAAAGATTTAATATTAATAAAATGTCACTATCATTTATATTTGTATGGTCTATATATTTTACAAGCGTATGATATTCCAAAACAGCCACAATTTTTTTTATCAAAAACAAGTTTGAATCTGAACGAAGGAATTTTAACCAAAATCGGTATGGATATTGTTGAACAATACTTTTTTAATATTTAAAATTTAAAATTGATAGCGTTAAACAAACCTGTAAATGATAGCAAAAATTACAAGTAGGTACCAAATAAAAAGAAAATAGGTCCATTAATTTAGGAGATACCTATGATATTATGAAAACTACGTTCAGAAATAATGACTTGGAATAAAGGGCGAATTAATTATGTCCCTGTTAAAATGATATTATTGATTATTTTATTCTGGTCAGAACACTATTTCAAATTCGTAAATATTTTTATAGTAGGTATGACTTTTTAATGTAATTTTTTTTTTCTCAAATTTTTACAAAACGAATTTTTTGTCCATGTGGTATAAAATAAATGCGTTTTTCTGGTAGATTGATCATTCCAAATCATTGGTAAAATACACAAAAATGGGGTCACAGTAAATTAAGCACAATCCATTTGAAATCCAAAATTTGAAAATAAGCTAATACGAGTCTTACCCAGCGGAAAAATCCCCCAAGTCAACTTACTTGCCTGTGCAAGACATACAGAATGTTTCATAAGAGCAATTTAAGTTCAGACTTTTTAGATTTTTATACAATTCTAAAGCTCAAGACCTTTTTTATAAAAATTCCGCAATTGCTTTTTTATGACATTCGAACCCTGTCTTGATGGCGTCCATATATTCACATAATATAGATTACAGTTTTGTTATTAAGCCTTTGAACTTTGGTTTAGTAATTATTTAAGTAAATACTTTTATTTAAAAATAATTTAAAATTGGTTTATTAGTACTCAATAAATTGCTGTTGATATCAACGTTCGTTTTCTGAAATTGCAGCTTCACCTATAAATATATTTGAAATTAAATGTTTTTAAACATCCTAGGTGTAAAATTGATACATATATTTAATTTTGTGTAAATTCTATCATTAATTAGGTAAAACTCCGATAACCTTTGTTTAAAGGAACCCGCTTGACTTTTTTTAATATTTAACGTGCACTTTCTGAATTGACTGATTATATCAGCACACAATAATTTCTATGAGCTAGAGTGAAAGTACCTACCAATATTTTGTCTGGAAATATATTTTCACATACCTCCCAGGGTTCTCTTATATGCTACAATTACATGGGACCGATGTTTTAATTTCTCTTCGAAGGAAGTTGAACTACGGATTTTTATCACTCAAGATAAATCCATCGACCTCGGTTGGGTTAGAACCCATGAACATCGGGTCCTAAGGCGAGAACTTTACACCAAGACCACCGAGGTTGACCCTTCATGTTTTAAATATATATAAAGAGATATTAGCACGTGAGACGAGGTCTATATCTGTTGTAGCGGAGAGTACATTTTCTCCCTGCGTGCCGAACTAATCTAGCAGCCGCTTACCATTACAATAGCCTTCACATTCATATGGTAACTCGAAGAATATATTAGACTTGAAATGGCACCAAACAACTAGCTCGTTCAAATTCTTGACGTTTTTAATATTCTCCGGAGGGAAACCATTCATTTACCAGGTAGAATTTAAAAAAAAAGAAGAAGAGAAAGAATGGAGCCTTTTGTTACTCACATATTTTATAAGGTTAAGGATTAACTTCGATCAAATGGGTGACCTGGCGGTCTAGGGGTAAGGTGTCAGACTTCTGTGCTGAGGGTCTTGGGTTCATTCCTCGGTCCCGGCACAGATTTATCTGATTGCCAAACCCTTCCTTCACCTCTGACAAGATGTGTATTAATTACAACTTGTGAATGTGAGGAATGCCAGGCCTACCACCGTGGTTCGGATCTCACGTTAAACTGTAGGTCCTCCATTTCATCTCACATTCACCCTACCATTACACATTAGCGTAAGTGCGTATAACCCGAACGGGTAGTAAGACGTGGTGCTAATAATAATATAATAATAATAATAATAATAATATAATAATAAATAATAATAATAATAATAATAATAATAATAATAATAATAATATAATAATAATAATGAATCACTATGAGTTTGTTTATATAGTACAGTCCTTTTTTATATTAAAAAAACTAAACACAGTCCCTATAGCTTATTTTTATTACTTTAAACCTGGCTTTTTTTTAAACTGGTTGTACAATACCTATAGACACAATGTTATTAAAAATTGTGTTTTGATCTCCCCGTCATCGGCAGTCTAATCTAGGGTGAAAGTAGCGCCTTAGACCATGAGGCCACCAAAGCTTGTGATGATGTTATTCTCTCTGTGGTTTTCCCATACGCTACCCGAGCTAATTTTATTACATTTGCTTTTAAT
This sequence comes from Timema podura, assembly GCA_033556935.1. Lineage (NCBI taxonomy): Eukaryota > Metazoa > Arthropoda > Insecta > Phasmatodea > Timematidae > Timema > Timema podura. The sequence continues at coordinate 4,806,534 of JAVRXN010000007.1, forward strand.
TACCCTTCTCAATCCCACCCTTGTTTAACGACGCCGTCTACTTGGAGATTCCGAAGCCATTTTGCGAAGCGGGTTGCATCTTAACTTGACGCACCTACACGGTATAAGCATTACCACACTTAGGGCCGGTCTTATGACTACCGGATAAATATTGCTATCGGGAGGTTAAAGTTAGCGACCAGATAAAGGATATCAGTCACTTTAATATTTTACGCGTATTATGAACTGAATTTATCTGCCGGATAGCTATATATTAGGATAAATATATATTTTAGCAGAAAATGCAAGGTTGGTACTGTTTTTACTGGTGCGCGCATGCGTATGAACCCTGCTAGCTACCGCTACAACCTAGTCAGTGCTACAACGCTCACATTTGTTAAATAATGGCGGCTAAACAAGTGCGAGTAAACAAATGGCGTGACGTGGGCGCAGAAGCTAAGTTGTCTTGCAGGTCATCAATAGTTATTTAATAGTGAAGTATTTATATTACAATTATCATTGTCATATGTGGTTACTAATTACGCTAATGTGTTTAAGGGTGGGTGAGGACGGTTGAATTTAGATGAAGTGTACCTTCATTTGGATGGAGAGAGAGAGTGGGAAATCATTTAGGAAAAACCACCCTCAATATATGCAACCGGTGTCGAACCACGATCTTCCCCCCCCCATCATCGGCAGACAGTATATTGCAGAGTACGCCTTAGACCATGCGACCACCAAAGGGGTAACTTAATAAAGAATTACATTTGATGTATATATACATATTTATATTAATTTAACAGATGTTGACCGCCATACGTTGTATTTATTAACATTACGGAGCGAACTGATTAAAACTGAGATAAGTTATGATATAATAATTACTAAGGGTCCCTCCCCCCTCTTCCCACCTGTTCCTTTTGATATGCAAAAGTATGCATCATGGTTGACCCATGAGCAAATAATTTCCAGGAATATATTATTACGCTAGTTAATTAGAGGAACCAGAAACCAGCCACATCAACATTAACTCTACAATTTACGTAGAATGTTGTCTCTCTGCAAATAAACATGGATCGGCAAATTATCGGGAACTCGATTACAGTATAATTTGCCTATTTTAGAGGCATAGTTTTGAATTGAACACTAGGGTTACATGAATTCTAATTAAACATATTATGTTTGTGTGTGAGTGTGTAATTTTGGAATTTCCACTGTACGGTACTAGGAGTTAATTTCAACTTAATCAAAGGATTTAATTGAGTATAATTGAAATCTCGATATTTAGTGAAACGAGACATCTGAAATTTGGCAATATATAGAAACATTCACTTCACAAAGTAGTGTTAAAACATAGTCGCATGACCTCTTTTTAAAGTAAAATTGCGACATTTGTGAATGACTAAATTACTTTAGGTTGTGTGTAACTACAGTTGCCGTTGCCATAACTACTTAATTACGCTGTAATGGTGGTGGTAAAAAAATGTTATCGTGGATATAAATATTCATTTTATACTAGATACACTTGGACTTTCAGGAAGATGGAAAGGAATTAATTGGAAAGATTTGAAATGTGGTGCTGGAGAAGACTTGAGAAGATCAGGTGGACAGACAGGAGGAACAAATGAAGATGGGTGAGAAGAGCACATTTTGTATGTGATTCTTCTGTACAAAGCAAACTGGTGATCTTAGGAGGAAATGTCTTCTGCACGACGTCATAGAAGGAAAGGTTGAGGGAAAGAGGAGCTTGGAAGGAGGAGTATTTAAATATTGAATGACGTGAAGGAAAGAAGACAATTCTGGGACTGAATGAGTAGAAGGTGCATTGGCGGTCTTGGTTCACATGCATAAATAATGTATCTGTCGTAAGACAGAACACATAATAATCAATAATAAATTTTGGGGTATAATTGTTGTTTTTAGCAATAGTTAGTGTGATAACAACTTCTACACCAGGGATATGTGTCGATATGGTTACCGTGACAATATCACTAATTAAACTAAAGTTGCGTTTAGAAATGGCTACCATGACAGTAAAAATAACTATACTAATGTGGTGTTTAACAATGTGTACCGTTGCAAAATACAAATTCACTAGAGTAGTATATCCAACTCGCTTTGTTCCAGTGAGTTTTCTTTGCAAGTGGATGTAAACTAATGTAATTCCAGCGTTGTTTTGAACGTAACAACTTAAAGTTACCGGTATTGTATTGTATTTTTCACGCATTATTTTAGTTTCTCCATACTTATAGGGAATCTAGAATAATCAAATTTGGCACGCTTATGGCAATTAGGATGTGCCAATATACCTGCCAAATTTTATGATTCTAGCTGCCCCATAAGTGTGTCAGAAAATTTTAAAAAATGGTGGAAAATGTGCAAAATCTACCTAAAATTTAAAAAATCTAGCTCTATCTAAGGTATAAGCGATGGAGATACGACAAAAAGTATTAGGACCAAATTTGTGGATCTCGTCAAATCCGTCAGCTGTTGGTGCAATCCAGTTTTTTGATAGGTCTTACCGTTTAGCCATAAGAGACCTCCAAAGAAAGGTCCGCACCGACTTTAAAGTTGCTCCGCCATTTTGAATTTTTTCGGGGGGTTGAAAATTAATTTTTTAACTTTTGGAATTTTCCCGTCGGTTACAGGCTAGAAGCTTAAGTTTGCCAAATTTCAAGTTTCTATCTCATCTGGAAGTGGGTAAACATTAATGTCAGTGAGTGAGTGAGTCAGCCAGTGACTTCATAGTAGTATATATGGATGTTATTGTATATACCAATGTTACCATGACAATAACGCAATAATTCTCGTGGTAATATCACACAATTATACAAGAGGTGCGAGTTTCAATGGTTACCATGGCGATAACGCGAAGTACCTCACAGTTGTATTTAACATTGGTTACCTGTGGCAAAAACCACTAGTTACACTAGAGTTATGTATATCGATGTTTTTATGACAATTACTGCTAATTATAATGTAATTCTTCATAGAATGTTCCCGTGGCGATAACTTCTAATCACGTAAGCGGTGTATAAACAACGGTTACCACGGCAATGACTTATAATTACAGTAAAACTGTCTGTATTAATGTTTACTATGAAACAATTCCAGTACGTACAGTTAGTAACTAAAGAAAGGTGCCATTTTGTTCGATAAAAGGAAGCCAGAATAAAACTATTTTTTACATTTATCTCCCAGATAGCTATTACAAGAATTAAACTAGTGTAAAATGAAAACACTGTGAATGGCCACAGTTGTACTTTTGTTGAAGGCATGTACTGGAATATTATGTGAATGTAATAGAGGTTTGTTTATGCCCTAAATACACCGAACAAGGACACATGGAACATTTTAAATAAATTTCGTGTCGCTGCTTATAATCTCGTTTTAACTGTGGAGAAGTAAGATACCAAATTTTTTGCTTTAAATAAGCGAGATTATTTTTGAATTTTTTTTTTGTCACTAGGGGATAGCTATAGCAAATAAAATTATCCACATATTAGGTTAAAGAAAAAAAATATATTTAAACATTACTTCCCAATATTTATTATTATTAGAAGCCTTTCAGTTTAACACAAGGACATGTAAGGATCTTTTCAAAGGATAACGTGTTGAGAAGGGCAAAAAAAAAAAAAAAAAAAGAGAGAGAGAGAAACAGGACTTTCCTTGAAAGATGATGGAAAATCTGAAGCAAAAATAATTTTATAAAAAACAACTTTTAATGAACATTTGTATTTACCTTCCAAATCATATTACGCAGAAATTAACGTATCTTTATCCGACGTATAGTCGAATTACCATTGGAAGAACCTCATTCAATGGTTCAAAATATTAATAGATAATCTTTCATGTCTTCATATAGCAAAATAGATGTGTCTTTTGAAATAAGATTTAGATGTTGATATCTGTATAACTAGTGATAGATATTTTGTAAATGTTGGACCATCTAAATTTATTTGTCTTTAAGAATCAAATAGCTAAGCTATTATTTATGCTTTTAATGAGGATTACTCCATCTAGATATTATATTCTGAAAACTGAAACCTGAATACGGGAATCGAACCTGGAACCTTTGGCTTAGTACGCCAATGCTCTAACCACTGAAGCTATCCAGGAATCGTCCCGTGTCCAAGGGTCATTCTTCACTCATATTTTAAGGCAGAGTCCATGATGGACGTGTGGAAATCGTCGGATACAAATGTATGATTTCATTAATTGCTTTAAAAGGTTATTTCAATGGTGATCCAACCATACACTAGACTATGAAGTTTTGATATTACTTATACTCAATGGTTACTAGCGGATTAATTTAAGGAGTAAAAATAAGGAGGTTAGTATGACCGCATGCTCTTGGAGATGAGAAGGAAAAAAAACTAAATGTTGAATCACATGTGGGAAAATCAATATGGAAAAAATTCCTGCCATTGAATACGGTCAAGATTCGAATCTCTACCACCCGTAATTGGTAAACTAGTCTATTGTGAGAGTGAAGTTTAAGACCGTACGACCACCGCCGAGAGATTAATGTTATCTACGCATACATGTGTTTGAAAATTAACGGTACAGAACTCCGCACGAACTTGCTCGCTCTATTTTTTTTTAAAATGGAGATATTTACTAAAAATTCGTAATATAATTATAATATACACTAGAAAACCAGAACAAATTGCGCTAGACATAAGTAAAACTTTTTTTATTCACGGTTTTAAATTTCATAATTTTTATTTTTAAAGAATTAACGTGTTCATTTGTATATTGTATCAATACAAAATTCAAAAACCACTTTTTTTTGATCAGGGGGTCATGAAAAGTACGATTTCGATTTTTGTTGACAATCACAATACTTTCTCTACCTGTAAGATAACGAGAAAGTAAAAATCTCTTTCTGAATACCAGCTTGTGTCTATTTGAAATGTATAATTTCTCCATTTTTATTTTTACGTGAAATAACCTCAAAACCAACCCTTCCCCCTCGTTACTAACGAGTAAATGGATTGAGACACAGCGAGTTTATCGGTAAACATAACGCAGAAGCAGTTCCGTTGCGGAAAAGAGGACGAAGGAAGGAGGAACGAGGGAAAATAAAAGAGGCTGTTTATTACAGTTTTAAAGGAAGTGAGTCAACATCTAAATAAGACTTAAATCAACATAGGACCGAGCGCGAAAATGAACCAAGGTCCCAAGAACAAAGTATTTCACGGAAATATATATATATATATAATATATAATATATATATATATATGATATAAATATATATATATATATATATTATATAAGAATATTGAATGGAAATTATATCTATATTTTCTTATTAATTTACGATTTCATTTAAAATATAGTCTCACTATTGCACATATATATATATATAAACACACAAAGTAGTCATGGAGGCCGATTACAATTTATTATAGAGGACTCCAGTTTGATACAAGCTTGGTTCCTAAATTATTTTTAAAATTGTGACTTTCCCAACACCATTACAATTTTTTTTAGATCCGCGTCTTACTACCCGTTCGGGTGAAGGTTATATAAGCTACTGATTACGCTAATGATTTTAGGGATTAGGAAGGCTATATTTAGTGGAAGTGTACCCACATTTGCGTGGAGTGAGAGTGGGGTAAACCACCTTGGAAAAGCCATCATCAGTACGTCCGACCGAGATTCGAACCTCGATCTCCCCGTCATTGGCAGTCTAATCTACTGCGAGATTAGCCCTTAGACCACGCGGCCACCGAAGCGGGTGAAACTATTATTTGAGCGTGAAACATTTTGCACAAGGTTGAATTGTAAAATAGTTTGCAAGTCATGTACCCAGAAAAGAGTCACGTGAACAGATCAGTGCGAGCTTGCTTGATTTTGAGCGGGTAGATGGTAGACTCAGGTCAATTCCCCCCCCTCCCCAACAATGTGTTCTACTTCCCCTCTCAAGGCGAATAATGGTAAAATCTATTCAAACTCATCTTCCTCATCCTATAACCTTAGGTTGTGTATTTAATACTAGGATATGGTTATTCATGTTACTAATATTAAATATTTAGAAAATAATAATTTAAATAGGATGTTCGAAAACAAGGTGCTTATGAATATATTTGATCGAAAAAGAGATGAGACTACTGGGGAGTGGAGGAAGTTACATAATGATGAGTTATATACCCTTTACTCATCACAAGACATTATTAGTATAATCAAGATCACAGGTTACGATGGATAGGATATGCAGCGCGAATGGGAGAATCTATAATCTTATTCAAGGTACTGACTGGTAAAAACCAATCGGAAGAGACCATTGAGAAGACCTAGACGCAGATGGGAGAATAATATTAGAATGGACCTGAAAGAGATAGGGTGTAATGAGGTGGACTGGATAGAACTATCTCAAGATAGCGATGGGAGCGTACTTTTGTGAGTGCAGCAATAAGCTTTTGATTTCCAAGTGCCATAGTAAGTAGCCTAAGTATGAAATATAAATACGTTCTTAGTGTTCAAACTAATTATACATGACTTAAAATGTGGGCTATCTTTTCAGCAAACATTACAGGGAAAGTTAAACCTCATCTCCTTTCTTGCGCCGATAATATATTTAGAGCATAAACATTTTATGCGACGACACTCACATTTTTCTGGCTTCAATAATCCGTCGGAAACAATCAGTACGGGTCTTGTGATTATTTTATATCAACGTCTTGTCGGCTAGGGAGGTAATGTGTTTTTATACCTATAATTGTGCATTACTTTTTTTTTAACTACAATTTTTTACAACCACATCGTTGGGCCCACGGAATAAACATCAGAATCATCAATAAAGGTTTTAGTTTGCCAGTGGCGAGGTCCGGAGCCAAATCCCAAATGTACCCAAAACACATAAAATTATAAAATTTACCAAATTTTTTATTTTTAATTGTAAACAAATCATAAAATAGTTCAGCTATTAAATTAAACACTGAAATTGATAATCAATAAATTATAGGGTGACCTGGTGGTCTAGAGGTAAGGTGTCAGAATTACGTTGCTGGGGGTCCGGGGTTCAATCTCGGTCCCGGCATAAATTTATGTGATTGCCAAACCCCTTTCTTCAACTCTGACAAGTCATGTATTAATCACAACTTGTGAATGTGTGGAATGTCAGGCCTCCACCGTGGTTCGGATCCCACGTTAAACTGTAGGTCCTCCATTTCATCTCACAATCACCCTACCATTACACATTACTACGTGCGTATAACCCGAACGGTTAGTAATACGCGGTACTAATAATAATAATAATAATATATAATAATAATAATATTAATAATAATAAATTAATAATAATAATAAATTATATGGTCGTTATTTAAATAGTCTATTCGTTGTGTTATTCGAGCTAAAATATGAATGCATGATTATAGAACTGTTATTGTGTTATTTTATAACCGTTGGTTTTAATCTGATTTTTCGAATTTTTTTCTGGTTTTCCGACAAATTTGTTCAAAGCTGGATTTTAAAAAACCCACTGAGTATACGTAATTCTAGTGAAATGATTCTTTTAGAGCGTAAATTTGTTAATAGCGAACTTACTAACGTAATGCGTTATTAATAATTCACTAATCTCACAAATGTATATACATGACTATCGACTATTTGTATACAAATCTATAACAGAGCATATTTGTATTGGATTAAAAAAAGTGGAAAATTAAAAATACAAAATCATGGTACAAACATTACCATGAAACTATAAATATATTTTCAGATCTATGCTGTCCCCTAATGTGCTTAAATTTAAACAATACAATTAAATAGTATTCTAGTTTTTAAAATAAGAAAACTAAATTTTTTATCATTTATCTGTCTAAATAATGTTGTTACCAGCTTCGGTGGCCGCATGATCTAAGGTGCTACACTCGCAGTAGACTAGACTGCCGATGACGAGGTTCGAATCTAGGCCGGGTGTACTGAGGTTTGTTTTTCCAAAATGATTTAACAATCCTCCTTCAGACGAGTGAGATTACACTTCCTATAAATATAACCTCCTTATCCTTAAGACCATTAGAATAATTTGTACATAAGCGTTTACAACCCGAACAGATAGTAAGATGAGGTACTCGATGTTTATTTTTACTCGCTTTGCTCGTTGGGGGCTCACCCCCAAACCTCCTGTGGGTTTTATTTGCAAGTGGATGTAAACTAATGTAATTCCAGCGTTGTTTTGAACGTAACAACTTAAAGTTACCGGTATTGTATTGTATACACCGCACCGACTTTAAAGTTGCTCCGTCATTTTGAATTTTTTTCGGGGGCTAATTTTTTTTTTTTTAACGTTTTTGAATTTTCCCGTCGGCTACAGGCTAGTAGCTATAAGTTTGACAAATTTTAAGTTTCTAGCTCATCTATAAGTGGGTAAACATTAATGTCAATGAGTGAGTCAGCCATGTGGCTTTATAGTAGAATCATATAAAGACATATCCAGGAAACATGTGCTGTTGTTCCTCTATAAGCTTTTACCGGGGTAAAAGAGGGTAAGTATTGGATGGGGGGGGGGGGGGGGTAAAAGAGGAAGGATGTACTTATTCATACAAGTGAGCAGTGCGGCCTGTACGCGGTCGGAGGGAGGTTCGGGGGGGAAGAACATTCATACGAGCGAACAGTGCCGCCAACCAACCTCCTCTCAGGAAATGTATTTCAAAGGAGCTTGGTGAATACTAGTCGATGATAAGTCAAGATCGGTGGGAAAGAGGGGGGGTGGGGGAGTTTTTGATATAATATATGTATGCTCTAGTCTACTCTGCAGAAAGAAGAGGTGGAGAATCGTCAAGGAACAAGAAGAATACGGCATTGCCTTTGGTTAACAATTTCATTAACAGAGAAGTTTTTTTTATCCGCGTCGATGGTTGCATGGTCTAACGCGCTACTCACGCAGTAGACTAGACCTGCCTTTGACGGTGAGATCGAGGCTCTTATCTCGGTTGAGTGTATTAAGGTTGGTTTTTTCTTAAATAGTTTTTCCAATCTCTCTCCGTATAAATGCGGATGTAATTCCTCTATACTAAAAAAACTTTCCCAATCCCTGACATATTAGTGTAACTAGTACATAAGCGTATAACCTGAAACATTCTGAAAATTTATTAATTGGTGTTTTTATAGTTTATACTACCCAGAAGGAAAGGGGCACACCTCAAAAATTCGAATGTGCAGAAAAAAATTAATGTTGTACCCGTTATTAAGAAGGGGAATCTATAAAGTAGATTTGTTCTTTTATACAGGGTGGCGCCGAAACGATTAGACGATTAGTAACTTTAAAATTAACACTTTAACTGAAAAGTAAATATTCACTAGCTAAATAACAGCAAACTACATAATACACTTCTTCACTTTTACACGCTAATATTACTTAGGTGAGCTCCACTGGACGTCAGACTAACCTCAGCAAGTTGTACGTCACTTTCCTCAGCTTAGATAATATAATTGTTAATTGTCTCCACCCCACCCTGTATAATATTGCATTTAACTCAATATCGGTATGATTCTTCTGAGCTGTAAATATCTGTTGAATAAATATACGTATGATTCTTCTGAGCCGTCGATATCGGTATCTAAATTAATATCAGTCTGATTCTTCTGAGTCATCGGGAGCGTTGGTCAAAAAGGAACTGTGATTCTAAGAATCCATCGATTCTAAGTTGCCCCCAGTTTTTAAAGACGTTTAAAAGGGGGGAGTACGTTCTTAGAATCGAGCAAATATGGTATTGAATATTAACAAAACAATAATTACGATTCAATAATCGTTCAACGGAAGTGTACGTGGACCAAGGCATTATTCTAATCTAGTCAAGTCCGCCAGTGACGGGAAGGCCAGGGTTCGAATGCCGGCCGGGCGTGATGAGGAAGTTTTTCGCTATCTCCCTCTCTCTCGCATGTACAGTATGAAGTAGAGCACAAAAAAAAAGTGGGATTGATGCTAAATCATAAAAATAGATATGAATAACTTGTACCTCAGCTACTTTCACACCCCATTAGGATCAAAGAAACCTTTGACAACACCGGAATCCGAATAAATTATGCCTCTAAGAGATATTGGGAGTTTCTTGGAAGTTACAATGTTTTACGATATTTCCCACATCCACGGTCAAAGGTTCGTGGTTGTTATTTGATAGTAACTGCTATAATATGAACACTATTACAATATCAATTATATTACTTAGACCTGTGATGATAATATTGGCGGATAAGTTCACTATCTTACAGATTAATATTGAGACAGAGTACTCACTTCCTCAACCACCTTTGGTATTATTTTGGTGAATCAACGCAAACACTTACAGGTGATTCTTAGGCATGTGAAGTAGATCAGTATTTTTTCTAGCCGCCCTTGATACTGTAATAATGGATCAGCGTAGCATCTTAGAGATGGTTCTTGAGCATGTGAAGTATATCACTAGCTTTCTAGCCGCTCTTGGTACTGTAATGATGGATCAGCGCAGCATCTTAGAGATGGTTCTTGAGCATTTGAAGCAAAGCATTCCCTTTCTCGCCAACCCCTGATATTGGAGCGAGAATCCACTGTATCGAAATATCGACGTGATGCCAGTTTAAAGGGTTGGTTTGGGGTGAAACAGGAGATATATATGGTGCCTTGGCCAACTGTTCCTTTTCCAACACTATATATAAATGTGAGGATAAAACACGCCATGAAGAATAGAGCGGGGTTGTAAACATGTTACGTCAGCGGAACACAAAACTAAATTTTGATAACACGTGTAACCTCAGGTAAAACATATCAATTTCAGATTTTGCAAACATTGTCCATGGATATTATTGCAGCCAATCTCAGATAATTGGCTTTCCCACACAATAATTTTAATGAGACTTTGAATAAGTACGAAACTATTTCTGAAAGAATATTATAACCTTATGTAAACACATTGAGAAGAATACTCTGTGATAAACAATATTTTGGGTACAATTTAGAATGTAGCTTAATCTAGACACGTGTTTTACATTTCCTTGATACAACGACATTACTATTAGGATCAGAAAGGAATTCCTTTTGTACTAACTACTGTAAATTGCTCTAGATCTAGGTTATAATACGTCTTTGTTTCACCATGTCTTACCACCCAAGATGCAAGATGCGTATGGTATGCTCTAATGCTCCCTTAAGAGAAGCATGAAAGCGAATTACATCATGTAACGAAAAATTGGTCACACTAATGATGTTGACTGAGATGAAAGGGCGCTTGTTGCATTTCGTGAAGGTAACTGAAACAGGGGAGTAAAATATATTTTAATTACATTGGGGAATTGAAATTGCAGACCGGAGATGTGTTTTAGAGCTACGTGCGGGGACACACTATTGGGGAGGGAGGGGGGGGGCTGGGTGAAAACCTTCCGCTGACCACTGGTTTATACTTATCGATTATCTGATCAGGGCTTTGGGACGTCTTATTACCCGTTTGGGTTGAATTCTTGAACAATAATTTAAACTAATAGGATAAATATTAATAAATGCAATTTTAGAGCAAATGCTTACGAATTTTTGGGGATAAATACTGGGAAACAATTAAGATTTTAAACCGTGTCACCAAAAACTAGAACTAATAACATTGACGTTTAGACCGCATGCCATCACTGGGGTTTATTAAACGACCACTCTAGTAGCTATGATGGGAGTTGATTATAAACATTAGCATGGATATAGATGAGAAAACCCATAATGATCCAGTTTGGAATCAAACCCTGAACTTCTTGTCAACGACGAGCAGGTTCATTACGAATTCAATGGTTTACACCTCTTTGCCACTGTTAATTAATTTAGCACCGCGTCTTACACCCGTTCGGTTATAAGCTAAGTACTAATTACACTAATGGATTAGGAATTGTGAAGGTTGAATTTAGAGAGTGAATCCGGATTTGCGTGAAGAGAGGAAAACCATTTAGGATAAAACACCCCAGTTACCGACCGAGATTCGAACCTCGATCTCCCGTCCTCGGTGGTCTGGCTCAACACGACTGGCGCGTTAGCCAACTACGCCACCGAGGCGGGTCTTTGCCACTGTTTACTGGTGTAGTAATATCCGGAAATAGCCCCCAAATGGTTTGTTCTTGGAAGATGCGCTTCACTGTTTAAAATATGTTTTCATATATTTGACTAAAACGTTGTCTGTACGTTATTTGTATAAGAATATTGTATTTCCTTTTCCCCCGCCCTCAGTTGAATTTATAGAAAAAATAAAAGTCACCCATGTTTTTTTTTCTTTCACATTTTGAAGGAAAAGCTTTCGTTGTACAAACATTTCCATCTTGATTGAATTTACACATTTCCTTCATATATATAAAAAAAGTTTGAATCCAAATCGACTGTGAAATATGTCGCTCTATTGCCAGAGTAAGTAAGAGCCGTTTGTCATTTTTCGACATTGACGGAGATGGATCTACAGTCACTTCGTCTTATACTCCGGTATTTTTTACTAGGAGGGTGTTGATATTACCCTTACATTGACCAAGGAGAGTAAAGTAACAAGTACTTCTACCTCTTGCGCCCCCTAGCTGGTGGGTCACTGTTTCTAGTAGGAGGGTGTGCGTAGTTAACGTTTATTAAACGCCAAGACGAAACTAAGATTTGAAAGATGCGACGCAAAAGTCGAAGCCGTTGTGGTTCTCCTTTTAAATTTTCAAACTATCCATTAATGCCTTAGAATAGTATATCACCCGCTTCGGTGGCCTCGTGGTCTGCTCTCGCGCTAATATCACAGTGGACTAGACTGCAGACGACGGGAGATCAAGGTTCGAATATCGGTAGGGTGTACTGAGTGTTTCACCTCCCCATTAAATAGTTTTCTATCCCTTCAACGCGAATTGGTAGTCTCCTTAATAAATACAACTCCTTATCCCTAAAACCATTAGCGTAATTAGTACGTAAGCGTATAAACCAAACGGGTAAGTAAGACGCGGTGCTTAAAAAAAGTATATTGAAAATTCATAAACACCGGAAACCAAGTGGTCACTTACATACATAGGAGGAAGAAGATATAAAACACGTGACCTCCCTTCCTCCTATTAAATTACAACATTCGATTCATAGAGATACATTTTAAGCCTCTTATACTAGTTACTTTTTGTTTTCTGGGAGCTTAACTCTTTATGATCAACTGAAATAATTATGTGAATTTTTGGACTTTTCAATGTGGAACATTTCAAAATCTAAACTCAGTTTACAAGTCTATATATGGGTAAAAGCATATAAAATAGTTTTTTTTTCCATTCTAGTAAATACAATCTTGTGCCGCTTTGTACTTCTGTGCTGACCTATTTAAATTTAGCCTAGATTAAGTTGTACATGTGATTTAATTCTAGTCTGTGTGAAAATAGAGTTTAATAGTTGTTCTAAGAATGATATGTTAAATAATATGTTATATTTAGTGAGAAATTTTAAAGCTGTTCATAAGTATATTCAAGTTTTTCTTCTTATTCGAGAATTTTCGTAGATAAGAAGGCAACTTGGGTGTTAAGGAGAGTCGAAGGGAAGTAGATTTGCTCTTCAACTTTGATTTTGAAATTTAGATATTCTTTTACGATCACAATACTTTCTCCAAGGGTCGCGAAAATACAGACAAGTAGGATCATATTTATAATGTTAATAATAATAATATAATATATAATATAATAATAATAATAATAATAATATAATATAATAATTATAATAATAAAATATAATATTAATATTAATAATAATAGTATGTTTAAGAAAAATACGTGTATATAATAATATGTTTAAGAAAAATACCGTTAATAAATATTCCTACTTTTAAACCCTGGTTTTATTCAGAGCATTTTGTCCACATAAATATTATCCTTTGTCAGAAGTTGACTGAAGTATTGGATATACATATTTAATGATAAATATATGTATATTTATCAAGTTTGCAAAAAAAAAATAGCAATATTGTTTCCAGATATTTACAAGCATTATCTATTTGTCAAACAATTTCTAAACCAGGATTTTTTTTCTTTTTTACTATGAAATGTTTTGATACCATTTTGAACTATCCAAAATTTACCCTAATAAATATAATAAGATAGTTTGTAAAGAGTAAATAAAGCAAAATAATTTCAATCATAATATTAGATTATTAACGGAAAATAAAAATCTCCAGTGCACTTGTTCGGAATTGTAATTCTGCCTCTCACATCAGAAAGAACTACAAACCTCTACAACGTCCCTGTTAGTCAAATATACTTTCTGAGCTAGATTAAAATACAAGTGGGAAAACGAAATAGTTTTCTTCAAATAGGAACATTTCCAGTGGTCTATTTTATGATAACACCATTTTCCCCCAGTTCATCTACATACCTTTTGCTCATCGACATCATGGAGAGCTAAGATTGTAATAAAACGCCTAGAATTATTTAACTATACTATACTGCTAACAGTACTGTATTGCATATTGCATAGTAAATTATCTAACGGCGCCAAAACTGGCCTTGAAAATTACTTATGCGGTATAATACCTATAGTAATGAAAAATGGATATGTGTAGATGTGTAGTTCAAAAGCAAAATTATTATAAACTACTGAGAATATTATATTTGTATAAGATGATCAAAATCTATAATTCTTATAAAACAAAGTGTCAATCTGTATATCTGTTACCAAATATATCTGAAATGGCTTTAACTGATTGCGGTGCAGTTTTTTTTTCTTAAGCATTAGGATATTTATTTAGGCAGGAATTTAACATATATTTATATAATGAGGCTATTACTTAACAGAGGTGAATATTAAGCACCGAAGATTCAAATTCGGTGAATATTTGACCAAACTGGAGGTTTTTTTTTGTCTTTCTTGACCACGAAAAAACAATATCTTTATCAAATCCAAGAAATAATTATAGGGGCTATTTCAACATAAGAACCAAGGATGAATCTTAGGACTGTAGTAACAATAAGAACATCCATGTTTATTCAAATTTGTGCGTCGCGTCATGTTGTATTTGTCAAAAGATTAGCGTGATTTTATTTACTGAATTAAATAATCTATGATTGTAAACTCTGTCTACAAGCAAGTTTTAAGGTAAATGATTTCTTAAAGATAGCTAGGTAAAAGAAGGTATTTTTAGTGGTATCTTTATTCTATTTTATTATTATAAGCTAAAGTAGATACGATAATAATTTTTTTATTTTTATTACTTGGTTAAGTACAGTAGTTAAGTTTTAGTCGATTATTGCTCGGTTTTGTATGAAACATAGATTTTTGTGTTCTTTTAAGGGTTAAAACCCAGCCGGCGTTGACAGATATTTCCTGATCAATAAAAATCCGTAGACACAGCTTCCTTCGGAGGTGAAGTAAAAGCCGTCTGTCCCATGTCGATTGTGGACATGTAAAAGAACCTTTGGAAGGTTGTGAATTTAAAATACCTTTCCTGGCAAAATTTTAGTCCTTTCACTCTCGCTCGTAGAAATTCTCGTGTGCTGATAAAAACAGTCGGTTCAAAAAGTGCTACCTATACATCATAATAAATGATAAATCGCTTTAATTTGCTTTAAGACCCTTAAGAAAATTTAGACACTTGGTTGTGTCACTTTGAAAGCTAAGAGAGCACGTTTAAATTACAGTCGAATATTTCTAGCAACAAAACGCACAGTTTTCAACATAACCAAGCAATTTTCCACAGTAAAATGGCTGCAGAAATGCTCTCTTATTATATGGACCGTAGGTACAATGTCGTATAATACCTCAATTGAAATTCACAACTTGTGAATGTGTGGAATGCCAGGCCTCCACCGTGGTTCGGATCCCACGTTAAACTGTAGGTCCTCCATTTCTTCTCACAATCACCCTACCATATCACATTAGCGTAAGTGCGTATAACCTGAACGGGTAGTAAGACGCGGTGCTAATAATAATCTCAATTGAAGATCTAGATTAAAGTTTTAATCAAGGTCATCTCTACTTAAACGTTTGCGTGATTTCTTCTCAGTGCGGGGAATTAATGTTTCGTCTTCCCATAATTTTTTATTGTTTGAATGATCATGATTTTTAAAAACCCGACATTTAACGCAAGAGAAGTCGGGGACGGAATATATTTAGTAACAATTTGAAATAAAATTTTAATTACTCATATATTTTAAACATATTTAAAAGTTTGAGATATCTCATACACCAGTTTTAGGACTTAAATAATAGTATATGTTGTATTAAGATGTAGGTGTTAAATTACTGAAGTGTTATCCAACAATCGAGACCTCTGACAGGTTATTACTGAGAAAATACAGAAGAACATATTGTTTACAAAATAATTAATATATTATCTTAATGTAAAAAGAAAAAATGAAACATATTTAGTGACTAATAATAATAAATTGTAAAAAAAAAAGAATTGTTTAAATAGTAATAATAATAAGTGAGAATCCACAATATAAAAATAACCGGGAAAAGTACTTAGTGATAAGGGTTTTTCCTAAGTTGGTTTTCCTTTTATGGTATAAATCAAGTTCTGGAATTATTTAGTTAGCCCCGCTTATATAACGACCAAGATGGGATGAGTTTGAAATTGGTAAATATATAAAATATTTTAGGATGATAAGAGGGCACGAGAATTCCACATGTTCAAGGTTAGATTGACATGAAATTCTCTTTAAAAATATTAAAAAAATAATAATGATAATGGTTAGTAAAAAAAAATATATCGGTGCTCCTTCTGACAGCTACTTTGAACTTTTATAAGATTTTTTTCTTAAAACCACTGTTACTACCGTTGGGCTATACGCTTATGTACTAATTACACTAATGTGTGAAGGAATTAGGAAGGTTTAATGTAGATAAAGTGTACCCGCATTTGCTTGGAGGGAGACTGGAAAACCACTCTCATACACCCGACCAAGATTCGAACCTCGATCTCCCCGTCTACGGCAGTCTAGTCTACTGTGAAAGTATCGCCTTGGACCATGCGGCCACCGAAGCAGGTTTAAGAGATTGTTGATCGAATAATATGATAAATGTATTATTTCTTTTAAGTAGTGTTATCAATGTATTTACTATCAGAAGGAGTTATATTTTGGATTCACTCCAAAATAGACCGGTGTTAAAACCCCCGCCAGCTGCCAAGAACAAGGTTTGGATTGTTTCCAATGTCATTGGAACAGTCGAATTTCTTATCAAAAGTTTCATGACATAAAGACGCCATTATGTTCTCGTGCGTTAGTTCAAGAACACTAGGGAAAAGGTTTGTATTCCGATTTCAATCTTTCTAACACCGCGTGACAACATTCTACATTATTTGAACAAAATTTGAGTCTCGGTTCAGTCGAAAACAAAACAAGTCAAAGAAAATAAAAAATTCTTGTAACTCGTACAGAGTAGTGATTTATCTCCATGAAGCTCGCATTCGGTGGCTGCATCGTCTAAGGTGCTAATATCGCGGTAGATTAGCCTGCCAATGAAGGAGGAATCGAGGTTTGTATCTTGGTCAGGTGTACTGAGGTTTTTTTTCCCAAAATAATTTTCCACTCTCCCTCTACGCAAATTCGGATACATTTCCTATAAACATAACCTTACTCATCCCTAAACCATTAGCGTAATTAGTAAATACACGTATAGCCCGAACGGGTAGTAAGACACGGTGCAAAATGTGTAACTTATATATTTATCTTCATGAAATATAAATTAGCTACAGATAATATGTGATATGAATTCGAGCCGTATGTTAAAGTCGGTGACCTGGTGGTCTAGGGGTAAGGGTCAACTTCTGTGCTGGGGTCAGGATTCAATCCTCTGTCCCGGCACGATTTATCTGATTGCCAACCCTTCCTTCACCGCTGACAAGACGTGTATTAATCACAACTTGTGAATATGGGAATGCCAGGCCTGCCACCGTGGTTCGGATCCCACGTTAAACTGTTAAACTTTCATCTCACAATCACCTACGTTACACTTTAGCGTAACCCGAACGGGTAGTAAGACGCGGTGCAATAATAAATAATAATTAATAATATACGTATGTAAAAAATAACCTTAATAATGATAATTAACTACAAATTTAATATACGGTGACCTTTTGAATTAAAAAATATAATTTGTAAAATTTGAAGCTAGTGACATTTTTAATTGGGTGAAATTGAGATTTTTTACTATAGCCAATAAAACCATGTTGGTCTATCTCACTGTTAAAATACATTCATTTTATTATAAAGCTAAACTTAACTACAGACAGTATTTCTTGGGACTTTATTTGTTTACTTATGTAGACATTTTATGTTTGCATTTCCCTCTACTTAAATGTGATGGTACTTTTGAGTTTTAAATTTGTAATAATTATTTTAGTTCTAGCAAAAGTAACAGCCTCGCTCCGGAAAAAACCCATTCGGTTCAATTCAATTTTAAGGGATTATACACATGTATCAATATGTAAAACAGGTAATGACAAGGGATCATGATTTAATAGGAAAGTTAAAGTTACGGTGGAGTGTCAGATTATTTTATGTAATTTGAACAAATTAATTAGCTAACAGGAAAACAGCTCTCAAATTATTTAAAGTCACAATAAAACATAATGGGACTTTTCAGATTAAATACTTTGCGTGAAAATTAAATCACATCATGCACATTAAAATGTTATCTCTTCAATAGCAAGTAATCCTGTCCACGTGGTGTAGTGGTCAGTACACCTGGCTACAAGCCTAGGGTCCTGGGTTCGATTTCCAGCCAGTACCTCGGGTACTTTTCCCGAAAGGGGAATTAACCAAACGGTCGCTAGGTTTTGATTAGCTAGGTTTAAGTTAGGTTTAAGTGTTTACACTGGTTCCACACCCTCATACTCACTATCACCATCACCTCATCTCATCAGGACATGTAAAGAGCCTCCACGGAAAGGATGTACTATTAGTACATTCGGGCGTCCCCTGGACAACGGTACATTAGTACTGGATAATATTTACACAGACTGGACTACGAAAAATGCAAACCATACGCGCAATATTTATTATTAATAGCAAGTATTTAAGATTTATGGTGTAAGGCTCTATTTTTGACAATGCTGGAAAACGCTATTGACTCATCCTCAAATAAGAGCCGCACACTCAACCTGAAATACACATTTGTATTAGTTACTGAAAGAAATACTTCTCAAGCTAGACTTTTGTAGCTTTTTTTTTTATCAGCGCGTATTACTAGCTGTTTGGGTTATACGCTTATGTACTAATGATGTCAATGGTTTTAGGGATGAGGAAGGTTATATTTAAATTAAATGTACCCGTATTTACGTGGAGGGAGAGTGTAAAACCATTAAAAAAACTAGAGCGTTGGACAATTCTGTCAATGAAGCAGGTTTGCAGCTTATTTCACTGTAACGATAATATTTCACACAAACTTTTATCACACGTTATACTAAGTCAGGTCTTCCCTTAGCTTTAAGTTGAACTGACATTTCTAAAACTAAAAATTGCTATCGGAACGCATTCAACACAAACACTTTTTTTTATTAAAGTAAACATAGTGTATTTATTTATAATATATATAAAACATATTGAATTATTAAAATAAAATAATATAAATTAGATCATTTTTTAATATAATCATAAAAGTCAGTTTAAAAAAAAATTAAATTAATATATCTACCAATATTTTACTTATTTAAATTAGACTCACTTTATAGAATACTTCGCAATTTAAAGATTAGTTAATATAACACTATGATAATACTTGGGATTACTTTTTGTAAATTTTAAAAATATTTCAACTTTATATTTTAAAAAAAACATAAAAACTATTGATGGGGGTACACAAGAAAATCTATGGCAGCAGCGACACTTTGGTAGCCCTGCTTTTAGTATTAGAATTGCGTACTAGAATGCTTGTTGGAACACGTAGGTATTAATTTATGGTCAGTCACTATTGGACCACAAACTGGCATATTTATTTTCTCTCTGGGAAAGTCGAGATGCTAATTACGATCAAATACCAAGTTTCGAACTAAAGCAGAGCTCGAATGACGCACAACACCAAGATATGGTTTAATCAGAACGCTGCTAAATAGGCTACACATTGCAACACTGTATTCCTTTCAACTTCTACCGGACTTTCCCTTGCCAATAGTCAATCGCATGTTTCGAGAGGCACAACCAAGCTAGTTTTCACAGCAACATTTTAAACACAGAGTTGCATATAATGGAATTAAATCTAGCACGATGCAGTGTGTAGTGATGTTAATGACAAGGAAGAGGATATGATCTAGTAAATCTATAAAACTTGATGGAATAGAGTTGAAAAAATTACAGAACGTATCTTGGAAGCGGGATTGAGGAGAAAGGTGGAAAGAGAGGATCTAATGAGTAAAGGAAAAGAGGTAGAGTTGTTCTATAGGTGTGTAAGAGACATGCTATGGAGAAGAGAAGTGTCCTTGAAGTGTAAGGAAGTGTTGTGTAGGGAATACTTTGTACCTATTGTCACATATGCAGCAGAAACATGGACAGTGAATGTAAGAGAGACAAGGAGAGCATGTTAGCTGTCACCAGGAGAAACAGGATTAGGAATGAAGTTATCTTGGAGTATATGAGATAGTAGAGGAAGCAAGACTGAGATGGTATGGGCATGTAATGAGGATGTTGGAGTACATGAGATAGTAGAGGAAGCAAGACTGAGATGGTATGGGCATGTAATGAGGATGGAGAAAGAGAGGATGCCAAAGAGAATGATGGAAATGAAGTATGTAGAAAAAAGACCCCAAGTAAGACCAAGAAAGAGATGGTAGGAGAAGATAATAGAAAGAGTGCAAGTGGGAGGAAAAGAATGGAAGAAGTTAAAGGTAGAAGAATGGTGTAAGGATAGAGGAAGATGGAGGCATTTTATTAAACTGGCCCGGTCACAGGCTGAAAACAGTTGATGATGATACTGATGATGATTGTTGAGTGTTCAAGTGCTAAATTGATTTTAAAAAAAATCAAAATTCTGCTTACTCTACATCGCAGAGTTAGAAGTTGATAGCATAATCTATGGACGTTACTAGAATCACTTGCAGTGGCTTGTCAGCCTGCTTTGTGGCGGTCGACGCCCTCATTAGGGCGCGATGGGTGTCAGGGAGTTTCACCCTATTCAGTGGAGGAAAAGGTTATGATATAAATATATCCTCGGGCAAATGTTGCCCACAGACTCGTGCATTGTCGTCATTGGTATGTGTCCCCCCCCCTCTTCCATACTCCTTCCTTTCCACGGATGTAACCAGAAACATGTATAGCTGGGGGGGGGGGGGGGCGCAGTTTTTTATCTTAGTTTTTCTTCTAAATTATTTGTATATTATTAACTGCCTCATTTTGTGACAATCAATTTAAATATTATTGGAGACCACGGGATGGGAGGTTATATTGGACAGTATGTCAGTAGGACAGTAGGACAGTTATTAGGACAGTATTCGATTAATTAACAGGCTCCTGTACCCAGTCCGGTGGCCACGTGGTCTAACGCGCTACTCTGTTTCGATCCCGGTCGGGTGCACTGAGGTTTTTTCCTTAATTGTTTTCCACTCTCTTTCCATGCTAATGCGAGTGAATTTCATCTCAACTAAGCCTTCTTAATTACTAAAAACCATTAGTGTATCTAGTACGGGTAGCAAGACGTGGTGATAAAAAAAAAGCTCCTTCTCAATCAATCAAACTATATGCGGGCTTACATTTGTTCAATTGTTAGAGCACCCGTATAAATGGACACGTGAGCTAAGGCATTAGACTCATCTAGTTTAGTTTCCCGGTGAGTGGGTGTTTGGGGTTTGAATCCAGGTAAGGTGTATTGAGGGATTGTTTTCATAATATTGTTTCCACTCTTTATCAAAGAAAATGTCAATACTTTTCTTAAAAACCATACCCTCCTCATCCTGAGAAAATTGGTGTAAATATGCGTGTGTTCCGTAATGATATAAGAATGCGGTGATAAAATAAATAATAGACCAATGGCGTGATAAGCAAATTCTTCAAGGTTTGTATAATATTTGTTTGGGCACAGTTTTTAAATAATATACTATATGGATTAAATAACTAATCTATTATATTTGATAATTAGCAATTCCACACGGCGTTGCCCATGATCCACTACGGTATAAGAATTATATAAGTCCCCTCCCTCCTCCCAACACACACACACACACAAATTGTTTAGAATTACTGTCGATTTCGTAAACTTTTTTTTACCTAGGAGGATGTGGCATATTTTTTATCACAGTTATCTCTGAAACGTATTTCTAAACCAGATTAACAATATTTTCTTCAAAAGATTGTTAAAAATAGCCTAATTAAAGAGCTACTTAAAAATTTAAAAATCCGGCTTCGAGGTGCATTCAGACCCCCTTCCGTCCACCTATGTTAAAAATTTCAGATCTCTGCTTGACGTAGATTTGGCTGGGTATCGCACACAAACAAACAAACAGACAAACACTTTTTTATTATTATTATAGATTACTGTTATAACCGTATCCAACTATCATATTCTTTAAATTTAAAACCGACACCTGGACACGGGAATCGAACCAAGGACCTTTGGCTTAATAGGCCAATGCTCTAACCACTGAGCTATCCATTAATCAACCTGTGCCCGGCGTTATTCTACACACATTTACTATAATTAAAGCTTATTGAAAGTTTTCCAAACGAACTTGATATACATGTATCCTTAAGATAATATTCCTAACAACCAATTATCATAAGTAGTAATCCGTTGTTATTTTTTTTTCTAAAACTACAATAGAATGAACACTAAAGTTTTTCTTAATAATGCAAATCCTGGAGCTTTTGAAGTTCTTGTTTTTAACTTAATTAACACTATCGTCTAATTTATATTGGTGTCAAAGTAAAACGAGCACCTCAATCAAATACTCTTGTTCCTCATTTAATGAGCAAAACTTGGCTCTAGGAGATGATGTGGACCATTGTCTAATCTTTTCCAAAGTACCTGACAGCTCTTTCAAGTGTACAAGTTAAACCTTCACTTGGTAAGTTTGTCACATTGTTAGTTAGTTAATTAGTCAGTTTGTTTGTCCTGTTTATATCCTTCTATCTTCCTTTATCACCCCTCTACACAAATGTAATAAGTTTGGTGCACGGGAAATGGTCCAGGTGTAAAATAGCTTTTACCAAGGTTGAAATATAATAAATGTTGAATAATAATATTCTTACTAAACCTCGTTAAAATAAACACTATTCATCAAATATGTTTTGAAACTGTAAGCTAGTTTATAGATATTACTGCCCAAGTATAATATACTACTGTCTTAAAAATACAGCATATGCATTAGAGCGTCAGTAATTTGGACGCCAAAAATCTGGATCACCAATTTAAAAAAAATAGTATCTATAAAAATAATCACAGTGGTATCAATATCAGAGACATGGTTGCGAAAATAACGCAGCTCAACCCTTGTTTAAAAAAATTGGAGAAGTTTTTCGTTGTTAGATTTTTGACTTATTATATTCCTTCAGAATTTGTGATATTTAGCACACAAAAAAAGTGTAACTTCTTTGTTTGAATAAAGTGAAAATATTTCTACTTTAACATCGAGTTTTCGTAAGTTTCCTGTCTATGCTTGATTTTTTTAATTTTTGGTATAGGTACTGTATTTTCGAAAAATCTGGAAAAATCGATAATCCAGACTGGGTCGATCCCCAATTAGTCCGGATTATCGATGCTCAACTGTATATCTAATCACAGCTTAACAAAACATAACTAAGCTTTCCTTAAAATATTATCAAATCTAGTCTTGTTATTTTATGAAGCATTTGACCAATTAATTATTACTTTATTGCCTCTGTAAATATTTGAAATTTAATAAAAACTGTTATTCGCATCGGTGTCAAAACAATATAAGGCGTCAAGCTGGAATGATGCACGATTGTCGGTGACCTTTAGGAGGTCAAAGCTCGAAATTATATCAGGTCTACCAGGTGAACTGTGTATTTTTTTCACGTATGACTTATATCTTGTTTTATAATTATTTTTAATTAGAAAATGACCTGAACGTTTCGCTGAGTATTTAATTACAGATACTATATAAATATGATAAAATAAACTGTGTAGCTTGCCTTATCTCTCTGATTTAAGAACATAAATTATATTAAAACTAGAATTTGACATGAATTGCCACAGTCATAGATCAGATGGACACGGGAATATAACCTGAGATCTTTGAATTAGGTGCTCTAATGTTCTGCCACTGTTACATACGTGTTAGTGCTCGAGCCCGGGTGATGAATCACGTAACAACTTCCTGTTGCGAGCTGAAGACACGCAGTGGAGTACAGACATGCAACATAACATTGTAACCTAACGCCGACGCGTATTACTTGCCCGGACTTACGCGAACATAATGCCCGTCCCAGTATTTATTTTTGACTTTCCCCGCCTGAGCGCTGACCGAATTCTCTTGCGTTCATCTGCTGTAGTATTTGATTTTGCAGCAATTTCTTCCCAAGTGTAATTTGTTTCCACATTGTTATGATATGTATTATGCTTAGTATTCCCAAAAAATTTCCTTTTCTCGCTCTAGTTTAATAAAACTTAGAGTTTTATTTTCATTACACTCCATATTCGCGAACAACTATAACTAACTGCTAAGCTGAGACGCTCTGATGTTGCACAGTCCCGTCCAAACAGTGAACAGGTGGTGTAACACGAGCGCGTAACATTTCTTTGATGCGGCGCCAAAAGACCGACAGAAGATTGGGACGCACTGATACGATGTTGCGATACGGTGCTACGAGGCATCGTTACGCTGTGCCGTCCAAACTGGACGCGACGGTGTTGCGTTACAATGTTCTGTTACATGTCTGTACGCACCTTAAGGTGGAATCGAATACCGTGTCTAGGGATGATTATTTCCCACTAAGATTAATATATTCTGTCAATTTGAAATGACAGGTGTGACTTGGTTAAATAGATCAACACATGTTGGATTAATCAAAGCGTTATATAATTTCATCTCGATGCATTTAATCGTTTAGCCAACGTGATCTGTAACTTTGCCTTGAGCAGGCTACATAAATGGAAGCTTCCTTCGTTATCCTCTGTAACAAAAAAAGTTAGTGTATATTTTTCGTGTTTGAGAAAGAGGCAGTGATGATATTGTTTTGATCTCTCTTTAAACACAAAGCACGTCTGGTTGAGTGAGATCCGTCAAGTGCAGAAGACAGGACGAAGACAGATTTCGTCGAGCATTACGACCGGATCAAGACAACTTCTGCTCGAGTTAAAAGGGTGGTAGGGGTGGGGTAACTCTGTGGAAGGGGGGTGTGGAAATGACAAATCCAGTGGCGGCGCCGAGGAAGAGAGAGGGAGGGGTGGTTTTAGCCGTGTCTAATTAGTTTCATTACGTCACATGGAGTGACAGAGGGGTAGGAAAGAGAGACAGAAATTTAACAGATATATAGATGGGTGCCACGACAAGGATACAGACGGCCGAGGGATATTGGCAAAACCTCAGGAGAAGAGCGATATAAGTGACCTACTAATATACTAATTGAGATGTCACGTCACTTATCACGAGTCTGTAAAACAATTTTTAAACATAAGTTATAAAAAAACTGGAAGGATTTGTCAAACCTTTAAAATGATTGGTTTTGGGAATTGAGGTGATGATTGGACTTGTTTTATGGTTATGAGAATAATTTTGGATGTGATTCTTCGGTGTAAAGCAAACTGGATCGCACACATCCTTCTGCACGATGTCATGGAAGGAAAGGTTGATGGAAAGAGGAGATTAGGAAGGAGGAGGATTCAAATATTGGATGACTTGAAGGAAAGAAGAACATTCTGGGAGATCAAGGATTAGGTAGAGGACAGGGATCATTGGTGGTCTAAGTTCACTGACAAAAGGAATGGACCTGTCGTAAGACAGAACACCTAAAAATGATAATATGTATAATGTGCTATTTTATATTTTTAAGTAAATATCGGTAAAGTTTTCTCCTTTATAATACTTCTCGTGATGTGACCTTAGGACTAAGAAGTTAATAAACTTGTGTTAGTAATATGGTAATCATAATCATATACATAAGTTTATGATTATTATTATTATCATGATTATTTAAGTTTCCTGTGTTGACTAACAGCAGCCCACACACACTACAAACAAGAAAAGCTCTATTAAAACTTACAATTTTTTTAAATATACAAGATGTTTGGAAACTCATATCCCAACCTGCACACATAGTTCGTTTGAACCAAAACTAATACAAAATCCTTATACACTTACATCCGGAAAACCATGCTAATACCATTAAATCGTGTTCAAAGTTTCGGTGTACAGCGCCGGGAGAGCAAAGCTGTTCAAGGATGCGTGTAAAACAAGTTGAATAAGAGTTAGGCGCATGGCACTGCACATGTAATAATGGAAAGCACTTTCTGTGATATAGGACCGTTAATGACGACCATCAGAACGTGTTCCCAATTATAGATGGACTGGTGTGTTGTTTACTATTAGTTGTGTTATGTTCTGCTGCCGTTATCCAAGATGTCGAGGTTTGCAGTACCACGCGCCTAGCTCCTATTCAACCTGTTGTACATGCATGCTTGAACAGCTTTGCTCTCCCAGCACTGTACGCCGAAACTTTGAACACAATTTAATGGTATTAGCATAGTTTGCCAGATATGAGTGTATAGGGATTTGGTATTACTTTTGGTTCAAACAAGTTATATGTGCCGGTTGGGCTGTGAGTTTCCAAACACCCTGTATAGTGCTAAAATAATTTAAAACAATCTGTCAGAGATTTGTGAAAAGCACTTATAAGTGGTTAACAATGGGAATTATAGACTGAATTGTGCTATTGTATTCCAAGCTGATTATGTTTTCCAGAAGAATAGGTGATAAAGGAATCGTGTGGAAGTTGTTAACCAAAAGAAGAAATATACTAGTTCACCACATTTTGAGATATGAGGAAGAAGGATGTGTGAGTGGGAAGAGAAGTAGAGGAAGACACCCCGACTACGCTTCATTGGGCCAGCTTCAAAGCCAGTCTGCTTACACCTTAACGACTTTGCCTACTTGACGATTTCGAAGCTATTTTGCGAAGCGGGTCGCATCTTAACTTGACGCTCCTAAGCAGTACAAGCAATATCACACTTAGACGTCAGTGTACGAAATAGAAAGAAAGGGAAGAAAATGAGAAGTTAATCCTGAGAGGGCTCTTGCCTATATGCTGATAATCCGTTCCCTCTTCCTCTGACGAGTTTACACAGTCACTTTAATATTTTGCACCTTTTAATCATTGACTTGCTTTTTAATTTTATATAATTTTTTTTTTTTACTATTTTAGATAGACATTTGCTTCCATGGAACTTTTTAATCTACCTTCTGGCAGGAAATCTCCCACAGGACATTTTCTTGACTAACCCAAATACCTTAGTTGTAGAGGATTTATAAAAAAATATGTTTAAAAAAAAATTTCAAGATAAAATATAATAATTTTGTGACAGTGTAGAACTATTTTTAGAATTATTTAAGTATTTATGGTTTTTGTTTTAACTATATAGCTTTAAAACTCGTAACACGTAAATTCATTAACATGGGAAATCTTATCTTGACCGTCCATGACGTCACAGGTAGGCAAAGTCCGTGGATCGATACCAATACAAGACATCTGCCTAGAGTCGAATGGAATGAGCCAATCTCGCATATGAAACTGACCCATTATATTCGAGTATATATAGGTATAGTCTTGTAATTACTAAATAAAAAAATATAATAAAAAATATAGCCTAATTTCAATTATCATGAAAAACTATTACCAAATACCCATTTAAAACTTAATCTTAAAAGCCATTTTCAAAAATTTTAAAAATGTTTATAATTTATATTATTTATATCTAAAATAGTCTCCAAATACCGATTTTAAATAAAATCGTCAAAGCTCTTTTCAAAATATTGTGGGTTTTTTTTTTCAAAATTAAATTATCAGTTAGCTACTATTAAATGAATTTTTTAAGGGTAAAAAAAGATTGAACTATTTTAATGTATAAAAATTAACGGACACCCATTTTGAAACACATTGCTAGAGCCATTTCTGAAAATATTAAAAAAAAAAAGTTATAAATTAATTACCCCTAAACTGATTTTCCATAAAAAAAAAGTATAAGATTTTATTTTTCATATCAAACATATCGGTGATAGACACTTTAAACAAAATCGTTAGAGCCATTTTTTTTTAAAATTCGAATTTTCAAAAATTTACCATCAGTTGCGTGTACACTTCCTTAAATAAAATCTTCCTAACCCCAAAAAAACCAGTGACGTAATTATTACATAAGCGTATAACCTGAAAGGGTAGTAAGACGAAGTACTAAAAAAAACCACCTCGTAAGGACTCATCATAATCTTGAGATCTATAAATTTTACACGATTACAATACATTCTTTTGATATAAGAAAGTGAAAATATTAACTCCACTCTTGGAGGTGGCTTGCCCCTGTCTTGTCCTGCGCGCTGTAGCGGCGGTTGGCCAGAACTAGCTAGCCCTATGTTTGGTGCGAAGAAGGCGGGTAGAGACGGTTTGATAAAGTTCGTAATCTAGTACACAGTGAGCCAATATAATTCCTTCCCTCTTTTCCTTTGTGAATGAACGTTCTCATAAGAAGAGATACCTCTTTCAACTGCCAATGCCTTGCCCGCCTTCACTTTCAATTCACTGCCCGGTAAAGGAAGAGCTCCAATATTGAAAAAAAAGGGGGAAAAAAAACCTACGTTGGAAGCGATGATGTTTTTTATTGTTATCGTTTAAATGAACAGAGACTGGAGTTTGGGTGAAATAATTCAATTAAAATCTCAAATTAAATATACATTTATATTCTAGCGAATTAATTTAATTAATTCATATTGTTGTCTGAGAATTTAATGTTTAATTGTAGTGTAAATAAAAATTATGTCTGTTAAAAAAAAAAGACAGATCGATTGGCAGCAAACGATAATCAAATCTTAAAAGAAAAATATTTATATTTGTGATTTATTTAACAAGTTGTAGACTTTATTCTGTTTTTATTTGTTACAAAAGATCACATATCATCCCTAATTCTTTATCACTGTAAACATATATGTTGTTTCCGCGACATGTTGGGTATGTCCATTTTTCTATTTTCTCTCGACACCTCGGATATAAAGTATTGTGATCTTCAAAAGAATTGAACTCGAGATTTTGGTAAATGTCGACGTTTCATGATCCTCTGAAACAAAAAAAAGTGGTTTTCGCAATGTCATTTGTCTGTTTGTACATTGGGATAGAGCCCAAACTATTTTACTGATTGGGCTAAAACCTGATATCTGGAGTTTTCATAAGCTCCCCATGAGCGGTTTTTGGAATTAGATATTATTTAATTCTAAATTTAAAGGTAATTTACTGAAGGGTTAAAAGAGAAAAAAATATATATATTGTAGAAATTCGCTAAAACTATTTTGATTATATGTTATATCTAGACCCTGTTTATCATTATAAATAAGATGGCCATTCTCATTTTCTCATGAAAATGACTTTGAAAGTATTTTACATGAGTGAAATTTTCCAATTCTTGTCATTTCTTAGCAACTATTTGAAATATATATTTTATAAAAACCAACAATTTCTTAGCAATAAGCCATTATTTTTTAATTCAGTTATTTAAAAATGAATTTGATTCTTATGCTCTTTGGTGGAAAATATATTTCTTTTTTCTCAATTTTTTTCTGTAACAGTGTTCCTGGTTCCTATTGCCATAGATTAATTAGCAGTGTATATTATTTCAATTAAGATCTTTGGTGTAGTCCTTATAAAACAATGTTTGGACCTATTATTTCGTTTCGTAAACCTTACGAATTTTTATTAAATGTATATTTTAAGATAAAAGCGAAAGAAAGTCTGTGCGGTGCGACGTAACATTTATTTACATATCCAACTGTGAAAGATTCTAAAAATGATTATAGATTAGACCCGGTCCCATCAAATTCGGATGGACGAAGTTGTGTTGCAATAATAATAATACTAATAATAATAATAATAATAATAAAGCAACGTTTGAAGTAGGATCAACTTCTTTCTCAAAACTCTGCCGGACACCTCAAAAAAGTTCCCTGGCAGAGAGAGAAACACATCAAAAGGTAACTTGGTTTCCTAGAAGGCCAACAACCTGGTTTCTTTCCCAACATTTCAAAGTTAGCTCTGGCGGTCTCTGACAGCTAAACATTTGTACCCCCTCCATTCCCTCCACTCCTTCCATCTCCTATTTCCTTTCTCACTGTTCGTGTTTCTTGTTGTTGCTTACCCCCCCCTTTCTCCCAGAGTTCTACTGTTCGTACGTACCCCCCTCCTCCCCTCCCAACTTGTTTTGTTTGTTTAACTTTCCTCTTCTAAAACTCTGCTATGTTTTAGACAGACAGAGATATAAACAGATCTTGTCGGGTGAAACTCTTTTTCATAATATTTTCCTATCTGTATCTTATAGTTTAAGTTTATTATACCCCATTTTATCATCATCAACTGGAGGTGAAAATGTTTAATTTCTTTTATTATTATTTCTTGTCAGAAAACACCTAAATGAATGTGTGTTGGGTTTTTTTTTTTGTGTGATTTTACTTGCGTTTGTTTTTCTTTAAGTTTTAATTAAAAAAAGTACCTATGTTACTTCACTATTTACCCTGCGGTTCATATAAAAAGTTAATTTGTAATTTATTATAGTATGTATTAAATGTCACTAAAATTTAAGAATCCGATAACATCCATTTTGAATATTTCTTATTAATTATGTTTATTATTATCATCTTAATATATATAGTTCTTCTGTACGTGTGTATGTCACTGAACTCCTCCTAAACGGCTGGACCGATTTGGATGAAATTTTTTGTGTGTGTTTGAGTGAGTCCGTGGATGGTTTATATTCACAATTGGACCCGGTAGGTGGCGCTGCAATCGGGTTCTAGGATTTTTTTTATTTTTTAGGGAATTTTTTGGGGGATTTTTTTTAAAGATTTTTTGCATATCAGAACATGTAGCCTCAAAATTTCACCCCCCCACCACCACCACCACCCAATATTTTTAATAATGAATCAAATATTAATAATTGACCGTTAAAAAATCATAAGTTCATCAATAATTGACCGTTAAAACCTTCTGAAGACAAACACTGAATTTGTAATATTTGTGTTACTCACTAATTGGAGTTCATTGTGAATTTGTAATTGTGATGATCACATAGTATTTGTTTTATTATCGAAATCAATTATGCCACCCAAACGAAAAGCCAACGTTCGGGCAGGACAACGTCTGTCGGGTCCGCTAGTTTAAAATAAAACAAAGAAAATTAGCTAATCACAAGGGTGTTTACATTAGAATTACCCATGATAGTTTAGAAACTACAGAACCCGGTTCGGTGGCTGCATGGTCTAGCGCGCTACTCTCGTCAGTAGACGAGACTGCTGATGATGGGTGAGATCAAGGTTCGAATCCTGGTCGGGTATATTGAGGCTGGTTTTTCCAATATGGTTTTCCACTCTCCCTCAACGCAAATGCGGGTACAATTATCTATATATAACATTCCTTATCCTTAAGAATACTAGCATAATTTGTAAAATAAGCGTTTAAAGCCCGGACAAGGTGCTTTAAAAAACTATAAAAAATAAAAAACACACAATAGAGTTTAATAAAACTTGTTTATATTTTACGTGCTCCATTTATACCTCCTGTACAAGCTATCAGCATTTTACACTCATGGAATAAGAATGAGTAAGGAATAATTTAGTGGGGAATGTATCTACATTTGCGGGAATGAAGAGTGGTAAACCATTTATAAACAAAGATCTTTAGTACACCAGCCCTAAATTTTAGTTCCATTCTCCCCATAATTGGCAAATTATACCAGACAGGACTCACGCCCTAATCCGTGTGTCCTGTGGTACGAGTCTGTGTAGAATTATATTAAAAGACGACAGGAATTATATTTAAAGTCATTTTATAAACAGTAATATACTAAACAAATGGCCGATTAGAAAATGAAGGTCATCTGTTGAAATGCACCCTTAAGTTGAAGGTGTAAGGGACGCGATAAAAGGACAGTATATTTGCAGTTTTTATAGCAAAACTTGTTTTTTTTTGGTCAAAATAAATCAAATATGGCTTCACTGCAAACATAGAGCTTAATTTTATTCCGATGGTGATATCAACAGTCGTTGAATATCTGTCAAGGATGTCCTGTAATTTAATGACAAGATTTTGTCTTCATTGATTAAAAAGTTTCTCATCTAATTCCGCTATAGTTATGACAGATATTCAACAACTGTTGATATCATCACGTGAATAAAATTAAACTTTATATTTCTACTGGAGAACTATTTTATTTATTTTGGCCAAAAAAAAAAAAATATTGCTAATATAACTGCAAACATACTGGCCTTTTCTTGTGTTCCCTTTATCCTCACCTTAAGATCTTAAACTTACCTGATTGTATAAGATACCAAATTTCACACATAAATAAATACAAATATATTCAAAT
Organism: Timema podura; assembly: GCA_033556935.1. NCBI lineage: Eukaryota > Metazoa > Arthropoda > Insecta > Phasmatodea > Timematidae > Timema > Timema podura. Next base: position 4,838,969 of record JAVRXN010000007.1, read on the forward strand.
AATTGGAATTCATCTATCATCGGCCTCACATCAGTGGACACGTGGAATAAATGTCAGGCTCGTCTACTCTGGTTTTCTGTTGACGGTGAGGCTGTAGTTCGAGTCCCATCCGGGTGTACTGAAGGAGTTTTTTTTTCTTCAAAATGTTATTCCACTTTCTCTCCACACAAAGGCGGGTACATTTCCTCTAATACTATACATTACTACCCATACCCCTGTTAACACAATTAAGATGCTTACAACCCAGTTGGGTAGCGGACTTAATGAAAAAAAATTAATTATCTTTCGTTTGCAAACATCTTCAGCTTGTCCTGCTAATGTGGCGATATCCTTCCAGGCATCTTCCTTCAGATTCTTTTTAGTGTAATAGTTTTTATCCTTGCCTCTTTGGGGTCCCATAAAACACTATGGTTTTTAAAAGATTCTATCAACTGAAATACAGATTCCTCAGACCAGTTCTCCATGCCTGAGAAAACGTAACAAACACGTCCAAACTAGACTGACGAATCCCTTTGTGTTCGTTGGAAAAACCGACAGCCGGTGGATCACCGTGAATGTTTTGTAGTGCGCTGGTAGCGTGTTCATAGCGTGTTCGTAGTGTGCTCGTAACGCGTTCGTAGCGTGTTCGTAGTGTGCTCGTAACGCGTTCGTAGTGTGCTTGTAGCGTGTTCGTAGTGTGCTCGTAACGCGTTCGTAGTGTGCTCGTAGCGTGCTCTTAGCCTGCTCGTAGCGTGCTCTTAGCCTGATCTTAGTGTGCTCGTAGCGTGTTCGTAGCGTGCTCGTAGTGTGCTCTTAGTGTGCTCGTAGCCTGTTCGTATTGTGCTCGTAGCGTGCTCTTAGCCTTCTCTTAGCGTGCTCGTAGCGTGCTCGTAGTGTGCTCTTAGTGTGCTCGTAGCCTGTTCGTATTGTGCTCGTAGCGTGCTCTTAGCCTTCTCTTAGCGTGCTCGTAGCGTGCTCATAGCGTGCTCGTAGCGTGCTCTTAGCCTTCTCTTAGCCTTCTCTTAGCGTGCTCGTAGCGTGCTCGTAGTGTGCTCGTAGCGTGTTCGTAGTGTGCTCGTAGCGTGCTCATAGCGTGCTCGTAGCGCGCTCACAGGCCCGTCCCAACTAGACGAATCTGTTACATTACATGTTACATTACAGGCTCGGCTCACCTGATGTATACGGGGCTTTACAGTATATTGTGAACATGCGGGACATTTTACAAAAATATAACTTTATATTTTAAACCTTTAATTTTATAGGAACCCCACTTTCAAACACCAACATTAATTGAAATACACTAAATTTTGACATTTGAGAAATATGTTTTATATTATTTATAAGTTAATCTAAACTTTTAGCAAAATATTTCACTATACTTCCTCATGGATAAGGGTATAATTTATCTTTACATAACTAATCAAACACAATTGTAATATCCCCCCTCTTCCAAATTGTGCCAACATGAGTTCTCAGTTTTAAAATAATGGGATTCCTGTGAAAATCAGAGAAACAGGATTAGAAACAACAACGCTATAGATTTTTATCGCCCAAGAAAAATCCTTCGATCCCGGCTCGATTTGAACCCACGAACATTGGGGTCCTAAAGCGAGCACTTTACACCCTCAAGCAGATAGGTTTTTTTTCAAGTACTACAATTTATGAACACACCCTCGAGCAGATAGGGTTACACATAGAGATACACAAGTATGATTGTGTTGATAAAAAAAACTATAATATATCCTTTTGATACGAAAAATACTAGGTCCTAATAAAAGCATTTCGCACAAATGATTGCGGTCCCTTTCATTGTCAACACGTAAAAGCAATCTGCAGGTTGTTTGGAGACCGAAAACATGCCGCGTGACCAAATGAATGAATCAACATTGTAAACCCCTTCCATTTAAATGTAGAATTAAATCACCCCAAACTGAATTTCAGGCACATTAATAACAACCACACAACAGATTGTGAAAATCAATACGCGATACATCATTCTATAACTCAATTACTAGGGAGCTGTTTTAATCATTCTGAAAAGATACCTTTTCCCCGCGCTCTGGGATTATAATTTGAATTGAATCGGGGTGTTGAGGGGGGAGGGAGGGTTTATTCGATTTAGTTGTATAATGAGTAGGATCCATTGCGTATTAAATGGTCGGGGGGGTTAAAAGGGGAGCCTTTCAGTCAAGGGGAAATAATCAAAACTGTATTTAAACATGTTAAAGCTATTTAAAAAAAAATTACGAGCCATCTATCTATCTAGTTTGATTGGGGGTTGGGAGGACTATTGTAAATCTAAAGGATCTTGCACCCAAAATTAATACCATTTTGATACGGTATGGTATAGCGTGAGGCCGAAACACTTAGACGATTAGTAACTTGAAAATTAACATTTTAACTGAAAAGTAAATATTCACTAGCTAAATAAAAGAAAACTACATACTACACTATTTGAAGATAATGTCACTGAGATGAGCTCCACCGGGTGTCAAACAAACCTCAACAGGTTGTCCATCACTTTCCTCAGTATTGACCTATAATTATAATAATAATAATAATAATAATAATAATAACTACCCGTTCGGGTTATACGCACTTACGCTAATGTGTAATGGTAGGGTGATTGTGAGATGAAATGGAGGACCTACAGTTTAACGTGAGATCCGAACCACAGTAGAGGCCTGGCATTCCTCACATTCACAAGTTGTGATTAATACACGTCTTGTCAGAGGTGAAGGAAGGGTTTGGCAATCAGATAAATCTGTGCCGGGACCGAGGATTGAACCCGGACCCTCAGCACCGGGACCGAGGATTGAACCTGGATCCTCAGCATAGAAGTCTGACACCTTACCCCTAGACCACCAGGTCACCTGACCATCCAATTGTTTCCACCCCACCTTGTACTAATATTTTCTCCACATCGGTAGATACGCGGACCAAGGTTCCAATCTAATATGGCCTTTTTTGCTGTTGATGTGGAGGTCATGGCTCAAATCCAAACTGGGTCTATTTTGGTATTTTTAATTTCTCTAAACACCTCGAGAGAGAAATATTGTGATCGTAAGAAAATCTAACTCGAAATTTTGATAAACTTCGACGACACTCTGAAACAAACAAAAAAAGTTGTTTTCACGATGCTGTCTGTCTGTCCGTCTGTCTTTACCTCCGACTAGAGCCGAAATTATTTTATCAATTGGCTAAGACTTGGTATCTGGGGTTTTCATAAAGTACCCCCGAGGGTTTTTGGAATGTATCCAACCCTAGATCTAAAAGTTGTTTACTGAAGGGAAAAAAGAAAAAAAAAATAGATTTTCCCAAAACTCGCTTTAGAGATTTTGATTAAATTTTATATCTATACACTGTTTATCACTATAAACAAGATGGCAGTTCTCATGTTATTATTAAAATGACCTTGAAGGTAATTAACGTAAGGGAAATTTTCCAATTTTCATAATTTCCCCTTAACTATTTGAGATACTAAATAACTTATAATTGTAAATTTGTAGTATTATTAAAGATACAAATCTTTTATTTGAAATATATTTTTATAAAACCAATAGTTTCTGAGATATAAGCAAATATATATACTTTTTAATTCAGGTATTTAAAATGAATTTGATTCTCATGCTCTTTGGTGGATGAAGATATTTCTCTTTTCTCAATTTTTCTGTAACATTGTTCCTAGTTCCTAGTGCCATAGAGTATAGTAAGCAACATTATTTCATTTATGATCGTTTGTCTAGTGTTACTACAACAACGTATAGAACTATTATTTCGTTTCACAAATCTTACGAGTTTCTAGTAAATATCTATTTTAAGATAAAAGCGGATAAAGTTTATGCACTGCACCGTACCATTTATTACTAAATATTTCCTCCACTATTTTACGCAAACTCAGGTACATTTACAGTAGAAGCTAACCCTCTCCCATCCCCTTTCATTCATATCTCAGTGGAAATATCTGGAATGCCTGAGCGATTTATAAGACTCGATGGACGTAAAAAATAAAATAGATTCTTCTTTCAACAAAACCGAATGCCTGTTTTTCGTTTGAGTAAATCCTTTTTGTTTGATTTATGTATAACTTTCATTAACAGTATCATTTTATTGAAATAGGTAATATCTATTTTAAAAAGTGACACATGCGCTTTCTTAATTTATTTGAGGTTTTTAACGTACACTTTCCAAACCGACTGATTATATCAGCACATGAGAACCAATTTTACCGGGAAAGGTATTTTCACATATCACCTTCAAGGGTTCTTTTACATGCTCACAATCGACATGTTATCGATGGCTTTACTTCCCCTCCGAAAGAAGTTGTGCTACACATTTTTATCGCTTAATTAAAAATCTGTTGACCCTCAGTGAGGTTTCAACCCACGAACATCGAGTCCTGAGGCAAGAACTTCACCCAACTCCCGCGAAGACAACGTGACACCTGCATATCACATGACTTGACGTATGATTGTATGAAAGTAGTGTTAGTAGCTCTTGTAACCGTATTACTCACCCTGTGTTCGGTGTGGTCACAGTACTATAAACTTGTACCTGTGAGCACGGTATAAAACTGTCAATCTCGTCTTGGCTGGTTTATTGGTAAGGAGAATATAAAGGATTCCGTTCCAGTATGGGTGTTATGAGACGCTTTTTCATTAGTTTTTTCAACTTTCTCTCCACACAAATGAAGGTCCTACTATTTAAAGATCACATCTAGCTGTCCCAAAGCTACAAACAGCCCAGTATTACTTTCAGATGAAAAAAATCTCATGTTTTTCTACTAAAAAAACCTTTGATTTTTAAAACCTATTTTTCAGGTACGTGGTAACAAGGAATTTTGTTAATTTAGAACTAAATGGAAAAACATTTTCAAAATTATTATTCATGTTAGATCTAATAAGGTCAAAATGTGCTCGGATAAAATCCATACATGTTTACAGTTTACACTTTATTAAACTTACTTACGAAGTTAAGTTTTCATTTTAACGATATTATTGTGTGATTTAAACTATGTACACTACTTATAGCTTATTGTTTTTTTCCCCCTAGGATCATATGTATGGAGATAAATTCGTTTATAGCCAATACCAAAGAACGACGTTAATATAATTAGAATTTTTACAAACTACAACAAGGCAATATTTGTTGATGTCATAGGCTCTCGTCCTTCATTTGGAACAGGTTTGGGATGATTTGTAAGAGGAGCCTTCAATTAATGTCTACGTGCAATTTTGGTTTCATATTGCTAGAATATTAACCATTATAGGTTTGTTAATTTGATCAACCCTTTGTGTTTTGTTTGTATAATTGGTTATCCTCTCCTTTTATACTGGTCTATGTAGATTAAAAACCATTGAGGCAAATAATGAATCTGTGAAACAAAATATGAACACGACGTAAAAATGGTAAATGTCGAAAAATATAATTTTGAAAATTTGTTAACATGTAGCTATGATCATAATCATGATATTTCGTGAGTCTTTAAAAAGATTTACCTTTACTTTAAAAAAACATTTCGAAGGTTTTTAAAGACCGATAAAAAAATCTATGTAATTCTTACAAATAATTATAGCGTTAATAATACTACGGTAAGTACGTTTAACACAAGTCTTAGTTTAAGAGTCAGGGATGATTATATGTAGTTTATAGGAAGTGCACCCGCATTAGCGCGAAGAGGGAATGTGAAATCCACAGTGATATGTTTTACAAATGAAAATCCTTTTCAGTCTACCTCGTCAGGGCTAGAACTTAAGAGTCCTCCATGAACAGTTAGAAGGTTTATTACAAATTAAACGCTATAGATTTTCACAGTTTTAATTAAGACAAAATACTAATTAATATAATATTGATCTCATCTGTAGTCACGTGGTTTAAGGCTTCACTTTAGTGTTAGAATATATTTCTAGTAAAAAGAACATAGCCCAGATACTTGTAGCGCGTACTAAAGAAATTTTTCAATTAATTGTTTGTCACTATCCCTCCACGTAAATGCGGGTGCATTTACTCTAAAATTATACATTCTTCATCACTTTTCCATTAGATTACTTTTTTAACAACGCGTCTTACTACCCGTTCGGGTTATACACTTATGAACTAATTACGCTAATGATTTTAGGTATTAGGGAGATTATATTTATAGGAAGTGTACCCACATTTGCATGGAAGAAGAGGGGAAACCTAGCTTGGAAAAAACTACCCTCATTACACCCAGAACCTTGATTCGAACCTCGAACTCCCCGTCATAGGAAGTCTATTCTACTGCAAGAGTAGCGCCTTAGACAATGCGACCACCGATGAGGATAACTGTAATTTTTAATGTCCTCTCCACACGAGTAGTGCCTATATCAGCACTTACCCTACATCAACATAGAGGATTGATAGTGTATAATCAGTTGCATTAGTGTCCATTCAAGCACTACAACGGCCGGGAGTATGTAGACGAGTGGTAAGGGAGGCTGGTTGCATTATTCAGAGATTCGTGAATGTTGGGGGGAGGTGGGGAGGGGAAGAGGGGGGAGCGTCGCTAATGCTCTATTACTGTTCTTGCTAATTATTCGATACACGCTGTCTCTGAGTGTTCATTAATTTGTATGTGTGTTTGTGTTGCTTGTATTTTGGAGGTTCATTTAAAATGGAAACTGACCTGTCACAACTGTTGTTTTTTCCCCCATTACTTCTTATAAATTCTCCGAGATATCCGTATTTAGTTACGGTCATAAGAGAGGGAGGAGAAAGATACAGCACAATTTTAATTGGAAGGTTCGTTTAGAAAATACAAACTTTTTTTTTTGCGGCCTAAATTTATATAAATTTACTGTATTATTATTGTTATTTTATAGGTATCAATAATTTTTTTATCAAAAGTAACAGCTGCAGATCATATTTGACGTATGAATACGTGAAAGTAGATCTAATAACTTTTCTAGCTTTAAGCTTTTCCTATAAAAATTGAACAGTAGGTAAGTGTAGGAAAAGTGGAAAACCATGTAAAAATCTTATAATTGGATACACAGTGATTTTTTTTCTCGATTTCATTTTTTTAGCTAATAATTTTTAACAAATAAGTTAACTAATGACATATTCTACTGGGTAAGTATGAGGAGGTTAGGTAGAGGAAATTCACTCGCACTAGCATATACACCCGACCTAAATTCCATTTTTGATATTTTCATTGGTTTATTTTTGCATTTTTTGTATAATTTGCATTAAATAATTGGTAGGACAGAATCGTACAGACTTTTTCATAAAGTTTTATCTATCATGGAACAAAATTTAAAAAAATAAGTTTTTAAATAAACTACCCTTCAGTGAGTTTTACTCAGAAAACTAACATTTCATCTTAGAAAAACTAACATTTCATCTTGTTAATCAGAATAAACATTCTTCGTATAGGCCTATACTTTTTAAACTAAATTGTCAAAATATTTTTTTTTTAGTTTCAAATCTTCTAAAATTTGTCCTAAGTAAACTTCCCTTAGACTAATTTATTTTAGAAAATAAACATTCATTTTTGTTCATCATCTACATTAGTCTCCAAATACTAATTTTGAACAAAATCGTTAAGACTATTATGAAATAAAATTATTAAAAAAAAGTTCATTGATCAATAAAATGCTTTTAAAAATATTTTTAAAGAAAATTCCATCTATTAATTATTTTTTACAAAATCGTTAGAGCCCTTTTTTAAATATTTAAACTTTAAAAAAAATCAGCCATCAGTAAACTACCCTTAAACAAATATTTTTTCCGAGAAACACGTATACATTTTTAATTGCTATGTCAAACACTAATAAGATATACATTTTTAACAAAATCACTCAAGTAATTTTCGAAAAATTTGAATGTTCACAAATATCTCACCAAGAAACTACCTTTAAACGCGTTTTTTTTTAAATCCAGAAAACAGTGTTATTTTTCTCCCTAAATATCTAATCCAAACAAAATCGTTAACCATTTCAGAAAAATTTTAAATTTTCAAAAATCTAATAAGCTAATTTAAGAACTAGGCTCAAAATAAAAAACAAACGTTTTAGATACAGCCGTATAGCTTTTAAATACCCAGTTTGAAAAAACTACATCATACTGTTTCTGACTTAGTCCGAGGAACTGAAAGAAATACAGATAAACATTGGGACAGACAGATTTGTAAAAATCCACTTTTTTTTGTAGGTTCGTAAACACATACAAAGTAGATATTCATCATAAGCTCGAGGCTGAAAATGTTCACGATTACAATACTTTATATGAGAAAGTAAAAATAAAATACAACAAACAGAAAAAAACATATTAGTAATTTTTTTATCACTACCTTTTCAGATTATACGCATATATGATAATTACTCTAATGGGTTAACAATGAGTAATAAAGCATTATAGAGGAAATCTAACCGCATTTGCATGGAAGGAGAGTGGGGAAACAATTTTGAAAAAAAAAAGTCTCAGAAGACCCTATAATGATTCTAGCTACGATCTCCCCCATCATTATTAGGCCAGTCCAACGCGAGAATGACGCCTTATACCATGCGGCCACTGAAGCGGGTATTGATCGTATTTATCACACCAAACGTACCTATATATATCACGACTAAATAAATGTCATTTATTACTTGACCTTCCCCTGAGCCTGGGGTGGATAGAGGTGAAATATGGGGATAGTGCCTAACCTTAAATAAATTAGTATTTGTGTCTGCGTTCATCATACTATCCAGATATTACAATTCATGGCGCTAGGGTGGAATGTCCAATGTTATTTATGAGGCTATAAATTACCTTGTTTAACCTGTCATTGTTGTAAAGCATTAACGTGGTCGTAAACTAAGCTATAGGACTCTGCTTCGATTCTCGGTGGTGCTGGCAAATAGAGAGTACTTTCAGGTTTTCATGATATAGTGCAGGGGTCTCCAACCTTTTTATGTTTAAAAGAGCCAAAGTTTCCTGTCCCTTATTGACTCGCAATACTGTACCCACAATATTAGGATTGAACACGTTATATATTATTTTTATTTTGGCGTTCCAAGTGTCTCAGCGGTGAGGAGTGAACACGAACACTCCCGACTATGTCCGAACACTCCCGACTATGTCCGAACACTCCCGACCATGTCCGAACACTCCCAACTATGTCCGAATACTCTAAACCATGTCCGAACACTCCCGACCATGTCCGAACACTCCCAACTATGTCCGAATACTCCAAACCATGTACGAGCACTCCCGATTATGTCCGAATACACCCGACTATGTACGAACACTCCCAACCATGTACGAACACTCCCGACCATGTACGAACACTCCCGACCATGTACGAACACTCCCGACCATGTACGAACACTCCCGACCATGTACGAACACTCCCGACCATGTACGAACACTCCCGACTATGTCCGAACACTCCCGACACTGTTCGAACACATCCGAAATAGTACTCTCTCCCTTGTCTACTAGAATTGTCATTTACCGGTACAAGGCACATTTGTATACGAACATAATATTTTTCCCACACGTATAAAACACTATTATTTGATGAAATAACTTAAAATAGGTATTTATTCTATTAATTTACTATGTAAAATATAAATCTGTATTTGTCAGTTTTACTCTTGAAATTATTTTAGATTTATCCTGAAATGGTGGGCCGCAAAAAATGTAACGGCGGGCCTCAAGTGGACTATGGGCTTCAGGTTGAAGACCCCTGATTTAATTCTTACTGATGAATAAAAAACATAATAACCAATTGCAATCCTATACATTCACTTTTAGATCACACTATTATTTTAACTGTATATTAGTAGGGCCTATATATATATATGGGTTTGTCGTGTTTCACGAAAAATACCTTTAAGAGAACGGTTTTTGGCGACCGCATGGGTCTAAGGTGCTACTAGCATATTAGACTGCTGATGACAGAGATTCAACCTTCCAAATCCCGAATAAATTAGCGTAAATAGTACATATTATGTGTATATACTGGACAGGTAGTAAGACGTGGCGCTAAATAAAAAAATGTACACAAGATGCAGGACGAAGAGTTGTTGTTTTAAAACGTTTCTAAAGTAATGTGCGATTCATTACTCTAAGAATTACTTTAGGTAAGTGTAATTCTCCCATAAGACACCGGATTAGGGCGGGCAATTTTCCTCGATATATCGATGTATTCATAATTTGATTTATCGCAAGGTATATACTGAAAGTTATCGTTATATAGATACATCGGTTATTTCCGATATATTAAATTGCTTTTATATTACTTCTGCTTTTAGTGTATGCCACCAGGGTTTGTTGGTTATACATTCTTGCTCTTCTACTGGCAGTGGAGGTATGTAACCGTCCTCTGAGGTTGAAGCACCATGTATTATTATTAGCACTGCGTATTACTATTCGTTCGGGTTATAGGCACTTACGCTAATGTGTAATGGTAGGGTGATTGTGAGATGAAATGGAGGACCTATAGTTTAACGTGGGATCCGAACCACGATGGTAGGTCTGGCATTCCTCACATTCACAAGTTGTGATTAATACACGTCTTGTCAGAGGTGAAGGAAGGGTTTGGCAATCAGATAAATCTGTGCCGGGACCGAGGATTGAACCCTGGACCCCCAGTACAGAAGTCTGACACCTTACCCTTAGACCACCAGGTCATCTAAAGCACCATTTAGGTGCGGTTACTTCTACCCGATAAGATTATAATGTTGATGATTATGTAGTGCCAGTAGAATACTTAAGCCTAACTTAAGACTAATTAATCAGACCATGGCAACCATAGGATCAATTCACCTTCGTAAAAAAATACCTTAGTACCACAGCGAATTGAACCCAGGACCTTTATGTTTGTAGCTAAGAATGCTTACCGCTGGACCAAGAGGAAGGCCTTGAATTGTATCGGCCTTCGTGAAACGGAACTGCGGTTTTATTTAATTGTTAGAGCAGAGAAGTTTAGTAAAAATAGTAAAAAATATCTAATCGAGATGAAAAAATAAGTTACTTTATTCTGATTCACAAGTCCTAAAGCGTAGTCTGATTTATGAAATTGATTTAAAACATAGATATCCGCTTCAGTGGCCACATGGTCTAACGCGCTACTCTCGCAGTAAACTAGACTGCCGATGACGGGGAGGTCGAGGTTCGAATCTTGTTCGTGTGTACTGATGGTGGTTTTTTTCCAAAATTGTTTTCCCCTCTCCTTCCATACTTTTCTTCTAAATATAATATTCCTCACCCATAAAATAATTAGCGTAGTTAGTAGTATAACCTGAAAAGGTAGTAAGACGCGGTGCTTAAAAAAATAAAAATAATAATAGATTATGAATATATCGATAGTTTTGTAAATAGATCGATATATAGTTGGCATTTAAAGTCTCGATTATTATTACCAAAGCAGTCTCTGGACTTACTTTAAGGTCTTCTTGGACTGATCCTTTTGTCATTTTTTTTTAGCACCACGTCATACTATCCGTTTGGGTTATTAGCTTATGTACTAATTACACTAATGGTTTTTAGGGATTAGGAAGGTTATATTTAGAGGCAGTGTACCAACATTTGCGTAGAGGGAAAGCGGATTTTTTTAAAATCACCTTCAGTACACCCGACCGAGATTCGAATCTTGATCTCCCCATCATCGGCAGTCTAGTCTACTGCGAGAGTAACGCCTTAGACCGAAGAGGGTAAGTGCACTTTAATAATTTTCAATTAGTTTTTAAGTAGTGTGTCGATATAATATCTGACTGTAGAAAATGTATATAGATATTTTAATACAATTTTTTTAACGTCGAACGACAGTCGAATAGTTTGTTTGTAAACTGGCCAAATACAATAAAACACATAGGCCTTCATTTGAAACACGTGTTTGTATACATATTGTATGCGCGCGTGTGTGTGTGGAAAATGTTTGCCAGCCTTGGTGTTACATCCAACCACCGGTAGAGGATTGGGGAGAGTTTGATGATAAATAATTCAGCGAGCAGAGAATGGATGGGAAAACATTACCGATTCTGCACTGCGGGTGGTATTATTGGCCCCCGGATTGATGTAAGCAACCGCCGCGCCGCCGTGTTTTGTTTGCTTAAGGAGGGAGAGGGGGGGAAAGGAGGAAATCCGATTTAGAAAGATTCTGTGGAATGACATATCGCCAGAAGACTGTCATTGGTTGAATACGGTGGTTTTATAGGGTACACCTGGTTCGATTCTCACAGGAGCTGTTTGCTTATTTATTCAAGTTTTTTTTTATTGTTTAGGTAGAGGTGTATTTTAACGTACATTTTTCAACAAGTGTAGGGTTGTTTGTCTTTGGATTTATTAAGGTCCTTGGTGTTCTTTTTAAGCGTTTTTCTTACTTACGCCCGATTAAAATCAAACACTTTGAATACAGAAGCAATCATTCAAATTAATTACTTGCAGCTGTGGACATGCGGGCATAGGTACCAGTCTCATCTAGTCTGTGTTACCAGTGATGAGGAGATGGAGGTTTAAATCCCGTTCTGAAGTACTGAGGGTTTTTTTCTTTAATGTATTTTTCCACTCTTCTCCCAAGCAATAATTTATCTTTAATATTCCCGCATGTTTTTTGTTAAACGTGTGGTTATAATAATTGAATAGTTATGTTATTAATGTTATTTAACTAAAAAATAACAAACTAAATCAGTTTGTGAAACATAATAATATATTTTTAGTTTTTTTTATGGCAGTGATAGGATATTAAGTTAATACTAGTTTTAAATAATATATGTTTGAATAAGTGAAACAAGATATTTTTATCATCTTTAACTTAAAATAATCGTTACTTAGTGATGTTCCCTCCTCTATATAATTTTAAATAATGTCAACTTGAAATTATTAAGAAGTAACTATCTTAATTCAATATTAAAATATTTAGATAAGTGATACGGTGCGCACTGCACAGATTTTCTCCCTCTTTTATCTTAAAATAGAGATATTTACTAAAAACCTGTAGAATTTGTGAAACGAGATAATATACCACTTTTCATAAATACTCCACCAAAGTCTTTATATATATATATATATATATATATATTTTTATTAAATAATATACACTGTTACAGAAACATTGAGAAGAAAGGAATATTTCTGTCGACCAAAGTATATGACAGTCAATTTTACATTTCAAAGACATTAAAACACAAACATACACACACACACACACACACACACACACACACAAACACACACACACACATATATATACATATATATATACATACATATATATACATACATATTTATATACGTATATATATATAAGCTTATAGTTAAGGAATAAATGATTCTATAAAACTATATTTTAAATAAAAGATATTTATTTTCAAACAACTTTAAATTGTTAAGTTATTTCCAATCTCAAATAGGCTTAGTTGGGTTGTTATAATCAAAATTAGAAATTTACGCTTAACTAAATTACCCCTCAAAGTAATTTTTAAGGGGAAATAAGAGTTGCCTCTTTGTTTTAAATACTTATCAGTGAGTACCGGGATACAAAATTTAATCAAAATAGTTTAAGTAGATTTTGCTAAAAATCTATTTTTTCTCTTTTGCCTATCAGTAAACTACTTTTAATTTTAGGATTGGATAAATAATTCAAAAAAATCCTCGAGGGAACATTATAAAAACCCTAGATATCAAAATTTATCTCAAAGTAAAATATATAGACCGAGATAAAGGCAGACATACAGACATACAGCATCACCAAAATAACTTTTTAGGTTTCAGGGTGTTTTTTAATTAAACGTCAACATTTAACCAAATTTCAAGCTCAATCTTTTGGACGGTCAAGATATTTCTCTCTCTGATGGAGTCGATAAAAAATAAAAAAAGGTCAAGGTTGATCATTAGCTTTGCTATCATCGTTGATTAGGTAAGGATAGCTAAGATAAAATTTAGAGGAAATGTGTAACGTATTTGCGTGGAGGAAGAGTAGGAAAATATTGTAATGACTAAACATCCTTTTTAATTAATTTATGGATATAATGTGATAATATTCTAAATTCACTATTATTTAACAAAAATTAGTTTTAAAGGGGTACCTCCTACCCGAAGATGGGCCTCGTATGGCGCCCCAGTGGTTCCAAAGATGCGTCTAGCTGGGTTGTAAGGGGATGACCATTTCTATATTCTGTAAAAAAATTTTTTTTAATTTCAACTGCAGTTGAACATCTTCAGGTCAACACATTTCTATTTTAGTCCCCATTTATCAATTTATATCCATAAATATATACACACTTTCGTATTAAAGATTATTATTATTATTATTATTATTATTATTTAGCACCGCGTCTTACTACCCGTTCGGGTTATAATCTTAAGTACTAATTACGCTACTGAATTAGGAATTGGGAAGGTTGAATCTAGAGGAAGTGAATCCGCATTTGCGTGGAGGGAGATTGGAAAACCATTTAGGAAAAACCACCCCCAGTTCACCCGACCGAGATTCGAACCTCGATCTCCCCGTCCTCGGCATTCGAGCTCAACACTACTAGCGCGTTAGCCAACTACGCCACCGAGGCGGGTCGTATTAAAGAGATAGATAAGGTGTATCCTCAAAATTAGGCACACAAAAAAAAACCTATAGCAAATCAGCTAATTTAAATAGGTCGAAATATTCCACGAACCAAATTTCGATATATTTATTTTCTTTCTTTTGACTCTAAAAAACAAAAAAAAAATCCATTTTAGTTCCCTATGACAAACTGGACGTCTACCGGGCAGAATCTAATTTGATGTCCGCGGTATTTCATCTTGTCTCGCCACACACATTGCAAAGTAAACAAAAGCGCACGACACAAGGTGATCCGTCAGACGAAGGGCCAATCAGCGTCGTTCTAACACGGGTCTCTGCTGTATCGACAGTTTGGAGTTTCTAGAGGGGTGGAGATGGGTGGATAGGATATTACACCACGAGAAGGAAACTTTATCCACCAACAGGGCTTTTATTTTTTTGGTACACTCTGATGCAAATATTTGTAAACAGCGACAGGGAATTTAATTTAAAAAAAAAGGGTGAATATTAACAACAAAATTCAACCGACATCTTTGTAAAATTCCGCTCCCATAAAATTACCTCAAGAAGACGATCTTAATTTAACCTTACACCTATTTCTGCGTCTTACTACCCGTTCGGGTTATACGCCTATGCACTAATTACGTTAATAGTTTTAGGGATGACCAAGGTTATATTCAGAGCAAGAGTATCCGAATTTACCTGGATGGAGATTAGAAAACAGTTTTGTAAAAACTTCACTACACCTGACCGATATTTGAACCTCAATATTTCTATCATCGGCAGTCTAATGTACTGTGAGAGTGACGCCTTAGACCATGCAGCCAACACCGAAGTAGATAATAACAATTATTACATTACATATTAGCCATGATAGTTTTTAAAATTCATTTTCCTCGTTTTTACCGAAATATAGAGAGATATAGCTCGATAATCCGGTATTGCCCAAGTCCCGAGCATTTAGGATTATCGTACTTTTAACTGTACTAGAAAAGTCGATACCCTTTTATGAATGTCATTAGAGTATCTGCGATATCCTCCATCAATCCAGCTGCGGATACCCCCGGGTAGTGACATGGTTTATCATCAACTATTGGTGACCTGGTGGTCTAGGGGTAAGGTGTCAGACTTCTGTGCTGAGGGTCCGGGGTTCAATCCTCGGTCCCGGCATAGATTTATCTGAATGCCAAACCCTTCCTTCACCTCTGACAAGATGTGTATTAATCACAACTTGTGAATGTGAGGAATGCCAGGCCTCCACCGTGGTTCGGATTCCACGTTAAACTGTAGTTCCTCCATTTCATCTCACAATCACCCTACCATTACACATTAGCGTAAGTGCGTATAACCCGATCGGGTAGTAAGACGCGGTGCTAATAATAATAATAATAATAATAATAATAATAATAATAATAATCAACTATTCACCGTCCTGGATGGATGGGGATGTGCGATAGTGTATCCTAATCCCCCTCCACACCTTCTTACAGCACCTGATTCTACTGCCTAAGGATACCGACCGTAGTAGAGAGATGTAGCAGATAGGAGAGTAACATTAAAATGGACCTGAAAGATATAGGGTATAGTGAGGTAGACTGGATAGAACTGGCTCAATCACTATCACCCTCATACTCACCATCACCATCACAATATTGTCTCGCACGAGACGACTATCTATGTAATGTTGTCTGTTGTTTCAGAGCACGGGCAAGGTAATACCTCCTGCACCTCCTAAGTGCCTGTCCCTGCCTGCTGGACCAAGATGTTACGGTACCAACTCTAAAATACCACGAGGACCCTCACTTCTCTGCAAGAAGTCTCCGGTAGAAGGCGAGGAACAGAGGGGTGACCCCGACACGCCCAGCGACAAAGGTGAGAGTCATTACGCTAATCACTTTGACAAGCCGAGTTTTATGGTCCAGTGGTTTGTCGGAGGTTGGAGAGTCGCAAACAGGAAAACTATGTACAGTAGGATTTTGGTATGATGGACTTTCTCTGGATGACCCTTCCTACCTAAATATTGTCCTTGAACTTTACTTTGTCAAATAGAGAAAGACCTGCTTCGGTGGCTGCATGGTCTAATGCGCTACTCTCGCAGTAGACCAGACTTTCGGTGATTAGGAAGATCGAGGTTTCGAATCTCGGTTGGGTTTACTGAGGGTGATTTTTCCAAATCCACATTTGCGTGGAGGGAGAGTGGAAAACTGTTGTGATAAAACTACCCTCAGTACACCCGACCAAGATTCGAACCGCGATCTCCCCGTCATTGGAAGTCTAATCTACTGCGAGAGCTGCGCGTTAGACCACGCAAGCACCGAAGTGGGTAATACGTATTTCCCTATTTGGAGTTCCCCATAATTTTTTTGTTTTGTTTCAAGTTATGGTAATACTTAGCTAGTGCCAACAACCTAAAAAATAATAACTATCATGTATAGTTATAAATGTGTTTGTTTTCTGTCATAATACGTTTGTTTGTATTAGAATAGTATGTGATGTATTTAAATATGACTTAATGACCCTGACCGACCCTACGTTAGGCTAGGTCATGTGTAAATTGACCCAGAGGAAGTCTGGGTAAAACCAGCAAGTGTACCAACCAACCGAGCTCTGTCTGTAAGATATCTTATTTTAAGGGTAAGTCTAGCGTTATCAAATTCGACCCTTCCCCTCTTTACACCCTACTCTACCTCCCCACCCCCCCTTTTTAACCGTGTGGATTTCTGAATCTGTAACATGAATGTAGGTGTGTGAAATAAAACAGGTGTTCCTGACGGAGCCGTCTGTTCCGTCTCTGAGTTACATGCGGCACGGGAATAAAGAAAAACAATCATGGATACAGTTATACGATATCAGGAGTGTCCAAACGAGACCATATGTCCCCTGTGTATGTGTGTGTGTCTGTGTGTGTGTGTGTGTGTGTGCAGAACCACTCAGAGGACGCAGAGGGTTTGGGGCGATGCAGGCTTTTGGGCGGCTACACTTCACTTTAAATAATTACCTCATGGTTTTTTTGTTGTTTTTTGTAGCACCGCGTCTTATTAACCGCTCGGATTATATACTTTAAGTACTAACTATCCTATTGTTTTTAGGGATGAGGAAAGTTATATTTATAGAAAGTGTACCCGCATTTGCCTGTAAAACTATTTTTTTTAAATAAAAAACCTGTCAGTACACCCGACCGAGATTCAAACTTCGATCTCTTCGTCATCGGCAGTCTAGTCTACTGCGAGAGTAGCGCGTTAGGGTACGGTGACCCTGGGCGAGCGAGCGACTAAAATATCAAATAGAACACATTGGTTGTAATGAGAGCCGGTACAGTCTAGTTTACAGGCGCTAGGCAATATTATTGTATGTTGGTTCATTGAGTGCTAGGAAAACTTCTCATTTTGACATTTTTATTAATATCGATAGGTTTATCACACTTGCTACTAATGGCCTAATTTAAATGGTAAGATGATAAACCATACCTATATGTATGTATATATATGTATAAAATTGATATGTTAAAATACTTCAATATTATCAAAGTAGGCCTTTACAAATAAGAATCGCCAATAGCGTGGAGTGAGGATGGGAAAACCACAACAATAAATCACTTGTCAAAAGCCACGCTGAGTTCACTGAGCCAAGATTCGAACCTTTGCCTCCTTGTCAATAGCTATCGAGAGCTATCTGTTAATCACATGCTCGCTCGCTCGAAAGTTTGGCCATATAGTCGCTCAGTCGCTCGCTCGTTCGCACACTTGTCAGTCTGTTCGAACCCTTAGACCACTCGGCTACTGAAGCGGATTTTAATTAACGTTGTTGGTCAAAAGTGGGCTTCCTAAAAAAATATGTTTTTAAAAAAATTTATATGTATGGATTTTAAAATACTTTTCTACTATTCTTTAATATAAATAATAATAGTAATAATACATCAAAGCTATATGTGTTTGTGTGTCCCTTAAAAATATTGGACTAATAACAGTTTTTCAAACAAAGTTTGTTCATGAAAAACTTCATAGAAACATATTTTATGGTTTATATTTTATTCTGGTTCGTCATTCCGTTAACGGCTTTCAAAATTTGGTTCCGGTTAGTTTTAGTTCGCTCCTATGCTCTCTATACCTCTTTATAAAACCAGATGAAATAAGAAATTAAATATTTTAAAATACAATAGAAAGTGAAATATATTTAAAATGTATCTGAACAGGGATTTGAGCTCCGGACTCTTGACTTAAGGTGAGGTAGTTGGGAATGGAGGGAAGGTAAGTGTAATATATTGCTCCAGTACAAACCTAGAATTTAATTCTCTTCACATAATGACCTCGACAATTCTTGAATATCTGTAAGGGCGTCCTGGAATTTAATGAAAACATTATCTCTTCATTTTAAAAGTTGGTAATCTAATGCCACTATGCTCATGACAGTTATATTTTGGCCAAAAAAAAATGTTTGCCATAAAAAAACTGCAAAAGCAGTGGCCTTTTCTCGCGTCCCCTTCCACCCCACCTCAACGTACCCCTTGTCTACCAACTCAGCTATCTAGGAACTTGTCCAAGTCTGACATAAACATCTCTATATAACTCTCTCCAAGGCTTCAGGATCATGAACACAAACATAAACAACTGGAGCGAACTGATTGCATGGCTTTAAATGTCTTAAATTCCTTTTAGGAATGTGTTTAGGAATTTGACAGGCGTCCGGATACCTCAGTAGTTAGAGCAATAGTGAGTTACGTCATAGGCCAGGGTTTGAAACCCTTTTTAGCATGCTTTTAAAATTCTGATAAATATTTATAACCTTTATTCTTTGAGTAGCAATTATGCTATCAAGGATGCCATTTGAATATCAAGTATTTTTTTATATATATAATTTCAATTTAGATTTTTTTCAAACATGAGCTTCATGTGTTTATTTTTTCATTATTTCAACAGATTTTTGGTTTAATAAAATAAAATAAGTCAAGGTGACCTGTTTTTTATTGAGTGTTTTCCTTGTGAACTAGAATTGACCATCCCAACACCGCAAAGTAAAAACACCTAACCTCCGAGAGTGGAATTAAGTTTTCGTGCAGCCATATTATGTAATGTTTTATTGACATTTTGGTAGGCTCACTTTCCATTCCTCGAAAACATTCACCCCCCCCAAAAACACCTTGGTCACAGATAAATAATAGAAACAGACTCTCAACCTTACGGGGGTTTTGTTGCGCTCCTTTTACCAGCTTGAGTTATTTAACACTGGGCTTCGCTAGTGTCACCGCTGGATGATGATAGGACTAACAGCAGCGATCCTAGTGGCGAAGGACTCAGGCTGTAAAAGGAGAACAACCATTTTAACCTGGAGGTTGAGTGTCTGGGTATATTATTTGTCTGGTGCCTTGGGTGCATATTTTTTACCATCCTATGTTCGTGACGAAGACGGTTGGGAAAAGATTTATTGAGTTTTGTTGTCTGTCTGGGATCTAATTTGGATGAAAGTTGGTAATATACGTAGCTATGATGACAATATTTATTTGGATTTAAATATCGTGCATTTTTCTGTGCCTCCGTCTTACTACGCGTGTGTATGAGTTTTCCCATATTTATATTAAGGGTGCTAAATGGGAGAGCACTGAGAATCGTGTATACGTTTAGAAATTACGGATTATTTATAAAGAGTCTTAATTATTTTTTAACACCAGCTCTTATTACCCGTTTGGGTTATACGCTTATGTACTGATTTAGCTAATGGTTTTAGGAATTAGGAAGGTTGAATTTAAAGAATGTGTACCATCATTTGTGTGAATAAAAAGAGTGGAAAACCATTTAGGAAAAAAACCCAGCCTCAGTTCACCCGACCGGGGTCAAACCAAGATCTCCTAGTCATCAACTGTCTAGTCTATTGCGAAAGTAGCGTCTTAGACCATGTGGCCACCGAAGTGGGTGTTAAACGTTATCGAAATGTTTAAAAGTTTCTTATTTGTTCGGCTATACAATAAAAGGTAGTGGGTGAAAAACGTACTTTAGCTCTTTCCAACATTTCGGGATAAAGTTAAATAACACTTTCTTTAATAAATAAGAGGTCTTTAGGAGCGTTTGCGTATACAAATAGAAAAAAAAAGCAACGAATATAAATCAAGGCACTTATCGCAAAGTTAAAACGAGAAAGAAGAGAGAGAAAAAAAAGCTTTGAAAATCTATTACCAGACCGCGAAAAACCTTCCAAAGTAAAATTTTAAGAGAGAAAGTTTCTCCCCTTCTTCAACCCCTGTCGATGTTTCTTTTATAGGGTGTTTCAACGCCAGACGCCTTTGTTGGATTGTCTCACATTACGAGTAATGTTATTTCTGTATCGGATCGATTTCAACCGGGCATTAAAAGAGATATGGGTGAGACTCCGATAAGTGGTATTTTTTTTTTACCGAAAGTTTAAAGTGAGAGGGACCGGGTGGTAACGGGGTATTTGAAAAAGCTTTATAGTCGCAGTTTTTTTTTTTTTTACTTTCCTTTCCTTCATTTTATTTATTTAGTCCTATCTTGTTAAGTTGATAAATAATTAATATACACAAACTTTACCCAAACTTTTTCTATAGTTTTTCTAAAGCTGTAGGATCATTTTAGATAGTTGTAAAAATTACCTATTTAATAATTACATTACAAGACTATTTATTAATTAGATTACATGACATATATGTATAAATATCAATATATATATACATATATAGAGATAGATATACGTTCTCTATATACAAAGATAAGTATAACCTATATATGATCTATATTATAATAGTATATATAAACAATATATTATCTTTATATATTTATTTATATTACATCACTTATGCATATAGTATGATATACTATACATAATGTATATAATATTATATATAATTATACTATACATATATATATTTATGTATATACAAAATAATTGAAGGCAGTTGATGACGTCTTAAACATCTGTCCTCATTATAGGCCTATATATATTATAGTCTTAGTTTCGTAGAAATTCCATGTTTGGTTCCTCTATTTGAAAATAATTATAAGTAAATTAATACATATATTAAACTGTTTATAATTAGAATTGACATAGTTTTGTACAAAAAAGTTTATGTCACAGAAAGGCGAGAACAATGGATTTCAAATTGATTTAGATTAGTTTTTTGTGTGATTTTTAATAAATTGGAACTGAGACCTGATAATACAGAATCTCAAGTCATCTTTAAAATCATAATAAGCATTATAAGGTTTACTTTTGTACGATGGTATTTTGGTTCACATAATTCTTTAGTTGTCATGGAAAAAATAAATAAATGTTAACATTTTTGTTGGAATGTGAATTCACATTCAATTAAATGATGATTGTTAAGATGTTCCTTTAATTATGTTGGTTCAACCTACAAATAAACAATCAAATTCAGCTTAAATAAATTAGAAATAAAATATTTTTAGAAACTCAATTTTTTTTTATTTTATAAATTCTCGAATCTTTGAATATACTTGGGGATTATCTTATTCTAAGGAACCATCCTAAAAATACAGAGGATGGCACAAAAGTCAGTTCCCCCTTACACACATTTTTCTTCACATGCATATTTCACAAGTATTGTTCAAACTATCTTCCGTTTTTTCCAATGAAATTTCATACCCGATACTTTCATACATGCGCATCCGATTCATAAATACGAAACAATAAGTATTTATCTTCATTAATAATAATATTTTGATTCTGGCTACATCACTCGTAGCCCAGTTTCTGGAGATATTATCCAGTACTAATGTACCATTGCCCGAATGTACTAATAGTACATCCTTTCCGTGGAGGCTCTTTACATGTCCTGATGAGATGAGGTGATGGTGATAGTGAGTATGATGGTGATAGTGAGTATGAGGGTGATAGTGAGTATGAAGGTGTGGAACCAGTGGAGGCACTTAATATTAACTTAAGACTAACTAACCAAACCCTAGTGACCGTTGGAATAGTTCCCATTTTGGTAAAAGTACCGAAGGTATCAGCCGGGAATCGAACCCGGAACCCTAGACTCATAGCCAGGTACACTGACTGCTATACTACGATGGCAGCTATCTTCATTAATTACATCGAATGTTATGTCGCTTATTAATTATCATGAAAGGGGAATCTGACTTTCTGGGCACTCTGTATATCATGCGTAAATTCGGGCGAGACGTTGGCGCTTATGTTCTGTTAGAAATTTGATCACGATACTCCAAGAAAGCAAGACTTGACTGCCTGACCAACAATAGTCTTATTTTTTTTAATCTCCTTTATTTCACAACAATACAACACTTCATTTTTTTATATTATATATATGGGAACTTTCTTCCAACATTTCTTTCAACCTCGACGGTTAAGTAAATGGTTCAGTGAACTGCGTATCAATAAAAGATGTAGAGAATTCGATCGTTCGAAGCTCTTTGACTCGATATCTTCCTCTAGTTCCAAATAAGCACAATGGACTCTACAGACAGACAGACACATCTCGTTATTTCGTGAATCATCCAACTGAACTTAGGAAGGGGGAAAAAAAAATTATACGAACACCAAAGAAATTTATTCGTGATGCCATCATATGTTTCGAAATATAGAAAAAAAAAATTGTTTCTTTTTACAATGACGCATATAAATGTTAAAAAATATTAGTTTAAAAGTGTTCCAAGTCCAACTTGTTGAACCAAAATTATTGTGAATAAAACTTATTTCATGAATACTTTTTATTCGTAAATAAAATAGTGGTTGTATATAATCATGTAATATATTTAGATTAATTTGTTATTATTAAACTTACAGAGTAGAGTATTTGAATTAACTTTTTTTTTTTTACGGATTTTGAGTCAATAAAATATATTTTTCAAATATTTACATAAAAATTACAAAGCGACAAAGGATTCGAACCCGGGACACTTGGCCTAGACTCCCATAGCTCTATCATTAAGTATCTAGGTTCATCCTGGTCCGAGGGCATTCATTAAACACTATTTTATTTTAAGACAAGATGATCGTCAGACGCTCAGAGCTATCTCTCTTTCTTCTTTCTCTCTCTCTCTCACACACACAAACAAACAAACAAACAAACAAACAAACAAACATTATTCATAGTTTTCAGATAGTAAACGCTTGTATAGACACAGCGGTGGCCAAGAGGTCTCTGACGTTAGATTCGCATTAAAATTAGGTCACCGTCTATGCATAGGTTGGGGTTTGATTCTCAGTCGGCTTCATTAGTAGTGGTTGAACATTCGTTATTTTTACTTTTTTTTCCTCCGCTCTCGATGTAGAAACTACGCAAATGGAGGTTCGTTTATATTATTTATGCTTTTAGTGAGGATTTACTCCATCTAGATATATTCTGAAAATTGAAAAATGACACCTGGACATGGGAATTGAACCCGGGACTTTTGAATCAGTGCGCCAATGCTCTAACCACTGAGCTATCCAGGAAGCATAAATAATAGCTTTGGCTATTTGATTCTTAAATATGCAATCCCTTACAATTATAATAATTGTACAAATGGCAGCAATAAGCCAACTACCGAGTCGAAGATGGCTGCGTTATCTGATAGCTCGTGATATTAATATAATCACACATTTGTAGCCGATGATTTCCGCACGTCCATCATAGACTCTGCCTTAAAATATGAGTGAATGATGATCCTAAGCAAGTGACGATTCCTGGATAGCTCAGTGGTAAGAGAATTGGCGTACTAAGCCAAAGGTACCGGGTTCGATTCCCGTGTCCAGGTGTCATTTTTCAATTTTCAGAAACGAACTTCTATTACGCATCGTAAAAATGTAGACGATAAGTAATTTTAAAATAGTCATACATTTTATTTTTTTCCACAATTTTGCTCTGGCTGCTGCAACGTTTACCTTTATTCCCTCTCACTTCCACAAATAATCTCAATCTCTTTTATCACCCTCTCCCCCCACCCCCGCGGCAGTTTACTTTTTTCTATCCACAACATTTGTTCCTTACTCGTTTTCTTACCATCTTTCTACCGGTATCCCCGCAGAAAAAAAAAACATAACATATTTTTGTTAAGTTTACTTTCGTTTGTGTTTGGGGGTGTCTTAGGAAGAAAGAATAACAAAAATTTTGTTGTATTTATTGTCATCTCTTTTTCATCTCACTTTTCCAACCTCCATTATTAAAAAAAAAGTGTTGTTAGAAACAATAATGTTTGTGAGTTGCGTAAAATTTTACATTATTTGTTGGGTTATATTTGATACTGACCCTCTTATTTAAAATGTATTTTTCTAAGAGATGAAAATAATTTTAATAAACAATTTTATCTCAGATTTTACGGTGTGACATAATAAATTTTTTTTTGCTGAAATTATAAAATAATAGCTATAAAAATTGCTTGGAGATGGCATTCGTTTTATAATTATTTTTTCTCTAGTTTCTTATTTTCCGAATCAAAGTTACACAATCTATCAACACTTTTATATTTGTTGACACAAAATACAATAATTATTATTTAATTATTAGGTTAAACATAAATTATACTAAAGGTTCAAAGAAAGAGGTGATAGGGGCATGTTTGTTTGGAAGAAACGCTCTCAAAATGGCGCGAAGTGATGGTGGGAAAACCATAGTGTAATATTACAGGGGTAAAATCAACATCAACGCACCCAACAGAGATTCGAACCTTGACGTTACCTTTACCATAACCCAATCTATTGTGAGCCTAACAATTTATACAACATAGCCACCTGTGCGGGTAAAAATACATCATTCATACATACATACGTACATACATACATACATATATACACATACATACATATACATACATACATACATATAATAATAATAATACTTAGCACCGCGTCTTACTACCCGTTCGGATTATACGCTTAAGTAATAATTACACTAATGAGTTAGGAATTGGGAAGGTTGAATTTAAAGGAAGTGAACCCGCATTTGTGTGGAGGGAGAGAGGAAAACCATTTAGGAAAAACCACCCTCAGTTCACCCGACCGAGATTCGAACCTCGATCTCCCCGTCTTCGGCAGTCGAGCTCAACACGACTAGCGCGTTAGCTAACTACGCCACCGAGGCGGGTTACATACATATATACATACATACATACATACATACATACATACATACATACATACATACATACATACATACATACATACATACATACATACATACATACATACATACATACATACATACATACATACATACATACATACATACATACATACATACATACATACATACATACATACATACATACATACATACATACATACATACATACATACATACATACATACATACATACATACATACATACATACATACATACATACATACATACATACATACATACATACATACATACATACATACATACATACATACATACATACATACATACATACATACATACATACATACATACATACATACATACATACATACATACATACATACATACATACATACATACATACATACATACATACATACATACATACATACATACATACATACATACATACATACATACATACATACATACATACTACATACATACATACAAACAAACAAACAAACAAATCCATGCTTGTGATTTTCTTGATAGCAACTCATCCACCTGTTCATCTATAAAAACAAACGTGCTTTATAAAAACTAATGATTCTATCCCTCAAATTATCTCGTTTGATTACGTCCCGGTGATCTCTTGCGGATTTAATCCGAGCTGTAAATTAATGTGGACACACCCACTTTTCATTTCGCTCTCCCAATTTCCCCACACACGGAACTTGGCTTCTGATTCGGTCGTCACTTCAATTAGTCTTCCACAGGCAGGTTTAAGGCGGATATAATCATCCGTTGGACCGATATTGGGAACCAGAATTAAAAGTGCTTTCAAACTATTTATATACAAAAATCTATAATATTTTATCACCCACATCGGTGGCCACATGGCCTGAGGCAGTAGACTAGATTTCCTATGATGGAGAGATCGAGGTTAGAAGGTTTTTTCCTAAATAGTTTTCCATTCTCTCTCCATGCAAATGTGGTTACACTTTTCTAAATATAGCCTTCTTCATCCTTAAAACCGTTAGAGAAATTAGTACATAGGCGTATAATCCGAAACGGTAGTAAGACGCGAAGCTAAAAAAAAAAAAGAATTTACTATTTCTAATATTAAAGTACGTATTTACTAATTGAGAACGAAACTAAAGTAATTTTGACAAAGTAGCTTTGTTTTTGGCCCCACGTCACGAAATATGCATTTAATCACGTTATTGATTTATGAACAAGAGCGGTGGAGTGAAGGTTAAAGGTTCCACCACTCTGGTAGTATAAAACCTCTCACAGTAAACATGTCCGGGATTACAACCCCAACCTCTTCATTACCAACAAATCACACTGGATGAGCCTGACATTCAGTACACGTGATCATCGGTACGGAAGTGCACACATGCTCTCTTGTTTTATATGAGGTCATTAAACGAACACTCTATGAACCGAATGATTATAGCGGCACACGAGTTATAAATTAACTTAAAAATCTAGAACAGACACAACATCCAGGGCCCAGGGCGTTAATTCATCACTGTGAAAGGAGAAACTTACAGTTCACCAATGATAAATTTTCCAGCCATGCCAGGAATCGAATGAGGGACCCTTTGCTCAGTAAACAGACGAGCTACTGGCTGAGATAATATGTCGGAAGGACAAACACACACACATATGTTCTTTCAAGTGTCCCCATAGAAATAAATAATATAGGACTGTATTTACCTATAAAGGAGGCTTTTATAGTTTAATATTGAGCGTATGTGCTACATCACTCATAGCCCGGTAGTGTAAATATTATCCAGTACTAATGTACCGTTGTACAGGAGACGTCTGAATGTACTAATAGTACATCCTTTCCGTGGAGGATCTTTACATGTCACTATGAGATGAGGTGATGGTGATAGTGAGGATGATGGTGATAGTGAGTATGAGGGTGATAGTGAGTATGATGGTGATAATGAATATAAAGGTGTGGAACCAATGGAAACACTAACATCTAACGTAAGTCTGACTAATCAAACCTTGATGACCGTTGGGGTGATTCCTCTTTAGGAAAAAATACCCACGCTACCAGTCGGGAAACGAAACCGGGACACTTAGGCTCGTAGCCAGGTGCACTGAACACTACATTACAGGGCTGGTTAGCAAGGCCGTAGCCAGCCAATAATTTCAGGGGGGGTTTGGTGGGCCCATCACCCAATTGACGGAGGCTAGAAAAAATTCTAAATAATAAACTGTTCTAGAAGCTATCTGAAGTATTTTTTTATGACAACACTACTCCCTAACTATCGGAGGCTAGGACAAATTCTAATTAATAAACACCTCTAGAAGCCCTCTGAAGTTCTTTTTATGGTAACACAGCCCCCTAATTTGTACTTGTACCTTAATTTGGATATTGTTTAAACCATAAATAAAGCAATATATATTTTGTTCATAAAATTTCGGGGGGGGGGTTTGAACCCCGAAAACCCCCCCCTGACTACGGCCTTACCGGTTAGTACTCCATTGATCGATGTAAATACTTATATTTCGTAGAGATCGTTTCAATACTAACTTTAAAAAAAACTGTAAACAGCCTTCTAATAAGTAACTACATTTTCAATAGAAATTCAAGCTATTCTTGAAAACTTATGTGTACGTGGGTGTGTTTGTGAACTTTTTCACATTTAAATACTATTTTTCAATGACTTTTTCGATTTTCTGCATTTAATTATAACTTTAGTTACCCTGTCCCCCCCTTAAACTATTCTAAGTTGGTTTCTCTTTTCTTCTAGATTTAAAAAAAAAAACCCATTTTATCCTAAATATGACAGCCTGCTTGGATGTAGAATATTTTAAACAAAGTAGCGAGCTACTTTTAAAAAGAGTTACCTCTATAATTGTGGCTCCTTTAGTACTATAATTGCCATCTTACGAGAAAGTCTTGCTAAGTTTAGATTTAAGGGTCGACAATTATATAACCATCTTTTCATAGGCCGAGCAAACTTTAACAAGTTACCTCGAGGAAGTTTAACTATTCAATATGAAAGCGACGACGAATCTATGAATAGAAGAGAAGTACAATGCATAGGAAGTTTTACTTCAAAGTTTTGTGTAGATAACAATTTGACTAAATCTATAATTACAGCTGCTTTATTATCTTTTATTTTGGACTAGCTTTTCTCGTTGGGGGCTCCACCCCCAAACCCAGAGTCATCAAATTTTGCACGCTTTTGGCAATTGGATATGCCAATATGCCTGCCAAATTTTATGATTCTAGCTGTCCCATAATTGGGCCAGAAAATTTAAAAAATGTGTATAAAGTGTGTAAAATGTACCTAGAATCAAAAATCCGTAGCTACTGGTCCAATCCGTTTTTTGATAGGTCTTACCGTTTAGAAATAAAGGTCCTCACCGACTTTAAAGTTGCTCCGCCATTTTGAATTTTATTTCGGGGGTTAACAATTAATTTTTTTTAACTTTTTGGAATTTTCCTTTCAATCACAGACTAGAAGCTATAATTTGCTAAATTTCAAGTTTCTAACTCATCTGGAATATGAGTAAACATTAATGTCAGTGAGTGAGTGAGTGAGTCAGCCATGTAGCTTTATAATAGTATAATACACATATTCAGGGTGGGGCATTAATTTTTGACAAATTTAATAACAATATATCTTTACCGTTTTAATTATTTAATGCTTCAAATTAAACTTAAAATAACAACGAAATATAGACAATGTTCTACCCTCATATACAATACCTTGTGGTTTTTTAGAATCTTGACATGTTTATGCGTAATGTATATTGTTGAATTGCTTCAACAGCCACCAGACAAGATAAACGTGGTGGCCAGGCGATGTCCCTAAATCATGAACCAAGGTGCCGAGGAAACGTTTTATGAATTACCTCTATTGATGGTTGACCTTTCTGAGCCCTGAAAAGCAACGTATAAATACATTCACGACCTTAATTTACTTGGATGGCAGCTCAAAAAGGTTATTATAAATAGTCCATAATGTATCCCTACGCCAACAGCTGACATCAGTCACTTTTGGATAACTGTAATTAAAACGTATGGTAATGTATGAATGTGATAGTTAACTACAGTAATTTAGGCCAATATTATTTATATATTTATTTGAGGTCAGCACAAAGTTTATTTATAGTTCTATTCCACTTACAAAAATTATTATTCACAGCATGTTCACAAGAGGTCTAATGAAAATAGCTTCAAAATGGCGACCGACGAATTTAAACCATGTAATTGAACATGACGGAAACAAGTTTTTTTTTACAATGATGCACCCACGCAGTGGAGACAAATATTTTATTCAGTTATATATTTCAAAATACGATAAAAGAATCATAAAATAATTTAATATATATATATAAAAAAAGACAAGTATTTTCTCTTTTTCAAGTAAGTACGATGCCTATATTAAAACGTGTTGATGTATGCACTATATTACACAGAATAGATAACATTCCAAAACTGAGAATAAGTACTTTTAATTATGTTTAAAATATTGTTTCGGATTGGGTAAAAAGAAAAGATTAAAAGTAAGGAAATAGTATGAGAAAACTTAAGTTGACGTTATTTTTAATGTAAAATATAACAGGTAATTAAAAAAAATTAACATTTATAACAAAACAATGATCTTTTACAAGTGTTGGCAACCCAAAACCTAAACATATGATTTTTGAACTGTTATCTAGGTAAAAACCTATCACGAACAGACTCTAAGGGTGTTGATGCCAACATCATATGGTTCCAATAAGATTGGGTAACTGCCCACACCACCTGAGCACCAATGGAGGTGGTTCGCAAAATGTTTCCTGGGCACCTCGTTTCATTATTTGGGGAGATCACTTGGTAACCTCGTTCACCAAACTTAACACCTCCGGACTTCCTCTTGTGGGGAATGTTAAAGAGTCAAGTTTACGTGACTTCCTAAAGGACAATTCAGGAACTTAAAGGAAGAATGGTGGTGGAAGTTGAAACAATTCAATAAGATACATTGGACCAAGCTAAGTCATGTCAAGATTATAGACGCGCATACGACAAGGTATTAAGCATAATGGTAGACATTTAAAGGACATTGTTTAAAAAAAATCAAATAATCCATGGTTATGTAGAAAATTGTCAATATTTTCTTTTTAGTTTAAGCTTAATTTTAAGCATTTAGTGATTGAAATATTAAATATTGTGTTATGAAAGGTGTTTACACTTTCTGCCCCATCCTGTATAGTATAAAAAAGAATATTAAAACGTCAATTCAATTAAAATATTATAATGCTGCCCAAAAGTCATACACATTTTATAAGATAGGATTTTTGAGTGAAAATAATGATTATACGAGTGGTGCCTATTAATCTAATTGGAAATTTCATCCTAAAAGTAAATTACAAAAAATTACTGTACATTTTACATCAGTGATAATTTAAAACTGAAGATATTGAAGTACATCACCAAAAATTTTAATATTTTTAAGCTAATAAAATAGAATTCACATAATTCAGCAAAAAATAAAATTCGAATGTTTCAAATGTTTCGAAATAAGTGTGCAGTTCTTGCAGCCAGAAATCAATGAACAGGGAACTACAGCTAATAAATAAATTCAATATTTACTTTTCAAATTTAATTCTTTTTCTGTCATTTTTCAAGAGTAATACATTAAATTTTAAATATATGTATTTTCACATCATCCTTTGATTCTTTCAATTTAGTTTTAAGTGAAATTGACTCAAATTTCTATTTTAAAATGTACCTAATTTTTAGATGTTTGTTACAATTTCAACATATTCATAATTAAAATATATAATAATTTGTAATTATTATTACCAAATTTAAAATATCATTTAAATAATGTGCATATATATTATATTGATATTACTTATTTTTGTTTCTTTCATGTCATTCTAGTACAACTTGTCCAACTTAAATTCACTTCAAATTGAATTTTTTTTTTCTTAATATTCTTAAACGTTCCTTACTAAGCATTTTAAATGTTTTTCAAAAATAATTCAGATAAGTTAAAAGTAGAGTAATGAATATATAGTAATTATTTGTAAAATACAATTTTTTTGTGTATGGTTAGTTGATGAAGATATATATTCTCTTATACATTTTTTAATTCCTTGTTCCTTATTATAATGGCTGCTTTCGATGCACATTTATTGACGACTAGTTTCAATATTCACTGGCATCATCTTCAGGTTTAATTAAATTGATGTATGTGATGAGTCTCACGTCATATTCGTGGAAATACGTATTCCTCTACTTTCAATTAGAAATAATTAATTTATGGCGTCATCCACATTTTGGACTTTATAAAAATTGTGTATACTAATCTTAAAATCTTACTTGATTTCAACATCTAATTTTTTAAAATGTTTTAATTTGTATAGTCTTTTAGATTTTTTAAATACGTTTTAATAATTTTTTGTATCCACTTCGGTGGCCACGTGGTCTAAGGCGCTACTCTCCAATGAACTAGACTGCCAAAGACAGGAGATCTGAGTTCGATTCCAGTCAGGTGTACTGAGGGTGGCATTCTAGATGGTTAAACATCTTCCTTCCATGCAAATGCAGGTACACTTCCTCTAAATTCAACCTTCCTAATACCTAACCATTAGATCACTTAGTGCATAGGCTTATAACCCAAACAGGTGGTAAAACTGATTCTAAAAAAATTATTTTTAATGTTTTTTTTTTAAATTATAGGTCTACATGTAAATTTCACAATTATTTTATATTACTTTTCGTTTATTTTTACATAAAATAATATACCAACTGACATATATGTATATATCTTATGAATGCTACGATTTTTTCTACATTGTATACCATTTCCAATTTTATGACCAAACAAATTTATATTATTGAATTTTCTAAAAATGTGTTTCCTAATAAGAGCCAAAACGCTTCAAGATGATATTCTTATTTAAAGGCAAAGCCTAAAACCGGTTGCTATGGCAACCACCCGCTCTATTTCTAGCAAGCTATTTTAGGGTGAAGAGGACAAAATGAAGGGGCCTCAAATGAGAATGAACATTTACCAATCGGTCAGCCTTCTAAGCTATTATTTTTATTCTCTGCTCTTTGTTATGTGAGATCCTTAAGGCATTCCTGTCTCAGAATTCAGTCGCAACACGTTTAGTGAACTTTAATTGTGTGTGAAGTGGTTTTATTTACACTCTAAATTACTCAACCAATTCCAATTACAGTTTCCTTTTTCAAGGTGGAGAGGTAATCGTTGCGTACTAAGTTCATCGGATTATTTTTTTTTTTTAATTATTCACTCGTGTGACTGAAGAAGTGTTTAATTTACTTGAATCACCCTTTTCACGTGGGGACTAACAAATAACAAGAATGGTATTTTAATTTTTGAAATATCAACTCTTTTACACTGTCAGAGTGTGTTCAAAAAATAAAAATAAAACTACTTTAAATCATACAAAAACACCATTTAAAAGTTTGTAGGACAGTGATTGTATGTAACTAATAAGTTGTCATTATCTCTAGAAATTATCTTTCTTTTCTTATTGTTGGGAGTTAAAAAAATAATGTTTGTAATTACTCGTATGTAAGTTTTGGGGAATATTTATTGTAAGTAACTTAAAAGTGCATAATATGGATTTAGGTTAAACGGCTTAAATGTATACTACAGTTCAAAATTTTTAAATATGTGTATTGGTTGAAAGAAGTTTTTTATGTTTAAAAATATTTTTATTTTAGATTCATAAAATGTATTGCAATAAAGACGATCTCTCTTTTTTTAAAAATAAATATCAATATTTAGGAAAATAATTATTGTTATATTATAAAACGTAGATATGTGTATTTTATGAAGAATCTGTTTACATATTCTCTTCTCTGTAACATAGAAAAATTGTATCAATTACAATAAATGGGATGTATTCAGAAATGGTTCAACTTTGTTGTACTTTCGGAGGAGTATCCACAATAGAGTTTGTTTAGTTGTAGCATCCTACCCTTTTCTAATCCTTAGACTTAATGTAAAATTGCTTTTCAAATATATTCTAGATATAAAATATCTGGAATCTCACCCTAGAGTCTGCCACGTTGTTATATTACTTTAAACCCGCTAGCAATCATGATACGACCCCAAAAATTAGTCTCGTAGAATCTAATGTAGTCCTCGGGAACTTTTTAAGTTGGAAACCCCTGATATTGATTCCCTCTATATTCCCCTTATATATCCCCCTTACACATCCCCCCTCCCAAAAAAAAATAAATATAATATATTCTTCTTCGTAGGGGTACGATATTCTTTTATTACGTTAATTTAACTTTTATCTTTCTACCTTTACGAATCCCTTGAGTAAATGTAAGAACATTCATGCGCCTCGGATTTTTTTTATTTTATTTGATCTCATGTCTCGTATTTAATGGGTTGCCGAAGAGTGAAGGGGGTTGGAAGGATGGGACAGAATTTGGAAGTGAATGGTTTGTATGGTGGTGGGGGGGGGGGGGGAGTTTTGTATCGTTAGGTCTATGTGATGCAATGGCATTGTACCAAGTATATTACTATAGAGACGTCACATGGCTCTATGGACTTGAAGCTTTTTACCATTCGTGATCTGAATAAAACAATATCGAACAAAAGGTTAACAATTCCAATTTCAAAGATAATGTTCTTCTTACTATTCTTTGTAACCGTAAAACTTTTTTTATATCCGTTATTGTTTTTCTGTGGTTTCATGTACCCGATTTGGTACTAGGAACAACAAACTTTTAATGTGGCCAGTGTATTTTAACTTAGAGTAGGACTACTGATTTTTTCTAAAATTAATAAGTTTTTAAAAACTTTGAAACGTTAATTTGAATTAAAATTTATAAGTTATGTAGGAAAAATTATTTAATTATGCTAAAATATTAGGAATATAAATCATTTGTACCATAATCTTGCGCCAAAATGTTGACTTGTATATGTAAATATTTATAACCTAAAACTATTTAAATAAATTAATAGAAATAAGGGTTTAATACAGTGATACGTTAATGTAATAATAAATTTTAATAAGTGGGGGAATAACATTATCCTAACATGTTACCATAATCTTTCTCAACACGAGTGTTATTCACAACATTGTTCCTAAACACGTGTGTGATATAAAAATTAATGAAGAGTGTTATTCAACAACTTTATTCCTCAACGTCGGTGTGATGGCGCTAACTTTGATGGCAAAAGTCTGTTTTATAACCCAAAGATGCTTCATTGGCGATATTTATTTTTTTCCCTTTACTTTTCCAAACAAATGTTGGTTTTGATAGGTTATATTTTAAATTCACCCGTTTTTTATTTTCGCTAAGCCAAATACTTGAATTCGTTAATCCCTTACATTTTACGCACCAATAAATGAAACTAGCCATTTGTGGTTATATTTATTTGTTTGAGAGCCAAAATTGTATTACTTGCTCTGATTGGTTATTTTTTTTTACACATTCACTTGAAAACGTTACATTTAGCACACGCCAAACCAACCTTTCGGTAACACGTGTTAATTTAATGATGCGTAGACCTACACACTACTCTCTGTGCTACGAGTGCATTTGGACAGGTTTAATTTTATATTTTATACTGTAGAAGGAGTAAAATATTTTGATCAAGAACATTTTATTCCTCGATATTATGATAATATCACGTTTTATGTGCCCAGATGGGGACAATTTATGAAGAACTAACTCAGTACAATCAGTTTGATTTGAAACCCCAACTTCCCCAATCAAACCAGACGTGGCGGATGCCTTTGTCAGCATGTCCACCGGTACGAGTCATAATTGGTTTTAATTTATACTTGCTATTTAAATTATGATGGCATTTAAAAATAAACATATGGTCCCATGGTGTAATGGTTAGCACTTTGGACTTTGAATCCAACGATCTGAGTTCAAGTCTCGGTGGGACCATTATTTATTTTTTCATCAGCTCTTTGTCATTTTAATTCTATGGTCTGGATTTTTATGATAATCTTCTTTTTAGTAAAGCACAGGCAATACTCGTGAATGAGGAAACTGTGTTAGTTATTTAATAGTTGTAGAGATGTTTTTTTTAGATACTTTTTTGGCAATTTCTTGTAATTTAGGATATTTAGGTTGTATTGTCTTAAACAGACGTAGTGGTGTGACCTATTTATTTCTTAAATAGTCATATACATATTTTTATTACATAGTATAATCGATCGTTAAATGATTATGACCAGGGTTAGAATTATTTATTATTTTACCAAAGTGAAATTGAAATGTATTTACACCTTGGCGTTTAAAATTATTTATTGAATACTTTCTACCATCTATAATTAATGTTGTTATTATTATCATTATTATTATTAGCACCGCGTCTTACTACCCGTTCGGGTTATACGCACTTACGCTAATGTGCAATGGTAGGGTGATTGTGAGATGAAATGAAAGACCTACAGTTTAACGTGGGATCCGAACCACGGTGGTAGGCCTGGCATTCCTCACATTCACAAGTTGTGATTAATACACGTCTTGTCAGAGGTGAGGGAAGGGTTTGGCAATCAGATAAATCTATGCCGGGACCGAGGATTGAACCCCGGACCCCCAGCACAGAATTCTGACACCTTACCCAAATACCACCAGGTCACCTACCAATTATTATACATATATATTTTAAAAAGGTCTATGATTAAGATAAAATAAATTATATAAAATTTTAATTCTGGTTGAGATACCCAACAAACTTGTCAAGCTAATTGAGGTATGTTTGAATGATACGCGTGACAGGGTAAGGGTTGGATATCACTTATCAGACATTTTTGAAACACATAATGGATTTAAATAAGAATATCACTTTCCCCAATTACTTTTTAATCTAGCCTTAGAGTATGTTACTAAGGTAATGCAAGAGATTAGGGAAGGGTTGGCATTAAACGGAACATTGCAGCTATTAGGATACGCAGATGATTTAGATTGATTGGGCAATAGTAAGGAAGCTGTTGCAAGAAGGTGACCTGGTGGTTTAGGGGTAAGGTGTCAGACTTCTGTGCTGAAGGACCGAGGTTCAATACTTGGTCCCAGCACAGATTTATCTGATTGCCAAACCCTTCCTTCACCTCTGACAAGACGTGTATTAATCACAACTTGTGAATGTGTGGGAATGCTAGGCCTCCACCGTGGTTCGGATTCCACGTTAAACTGTAGGTCCTCCATTTCATCTTACAAGTGCGTATAACCCGAACGGGTAGTAGACGCGGTGCTAATATTAATAATGTTGCAAGAAATGCAGATATTTTACTAGAAGATTGTAATTAAAAATTTTAGAAGTGAACGCTGAAAAGACCAAGTATTTGTTCACACAGAGAACACAGATTGGGGATGACAATTTTGAGATTACTACGAACAAGATATTATTTGGCAGGGTTAATGAGTTTAAATATCTAGGAACAGTTTTAACAAGCATTAACGATATTAGATTGTAAATTAGGTAAAGAATACAGTCCATAAATGCATGTTATTACTTGGTCAGTAAGTTGTTGACATCTCGCCTGCTGTCAAGGAATGTAAAACTCGGAATATACAAAACAATAATGTTACCGGTTGTTCTTTATGGATGTGAAACGTGGTCTCTAAAACAAATTTAGGATGTCCGAAAACAAGGTACTTAGGAAGATATTTGTTACAAAAAGGGATGAGGATGCTAGTGAGTGGGGAAGGTTACATAATGATGAGTTACATACTCGGTTCTCATCAAAAGACATTGTTAGGATAATCAAGTCTCATAGATTATGGTGGGCAGGACATGCAGTGCGAATGGTAGATTCTAGAACTTTGGTCAGGGTACTGTCTGGTGAAAATGGGAAGATACCATTGGAAGGACCTAGACGTAGATGGGAGGATAACATTAGAATGGACCTGCAAGAGATAGGGTGTAATGAAGTGGACTGGATAGAACTAGCTCAGGATAGGGATAGGCTGTAATGAGGTGGTCTGGATAGAACTAGCTCAAGATAGAGATAGGGTGTAATGAGGTGGACTGGACAGAGCTAGCTCAAGACAGGGATAGGGTGTAATGAGGTGGACTGGATAGAACTATCTCAAGATAGGGATAAAGTGTAATGAGTGGACTGGATAGAGCTATCTCAGATAGGGATAGGCTGTAATGAGGTGGACTGGATAGAACTATCTCAAGATAGGGATAGGCTGTAATGAGGTGGACTGGATAGAACTAGCTCAAGATAGAGATAGGGTGTAATGAGGTGGACTGGATAGAACTAGCTAAAGATAGGGATAGGTGGCGTACTGTGTGTATCGTTGGATTTTACGGTGACGTGGAGGATCGGTGTTCGAATCCGGTCCTGATGTTATGAGTTTTTCATCTCTATCCCTTCTGTGTAAATAAAGGGGCATTGCACACGGGTAGTAAAACGCGTTACGAAAGTGGCCATTAGAGTCATAAACACAACTAAAAGCAATTAGATCCAAGAAATAAAACAAAACAAATATAAATAAAGGAAATCTCAGTAAATTTATTGGTTTTGGCTGCGTGAAGTGTTAGGATGGAAAGCATTAATAAACAATGGAATCAGAAGTGATGTGAGTAAAGAGGGTAACTATAAATTCCCTCGCAATTGATTAACTTTTTAGCCGTATATTTCTAACGGTTATTTATTTAAGGTGAGGATGTATGGGATGCAAGAGACATCCATTTTTTTTTTGTAATTTTTTATAGCAAAACATTTTTTATCTACAATAAATAAAATATTGCTTAAATAGAAACACTTCAATTTTCTTCAAATGGTGACCTCAACAGCTGTTGAACATCTGTCATGAGCATAGCAGCATCAGATGACAAACTTTTTAAATGATATGAAAAAGTTGTCATTAAATTCCAAGACACCCTAGATGGATAATATTATTATTACTACTATTAGCACCGCGTCTTACTACCCGTTCGGTTTGTACGCACTTACGCTAATGTGTAATGGTAGGGTGATCGTGAGATGAAATGGAGGACCTACAGTTTAACGTGGGATCTGAACCACGGTGGTAGGCCTGGCATTCCTCACATTCACAAGTTGTGATTGATACACGTCTTGTCAGAGGTGAAGGAAGGGTTTGGCAATCAGATAAATCTGTGTTGGGACCGAGGATTGAACCCCGGACCCCCAGCACATAAATCCGACACCTTACCCATAGACCGCCAGGTCACCTAGATGGATATTCAAGAACTGTCAATATCATCATTTAGACGAGGCCGTAGTGGCGCATGATTATGCAAAACCTTTCGGACGCAGTTTCTCTTTTGATTCGTATTCATGACACCTTAAACAATGGAAAAAAAACACAGGTTGCCGCTAACTCTTGTGGTCAAGCTACCCTTGCGCCGCCATTAAAGATGGCGGACGGGCCTGGTCTTATTGACGTCATTATTTCAGTAACCGCTCATCCGATTTCAATAATTCTTTTTTTACCAAGAAGATCATAAAATTTTTTTTAAAACTTATTACAATATATTTTTGGTTATCTCCTTTTGTTATCCTGTAAAAATGCAAAAATCGTTAATTTTAGGTAAAAAAGTAAAATGTATCCATACTTTAAGCGGAATTACTCACTTTGCGTGAATATTTAAGCTGCACTGATTATGACCAATGTGATTAAGTTTCCTTAGAATACAAGGATGAGATATTATAAACTCCTCAACGTAGCGTAAGACTTTACTCTGACATTTCAAAAAAAAAAAAAATCTTAGCACCTGTCTTACTACCCTTTCGGGTTATACGACTATATACTAATCACGCCAATGAACTGAGGATGGGTACGGTTGAATTTAGAGGTGGTGTACCCACATTTGAGTAGAGGAAAAGTGGTAAAACCATTACGGAAAATAACCGCTCTCAGTACGCTGGACCTAGATTCGAACCACAACGTTCCCATCCAATGGGTCAGTCTATTGTGAGACTGACGCCTTGGACTAGACGGCCACCGAATAGGTTAACCCCAAAATAGTTTACTGCTATTTAAAAATGCGTTTCTTTTATTATTTTTATGGATCATCAGCATTTTTGTTGTTGTTGTTGTTGTTGTTGTAAATACGTTTTATTTCATTTCTGTTTTTTTTTATCTAGGCCTACATTTAAACTTTAATATATTTCTGTACTTCTTTAAAACATTTAAAAATATTTAGCTTAGCTTTCATTTTATTACTATATTGTACTGATGCGTGTATTTTTAATATATTTATTTCTTCTCTTATTTTATGTTATCCATTTTTTTTAGTTCATTTTATTTTCATAGAATATTTCTTTTATCAGCTTTTTTTTTTCCTTTTAACTAAACTTTTATCTTCAGTTAATTAACAACGCATTGCCTTTAAACTGTTAACCACG
This sequence comes from Timema podura, assembly GCA_033556935.1. NCBI lineage: Eukaryota > Metazoa > Arthropoda > Insecta > Phasmatodea > Timematidae > Timema > Timema podura. The sequence continues at coordinate 4,878,842 of JAVRXN010000007.1, forward strand.
AAATCATACGCCCGTAAAATGTCCTGTGCTCCCCCCCACCCCCCCCCCCCCAGCCATCTTTTAAAGCCCTTCTTGTTTTATGTCTAACCAGCATTAAAAGTTATACTGTCTAAATCAGCCAAGAAACATAATACAGCCTCCCAGGTTCCGCCTTTAGTATGCGGACCGCTCATAAGTGTCGCCGGCTTTCTAATTTACTACCGCTATCTAATCCTGTTTTATACCAACGGATTGTCGTTGGGTGGATTAGGGCTGTGGAATGCTATAAAACATTTTCGGTAATCTCGATCAAATGGTCTCTTTTGCACAATAGGCGTTTCCACCGATTTTTTTTTACGTCGTTTCGTAAACGAGAATGCAAATCATTTCTATGGGGGGGGGGGGGGGATTTCCTCTATCCATTATTCGTTTATATACTGTACCTATATAAAGATTAAATTAAAAGCTGCTCAAAACGGATGTATCGTCATAATAAATATTCATGCATTGAAATCAATCAAAGAGATATTTGATTTTTTTTTAAATTCTGGTCTCTTGAAGCTTCCTTCAAATTGGTTCCAAAAAAAATTGTTCTGAAAATAAATTTAAGGTATTAAAACAGTGGTTAGTGTTGCAAAAAGATGTTGTAGATTTACTCTTGCTGTCCTGATTTATTGAGAGAATGTAATATGATTTCCAAGAAAGTCTATTTTGGTTTAATTAAATAATATTCGGTTATATACGCCTCGATAATCGGCGTGTGTGGGATATTTTGAAGAGTTGTGTCGTTCTAGTCGTATATATTAATGCAACAGTAAAAGTTAGAAGTACATTATATATAACATTTAAAATACGATTATTTCCGCCATTTCATCTCACAATCACCCTACCATTACACATTAGCGTAAGTGCGTATAACCCGAACTTAGTAAGACGCATTGCTGATAGTAATAATAATAATAATTATTATTATTAATATTATTATTAAAATATTAATTTGTAGAGCCTTGTATAACTTTAAATCTTAAGCGTGAATATATCAAATATTTACAATTTTTTTTATAATAGTGGTATTAATTTAACTATTTTATTTTTACACGTTCATTAACTCCATAATGAACATATATTTCAAATTAATCCCTTAATTTTATTTTGTTGCTATTAAAAAAAGAAGACAGTATTGAAAATTTCGTCAAGTATTTATGTTTGAAAATAATTATTTGATAAAATCTTTAAGACTCAGTCTTGGTGCCAGTCGATTGAGAAATTATATTACTAAGTAATATTTGTTTTTATAAAATAGCCAGCTGTACATTTGAGCCGTAGTCCAGTGATAAAGCTAACTCTTCCCTCCTTTATCGTCTAGAAAAGATGGGAATGTACAGTACATCGTAAAAAAGTAAAATCAATTAACTTTTAATATTTGATAGCTGCCTCCAAACGCAGCTGCGATATTATTTCTTCTTCTTTTTTTGTGGAATTTTACATAAATAAGGATGAACAAAATATTAATAAAACACCAGAATTAATTAAAATGAGAAAATATACTATTAAAAACCAAATGTTTACACGAAGGAAAAAAAAAAGTTATGTTTATTTTATGGAAGGTATGCGCGTATGTTATAAAACCGTAAATGTTTTTTTAGTATCATTTGAAATCACTTTCTTTTTACGACTAGAAACTAGAAGCGCTTCAAGCATTTTAATGTTCTTACGATAATTTCAAATATACAGATTTTTTCCCCCTCGGTTGTATAAACAATATATAGGCCTATTATTTAAGTTAATAACAAAAAACTATGTTGAGGAAACTTTGTTGTTTGTTTTATGTTATTTTAATAGTTCGCTAGAGAGCCAGAAATAATGTATACCATACAGTTAGTACAATTATTTAATGTAAGCGAATAGGATGATGAAGACGAATGAAACTTTTACTAGAATTGCAATTTAATTAATGTGAAGAGCTTTAAGTAAAACTCAGAATATACAAAAACAATCACTTTACCGGTTGTTCTCTATGGGAGTGTAGCTTGGTTTCTTACCTTACATGAAGAAAACAAATTTAGATTTTCGAAAACAAAATGCTTAGGAAGATAGTTTGGTCTAAACAGGGATTAGGTTACTGGGGAATGGAAGAGGTTACATAATGATGATTTAAATACCATTTACTCATTATAAGATATTGTTGGGATATTAAAGTCTCGTAGATTACGGTAGGTAAGACATGCAGAGTGAATAGGAGAATTTAGAACTTTGTTCAGGGTATGACTGGAAACACAATGGGAAGCACCATTGGGAAGATCTAGATCGGATGGGAGGATAACATTAGAATGGACCTGAAAGAATAAGGTGTAATGAGGTGGACTGGATAGAACTAGCTCAAGATAGAGATAGGGTGTAATGAGGTGAACTGGCTATAACTAGCTCAAGAGAGGAAAAGTTGGTGTACTTTTGTAAGTGCGGCAATGAAATTTCGAGTTACTAATTCCATAGAGTAAGTAAAGAACTTTAACAGAAACAAATAAAATAAAACGTCACTAATGCACCCAGTCAAATATTGAACATCAACTATTTGGGCGAGAGTCCGTGACACTAGTCGTAAATACCAACGTTAATGAGTCAAACTTTGTTGCGGACACTGTGTATACATTACTGTCTAACATGGTTTATGAAGAGTTATGCAAGTGAATATAAACTGAGATTGTTTCCAAATTTAAATGATTAGTATAAACATTACGTTAGCTCAATACTTTATAAACAGATTTTACAATTTAGCTGTGTTCTAAAGGAGTTCTACATGAATGCAGATTTTGATCTGAATCGATTAAAATAAATTATTTTCTTAATTATGGATTTTTTTTAACCATTACCTAAAATTTAAAATTAATTATTTATTCCTATTTGTATCGTAGGACTTCTTTTAGGTTTCAATATGAACAAAACTATTATAAAACGACCAAATTATTTATTCTGTCAGTACGTTGGAGCCCCTGCGCCTATAGAGCACAAGTGCGGTAACTACTTAAGGCGACTGGCCCTTCTTTTCATTTGGCGTGGAAATGCAAAGCCATGGGAACAAACGGTTATCTTCAATAATTTTTATTGTTTTGCAATTTTCTTTTCGGAAACGGTTTGTTCAAGAATAGAAGCATGTTGATTAAGTTTTACTTTCTATATATACGCCTCCTCTATAATTTTAACAGTGATCAAATATCGACAAATTGATATTTTTCAATAGAAAACTGTCTGCTTGATTACAAAAAATAAGAAAATGTAACAATTAATAAACATCGATACATTATCTTAGAAGAGGTTTTGAAAATATCAACACAAAGTGTCAAGAGGCGTACTGTCATATGCAATCACATGTTACATTAGAGAGGAATGCTCGTGCAGTCACACTAGAGCCGGTTCCAATCCTATCCCATACGAGCCCTAAAATAGAAAACGGTAATCGATGAGTTGTAAACAGATTACAGCGGCCCTGTGTAGCTTTCGGGCAGATGATGTTCACTTTCTTTTTAAAAGCGACTGCGTAACTTTAAAAATAATTACTTTCAATAAGAACAGACTCTGTGTGTGTGTGTGTGTGTGTGTGTGTGTGTATCATAAGGAAGGGGTAGGCCATGTGAGATGTGGCTAAATGTTGTAGACGAATGTGTGAAAAAAATAAACATTAAGAGGTTTTTTTTTAAAAAAGGACATATTATATGACTCGATGTATGGATGTCGTTGAAGCGAAGGGAGTATGCAAGGACAGGGAAGTGTGGAGAAAGTTAGCGAGGATGGATTAAGTACGAAGCTGTTGTTTGAGAAGGGAACGTTGTGATTATATATGTATATCTGTATGTATAATAAGAAATATCTTCTCTAATATATTTCCTGAAATAGCTCTACTTTCATCTTTGATGTCCCCAGTTCAATTCTCTGCCTGGTTTATTTACTGTTCGTTTCATTGGTGAGGGCATGGCTCTCTGGAAATGAATGAGTGCGTCAAGAGGTCTAGACAGGGAGACTCCATTAACCGGGATAGCGTGTTTGCACCAATCTTGGAAGTTCCAATAGGTGGGACTTCCAAAGATGAGTAAGCCCATTCCTTGAGTTAAGAAATTTTGTGCGGTGTCTACGTCGTCCAAGGTAGATTTCGAGGGAATGGCAATAACTGTTACTCATGAAACGTCATCAGACACTTCTTTACGGTATGATTCCTCAGAGTAAGATGTAATACAGATTTTTATCTCTCAAGAAAAAATCTTTCGACCCCGGCTGGGTTTGAACCCACGAACATTGAGTCTTGAGGCGAGTACTTTACCAAAATACCACCGCGATCAACCTGGAAGATAGAATTTTGAAGTAAATTTACCCTTATATTCGTGGCGTAAGGATGGGAAAACCTTTAGGGAAAAGCTTCCTCAGTACACCCGATCAGGATTCGAACCCTGATCTCCCGAGAATTCAATATGACACGATATTGAAGCGTTTTTACCATTTGAACACCGGTATAGGGGTAAAGTGTTTATATTTGAAGTATTTATGCGCATGGACAGTTAAAGTCGAGTTCATTCCTAGAAACACCTCTCAGAAGACGCTGGTAGCGAGCAAACTGAGCGTAGAGGGTTATTTTAAAGTAAATAACAACAAGAATAGTAACGTTAAGACGTCGTTTATTTGTGTGTAGCGTGTAATGGCTTTGCCCCCCCCCCCCCCCCCCCCCCCCCAAGTCAAGATTGCCGTCCTCTGAATGCTTCTCCGTTAATTGGACGCCGGTCGTCCGCAGACGCCGGGTCGGATAATGGTAGCAGATAATGTACCCCTGTTAATACTACCCCTCCAGACCGTGCTCCATGCAACAACCCCTTTGGGATGGTGTACTTTTAACTAAGGTTATGTCCCACCGCTTGATTTGTGTTTATTTAAGTGAATAAAAAAAACACAGTAAGACCCCCGTGTTAGACCGAACCCCGGTAGTCCAAAGTTCCGGATAATCTGACCACACTTATCGGAAAACGGGGAAAATAATCAAGTCAAATTAAATATATTTTATTGGTTAAACAGAGAATCGTAAGAAAGAGTTTTAATAAATACTTAATATTTACATGTTGTAGTCAACACAATGGTTTACTTGTAACTAAAATAATTACAGTAGGGGGGCCTACACATTACGTGCTATACATGAATTAAATAAATAAAAATGTGATTAAACTCATTGAACTCTACTTTAACATTTGTGAAAATACACTCGATACCTAGATTCTCCCGCTTGATCTGAGTTTTCGCTAATTCGAACAAGCTTGGTCTCAATTAGTTCGGTTTAACGAGGTCCCAATTAGTTCGGATTAACGAGGTCCCAATTAGTTCGGATTAACGAGGTCCCAATTAGTTCGGATTAACGAGGTCTCAAATAGTTCGGATTAACGAGGTCCCAATTAGTTCGGATTAACGAGGTCCCAATTAGTTCGGATTAGTGAGGTCCCAATTAGTTCGGATTAACGAGGTCCCAATTAGTTCGGATTAACGAGGTCCCAATTAGTTCGGACTAACGAGGTCCCAATTAGTTCGGACTAACGAGGTCCCAATTAGTTCCGATTAACGAGGTCATAGTATTCACATTTAAGTAAAGAAGTATACGCTTGTAAGTAAAAGCCATAACTTAATTTTAGGTTAATGGGACCTCACTTTTAGTGGGTAGTATTTTTGTTTGTTTTTTTAGAATCTTTACTAGTTTCTAGGAATTATTTACTTAAAAATACGTATTTGCTTCAGACAGGCACAGATCGCGATGCCTCTCTTGTAATCAGCGTTGTATTCTTCATTTTAATATCCTAGGTCTACTAAGGAAACATTTTTCAAGTGATTCATGCAGAAAATTATAATAATTATTTAGTTGTTTGTCGAGGATGTGTAATACCGCACAGCACACTATTATTTTAGGTATATTTTTACTTGCTACTTTGACAATGTAAGGAAGTGTCGTACATGGCTTACTTTGTACCCATTGTCACAGTTGCAGCAGAAACATGGACATTGGATGTAAGAGAGACTAGGAAAGTGGAGGACATGGGAATGAAGTTTGTTAGGAGCGTATTAGCTGTCACGAGGAGAAACAAGATTAGGAATGACGTTTGTGAGGAGCATCTTAGCTGTCACGAGGAGAAACAAGATTAGAAATGAAGTTTGTTAGGAGCGTGTTAGCTGTCACGAGGTGAAACAAGATTAGAAATGAAGTTTGTTAGGAGCGTGTTAGCTGTCACGAGGTGAAACAAGATTAGAAATGAAGTTTGTTAGGAGCGTGTTAGCTGTCACGAGGTGAAACAAGATTAGAAATGAAGTTTGTTAGGAGCGTGTTAGCTGTCACGAGGTGAAACAAGATTAGGAATGAAGTTATCCGGGAAATAGTTGGAGTACATGAGATAGTAGAGGAGGCAAGACTGAGATGGTATGGTCATGTCATGAGGATGTTGGAGTACATGAAATAGTAGAGGAGGCAAGACTGAGATGGTATGGGCATGTAATGAGGATGTTGGAGTACATGAGATAGTAGAGGAAGCAAGACTGAGATGGTATGGGCATGTAGTGAGGATGGAAAAAGAGAGAATGTCAAAGAAAATGATTAAAATGAAGTATGTAGGGAAAATACAGCAAGGGAGGTCAAGAAATATATGGAAGGAGCAGATAACAGAAAGTGTTCAAGTGAGATGAGAGGAATGAAAGCAATTAAAGGAGGAAGAGTGGTGGAAGGATAGAGGAAGATGGAGGCATTTTACTAAACTGACCCAGCCACAGGCTGGAAACTGTTAACTTTAACAGAAGGGATGAGTCCGAGAAAACGCATTTTTAGTTTTCCAAATACTATTTCTTTTATGACCCTTTCTTTTGAATGTTGTTGGTCGGAATGCTTCCCCTTTCTGTTTGTAGGATGTTTGTATGGAGTCAGACGCCAAAGAAATATTCCATACCAACTACCACCAAGCAGACAAATCAATTCATTAAACTGCAATGGTGTTTCATTAACTTTGCCATAAAATACTTTACAAGTCCGATTTACTTTCAATTAATAAATCACTGCTGCAAGCAGTTTAAAGTAAAATTTCATTATAGTTTTAAAATTGTCGTCATCTTAATTGTTTGAAGAAGGTCTCTTATTTATTGATTTATAACTAATTATTTTCTAACTATTACGACAGTGACTCACGCAATTTAGAATAATCTGTCGAATGTAAAATAATGGAAATGAAGAGAAAAATGTTGGGTTTTTTTTTCCCCAGTCGTAATCTCTAGTAACTATTCGATCACTCACTTTCAATCGGTACTCCCAAAGCATTCCCTTCGCCTCGTCTAAGGCAAAGTGTTCTGAAAATACCAAGTGTCAACACGACGGGATCTAATCCAGATAACCTGTAAAAACAGAGACCAAATGGTCAATCTAATGCGTGGAAGGGAGGGGGTAGACACTCCGTGGATTGGATGGCGTGTTTATAGAGACTACGAGAGGTCGGAGGAGGCAGGCAAGAAGGAGGAGGAGGAGGAGAATCAATTTCCTGAGGAAGAAAAAGAAGGAGAGGTAAAAGTAGTGGGTTGTGTGCAAACACTAGAGAAACCAGGTGGAGGCTATTTTTAACGACTCATTTCCGTTTTCCATTTGCGGAGCGTCGATGTCGCTTAACCCCCCCTTCCACCTTTTCCCCCCCTCTCCCTCTCCCCCTCCCCCCCCCCTGTGCGCGCAATGGACGACGGGTGCCAAAGAGCTTTTCGGACCGGAACATAGGAGGAAGTAATTCATTCTTTCCTTACCTCTCCTTTTTATTTTGTTCGTTTCTGCTTTTTTTCTTTTATTCTTACGTTTTATTCTTTAAGTTTTTTTTTTCCCCCCGTCGTCCATCCTACCGTAAGTTCTTAAGACTTCAGATACACCTTCTTCAAGATCGCTTTATTCGAAGAGTTGAGAGCAAGATAGGGTTATGTTCTCGTTATAAAAAAGTTTCAAGTTCTATATATTGATGATCTTGGTGCTTGTGCAGATTTAGAAAAAAAAATACAATTGGGGGGGGGGGGGAAGCTTTTTATCCCTTGTCTTCCGGATTTACGTGACTACACTTTACCGATCGAGTTATCCGGAATTTCATCTTAAATGGTGTGGTGTTCAAATATATCTTTTTTTAAACGCATTGGCGGTGGCATGGTCTAACGCGTCACTGTCGTCTTGATATGTCTTTTTAGTATATCATTGCGTTGCAGATTAATAACTTCCAACTACTCTCGCATTATACTAGACTGCCGGTGAAGGGTAGATATAAGTTCGAATCTCGGTCGGGTGTACTGAAGACAGTATTTCCAAAATCGTGTTCCGTTTTCCCTCCACGCAAATTTGTGTACATTTCCTATAAATATAACTTCCCTAATCCTTAAAAACATTAGCGTAATTATTATTATTATTATTATTATTACTAGCACCGCGTCTTACTACCAGTTCGGGTTGTACGCACTTACGCTAATGTGTAATGGTAGGGTGATTGTGAGATGAAATGGAGGACCTACAGTTTAACGTGGGATCCGAACCACGGTGGTAGGCCTGGCATTCCATACATTCACAAGTTGTGATTAATACACGTCTTGTCAGAGGTGAAGGACGGGTTTGGCAATCAGACGTAATTAGTACATAAGCGTATAACTCGAACGGGAATTAAGACGCGGTGCTTAAAAAATCCTTCCAACTGGAGGCTTCTCGATAGCACATTTAAATGGATCTTGAATATATATTTCTTGCCTTTGCACTTATATCAAGGTCAGAAAAGAGCTGATGGAACTGCAGCTTGAGGTCAGAAAGGATATGTTGTGTAAATCATGTGTGAGAGTGGAGATCTCTCTTCTTGTACGGAGCTCGTGGAATCACAGACATTGTCAGGTTGGCAATGTGATGGTGAGAGGCGTCGTGACATTGTCAGGTTGGCAATGTGACGGTGAGAGGCGTCGTGACATTGTCAGGTTGGCAATGTGACGGTGAGAGGCGTCGTGACATTGTCAGGTTGGCAATGTGACGGTGAGAGGCGTCGTGACATTGTCAGGTTGGCAATGTGACGGTGAGAGGCGTCGTGACATTGTCAGGTTGGCAATGTGACGGTGAGAGGCGTCGTGACATTGTCAGGTTGGCAATGTGACGGTGAGAGGCGTCGTGACATTGTCAGGTTGGCAATGGGACGGTGAGAGGCGTCGTGACATTGTCAGGTTGGCAATGGGACGGTGAGAGGCGTCGTGACATTGTCAGGTTGGCAATATGACGGTGAGAGGCGTCGTTGGCAGCGCGCGTCGACGAGAGAGCAATAAACGGCCACTGCCGCAACTACACAAATGAATAGGCATGGCTGCGTCACAATTAACACTGTTCTTCTTCTTCTTCATCTTCCAGTTAGGTTTGCGCCTGTCAGTTAACCAACATCCTCCTCCAGTTCAGTCTTTCGGTCATTGCACTTTGCCTCTCTCAGCTGCCGAACGTTTGACATTCTTCTCCTCTTGATGACTCCCTCCACGCCATCTTTCTCGGTCTTACTCTTGGTCTCTTACCTCCATTCTCCCACCTCCAACCCTGCACAGAAACTCTTTCTCCTTCTGACCTCTCAACATGTGCTAACCATCTTAGCTGGGCAGTTTCAATCACTACTCTATAAATACTTAAAAAGTAATTTCACGATTAAGTCGTAATATTTATTTTTAAATCATCCTTATCTCTCTGGTCGTACAATAACAGGCTGCGGGTCAAATCTGGCCCGCGGGCTGTAGTTTGCTGACCTCTGGTCTAGGGCATAGCTTTGGCAATATACTTAAAAATCGATTAAGGGATATTATGCTGTGAATCCTGTTTGGTATGGATTTTTCATTCGTGGTTTCCCACTCTTCATCCATGAAAACGGGGTGTATTTCCTCTAAATTCTAACTTAATCATCCATACATCATTGGTGTAAACATGCAGATATCCTGAGTAGGTAGTAGGACGCAGTAAAAATATATGATAAGAAAAGACTATCACTAGTTTGCGCATGCGTACATTGTTTTGCCAATGAGCACTTGCAACAGTTCCATAACTCCTTGGAACGGTGCTACATTTCACGACCAAGTTTTTTTTTAAATAGGTATCCTTATCCGAAAACTAGAAAATTTACAATATCTACGTTCATAAATTCATACGTCTAGTCATGTGATCTGCAACTGTTATCTTTGATATATACTTAAAAACACTAAAAATACAGTAAAATGTTAAAAAATATTGTATTTTATAAAAGACCCTTGATTGGACCGTAGTTCAATGCCTCCTTGCCTCAGAAAGGCGTCTCATTACTCCTTTTCGACGTAAATCACGTGGAGGTTCGGCTTTTAACCTCTGACGTCCGTGTTTCATGACCTGACCTAGCATTCCCTGCGACCGGCAGTTATAAGACTTCTTTACTGTTTTCACCCATCTAGAGAGAAAAAAAACAAGGCTATATATAACCCTGCCGTGTCCGAGAGCGGTAAAGGTTCGGTCTTTATCAGTGCCCTTCTTCCCCCTTAAGTGTTTTCGGGAGATTCTTGTTTGAATCCAGGCTAGAGACTTCAAATGAAGATTTTTATCGGATGTTAAAGTGTCTTCAACCCCGATCAGGCGGTCACATGCTAAATTTAAAGTTTCTATCTCATCTGGAAGTGGTAAACATTAATGTCAGTGAGTGAGTGAGTCAGCCATATGGCTTTATAGTAGTATATAATTGATATTGTAGTGTGTATGATACGGGATATTTGAAAAAGATAAAATAATTTCCTGTTTGTAAAGTCAATACATACACAATCATATAAATACACTTTTAATTCCTTCAAGAATCTAGATGGATACGTATTACACTCTAGATTCGGCCTACACATGGGAAATAATAATACAAAAAAACTAGGCTTATTAATATTAATCGCTGTACTAAAAATTTGTGGAGCGCTTTTTCGTCCAGTGGACGGTGAAACATTATAAAACAGTCTCTCAGCTCATAATTGAAATTCTTTCTTTTGTTACAGAATGTCCTTTTCTACCCCACGAAACATTCCTCACACAAACATATTTTATTTAGAAAGTAAAGTAAAAACACGTTTAGAAAAAAAAAAACAGTAGGTTTGTATTGGTTTGTTTAACTTCCATTTTTACACCGTGATGCCTTTTTTTTTATGTATAAAAAGATGACGACAACAAAAACAACTTATGCCTTTCTGCGAAAAGAGAGAAAATAAACCACCTGTGATTCGAATTTTTAGTAAAATCATGTTTCATATCTGCTCTACGAAAACCATCATTGGCGCGGAGGAAACTTTTTTTTAACCCAGGTGTAATTTATTGATTTTAGAGTGTAGAGAGAAATATATTTTTAATAATTCAAATTCAGGGCAAAGGAAAAAAAATCAGCAAAAATAATTTTTATGTGACTGCCCGCACCAATGAACACGTGAACAATTCAGTGTTAGTTTATCTAACTCTTACTGAACATCTATTGAAATTCATTTCAGGACCAATTCCAAACTCTCTTTTATTTAAGTATTTAACATTATTATATATTATTTTATAAGTTAAGACTTAAATAAGTTAATTAGAAAGCATATATAAATTAATTTATAAACCCAACAGTTAACATAATTTTATAATATTATAGTTTTATATAAATGTTCATATCTTAAACTATGTTTCTTAGTCAAAATTATATTTAAATTATACATTTTTGTGCTTGGTAATTTCAGTTAATATATCTACCATTATATTAACTGTTTGATTTATAAATTAATTTATATATTTTTCCTAATCAATTTATCTAAGTCTTAACTTATATTATAACCTCTCCTTACTTTCAACCATTTTTAGAATGTTTTCTAAAATGTTTTATTTATTTATTTGAGGTATTTAACGTGCAATTTCTGAACCGCCTGATTATATCACCACACATAACTTACTTCTATCCCGCTTCGGTGGCCGCATGGTCTAAGGCGCTACTCTCGCAGTAGACTATATTGCCGATGACGGGGAGATCAAGGTTCGAATCTCGGTTAGGTGTATTGAGGGTGGTGTTTTCCTAAATGATTTTACCATCTTTCTCCATATATAAATGCGGGTGCAATTCCTCTATATTTAAAAAAAATTCCTAATCCCTAACATATTAGTGTAATTAGTACATACGTGTATAACCCGAAACATTCTGAAAATGGATTAATTGGTGTTTTTATAGTTCATACTACTCAGAAAGAAAGGGGCACACCTCAAAAATTCGAATGTGCATTAAAAACTAATGGTGTACCCGTTATTAACATGGAGAATCTATAAAGTAATTTGTTCTTTTATACAGGGTGGGGCCGAAACGATTAGACGATTAGTAACTTGAAAATTAACACCTTTACTGAAAAGTAAATATTCTCTAGCTAAATAAAAGCAAACTCCATAAGATAATGTCACTCAGGAGAGCTCCCCCGGACATCAGACAAACCTCAGCCCTTTGCACATCACTTTCCTCAGCATGGATGGTTTTTATTGTTTTCCCCCACCCTAAAGTATATATCACCAGGAAAAGTAACCAAATTTTAAATTATTATAAATATTAATTTTTTATTGTTTCAAATTTGTGTTATAAATAGTGAAAAAATATGCTTACTAAACAGAATATCAAAATACAGATTATAATCTGAATATGTCTGTGTGCTAAAAGCTGGAATTTCTTTTGAAGATTAACCCCTTGACTGGCCATTTAACTTGGCTATGTTATACAACAGGATTACCATTTAAATTGATCTCACAATAATGTATGCATAAGATAAGTTTAAGCTATAACTTCTATATACACAATATTATTTTGCACCCACGATTATATTGGTGCTAATTAAAATAATAAAAAAGAAAGAGTAACATAGAATAAATAATTGGTTTTTAAATTTATTTTGTCTACTAAAATTTAAATAGCTACCCTAATTTTACTGATTTTTTTTTAACTTTCTAATTTATCGCAATAAGACTATTATATTAATTTGATAGTGCCTTATAAAAACATTTTTTTAATGTTACATCAATATACCATGCACTTTTTTTTTAATTTAATAAAAATCATGTTTGCATTATGATTAGACAAATTACAAAAAGAAAAAGAAAAAAGGGGATTTGTTTTTAAAGTTAGTGGTCATCACACTCAAATATTTACCCTTAATTTCACATTTTCTTCCCCACATCTAGGGCGCACTATCAAACTCGGGGTATATTTTCTCATCTCTATATTGTTAGCCGTCTCCTTCTCTTTGTTTGTTCAATTCAGAGCCCCCCTCCTCCCCCTAAAACTGTGTCAATAATATCGTCAGTGTGCCCTGCCCTCCCATGTGTGTGTGTGGTGTGTGTTGTGTTTTCCCTCGTATGTCTGGAACGCTGAATAAACTCAATAGCTGTGCAAATATTTGCCAGTCTATCACACCCAAACATCCACTTTGGCTTGCTTTCTATTGCAACCCCCCTCGTCTCCCCCCTCCCCCCCATTATTTCTGAGTCTCTGAAGTGAACATACCGACAGAAAAAAGCCCCTTTTTCGTTCACGAATGATTTGGTTCAAATTGTATTACTTGGGTAAGGCCAGGAATTCACTTACAAACCGAGAACTCTATCGCCTTAAGTTGAAATTGGAAACCGTCACACGTGTGTCTGAGGAAAACATTAGCCTATTATTGGAGAGTCTAGCGCAACAGATTATTAAGGTGGGGTAGTAGGGAACGCGAGAAAAGGCCAGTGGGTTTTTTTTGCAGTTTTTTTTATAGCAAAACATATTTTTGATCAAAAGAAATCAAATATTTCTCCAGTAAAACATAGTGTTTAGTTTATTCACACGTGAATCAACAAGGACTGGTGATATCTTCAAAAACATGCGGCATTAATGAAAACTTTTTAAACTAAAAAAGAAATTTGTCCCTAAATTACAGGACATCTTTGACAGATATTCAACCACTGTTGATACCACCATTTGAAGATAATTTTTTTTTGTAGTGAAGTAATATTTGATTTATTTTGAACGAAAAAAAAGTTTTGCTATTAAAAAAACTGCCAAAAACACTGACATTTTCTTTCTTCCTCTGCGTCCCCACCTGGTGTCATCTTCGATGGTAAATATAAAATGTAACGTACTTTGAAGGTAGTAATTCTCAAGCTTTTGGATTGGAATAGTTAAGGATTCATGCACGTAAATAAGTGTGAAGAAAATTCTATTCAGATCAATTACTTTTTTTATTCAAACCATGCATCTTACCACCCTTTCAGGCTATTCGCATATTTATACTAATTAAATAGGGATGAGGAAGGTTTCTGAATTCGCGTGGAGTGAGTGTGGATAACCATTTTGAAAAAAAAAAAGCCAAGTGGTCCGGGATGGTATTTGGATAACAGGCTAGCTACCTTTAATCAGAAAACCAGACAGAACGAGACGTATGCCTTTGTTAACGTGCCCACAGAATCAGGTTGTACACACCATTTTTTTTAAACAACCATATGAAGGTGAGCTGGTGGTCTAGGGGTAATTTGTGTCAGACTTCTGTGCTGGGGGGTCCGGGGTTCAATCCTCGGTCCCGGCACGGATTTATCTGATTACCAAACCCTTCCTTCACCTCTGACAAGACATGTATTAATCACAACTTGTGAATATGTGGAATGCCAGGCCTCCACCGTGGTTTGGATCCCACGTTAAACTGTAGGTCCTCCATTTCATCTCACAATCACCCTACCATTACACATTAGTGTATGTGCGTATAAACCGAACGGGTAGTAAGACGTGGTACTAATAATAATAATAATAATAATAATAATAATAATGGTAACCATATGATGAAGAGGGTAATACCGTTTTCGATGGTTGAATGTTCTAAGCCAGGGTTGAACAAACGACGACCCGTGCGGGATTAATCGTTTAAATGTGTGGCGTCATGTCCCTCATACATTTCCGAAATTGGTGGATCAAGTCCAAAAATATGTGGCAATGTTTTCATCCTCATACCGACTTACTGTCTTCTCTCTTTTTTAATGAATTTTGAGGAAAAATCTATGAATATATGAATACAATAATTTGGCACACCTTTTTTTTTTTTTCATTTGGCCTTCTTGTAAGTAAGTCTACACATCCCTGGTCTAAAACGTAGACATCACCCTGTATTGCTGATGTAGGAAAAAGTCAGGGCTCAAAATGTCAGTAAGGTGTTTTTTTTCCAAAACTGTTTTCCATTTTTCCTCCACGAAAATGAAGGTACAGTTCCTCTAGATGTAAACTCCCTCATCCCTCCAACACATCAGACACTAGCGTAACTAATCCTACATGTTCCTGTGAACGGGTCGTAGAATAAAATAAAGAGTAGTTACCCACAACAGTGAGAACGTGAGGAATGGACGGAGCTCGAATCCCATCCAAGTGTTTTAAGGAAAGTTTACCTGGGCATGTTTTCTTCCCCTCTCCCTCCAGGCAGTTGCCCATACGTTTCATATAAATTCTAACTTACTTGGTAAAAAAATATATATGCAGACACCCTGTAAGTCTAGTAAGACGCAGTTCGATTTAAAAGGAAGGGTGTAATAATTTTTTTAAATTTATTTTATTATTTAGCACCGCGTCTTACTACCCGTTCGGGCTACACGCTTAAGTACTAATTACATTAATGGATTAGGAACTGGGGAGATTGAATTTAGAGGAAGTGAACTCGCATATGCGTGGAGGGAGAGTGGAAAACCATTTAGGGAAAACCACCCCCAGTTCACCCGATCGAGATTCGAACCTCGATCTCCCCGTCCTCGGTGGTCTAGCTCAACACGACTGGCGCGTTAGCCAACTAAGCCACCGAGGCGGGTTAGTAAAAGTTAATTTACAACATTGTTGCACGTTTACTATTTTCGATATTTCATACAGCTTGAACAAAGTGAGAAAATAAGGGTGCCAAAAAAAACTACTAAACTATTTGATTCAAATTCCACAAAGTAAAATAATTGTAATCATAATAATATTCTATGTATCTATTGGATTTTTAATAAAAAAATAAAAGTAGATCAGTGTTCCATACAACATGAAATTAATAATATCTGTAAACTTGTCTAGACGGTTTAATTAGTTACGTTACATTGCAGCGAAACTATTTCAAACAAGTAATTAAAATCCGTTTTTTAATTCATTTCAGCATAAAGCCAAGGGCTATTTTCAGTAATGTTAATATAATTGATGGTTGGGTAGCAATAAAATTCTACTAACAAATCCAATAATATTATTTATTGGAGGTAGAAAAATTGTATTTGAGTTTTTGGTTTGTCTGCGTGCTAACAACCGATGAACACATTTTCAAATAGACAAAACAATAAAACCCCATACCTATAAGTAAAGGGAATTATTCCCAAATTTTCATACGAATGAAATAATACTAAAGCCTAGTTATAATTCACAAAAAATAAATTGAAAAATTAAATAGAATTGGCAAATCTACAAAGTTAAATGCAAATTGAATTTAAGAGCGTGCATCACATTCCAATCAAATCTGTGATACAGTCGGCTAGAAATAGTAAATTTACACCAACACTATTGCACGTGGATCATTCCTGATTAAACATTAATGGGGATAAATACATTATTAAAAAATTAAGTTATATCTTGATAAAAACTGCATTAAAAAGGCTGTTTTTGGCCATTTTAGAATGGCTTCACAGATAAGCACTGTCCACAAATCTTCATTCTTTCATAACAGGGACATACTGTAGTTATTAACAAGAAACTTTGTCGCTTTGTCCTCCATCGTCACCGCGGAAAATGTCGCGTAATCATTCAAATACGAATGTACTGCACACATTTCTGTCATATCGTAGGTGTTTTCTTTTACCTTCTACTCCCATAATACCTCGCGCGAGCTGAGTTGGGACTGCTTTGATGAACGCTCTTAATGGGGGAAAAAGAACAGCCTATGCTCTAAAACCAAGTGTTGTGTTTATTATTCCCGGGAGCTGGTTTTGCTCAAATATGTGCAATTTGAACCAGCCGATACCACAAACCTCCCTTGTGCTGCGAAGATCAAAGGACGGACCATTGATGATTGAACATTTATTGGTGACCCGCAGTCATATTTGGTACATTCCTTATTATTTCAATATAATTATACAGTTCCCTGCACACAAAAAACACGTGTTCGCAAGTGGTAATAAAACTTTATTATAGCGATTATTATTATTATTATTATTATTATTATTATTATTATTATTATTATTATTATTATTATTATTATTATTATTATTATTATTATTGGATTCGAAATTTCTAATATAATCCGAATCTTTTCAATATTAAGCTTTGAAACTTCAAATCAAATTCAGATCTTAGGAAGTTTAGGATTTGTATTCAAAATCTCAAAGCCATGATGGTTTCATTTGGTGACAATCGAATTGTTATGTTCACTGTAAAAAGTAAACGCTTTAAAAAGTGTAGATTTTTTTTACTCGTATTCATATTTTAAACAACAATATATTGAACTAATTTTTAGTTATCATTCTACAAAGGAATGTGTATTTTATTGTACTTTTGAATAATAAAATAAAACCATACATAGTACAATTATATTACTTTGTATGTATAGGACGAACAATTATTGGAATATGTGACATTCCAGCTGCCTAGTTTATCTCCCCTATTGTTCTCTCCTTCTATCTGCTTTTCACCTCCCCTCAAGGTACAATCCCACAAATTTCTGCCACATAACATGAATTGTTGGAAATCCACCTGCGCTACTATAGGAACACAGTAAAATGTATATAATTTTCAAATAGTATTGTTAAAAATTGATTGTGAACACTTTTTTTTTATTGACTAAACATATAGACCAAAATATTAATCTAGACTTTTTGATGCATTTAATTAATTTCAAATTAATTGATTTTATTTTATACATTGTTTTTCATTAAATATAGTATAATAACGTAACAATTATCATGTGTGTATGTTACGGGTATGGATAATGTCGAGATAAGCCGGGTGATGTCGATATTATCCAAGTGCAGTGGATAAAGTCAGAAATAGAAAGTAATTTATCTCATTTTAGACCATTATCTGGATAATCTCGACACTAGCCAGTAAGACTTGGACAAAGTTGAATACTATTTGTAAAACTAAGCACATGTGAATACGGATTATATTTTGGTACGTCATTTTGATCTCTGAAATTGAATCATAGCAAATGAACTAATTTTCAAGATGCCTCAATTTGATTCTTTACTTTCCAGTAATCTAAACTAAACATAGACTAAAATCACCTAATATAACCTAACCTAACCTAACCTAGCCTAACCTAACCTAACCTAACCTAGCCTAACCTAACCTCAACCATAAAATTTTCACATTATTCAAGTGCGGGTGGATAATGTCAATATTAACCGGATAAGCTTCAAAAAACATTATTTAATCACCTCTCATTTATTATTATCCACATATTTTGGATAATTTCAACTTTATCTGGATAATATCGACTTTATCCCAATTTAAACTTTATCCGTAGCACAAACATAACATTTTAAAATATTAAATGTATTTTTTCTAGCCTAATTTGTGTATATTTTAATTCGAACAAATAGACTACCAAAACTAAGATATACTACAATAGGTATGGGGATACCTTATTATTTCAACAATTGTTTGAATGGTTCATGTGATTAACCAAATACTTTATTTTATTAAAATTTAAAACAAACCGTGTATGTGATTACAATTTTCCATAAATTTACTGAAGCTATTGTTCACGTTAAGCGCATATCAAATTGGAGGATTAAAATAAAATTGTCCATTTAATTTTAGTATCAGGTCTTACTACCCATCCGGGTTATACGCCTATGTACTAATTACACTAATGGTTGAATTTAGAGGAAATCTACACAGATTTGTGAGGAGGAAAAGTGGGAAGCCCCTTTGTGAATTAAACACTCCGAGTACACCCGGCCGGGAATCGAATCCCGCTATCCCCGTCAGCGATTATTCTGTATTAAACGAGAGTGACGCAAGAGACCATTTGACCACCAATGAGGGTGTAGGCACCTAACACAAATACTTAAGAGTTAAAGTTTCTGTAATAGAGCCATGCATAACCCATAAACACAAAAGTATATATATATATATATTACTGGTATATGTTTAATTTTTGATGAAACGAGTGATTACCACAAAATTTTGTATTTTTAATTAAATTTGATTAAAATTTTAATTTAATTAAAATTTAATATAGTTGTACAGGCTATATATTTATGTTTCCATAATAAAAATGGAAGTGTCTGGAACCGGGTCGAACCCAGCCTTGTGAGGACAAATGAGGAGTTACTTCAATAAACGAGGAGTAGCTCTGGTTTAAAAAACTGAGATTAACAACCAGTGCTGACCACATGACACTCTCTTTCCGCAAATGTTGGCAATATCATCGCTAATGGCGGTGGCCTCTCTATCGGTATAGCTCGCTTGCTCTATCACACCACGGAGTTCATTTTAAGGGAATCCCTTCGGGAATAAATAATATCATAAAATATTTAAACTAGTAATTATTTGAGATAAACTCGAAAATCTATAGTACTAGCAAACCACTCTATTCTCTGTTCACCACCCTGTGCTATACACACTTCAGGATCCGGTCCCGTGGTGTGGTGGTCAGTGCACCTAGTGACGAACCTAAGGGTCCCGGGTTCGATTCCCAACTGGTACCTTGGGTATTTTTTCACTTAAGAGGAACTATCGTAAAGGTCGCCAGGTGTTAGTAAATCAGGCTTAAGTTATGTTTAAGACCCCCACTGGCTCACACCTCTATATTCACTATCATCACTTCATCTAATTGCTGGTATGACGTGTAGACAACCTCCTATGGTGTAGCCTGGGTAACGTTCCGTTCCAACAGAGTGTAGAGTAGTCTACATACAGGGGACCGAATCAGATGTTATGTCCGTCTCAGTCATACGCTTAAAAAACTAAACAAAGACTCAATTCTGGAAAGTTCTTGGTGACGTTCCCTTGACGTTCATTGCTAACAAACTGATGCTTTACTGTAGGTCAACACGTTCGCTTGAAAACAAGAGGAGATCAGAAAAGATTATTATTATTATTATTATTATTATTATTATTATTATTATTATTATTATTATTATTATTATTATTATTATTATTAGCACCGAGTCTTACTACCCGTTCGGGTTGTACGCACTTACGCTAATGTGTAATGGTAGGGTGATTCTGAGGTGAAATGGAGGACCTACAATTTAACATGGAATCCGAACCACGGTGGAGGCCTGGCATTCCACACATTCACAAGTTGTGATTAATACACGTCTTGTCAGAGGTGAAGGAAGGGTTTGGCAATCACATAAATCTGTGCCGGAACCTAGGATTGAACCCCGGACCCTCAGAACAGAAGTATAACACCTTACCCCTGGACCACCAGGTCACCAATATCAGAAAAGAAACCACGTGAAAGGCTCTAAACCAAAAACAAGATTTCAATCTCTTCGGCGATATCTGTTGCGCACAACTTGATGTAACCTCAGCTTTTCTATTTTTTCTGCGCGACAAGATCATCTTGGGAGATTCCAAACAAATTTAAAAACAACGACCGACGTAATCAGTGCGCATGCGGCTACAAAGGGTGATATTAGCAGACAACATTACTTCAACAGTTATGAAATGAATCAAAACAACTCGGTAAATATGCTTTAAATAGACAAAATTATTCCTGGACACGGGAATCGAACCCGATACTTCTGACTTAGTATGCTAATGTTCTAAACACTGCTACCCAGGAATCGTCCCGTAACCAGGGTCATTCTTCACTCATATCTTAAGGTAAGGTCTGTGATGGACGTGTGGAAATCGTCAGCTACGGATGAGTGATCAATGATGAGTTATCAAATAACGCAGCCACCTTCGTCTCGGTCAGACCTTATGTTGCCAAATGTACAACGACAATTATATGAATACGCATATAATATATTTGGTATTTACGGCTATAGACGCATCTAGTTATCGTTAGTTGCTAAACACATGTGTGTCATTCTTGTTACGTTTAGATTTGTTTCACGACACAACACAAACAAATTGAAAACATTCCATCACGATATTAATCTTATATAACATATATTTATCAATTAGAAAATAGTATTACTATTAGCACCACGTCTTACTACCCGTTCGGGTTGTACGCACTTACGCTAATGTGTAATGGTAGGGTGATTGTGAGATGAAATGGAGGACCTACAGTTTAACGTGGGATCCGAACCACGGTGGAGGCCTGGCATTCCACATATTCACAAGTTGTGATTAATACACATCTTGTCAGAGGTGAAGGAAGGGTTTGGCGATCAGATAAATCTGTGCTGGGACCGAGGATAGAACCCCCGACCCCCAGCACAGAGGTCTGGCACCCTACCCCTAGACCACCAAGTCACCTAATTAGAAAATAAAATAATCAGCTGTTTCTAGTATTGTGTTGCAAAGAATCATGGTCGTGAATACATTTCTGCCAACGTGTGAATTGCTGCGCCCCTCACTCTCAATCCTTCTGCCAACGTGTAAATTGCTGCGACCCTCACTCTCAATCCTTCGGCCAACGTGCGAATTGCTGCGACCCTCACTCTCAATCCTCCAGCCAACGTGTGGATTGCTGCGGCCCTCACTCTCAATCCTCCAGCCAACGTGCGAATTGCTGCGCCCCTCACTCTCAATCCTCCGGCCAACGTGCGAATTGCTGCGCCCCTCACTCTCAATTCTTCGGCCAACGTGCGAATTGCTGCGCCCCTCACTCTCAATCCTCCAGCCAACGTGTGAATTGCTGCGCCCCTCATTCTCAATCCTCCGGCCAACGTGCGAATTGCTGCGCCCCTCACTCTCAGTCCTCCGGCCAACGTGCGAATTGCTGCGCCCCTCACTCTCAGTCCTCCGGCCAACGTGCGAATTGCTGCGCCCCTCACTCTCAGTCCTCCGGCCAACGTGCGAATTGCTGCGCCCCTCACTCTCAGTCCTCCGGCCAACGTGCGAATTGCTGCGCCCCTCATTCTCAATCCTCCGGCCAACGTGCGAATTGCTGCGCCCCTCACTCTCAATCCTCCGGCCAACGTGCGAATTGCTGCGCCCCTCACTCTCAATCCTCCGGCCAACGTGCGAATTGCTGCGCCCCTCACTCTCAGTCCTCCGGCCAACGTGCGAATTGCTGCGCCCCTCACTCTCAGTCCTCCGGCCAACGTGCGAATTGCTGCGCCCCTCACTCTCAGTCCTTCAGCCAACGTGCGAATTGCTGTGTCCCTCACTCTCAATCCTCCGGCCAACGTGTGAATTGCTGCGACCCTCACTCTCAATCCTTCGGCCAAAGTGCGAATTGCTGCGCCCCTCACTCTCAATCCTCCGGCCAACGTGCGAATCAAGCTTTGTGCCTCCACACGACACAGTTTTTCTTCTTCGGCTCACAGTTTGTTGTTGATTTTCTTTACAACGCTTTCTTTGTCGGCAGCGGGAACGATCTCTCTTAGTTTTTTCCACCAATAATAGGAATCCTCCTTTTTGGGGTAGGTCATGGTAGTCTTTGGATTTGATTTTACACAGACATTGTTCACCTTTGTAAATGTCTATAAAAACTTATATGCGTTCTCGATGGCTACCGTGACACTGCCATCATTGTATACAGCCATAAGTTGATATGAAACTTATCTAATTAGTGAACAATGTGGCGATGGTAACGGCAACAACTGAACTGAGCCACCTGCGCACTTCGGTGTGCCTGCGCGCGGTTTGTTCCGACGCAGACATATCGAATGAAATTAACTATTTGCTCCGGTTACCTGTGCAGGCCGAAATAACTGTACAGTTATGTCATCCACACGTTCAGTTATACCGTACAGGCATGCCTGTACAGGTAAACCTCAGGGGCGGCCAGACCGAGCGACTAAAATATAAAATAGAACACATTGGTTGTAATGAAAGGCGGCCAGACTGGAGCGAGCGACTGAGCGCGCACGCTTGAAAGATAGAACTGGTTCTATTTTTCAAGCGCGTGCGCTCGACCCCGTACAGTCTAGTTTACAGGCGCTAGGCAATATTATTGTATGTTGGTTCATTGAGTGCTAGGAAAACTTCTCATTTTGACATTTTATTATTATCGATAGGTTTAGCACACTTGCTACTAACGGCCTAATTTAATTGGTAAGATCATAAACCATACCTATATGTATAAAACTGATATGTTAAAATACATCAATATTATCAAAGTAGGCCTCTACAAATAAGAATCACTATTAGCGTGGAGAGAGGAGGAGAAAACCACAACAATAAATCACTTGTTAAAAACCACCCTCAGTTCACTGAGCCAAGATTCGGAACCTCCTCGTCAACAAATAACGAAAGGTATCAGCTAATCACGCGCTCGCCAGTCCGGCCACCCAGTCGCTCGCTCGCTCGCAAGCTTGTCAGTCTGGCCGAACCCTTATACGTGTGTAGCGGCCTTTAGCCAAATATCCGTCATTCCTTTTGCTGCACCGTTTGTTTCGCACGATATGAGAAATACCTTCACATGTGTTCCTTGTAGGCATGCCACGGCCAAAGCTTGAACATACATGGCATACATACATACATACATATATGATCAACAACTCCGCGTGAATACAGACCATTCCCAGAACCCGTGAGTTAATGTTTTCAGTAGTTCCACAAATCCATAGCAGGAATAGTTCCCACGGTTGAAATGAAATCACGGTAGGGTTGCAAGGGGAAACATTCTGCAATCTGAAGTAGGGAAAGGGAAGGGAGGAATTATTATTAGTTCCTAACTCCCACCGCTAGGACTGAAGTTTGAAATTACTTCACACAAGTGTACGTCGTTAGTCAGACTTTGGGGCAGAGATGGTGGGGGGAGGGGGTGGCTGAAATATGAAGAGATTTCAGTGGTGGTCCAATCTAGTTTTGAAATAAGGAAGTTTTATGTGATTTATTTGCGGTACAAAGATCCTTTTCTGCTTTTTAACAGTCTTCCTAAGGTTTGACACAGATATATAATCAATCATCAATAAGATATGTTCAATTGATTTTTTTTTATTTAGCACCGCGTCTTACTACCCGTTCGGGTTACACGCTTAAGTACTAATTACACTAATGGATTAGGAATTGGGAAGGTTGAATTTAGAGGAAAAGAACCCGCATTTGCGTGGAGGGAGAGTGGAAAACCGTTTAGGAAAAACCACCCCCAGTTCACCCGACCGAGATTCGAACCTCGATCTCCCCGTCCTCGGTGGTCTGGCTCAACACGACTGGCGCGTTAGCCAACTACGCCACCGAGGCGGGTTTCAATTGATATTCATTTCAATTATTGTATCTTGTAGAGATTCTTATTCAAGTCAACAACCTAGAGGTTGAATAAATAAATTTTTAGAATCGGTTGCTTTCTCTCTCTCGTGCAGGAATTGCCATTAAATGTTCAAATCTTTACAATAATCATAGTGTATTATATTGATCTTTCGGTATCTTTGCTCATTCCACAAATCTACTAAATCTTGAAACTAAATTGTTGAGCCTGTCGATCTTTTAATTTAATGTTTTATGTCATCTTGTCATTTTGCGTCAGTGGTTGCATTAGCCCTTTTATGTTCGTGTTGCCCTTTTTTTGAGCTTTTTTTTATATACAGCGTAAATGGGATAATCTAGAACCGTGTACAGGGTACTGACTGGCCAATCCAATGGGAAGAGATCATTGGGAAAACCTTGGTGTAGATGGGAGGATAGCATTAGAATGGACCTGAAAGAGATAGGGTGTAATGAGTTGGACTGGATAGAACTAGCTCAAGATAGGGATATGGTGTAATGAGGTAGACTGGATAGAACTAGCTCAAGATAGGGATAGGGTGTAATAAGTTAGACTAGATAGAACTAATTAAAGATAGGGATAGGATGTAATAAGGTAGACTGGATAGAACTAGCTAAAGATAGGGATAGGGTGTAATAAGTTAGACTAGATAGAACTAATTAAAGATAGGGATAGAATGTAATAAGAGTGGCCTGAATAAAACTAGTTAAAGATAGGGTGTTATCCAGACGTGCAATATAGTATTACTTCTTTTAAAGAGCTTAAGAAAATGAATAATTTGTTTTTTAAATGACCAAAGCAAATTAAACATGATATGTATTTTTTTAAACAAATGAAGGTCGTGCTACGTGAACAAGATTTAAATTAACAACAGTGTTATTTTTTTCACTTTGCCTGAATCTGAAGAAACTATGAATATTATTTAAAAAAACGTATATATTATTTTGTTTGGAAACTCACAATTTTATTGTTTATAGTTTCATACGGCATAATTCATTGTCTTGTTTTTCTCTCTCTTTTTTTTTACTCTCTCTTAATATTCGGATGTATGCTAGCCACAAGATGTTTTTTAGTGGTAAATATTTCGGTCTAGGAGGAAAGGGAAAGCTCCGCTAATTAGATGGAACGATAACCAGGGAAAAGTAAACGGTCCTTCCCCCCCAATATTCCCCCCACCCTTCTTCTCTCTTTGTGTTAAAGATAATCACTCTCAAGGGGGTGTTCAGTAAAAGTGTAACAAAAGAGAGGGTGGCCTTTTATTTTAGTTTCACGTTCAGCACAAGTGTTATCAACGACCCCTTTTATGGCTTGAGAATGGAGATAACATCTTAGTTGAAATGTAGGGGTATTAGCTTGGGAAGAGGAAGGAGAAACCATTCACAGTGCATCCCGTATGAGATTAGAATTCCGACTAACCCACTTCGGTGGTCGCGTGGCTAACGCGCTACTCTCGTGGTGGATTAGACTGCCGAAGACGGGTAGATCATAGGTTCGAATCTTGGCCGAGTGTACTGAGGGTGGTTTGCCCTAAATGGGTTTTCACTCTCCCTCCACGCAAATGGGAGTACATTTTTTCTATAAATATAACCTTCTTAACTCCTTATATCATTAGCGTAATTAGTAGATAAGCATATCACCCGGACGTGTAGTAAGAAAAAGTTAAAAAAGATTTTTGTGACAATGTAAGACTATTTTTAGAATTATTAAAGAAATGGTTTTTCTTTTTTCGTTTCAATCCGCCGATTAAAACTTAAATAAACTAACAGAGGAAATCCTAGCACTAAGTCATTAAATTGTCTGTACAGGAAATAGTCAGTATGTGTTAGATCAAGAGGGGTACTGATAAAAATATCTCAATTAGAATTATGTAGGTAATTCAGAGACATACTTTACATGAAGATCCTAATGTTATGAAAAAAAAGGTTAAACGAGGCATATATCTGAATATGTAAATAAAGATAGTTTACGATATTGAAAGAAAAAAAATGGGGTGTGGCTGTGTCATGGACACGTGAAAAACGTTTATGTAACGGGTTATATTTTTATTTATGTATTTAGGATAAAAGCAAGGAAACAAATAATTATTGTGTTACAATATAACTTTACTAATGTTTTATATATAATCGATAGATTAACGACAACTGACGATTAAAACTTAAACGAACATCGTAGCTTCTCCGAGTCAAAATTTATACTAATTGCAAATCTCGATACGCAGCAAAATAACCTCAAAATGGCGGCGCTTCCCCCTCCACCGCGCGCGATGCATCACTGTTCTCGCTTATCGTAATGAATTGTTTGATCCTTTAGCTATCCAGTGGTATAATTTAATTTTGGATGTAGAGGAAAGATTCGAAACTACAACACCAAACTATATCCCCCGATTTTGTTATCATTAGGTTTTTTGGATTGCCCCCGTATGGTAGCAAATTTAAAGACGTATTCACGTGAAAACCAATATGTATCTGTCATGGAGGCCATTTAAAAAAAACTGCTATTTAAAAATAGACAAGAACAGATTCATAAATTTTATCTTATTGATTTTTTTTTTAAGTGAAGGTGTTTATTCCAATTCAACCATAGCTACCCACAACAATAAAAACTTTAAAACACAACATTGCATTGCTATTTCTTGCATGTATACAATTTTGTTCCCAGAAGAAAATGTAAAACAATTAACTACAACTTGAGTTGAGTTTTGCCGTTGACTTGAATTCCATTACCTAATACTATAAAATGTTCTCCATACATAGGTGACTATTTGTCGATCTCGGTTGTCTTGGAGTAAAGTACTAGCCTTAGGACCCGATGTTCTTGGGTTCAAACACGGCCGCGGTCGACGGGTTTTTCTTGAGCGATAAAAATCTGTAGCACAACTTCCTTCGTAGGGTAAGTAAAGCCGTTGCTCCCCTGTCGATTGTGACATGATAAAAAAAACTGGAAGGTATGTGAGTGAAAATACCTTTCTCGTCAAAATTGATATGCCCTTTCACTCTCGCTCATATAAATTATTATTATTATTATTATTATTATTATTATTATTACTATCATCACGCGTCTTACTACCCGTTCGGGTTATACGCACTTACGCTAATGTGTAATGATAGGGTGATTGTGAGATTAAATGGGGGACCTACAGTTTAACGTGGGATCCGAACCACGGTGGAAGCCTGGCAGCTTATAGAAATTCTCGTGTGCTGATATAATCAGTTGGTTCAGAACGTTAAATACCCCAGATAAATAAAATAAAAAAACACATTTCACTTAGTGACATGGCGGTAGCTAAATAAGTAATACATCACTCAATGAACAATATTTCTTCAAGGGGTCCTTTAAACAAAAATAAAATTAAAATAAATTTTGCTAACGTGATTATTTTTTACGGATGGAAAGCTACTAGCACCATTTTTTGTATAGTTCGTTTTCGATAGCTTTATCACTTTTAAAGATGAAAGCTACTAAAAGAATGCCTTAGATGTCCGTTTACTATAACTTATATTTTATACAGGAGAAACATTAATAGAACAATTTATGTATAAGTAATTTACTATTGCGTTATTATTTTTTATTCACAGACGAAGAGTTACTTAAACAATTATTACGTACTCACCCTCTTGGGAAATATAAAATATTGTCATATTGATGCTAGAAAAGGAAGTTTTTCATGGAGCAAATGACATCTAGATAAGCTTAACGTAAAAATAGTTTCATAAAACATATTTTAATATTAGCTATACCTGTGTATAAATGTAAAATTGGCTTATATTTGATCAAATCTTTGCGTAATCTTTTTTAAATAGAAAAAAAAAACTCTGAAACACATATTGAATAGTTATTTTAATTTACCATCGTAGAAACTAGTTGTAATATTTTACACTTCTATCATGGCTGTTGTTTTGCTTTAATTGTATGAGATGTTTCACATTTATTTTATTTAAATAGGTTAAAACAAATGGAGCTCTTGGTGCCTTGGACAACATTTTAGTGATATTTGTTTTTAGTAAAGTGTCAAATCCGAAGATATTTACTAGACCTTAAAAAATACTTTAGCCATACTCATATTTTAAAATTTATCTTAATGTATGTATGTTTAAAATGTATTCTTCTAGGTTTTATTAAAAAAAACTATTTTTTAAAAACAACGTGTTTTATTATCCGTTCGGTTTATACTCGTGTGTACTAATCATGTTAATGTGTTAGGAATGAAGATTATTGAGTTTAGAGGAAATGCACCCACATTTGTGTGGAATCAGAAACTATTTAAGAAAACACTCATTGCACCCGATCTGGATCAAACCCCGATCACTCCTTCATCGGCAGCCAGTCTATTGCGATATTAGTGCCTTTGATCATGCATCCACCGAAGCTGGTCCAAAATTGTATTATTTGAATTTGAATTGGGGACATTATATTTTTATTTTTTATTAATACGTAGCGATTATTTGAAATCACCCTCATGCAACACATTATAAATGTATTGCTCTGTAGTTATATTATTTCGATTAAAACTGCTATTATCGTACATTGCCAAAGTGTTGGTTAATTTCTTTTAATTGAGATAGTTTTCCACCATTTTCTAAACAAACAATGCTTCAAGTGAGGCACAGTTTTCAATAACAATGTTATTATTTTGGTTTAAAAAAATATAAAATGTAGCGCTTCGGTTTTATTACTTTTTAAATCACGACTATCCACAATAGTTAAAACTAAAAATGTTAACTTTAACTAAGGGCTTATATGACAAATTTTGTGTTTTGCTTCTCACTACCCACCCGGGATTTTCACCTATTTATACTAAATTGATAGCAATAAAGAAGGTAGAATTTAAAGGAAATGAATCTGCATTTGCGTAGAGAGAGAGAGAAAGTGGGGAAAATCATTTAGAAAAAAATAACTCTTAAGGACACCCTTTTCGGATTTGAAACCCTAATTTACGGCTACCAGCAAATCAGATTATAACAAACTAACGCCTTTATCTGCATGCCCACAGGTGCAGGACCCTTGAACTAAATGTATATTTATGAACTATTTTATATTAAAACTTTTAGATAAATTGATTCAATGATTAGGTATATTTCACATTTAAATGTTTGTAAATTTAACAATAAACTTATGTTTACGATTTGAATATTATTATCTAGATAAATAAAGGTATTTAAAAAAAATCATCTGACACCTTAGTTCAGTCGATATAATGTCTGCATACTGGGCTGAAGGTCCCGGATTCGATCCCCAGCATGGTAGAAAAAACATTCCCCTTTCACAGTGGTGAATTCTAGTTCTAGATCCAAGTTAGTTTATAAATCGTGTTTTGATAATCAAACGGTTCAGATAGGGCAAGTTAAATAGCTATTAAAAAATTTGAAATGTTATACTTTCAGAACTGGTAAGAGTGTCTGTATCTAAAGGTGACTCATTATATTATGTTTAGACCAAGCAACCTAAGGGCAACATCACATATTTGTTACTAGATTGTCTAGAAATGTACTTCTTCCCCCCACCCCCCTCCATCCCCCGCGCTTCTATCAGAGTCGGTACACGAAACATGGCGTGCGCGAAACTTCTTCCCCGTTCTCTTCAAACACATTGTCGTGTACACTCACGTCCGCTAGAAATGACTAAACTTTGAAAGATAGACCTAGCTTTAAGAAATAGAAGGGGTGCACCGATGCGGATACCGATGAATCGTTATTGGGTGACTATTAGTGCATCGGTAATTAATCGTAATCGGCAATTACTATGGCGATTAATCGTATTTTTTTAAAGTAAAATTTAGAGCAAAATTTTCTAGATAGGAGTTTAGTGACCAAAATTGAAAAAACAAAACAAAAAAACACTTGTATACACACACTGAATCTGGGTTGGAGTCTATGCGAAGATTACATAACCAGATAAAGAAATATAAGTTCATACCTTTGATAAAACTAACAATCTAGTTCCAACTTTCACCGGTTATGCAAAGATTAAGATTATAAGAGCGTTAACTGTTGATTTTTATATAAAATATTTTTGTATTAATTACATTAACTGTTATAATTCTATTAAGTATATTTCCCAATAGTTATTAATAAATAATCGATAATCGGGATGAAATTATGTAAATAATCGTAACATGAACGATTATTTTAAATAATAGTAATCGGTAATCAATTTTACTGAATCGGTATGCCTCCAAGAAATAGATAAAATATTCCATTACATTAGCTATCTTCAAGGTTTTGAATGATCATATTTTACTTGAAGTATTTAACGTGCACTTTTTAAACCGACGAATTATATCAGCACACGAGAATTTCTATGAGCGAGAGTGAAATAACGAATTCGTATTTGAATGATCACTAGACATTTTCCACGGTGATGATGGGGGACAAAGCAACAAAGTTTCTTGTTAATAACTACAGTATGTTCCTATTATGATAGAATGAAGATTTGTGCTCAGTGCTTATCTGTGAAGACATTCTAAAATGGTCAAAACCGGCCTTTTCAATGCATATTTTAACCAAATATCATCTAATATTAATTTTCAACAATGTTCAGTGTTAGGAACTTCTATTAACTCTTTATCTCCATTAATGTTTAATCAGGAATGATCCACGTGCAATAGTGTTGGTGTACATTTACTATTTCTAGCCGACTGTATCACAGAGTTGATTGACATGTGATGCACTCTTAATGCCAGTATTTGATGTCGGCGAGTCAAACTCTCTCTACCTGATGAGAAGATTAGATTTTAAAGAAATAAAAAGTAATATTAGAAACATAGATTCCACTCATCTTTTTTTTTTTGCCACCACCCCTAACTACTAGTTCAGATTATGTACTAATTACGCTAATGGTTTTTTTTTGTGGTGAAGAAAGTTATATTTAGAGGAAATGTAACCGTATTTGCGTGGAGGAAAAGTGGAACACAATTTTAAGAAAACCACCCTCAAGTACAACCGACCGAGATTCGAACCTCGATCTCCCCGTCATCGACAGTCTAGTATACTGCGAGGGTAGTGCGTTAGAGCGAAGCATATGGATGAATGTTTTGGGTGAATATTAGCCAGAATGTTTGCCTACATTCGTGGCATGAAACCTGTACGAATATTCGCCATTCGTGTCCTTCACACATTTTTCGGACAGTTATCCGAAACTCTAACATTCGCGAATAGTGTGAGACCGGCCTAAGTTGTACTGGCAGTTCACCCAACACTACAGGCACTATCTTTTGTTGTTGTTTTTTTAATTTACAAGGACCATTTATCATTCGTCCAGACCGTACTTCGGAACACCCGATAGTAGCGTGTTCTGGACAAGTAACCTCGTCTGGCAAACACAGTTCATTTAACTTGTTCATTATTTGAGTTCGTTGATCAAAGGGTGAAGCTCTCAATTAGAGGGAAACTTTGTTTCTCTTCCTTTTTAATATCGTATACAATTAAAACAAAAATAAACAGAAAGTATGTTATTAGTTGGTAGAGCAAGTATTTCACTAGTTTGTAGAGCAATTATTTTTACTATCATATAGAGCAAATATTCTACAGGTACTTAGCACGAGTAGTTAACTTGTAGAGCATTATTAAAATAATAAAAGTATAGTCATATTAAATTAGATTGAGAAGTCTTCTTAATAATGGTAATTATGTTACAGGAAGGTAACATTATTAGATTATATTAAATATGGAATTGGTATCTGGGATTGATGTAGTCAAAGTTTTGTGAGAAAGTTTCATCAAAGAGGGGGATAATAAATACACAAGGGATGTTTAAACATGTAGGTGTTATTATTATTATTTTTGTATTGTTTTTTATCAACGCGTCTAACTACCCGTTCGGGCTATATGTTTATGTACGAATCACGCTAATAGTAACTAAGAAAGGTTGAATTTAGAGAAAATGTATCCCCATTTATGTGGGCGGATAGTGGAAAACCATTTAGGAAAAACCACCCTCAAGTACGCCCGACCGAGATTAGAACCTCGATCTCCCAATCATCACCAGTCTAATCTACTGCGAGAGTAGCGCCTTAGACCACGCGGCCACTTACAGCTCACGCGATGTATTATGGGAGTAAAAGGTAAAAGAAAACACCTACGATATGACAGAAATGTGTGCAGTACATTCGTATTTGAATGATTACTAGACATTTTCCGCGGTGACGATGGGGGACAAAGCGACAAAGTTTCTTGTTAATAACTACAGTATGTCCCCATTGTGACAGAATGAAGATTTGTGCACAATGCTTATCTGTGAAGACATTCTAAAATGGTCAAAACTGGCCTTTTCAATGCAGTTTTTATCCAAATATTATTTAATATTTCAACAACATTCAGTATTAGCAACTTCTATTAACTCTTTATCTCCATTAATGTTTGATCATAAATGCTCCATAACACCGAGTTCTTCAAGTAACCAGTATGTATATATATATATATATATATATATATATATATATATATATATATATATATATATATATATATATATATAGGTACTGTGTTTAAGAAATCCCCGGACTGAATCGATCCCCAGATAGTACGAATTATCAACGCTCTATTGTATTTAAAATATTTCCCTCTTTTAGAAATAAAGATATAGCAACCTTGGGTTGTCACGATTCACAGAACGATAGTCAATGATATTGAGTATCGGAACAGAATATAACTCCTCAATTTTATACCAATTAATCTTTCAGCTTGTCCGTAAAAGTTTTTATGTGTCTTCCGGGTCTGGAAGAGGCTTTGGTTAATTATAGGGGGGGGGGGGGGTTAAGGAATCCAGTATACCGACCCTTATCTTCTCGTAGTCCACCTTCACCCCCTCCCCTGCCCTCCCCCACCTTTCACTTCCATTCAAACCGACAAAACCAATCTGTACCCTGGATTTAGTTCTCAACGGTACAGATTGGTTTAGTTAAAATTATTTCTTTGAAAATTACTCTTTTCAAACATGCATCTCGCAATTATAATAGTAATAGCATACATCGAAAGATTAAATGAACCAGTATTTTTTTTAAGTACAGTTTTTTTATTATTATTTTGCAAGAGCTTTGTTTGTAAAAAAAAAAAGTTGTGTCACTGGTTATATTAATTTTAATGATATATAAATAAAAGTTATGAAATAGCTGTAGCATAAAATGTGGCAAAAAAAAATTATTTATGCAATTATCACACTTTATTTAAGTTTTTAGATAAAAAAAAGCGAGACTTTTATTTGTGTGCTTGGTGATATATTTTTTTTTCATCAAGCTAAATTAAACATAATAAGTTTGTAAGGAATAACTCATAATAATTTAACTCTATCATCACTTAGTGAAATTTCTTAGTAAAAATTTAAAAAAATACGTATGAATGAGGGTTCGGCCATACTGACAAGCGTGTGAGCGTGCGAGCGAGCGCGTGATTAGCAGATAGCTCTCGATAGTTGTTGACGAGGAGGCTACGAATCTTGGCTCAGTGAACTGAGGGGGGTTTTAACAAGTGATTTATTGTTGTGGTTTTCTCATCCTCTCTCCACGCTAATGTTGATTCTTATTTGTAAAGGCCTACTTTGATAATATTGAAGTATTTTAACATATCAGTTTTATACACATATATATAATATATACAGGTATGGTTTATGATCTTACCAATTAAATTAGGCCGTTAGTAGCAAGTGTGCTAAACCTATCGATAATAATAAAATGTCAAAATGAGAAGTTTTCCTAGCACTCAATGAACCAACATACAATAATATTGCCTAGCGCCTGTAAACTAGACTGTACCGGGTTAAGCGCGCGCGCTTGAAAAATAGAACCAGTTCTAACTTTCAAGCTCGTTCGCTCCAGTCTGGCCACCTCTCATTACAACCAATGTGTTCTATTTTATATTTTAGTCGCTCGCTCAGTCTGGCCGCCCCCTAATTCGGAGATTTCTTCAAAGTGTGATATAAATTATAAAGGCACTGAAAACATTAATCTTTAGTTTAGAACCTGAAGAGTCAATATATTATGTTATATGTTAATATACCCTTCGTTGTCCCTGAAAGACGGCAGTCGAATCTTACCTGATTCTGCTATGGCGTAGCTTATGATTACTTCATAGTGCAATCAGCCAAGGTAGGACTGATATTTTTCATTATAAGCAAAGGGTAAAGTATATATCCACGCAGACAATTTTTTTTTTCCATTTTCATCTCCAGTTGCACGTTCACCTTTATATGCGAGTGACGTCCTATTTGCACATACTACCATTTATTGAATATAATTGTGGACATCTTAAGGACATTGTTTTTAAAAAACTTAATAGTTCAAAACTATGTAGAAAATTTTCAATCTTTCGTTGTTATTTTAAGTTTAATTTGAAGCGTTTATTAGTTAAAATAATAAATATATACTGTTATTAAATATGTCAACACTTTCTGTCCCATCCTGTATAAACATCTTTCTCATTTAATAAATAAACTTTTTTTAATTGTACAAGAGTAATAATAATCACTATAATCAGCACGGTAATCACGAAAATTATAAATATCTAAAACACAACGCAAGGTCACAAGGGAATTTACCCCCACTATAGATCACGTGACTAGAAAATTGCGTCTGTTCGTTCGAAAGGCTATTAATTGTGGAATCATTTAATTATTATTTTTCAAAGTAACTTTCGCCCCCACACTAGAAATATTTCGCGCCATAAAATGTTATTTTAACTATTTATTCAAAAACCGATTAATTTTTTTTTAAAAGGAAAAACCAACTCTATCTAAACTTTGAGATTAGTTTTTTTTTTCATTTCAACAATAAAACGCCAGTAATATATTTTATAAGAAACGCAAAATAAAATTGGTTTTTAACGTTTTATTCACCCTCGGGCGAATTGTAATTCACATTTCAGCTATATCAACTCCATGTTTTTTTAAATATTTTAAAAAAAGGGGGAGGGGGGGAGAGAAACCTCCTTGCTTGCAACTATTTTTTTTTTTAACTTAGCGTTACCGTACCATGACACGCAATTTTATAAACTTAAAACATAGGACCTAAATCTGGGGTGGAAGGAATGGGGTGGAACAAAAAAAAAAAAGGCTAACAACAGAGGCAGCCATTAGCCCTCTCCGAGACTATGAATACAAAAAGCTTTATCAATATAATTAAAAGGGAAGGTTTTGGCTAAAAATTGGCCTGTGTGTGTAGAAAGAGAGGTTTAGGAAGGGAACGAGCGAGTTCTGCCGGAATAGGGTTAACGTGACGAAGGTGGGGGTTGGGGGGACAGTCCCAGTCAACAGATATAAACGGAGATGGCAGAGGCAGTTGTGAGGGTTAAATGACGCCAGTAGCTAGTGGTCATTACCAAATCACTTGCAGGGGACCTCTTTCGACTTGAATAAATGGTTTCTTGTATGGTCGGTGGATTTTAAAAATAGGATCTTAAGCTATCAGTAAAAAAAATATTTTTTTTCTAAATTCTCTCCATTACTTTTTCCAGCCAGGCTCCATTTTTTTTTTATTCAATCCATATATTTCCCACTACCGGCTTGCTAGGCCTGTCGTAGCTTCACATGCCTTATAATATAACTTAAGACTAGGTCAGGCACAACATCCAGTCCCCAGCCGTTAATGTATCAATATGAAAGGGTGAACCCATATTTTCATCAATGATAGATTTTCGGACATACCGGAAATCGAATCCCAAGACCCTTAACTCGGTAGGCGGACACGCTACCTACTTAGCTAAGGTTTATAAAAGAATGCTCTCCTCATTTTTGAAATTTCCTGGGGCTAGAGAATATAATCTTCTCAGGGTGCCCAGCTAAACTATATTTTAAAATTCCCTGACTTTTTTCCAGGTTTTCCAGAGCCAATCTACAACTTTTTCAGTCACTTTATATATATTACAAATATTTATTATTATTATTATTATTATTATTATTATTATTATTATTATTATTATCACCACCCGTTCGGGTTATACGTACTTACGCTAATGTGTAACGGTAGGGTGATTGTGAGATGAAATAGAGGACCTACAGTTTAACGTGGGATCTTCAGCGAGCATGTTCGGAAATACGTTGCAAACATGTTCTGTTAAAGTCTTGTGGACACTTAAATCTGCGCACGAGCAGTGGTTTCAAATAACAACACATCAAAATTCAAAATGTCGGTCACGTCTGGTGCAGGAGCAGTGGCAATGCCCATAATGTAAGGCTTGAATGGTGAGTAAAGTTTTTTTTAAACACTTCACCAGTGGCATTTCTTAGAAATATAAATTGCATACGGTGGAGTGTTACTAAAACAAAAACTCATCGCTATCAAAAGTCTCTCGCCCTTCTACAAACAGTATGAACACGACCCTTTTAAATTATTTCACAGTGAATGGGTTGTTTACTCAGATGAGCCTGTGTTCTATTCAGTCAGGGTGATTGTGGCTACACTACAAGTTCTTTTCAGTTTGCAAACTGGATGGGTTTTCTGAGTTCTCTTTTATGACGACGGTTTTGAAGACAAAGAGGGGTCAACATACTCCACAATAATACGCAATCCCACTTATCAAAAAAATGTAGTACTATTAAACGAGGCTTACTATCAATCAAGAACCGACAAACCATGATTTTGATAGGTTTAGCTTTTACTCAGTGAGTTTTCCAGATGGGATAATGAAGCCTTAAGCATACATTTATATATTTTAAAAAAAAGTAGCACCGCATCTTACTATCACTTTGGGTAACACGCTTATTTACTAACTAAGCTAATGGGTTTTGGTGAATATAAAGGCTATATTTAAAGAAAGTGTACACGCATTTGTGTGGAAGAACCGTTTTGGAAAAACCACCCTCAGTACACTCGACCGAGATTCGAACCTCAATCTCCCCGTCATAAGCAGTCTAGTCCAACACTATACTTTAGCGCGTTAGACAATGCAGGTAATAAATAGTTCAAACTATTTTCGTAAG
The DNA here is from genome assembly GCA_033556935.1 of Timema podura. NCBI lineage: Eukaryota > Metazoa > Arthropoda > Insecta > Phasmatodea > Timematidae > Timema > Timema podura. The sequence continues at coordinate 4,916,075 of JAVRXN010000007.1, forward strand.
AAATAATAGTTTGTATCTAAAGACAGTTGTTTAAATGTGTGTGTTTTTTCGAACGGTACACGACCTAGTATATTTATACGGATCATAAAAATGGCATTAAAAACGGGTTGGCAGAGTAACTATTTGTCACCGAGGTGGTATATTAAGAGGAGAGAGCGCTCAGCATTCAAGAGTCGGATAAGGAATAGTGTCAGGAAGAGGTGAGCAATCAGCCTAGCCTGAACTATTCGTTACCGAGCCGTTGTAGCTAGGGGATGGAGCGCTCAGGTAAAAGTTATGTTTAAAATTGTGTGACAACTCGGATAGCATGTCCGCTTTGAATCTAACAAGTGAGTAATATCAGTTTGTTTAAGACTTTGAAGAATATTATAGTGAATATTTCAGAACCAGAGTTATTTTTGAAGGCTTCTTGAAAAATGAACACAGTTTAGTTCTGGGGCTACAAGTTTTTTTAAGTGCTTTGAGCTCTAGAGGTGTCGTTTAAACAGACATGTGTGTATACCACATTACGATGAACCATGTCGCAGGTTCTTGACACCGGTGTTGGCGCCTGACATGTATACAAATGGTGATAATACTTGTTGCAGGTTCTTGACACTAGTGTTGGTGCCTGACATGTATACATATGGTGATAATCCTTGTTGCAGGTTCTTCACACTGGTGTTGGTGCCTGACATGTATACATATGGTGATAATCCTTGTTGCAGGTTCTTCACACTGGTGTTGGTGCCTGACATGTATACATATGGTGATAATCCTTGTTGCAGGTTCTTCACACTGGTGTTGGTGCCTGACATGTATACATATGGTGATAATTCTTGTTGCAGGTTCTTGACACCGGTGTTGGTGCCTGACATGTATACATATGGTGATAATACTTGTTGCAGGTTCTTGACACCGGTGTTGGTGCCTGACATGTATATATATGGTGATAATACTTGTTGCAGGTTCTTGACACCGGTGTTGGTGCCTGACATGTATGTATATGGTGATAATACTTGTTGCAGGTTATTGACACCGGTGTTGGTGCCTGACATGTATATATATGGTGATAATACTTGTTGCAGGTTCTTGACACCGGTGTTGGTGCCTGACATGTATATATATGGTGATAATACTTGTTGCAGGTTCTTGACACCGGTGTTGGTGCCTGACATGTATATATATGATGATAATACTTGTTGCAGGTTCTTGACACTGGTGTTGGTGCCTGACATGTATACATATGGTGATAATACTTGTTGCAGGTTCTTGACACCGGTGTTGGTGCCTGACATGTATATATATGATGATAATACTTGTTGCAGGTTCTTGACACTGGTGTTGGTGCCTGACATGTATACATATGGTGATAATACTTGTTGCAGGTTCTTGACACCGGTGTTGGTGCCTGGCATGTATATATATGGTGATAATCCTTGTTGCAGGTTCTTCACACCGGTGTTGGTGCCTGACATGTATACATATGGTGATAATACTTGTTGCAGGTTCTTCACCTCGGTCTTGGTGCCTGACATGTATATATATGGTGATAATACTTGTTGCAGGTTCTTGACACCGGTGTTGGTGCCTGACATGTATATATATGGTGATAATACTTGTTGCAGGTTCTTGACACTGGTGTTGGTGCCTGACATGTATACATGTGGTGATAATCCTTGTTGCAGGTTCTTCACCTCGGTCTTGGTGCCTGGCGTGCATGCTACTGGTGCTGCTAGCCCTCACAGGGGTGGGTGTAGTTCTACCCCTCACCGCCAGACTGCGCCACGGCTCCCATTCCATGGACCATGTCAACGCTGTACGTCGGATGCTCCGAGAAGTTCCTCTCATAGACGGGTAAGATATTCACACTTTATTACTATTATTATTCATCACCGCGTCTTACTACCCGTCCTGTTTGTACGCACTTACGCTAATGTGTAATGGTAGGGTGATTGTGAGATGAAATGGAGGACCTACAGTTTAACGTGGGATCCGAACCACGGTGGTAGGCCTGGCATTCCAACACATTCACAAGTTGTGATTAATACACGTCTTGTCAGAGGTGAAGGAAGGGTTCGGCAATCAGATAAATCTGTGCCGGGACCGAAGATTGAACTCCGGGCCCCCAGCACAGAGGTCTGACACCTTACCCCTAGACCGCCAGGTCACCTATTAGACCTATATTGAAATAAAATATATTTATTCATAAATTAAACATTATTAACTACAGTAGCACCATGGCTTCTTTGGTGCTGACTGACAGCTCACAGCTGACGGCTGTGAAAAGCTATCAGACAAAATTATGTATCCCTACGCCGAACCATATGATCTGCAAAAAATATGTGTTTAGCAGCTGTCACTTCTGATAGTCAAAATTTAGGTATATACCTAAATGTTGACTGTCAGCTGTCAGTCAGCACCAAAGAAGCCACGGGGCTACTGTAGTATTACTCTAATCAAAGAGAAGGTCGTTATTCTTCCCCTATTTCATCGTTTGAGAGTAAAAATGGGGGTGATGGAAGAAATTGACCAGCGTGAGCTCTTAGAAAATGCTTTTACAAAGACCGGGGGGGGGGGGGGGGGGGGGGGTCTATGATACTAATGGAAGTGGAAGAGATGAGACCTGTGTAAGATGAGCTGGAGATTGAAACCGTTACTTCATTCAAGAGATCTCTCGCTCGGTCTGTGAGAAAGATTTACTAAGGCGTCATTCCTTAGGGTGTTGCGCTAACCACCACTTCTTCGGCTCTAATCCCCGAGAAGGTCAAGGTTTCTTTATCCGGTCCCGAAGTGCGGCGATATAGAATGTGGGATACGAATAAATTGTTCAGTACCGAGCACGTCAATCGAATTCGTCGGCGCTTAACCAACCCTGATGGTAACTTTTTTATTTATTTATTTTTAGCACCGCGTCTTACTACCCGTTCGGGTTATACGCTTATGTACTAATTACACTAATAATTTTAGGGATTAGGAAGGTTATGTTTATAGGAAGCGCATCAGCATTTGCATGGAGGGAGATTGTAAAACCAATTTGAATAAAAAAACCTCAGTACGCCCGACTAAGATTCGAACCTCGATCTCTCCGTTATCGGTAGTCTAGTTTACTGCAAGGGTAGTACCTTAGACCATGCGACCACCGAAGTGGGTGGTGAACCTTTTATTCCAATCCGTAATATGTAATGATTTATGTTTAAGGGCGTTTGTACAAAATACATGCATATTTAATTACATATATAGGTAGGTCTATATAATTATACTAAGACAGAACCCGTTTTGGTGGCCGCATGGTCTAGTGCGTTACTCTTGCAATAGACTAGACTGACGATGACAGGGAGATATTGGTTTGATCCCGGTTGGGTGTAGGCCTACTGAGGATAATTTTCCCTAAATGGTTTTTCCACTCTACCTCCACGCAAATTCGGGTACACTTCCTCTAAATACAATATTACCCATACCTTACCCATTAGCGTAATTAGTACAAGAGGGTATAACCCGAATGGGTAGTAAGACGCGGTGCTATATTATGTTATCATGCCAGAGCCACTGTTTTTCCTGATGAGCGCTGTCTAAAATGGGAGCTAAGATGTCAGGCTGTAAGTTTCCAGTTTCCTCCTTACAGGAAACTGTAATCCTGCACGGTTAACCCACTTCTCTTCTTACCCCGCCCCCTCCCCCGTTTTAATACTGGCTCGTCAGCTCCATTGTCGAGAAGAAACATTGACCCGTTCCCTACAACAAGGGCATATGATCCGGTCGGAGGTGTTTTAACGAACAGATAACTCCCTCCATCACATCATCTTATTACTGGTGCGTGTAGACAACCTCCTGTGGTGTACCCTGGACAACGTTCTGTGTGGCTAATAGTCTACATACAGGGGACTGAACCTGGATATCATGTCCTTACTGGTTATATAATGATATACGATACAAAAAATATGTATTAATCTAAAGGTGGAAGAGATTAGGTAAGTTGTTAAGAGGAGTTTCACTCCCACAATAGAGTGTGGATAGAATGGTAGCCCATCGTGATGAATCACATGCGGAAAAGCACCCCCTATACACTCGGCTATAGATTAACACTCACTTTGCTCATTAGGGGCTTCGCCCCAAAACCCCCAGTGAGTTTTCTTTGCAAGTGGATGTAAACTAACGTAATTCACGCGTTGTTTTGAACGTAATAACTTAAAGTTACCGGTATTTTATTGTATTTTTCACATATTTGTTCAGCAGTCCTATATTTAAGACAGGTTTATAAATGGTTTATTGTGATGAAAACAGAAGTTTTACGAGGAACTAAATCCAGGCGCGGATTCAGGGGAAGAGGGCGGTAAATAGTAACTAAAAATATATGTTTCTAAAAAGACCAGACAACACAAGAGAATAGAAAAAATATATTGTAAAACCCTGGTTATTTTGACATTTATTATGATTATTTTTCCTATATTGTTTCCCCAACCTCCCTCCAAGCAAATTCTGTTACACTTTATATAGAGTGTAGCTTTTTCATCCTAATCACATTAGCGCGATTCAAGTCATGTTTTAGGGCTTTGAAAAAAAAAAATTGTGTTATTCATAGTTCAATTGAAACTATAAAAATATTCTAGATTCACCCCCTAGTACACCGGCATTTATCTGGGGTGTCGGGTTGGAGAAAGATTTGGGGTTCGAACTCGCTCTCCCGGTCAGAGTTTAGGGTATTACCCACGATGCTAACCATTACTGGACAGACATGTATCGCAGTTTATAAAATGTTTCTTTGTTCATAGGTCCGAACACTAAACATTTGGCATTTTCTCTCCCAAAATTGTAGTTCATCATAGTTTTGATTCCCACAAAGGAAAAAAAAAAGTTAATTACATAATTTCCATATTATCAGAACCTATATGGATGAAATGGTTACATACAGGCCTACATACGCCTGTGTTGCAAGAAGTATCGCCCTCCTGGTGGAAGAGATTTGAAGAGGATGTACCACCGAACAAGTAGGGCAAAGTGTACAGTCTTTATCAACAAGCGGTGACACTAGACTGAGGTAGACTGTACAATGCATGATCTGAGGTGATAACACACAAAGACGAAACTACTGCGAGGGGTCGGGAGTTTCCACGAACTCTGAACTTATGGACAGTTGGATGTTTTACCGGAGATAGTATTCGCTAAAGGACTTTTCTATAGAAGTTGCACTTGACTTTTCAACCTGAATGAAATTGTTTAAAAAAAAAAATCCTTCTAAAGGAGATTGAGAGTAAACCTCGTCCTTCTTAATTAACCTGTTGGGGAAACACTATTTGGTATAGAAAAGAAGGAAGGTAGAAGACCAAAAAAAAATTGATAAGATACATATAAAAATAAGCCAAAGAGTATGAAAGAAAGTATGGAATAAAGACTAGAAAAAATGGGGAAAAAGAAAAAATGTTAAGAGAGAAAAAAAGAAAATAATATCAGAAAAAGAAGATGAAAGTAATTAAATATATAAGAGACAAATTAAATTAGTTAAAAGAAGAACTTAATTAAAGAGATAAGAAATTGCTGATATAAAAAAAAGTGGACACAAATACAAAAAGAAAGAGCTTAAAGGTCAAACGATACGAGAAGGATAAGGCTGTCAGCAATTAAGTTGATTGGATGTGGAGCCCTTATGTACTTGTTCGTGTGTTTCATGTAATAAATAAAGTGCTAATTAAAGTCGATACGCTAGCTCGGTTACAAGAATATCAGATGTTTACCGACGGGAAAATTTCAGGATGAAACTTGACAGCAGCAATAAAACGATCGATTCACATCTCATCGTTCGGTACAGTCGATATTAGTTCCACACATGCCGGAAAGGTCATGTCCATACGTTTAGAATGATATCGTCTGTGACAATATGTTCATAGTTTTCACTGTGGCACAAGCTTACATATACTTTATTAGAAATGGAGTACACTGAAAATACCAAACATTCATAGAAAAAATGTATACAAAATCATTATTATTATTATTATCACCGCGTCTTACTAACCGTTCGGGTTGTACGCACTTACGCTAATGTGTAGTGGTAGGGTGATTGTGAGATGAAATGGAGGACCTACAGTTTAACGTGGGATCCGAACCACGGTGGTAGACCTGGCATTCCACACATTCACAAGTTGTGATTAATACACGTCTTGTCAGAGGTGAAGGAAGGGTTTGGCAATCAGATAAATCTGTGCCGGGACCAAGGATCTAACCCCGGACCCTCAGCACAGAAGTCTGACACCTTACCCCTAGACCACCAGGTCACCATATATACAAGATCATTTTTAAAAAATTGATATTATTATACTACTATAAAGCCACATGGCTGACTCACTCACTCACTGACATTAATGTTTACCCACTTCCAGATGAGCTAGAAACTTGAAATTTGATAAACTCATAGCTTCTAGCCTGTAACCGACGGTAAAATTCCAAAAAGTTAAAAAGAAAAAGGTCAACCCCCGAAAAAAATCAAAATGGTGGAACAACTTTAAAGTCTTTCTTTGGAGGTCTCTTGTGGCTATCAAAAAACGGATTGCACCAGCAGATACAAATTTTATATCCGCTTGCAATTAAAACCCAATGGGGGTTTGGGGGTGGAGCCCCCAACGAGCAAAACGAGTATATATATATATATATATATATATATATATATACACACACACATACAGAATACCATATATATATATATTTAAGGGTATAACAGTGACTACGATTTAAACAATTTCATGGGTATATTTAGTTAAGAAGTTCGAGAACCACTGGTTTAACCGGATGAATACCAAAGCAATTAATTAAAAACTGATCCTCACCATACTAGTTCCTTATATTGGACAAACTATACCAGTTATGTTCAGCACACTATATTAAAGCTACGTGCAACGATTTCAAATAAATTTAGAAAAATGTAAGAGCCACATCTTACTACCCGTTAGGGTTATACGATAAATAAAGTATTCATGCAGTTGACATTTTAAGGTGGGGATGTAGGGGACGCGAGAAAAGGTCTGTGTTTTTTTCTTGCCGTTTTCATATAAAAAAATTGGGGGGGGGGGGGGGAATACATAAAATATTATTCCAGTAAAAATATATACTGTAGTTTAATTTTCTTCACGTGGTGATATCAACAGGTTGTGAATATCTCTCAAGGGTGTCCTGGAATTTGATGACAACCTTTCATCTTAATTTAAAAAGTTTGTCATCTAATGACAGATACTCAACAAATGTTGATATCACCATATGAAGAAAATTAAACTCTCTGTTTCTACTGGAGATTTATTTGACTCGTTTTGTCAACAAAAAAAAGTTTTGCTATAAAAACTACAAAAAACAATTACCCTTTCTCGTCTTCACTGCAGTCCGACCTTAACGCAGAATATCCACGCAGTCGTCAAACTCATTTGCGTAGAGGGCATTAAGTCCCAAATTACCTAGGAAACATCTCATTTCGATGAAGGGGCTCGTGTTCGAATCTTGAGAATGTGATGAGGAGAATCATCAAAAGGAAAGTTTAATTTCCCATAAGATTACGTCAGAACATACCGAGTCACTTTGTACCCAGAGAAACGTAAGGAAATTGATTAACAAACATGCACAAAGCTCTAAAGATCAAGGTACAAACAGAGAAAGGGAAGAAAGCGGTTCACTAAGAGGATTAAAATTAGTGAAACCAGAGAAAGGAAACTTTTAAGAAAGTTCGTCACATGAGTTCATAAAAACAATATGTTTGGATATGAAAATATCATATAAGTTTTTTGGTTTCTCAGTCACACCAACCATTTAACTCGTTTATTTATCGAGTTTGTTTTAAAATATATATAAATATCGTAAGTTTTAATTAAATAGATCCCATATTGGTGGACACGCAGATTTAGATGACAACCTCGTCTGGTCTAGTTTGCTAGTGAAGGAAAGATTAGGGGTTGAATTTTGGATGTGTGTGTTTGTAGTGGTATTTTCTAAATGGATTTCTATTTCTTCTCCAAGCAAATGTGAATATATTTCTTCTATATTATACCTTTTCGTCCTTAGCCTAAATACGTGGATAGTACAACCGTGTAGTAAGTAAAGTTTGGTGCACACATCTCAAAATAACATAAAAGTACGAAGTAAAGATTATATAAATTTGTTTTCCATAAAACTCGAATAATATTTTACTCAAATGATCACGTAAATTTAGGAAAAAATATTCTCTGTTCATTAGGCCGGGATCAATCTGTGGACTCTCATAGGAAAATGAGACGTTCTTTTAACTCGACTAGTTTTAACAGTCATAAAATATAGAACTGAGATTGTATACATGATAAAAATAGGAATACTCGAATACTCTAGGTGGCCTAGAGTATTGAAATCCTCACCACCGTGTCCATTTAAAGGCGTTTTCCTGCTAATGGTTATACATCAAAATACTGAACACGCTCAAAGCCGATTAACATGTGTGCTTTGTGAATGTGGTAGACAAAAATTTACTCGTGATCCTCTACTACACACAAGCTTATAGCTTCTTCAGTTTGTACTTTTTTTTATTTATTAAAAAATCAATACTTCTCATAGCTTTTTCATTTTGTACTATTTTTTGTTTATTTAATATCAATTTGTACTATTTTTTGTTTATTAAATATCAGTTTGTACACTTTTTTGTTTATTAAAAAATCAATACTTCTCATAACTTTTCTATTTTGTACTATTTTTTGTTTATTTAATATCAATTTGTACTATTTTTTGTTTATTAAATATCACAGTTTGTACTAATTTTTTGTTTATTAAATATCAGTTTGTACACTTTTTTGTTTATTAAAAAATCAATACTTCTCATAACTTTTCTATTTTGTACTATTTTTTGTTTATTTAATATCAATTTGTACTATTTTTTGTTTATTAAATATCACAGTTTGTACTAATTTTTTGTTTATTAAATATCAGTCTTAATTTAAAATAAAATACTAGGCGCAATAACAATTTTAAGTAAACAATGAATCTAAATTTTGTTTAACCATCTATTTAATTTGTTTAGTTAACGAAACCGCACCAAAAGGCATGTGGGGGGGGGAGGGGAGGGGGAGGAAGGCGTCTGTTTTGTTTTGTCCTCTTTTTAATTCCGTTCGGGTGTGCTGAGTTGAATTTTTCTCTAAGTAATTTCCCACTCCTTCTTTCTATAACTGCGAGTGTACTTCTTCTACATTATCTCTTAATTTCCTCTTTATTAGTGCAAACATTCTAATAACTCGACCTGTAGTAGGAGCGAAGAATAAAAAGATTATTATTATTTTTATTATTAGCACCGCGTCTTACTACCCGTTCAGGTTATACGCACTTACGCTAATGTGTAATGGTAGGGTGATTGTGAGATGAAATGGAGGACCTACAGTTTAACGTGGGATCCGAACCACGGTGGAGACCTGGCATTCCTCACATTCACAAGTTGTTATTAATACACGTCTTGTCAGAGGTGAAGGAAGGGTTTGGCAATCAGATAAATCTGTGCCGGGACCGAGGATTGAACCCCGGACCCCCAGCACAGAAGTCTGACACCTTAGACCCCTAGACCACCAGGTCACCAAGAATAAAAAGAAATACACACAGAATTAAGTAGTTATTTTTGGTAATGTTCATAATTATTTTTAGTAAGGAATGTTACAAGCATAAAATTAAGAGATATTTAATTTATAGTAAAAATGTATATAATTAACTTGTTGCTTTTCAATGTTGCACCACATTAATTAATCAAAAAGTTATACATTTACTAATAACCACAGTTATTATGAATTATGATAAGACAATAAGTGTAAAGCTATGAGTAAAATAATAGATAAGATTATAAAAAAATTAATGATATGTTAAATATTGGTACAAATAACCTAATTAATTAAAATATCATATTTATAGTGTGAAAGGCAACTAAATTTCAAAATGTAATGCCAAGAAAGAGATTAAATTTATAATATTAACGATTTAATTGATTGAATTTTTTAAAACAAAATTAAGTAAAAGTTTGATAAAATATAACATGTTAAATTAATTACTGTCAAGTAAGAACTGATCTTACATTAATAATAAGTCATATGAATGGACAAGTAGATGAATAAGGAGATAAATTTTCATTATTATTATTTGAGGTATTTAACGTGCACTTTCTGAAATGACCGATTAGATCAGCACAGTAGAATTTCTACGAGCGAGAGAGAAAGCTCTACCAATATTCCAGGGTTTCTACCACAGATAAACACAACCTCATTGTAATTTATTTAGAAATTACATATGGCTGACCCTAAATCAATAGCTAAATTGTACCAAAAATGTTGAAAATTGTTATTTACGTTTAAATTTGAAGAAATTTTATATCTGGGGGTTTTCAATGCTGGTAAACAAGATTCCATTAATTTTTTTTTTTCTTCAAAATTCGAATCAACTGAACCTAAATTGGTAAAAGGTTCTCAATACAAGCTTTGTATACTGATGATGTTTTACCTAACATAGTTTCCCACTTCCCTTCTGCGTATGTATAAATTACCTCTGAATTCTATCTTAATTATTCTTGATTTATTAGCGCAATTAGAATTCGTATATCTAAGATGGGTATTCAGATTCAAGGGGTAGGAGGGGAGGGATACATTTGAAAAAAAATTAGTCTATATATAAAACCCGCCCCGCCCCCACTACTTTCGAAACTTTCCAGGGGTATTAGCCACCTCCGACGTGGTATTAGATATTAAATCCCTTCCCTTCTCGATAAAATATACCTGTTAGTTTATCTTGTTGGTTTGGGAATATCTGGATCTAATCTTCTTTCTTCAGAGCGCGAGCGGTTTTTTATCCTAGTATGAGTAGACGTGGGGAGATTCAAACCAGTAGAAAATAAGAGACTCGATAAATACAGAATGTCCCGAAACTCACAACCCAAACTGCACATATAGCTTGTTTGAGCCTAAAGTAATACAAAACCCCTGTACACTCACATCTGGCAAACTATGCTATTACCATTAAATTGTGTCCAAAGTTTCAGTGTACAGCGCCGGGAGAGCAAAGCTGTTCAAGCATGCGTGTACAACAGGTTGCATAGTAGTTTACATCTTGGAGCACGGCAGCAGAACATAACACAACTAATAATAAACAACACACCAGTCCATCTAGAAATGCGAATACGTTCTGAAGGTCATCATTAACGGCCCTACATCACAGAAATTGCTTGACATTATTACATGTGCAGTGCCGCGCGCCTAACTCCTATGCAACTTGTTGTACAGGCACGCTTGACAGCTTTGCTCTCCCAGCGTTGTACGCCAAAACTTTGAGCATTATTTAATGGTATTAGCATGGTTTTACGGATGTAAGTGTTTAGGGATTTTGTATTACTTTTGGTTCAAACACACTATATGTGCAGTTTGGGTTATGACTTAAGAGTTTCCTAACACCCTGTATAATTTAAGAATGTAGACAAGACTTTATTAAGAAAATAAAGGCTCGATATTTACTTGCTAAGATAAATGCTAGAGAAATTTAGCTTACACTAAATTAAATTTTGATACGATTGGCGCATAACGATTTTTTTTTTTCGTGTTGCAAGTAGATGAATTACGTCACGGAATTAGGTTTAATTTCTTAGTGACTGAGTTTCCAATCTGACAACACTATAAAAACGATAGCGTTTGTGTTATTCAATTTTAACAAACCCACTTCGGTGGCCGCATGGTCTAAGGCGCTACTCTCGCCATAGACTAGACTGCCGCTGACGGGGAGATAGAGGTTCGAATCTCGGTAGGGTGTACTGAGGGTAGTTTTTTCCGAAATGATTTTTCACTCTCCCTCCACGCAAGTGTGGGCACACTTCCTATAATTACAACCTTCCTAATCCATAAAAACCATTAACATAATTAGCACATAATTGTATAACGCAAGCGGTGATCAAAAAAAATTGGTAGGTTTTTTTAACATCGGCTGAACGACGTATGTTTATGGTTTTTCAACCTGGTTTCAAGTTGGTATTTCTAAAAAAAAAATCCTAAGCAATCGATTGAGCATATCAGGGGTATTTTATTTTTTATAATTATTGCGAGAGTGATTTCTTATACCATATGAACCATGATTATGCCTTATGAATAATATTTGATACTATATTGAATGTAGTAGTAATTTGTTTTCTGTCTTAACTTTATAATCAAGGGAAAATTTAATCTTCTAATCCTAGATGAAATTATGAGAGATTTTTTTTCAATTTAAAATCCAAAGAGAAACCTTAAGGTTCCACTAACAATAATAAAAAGAGGGAGTGAGGTCTACTGTTCACAGAACTAATAATATTCCTATTTTACAAAAGCTTATGTGATTTCCTCCACTCTCTGAACATGAATGCTGGCTACTTAAACGTTTCTTTCTTCAATTAACAGTTTAAAAATATATATATTATTAGCTCACGCAATCACTTTTCTGATAATATATTGTAGTTCATTGTATGTATTCTGTGTGAACACGATCCCTCAAGAAATTACAAATTAAACCGTATAGCGCGCTCGCGTCGCTTAGGGGGCGGCCAGACTGGGCGAGTGAGCGCGCGAGCGACTAAAATATAAAGTAGAACATATTGGTTGTAATGAGAGGTGGCCAGACTGAAGCGAGCGACTAAAATATAAATTAGAACACATTGGTTGTAATGAGAGGTGGCCAGACTGAAGCGAGCGACTAAAATATAAAATAGAACACATTGGTTGTAATGAGAGGTGGCCAGACTGGAGCGAGCGACTAAAATATAAAATAGAACACATTGGTTGTAATGAGAGGTGGCCAGACTGGAGCGAGCTCGACCCGGTACAGTCTAATTTACAGGCGCTAGGCAATATTATTGTATGTTGGTTCATTGAGTGCTAGGAAAACTTCTCATTTTGACATTCTATTACTATCGATAGGTTTAGCACACTTGCTACTAACGGCCTAATTTAATTGGTAAGATCATAAACCATACCTATGTGTATATATATATGTAAAACTGATATGTTAAAACACTTCAATATTATCAAAGTAGGCCTTTACAAATCAGAATCACCATTAGCATGGAGAGAGGAGGAGAAAACCACAACAATAAATCACTTGTTAAAACCACCCTCAGTTCACTGAGCCAAGATTCGGGGCCTCCTCATCAACAACTATCGAGAGCTATCTGCTAATCACGCGCTCGCTCGCCAGTCTGGCCAAACCCTTACACAAACGCCGCCTGCGTTTTGCCCGCTCCTATTGCGGAGTAACACTGGAGGGAGGGAGACCCGAAATAACACCCACGCGTTGGGACAAGGGCACTAGAACTAACTGTTTGGGGGGGGGGCTCTCAACTAAACAGTGGGGAAGGGGGGGTAGTAACCACAAGTGCTTGAATCTCAAACAAGAGTCTGACGCTTCAGTCGGTGTTGTTATGAAACTGAACAAATAAATTGAGACGGTGACTGCAGTGAACATGATCACGACAAGAGCGTGTTTAGATGTTACATCCCTCTATTCACTGCGATCCGTGATTCTAGTGCTTTCATCACGCTACTGCACCACTTCTGCGTGTATATCGCTACTTTGTAATTATTTTGTCATTCGTTCATTTCTATATTAAATTAAATATATATTTTGAACTCAAATACTGTATATACCAACATACCTGGTCACATGATATTAGACAACTATCTCAAGATTGCAGCGTGGTTTATGATCATCTGTGACCCGCCAGCCTTATTACGATTATCTGGACCAATTTTTATTTTTATAATCATCGTATAAATATGTTTATTTCCAGCACCGCGTCTTACTATCCATTCGGGTTATAGGCCTATGTGCTAATTATGCTAATGTGTCAAGGATTATGAAGATTGAATTAAGAGGAAGTGCACCCACATTTGCGCTAATGGAGAGTGTAAAACCATTTAAGATAAACCGCCCTCAGTCCAACCGACCGAGATCGAACTCCTATCTCTCGGTCTTTGGCAGTATAAACGAGAGTAGCGTATTAGACCATGCGGCCAATGAAGCGGATAACAACTTACAGTTAACGGTATTGTATTGTATATACCGCACCGACTTTAAAGTTGCTCCGCCATTTATAATTTTTTTCGAGGGTTAAAAATTAAATTTTTTAACTTTTTGGAATTTTTCCGTCGGTTACAGGCTAGAAGCTAGAAGTTTGCCAAATTTCAAGTTTCTAGCTCATCTGTAAGTGGTAAACATTAATGTCAGTGAGTGAGTGAGTCAGCCATGTGGCTTTATAGTAGTATAATATTAAATGGGAGTGTTATGCCTTGTCATATTTAATAACATCAAATACAAAACCTTTCACAAGTGGGAGATTCATGAATGAATGCTTGATTGAAATGACAAGGATTTCAGGGGAACACTTTAAGGTAATTCTTATTGCTATATATAATTTTAGTAATTCTGTGAATAGTAGATCGCTTTCCCTCTATTGTCTATTCAAAAGTAGCCACCCACTTTGGTGGCCGCATGGTCTAACGCGCTACCCTCGCAGTAGACTATACTTCAATTGATGGGGGAGATCGTTGTTCGAATCTCGATCGGGTGGGATGAGGATAGTTTTTCAAAAATTATTTTCCATTTTCCCTCCACGCAAATGCGGGTGCACATCTTATAAATATAACCTCCCTAATGTTTAAAACCATTAGCATAATTAGTGCATAAGTGTACAACCCGATCACTCTGATGTACGTCAGTATTTAGCATTGAAATTATCACTGGTTTTCCCATCCTCTCTACACGCTAATGCAGGTGCATTTCCTCTGAGCTATCATCCTGATACCTAACACTTATACAAAGTCTTTAATAACATTGGTGTTTAAAGTACGTACTAAATAAAATTTTAATAATCAGATAAGTATGTTAAGATTGATTATTATTTAAACAGTACATAAGACTGGTAAAGTTGACTGAAAAATTATTGCACCTGATTAATTTATTATTTTGTAGGTATTTCACGTGCACCTCATAAAAATATGCTCTTATTACATCAGCACACAACGTACAGCACAAGCGGACAAAGCCTATGACGATAAATTTAATATTACCAGGCCAAATTTGTGAATAGATAATTTATCTATTTGATTTAAGTACCAGAATGAATTCGTGAACAAATAGTTACACAGGATGTATCGCAACATGTGATATCCACTTCATAGGTGTACAGGAGGAATAATAATTATGACTAAAGTTCATATATACATGTGTCCCATTTGACCGTGTTTCCGAGCTATAGTCACGTTCATAATCCAGTGATGTGTAGCTAATAAACATTGTAGGAAGTGCTCAAAATGATCGCCTTCAGCTGTCGTGTCGTAGAATGCAGCACGCTTTCAAAAATGCCAAGCGTTTCGAATAACCCGAAATGACCCATAAAACATACTTATGTCTTATCTACTTTAGGATTGTAGGTAGGTGACAGCAATCTTAAGGTTCTTTATTGCAAACTTTGACTGAAAGCCACTAGCGACAACCTATTTGGAAATAATTATCGATAACATTTTATTACTAAGATAATAATTATTTCCGAATGGGTTGACATTAGTTTGTTTGCAGTAAAGAACCTTCTGTCACCAGCATTCCTACCGTAATGGGGTATAGTCGACAGGTCAAGCGATATTGAGGATGGTATCGAAACAGTTTAATGGAACCACTCGGAAATAAGGTCAAATGGGACATATGTTTATATTAACTTTTGTCATTATTTTTATATCTTCTATCCACCACTGAAGTGAGTCCTAATGTTACAATACACCCTCTATATATAGCTCAGTAGCCTTTAGAAATCGAACAAGGCTCTCTAAGACATGTGGTCAGCCAATTAACACAAGGACGGATAGTACGCCTGATATGGACTCGACGGGCCAATGTCGGATCCCAAACGGATATTCTCGTACATTATATTAATTTCGATGCAATTAAGTTTTCCAAACGGTTTAAGGCGTTACTCTCGTTTTAACTGGCCTGCTGATGAAGGGGAGATCGGGGTTGGAACCCCTGCTGGGTCTACTAAGGTTTTTTTTACTTAAATGTTTTTCCCACTCTCTTTCTAAGCAAATGCGGGTAGATTACCTCTTTAGTGCTTCCTTCCTCATCCTACACCATTAGAGTAAATTATCTATATGGTATAAACTGAACAAAGATAGTTTTTTTTCCTTCTTTTTTTTATCTTCTCTCAATTTCTCCTCCCCCTAATAGATTTGATATATTTCAAGAGCTCGTCTCACTCCACGGATAACACCTAACTTAGGGGGATAGCACATATCGAACCAGACGAACGCATCGTGGTAAGGTTTTTTGTTTTATTTTTATAAAAAACAGTGTATTGAGCCCCACGAAACCGTTTCATTATATTTTTTTAAATCATAACAAAATTTAAAAATTATTATTTTAATATAAAAAAACTATTTTACCGACTCCTATTTCGTTGTTGTCAAGTTTCTGAAACATTGATGATTGATAAATTGGCGATTATTTAGATAATGATGAATGGATGGCCCAGAGCAGGCATATCCAACTGTTCTCCAGATGAGGGCCACCATAATTTTTGGGGAATTGGTAGGGGCCATAAATGAGGTTTATAATATCTAATGCCCAAATATAGTACCCATACCCATCCATCCGTAAGTTACACAAGTAAAATTATAAGTACGATCCTGGAAACTACATGAAAGTTAGCGAGCATTTACGTCAGTTACCAAGAGCTTAGTTTGTTGTTTATTTCTGCAATTTAAAATATTTCAATTTGAGTTTGGCGGGTTGCACAGAACGTACTCGGGGGGGGGGGCCGCAAGTGTCACGCGGGCCGTGGGTTGTACATGCCTGGCCTAGAGACGGAATATGTGTCTTTTTTTAAAGATAAATTTTTATAGTAAGTAATCATCATCATCATCAGTTCACTGTTGCAGCGAACCGGGTACAATTTGTGAGTTTCTTCCATTTATTTCTATCTAGATACATTTCTCCTTCATTTACGGTCCTCTTCTGGATTTCTTCCTTTACAGCGTCCATCCATCTTCCATCTTCTCCCGATTATCTTCTCCATCCCCTTCCTAGCCACTCTTCCAATCTCCATCCTATTTACATGCCACTTTGTTAAATATAAGTTAATCCATAAAATTCGCGTACTTTAAATACCCTTCAAATAAAAATACCTCAACTCCAGTGTACATATCTCCTTTAGCTAGGAATTGTCTATTGAAAATGTGGTAGTTACGATGCAATGGCGCGCCGCTACATATGTACACATACATCAAGCTGTCCCCACACATCCCCACGGTTTGGGGAAACAATGGTGATATTCCCCTTTGTTTGGAGGACATCCCATTCCCTACCGCAGTGTGTGTGTGCATTGCTGAATGCAGCAAGGATGTAACCAGATTTAATAACACAACACACCGCGTCAGCTTTTAATGTGAGCTACAGTTCAGGACGTCGGATTAAAAAAAAAACAACTAGAGTTCTATGGCGGGGTAGAAAGGGGAGGGGGTGAGTTGGAGGGTTGGCTTCACGACTAGAGTGCGTGCATTTATCTGGGTTTTTGTTTTTTTTAATTTTTCCAAGGGAACATCAAACTGTTTTCCACGACCGGGCGTACTGAGGTTTGTAAAGTTAACGAAGTGATGATTTTGTTTGTTTATTTCTAACGCATTTGAAATGACTTTCTCTTTTGTGCTTGTGCATTTTATTATCCATCCGCGACTGTGCACATATTAAAAACTCATGACTTGTGGATGAGAGAGGTATAATATAAATTAAATGTACCCACCACATGTACGCTTAGAGGAGCCATTGATGAATAACAGCCCTCAGTACATTAGAACTAGATTTAAACCACTGCCGACCCTTCACTGGTAACGTTTGACAGCGTCTTTGACACATTACACAAGACTTAGATCCTATTTATTATTTCTGTTGTCAACATCCCTTTTTCTCAACTAATACGAAGCCTACAGCGATGAATAAGGTATCAGTGGATAGGATTTTTTAATGACTTCTGACATAGCATACTCAGTTTACGTTAAAACACATTGTTTGTTTAAAATTTAAGTTAAAAGAAAAACCTAACAATATGTTTGTATAATTACCAAAATAAACTCTCTTTGCTATTTTGTGCATACACATCGCTGATTATTTAATTTCAACAATTCAACAAAATATTAAATTTTTTTGGGGGGGAGGGGAGGGTTGAATGTGCGAAATTTTCGCACGGGTTTACTGGTTAATAGTTAATTAATTAAACACTTCATGCTTACAAGACTGTCTTTAGCATATTAACTGCACCTTTGACTCTAAATCAAGAGGCTTTATTTATTAATTTATACCTAATATTATTCTAATTTATCAGGGTTTTTTTGTTTTTTTTTTGCTCTAGACAAATACCAATAGAATGGACGCGAGTCAAGGCTAGTAATTTGGCAGTTTTTGTTGCTAAATTTTTTTGAGGCAAAATCAATTAAATATTAAGTCATTGAATAATTTTTGTTTGATTTTCTTTACGTAACGTTTTCAAAACTCCTCCTTAAATATCCATCATTAGTATGGTGGCAATTGACGAGAAATTTTTCAAATTAAGAGAAAAAGTTATCAAATTCCAGGATGTCCATGCCGGGGCTCAGTTGGAAATCCTTCTTCATTTTATCAAAAAGGCACTGAGCACGATTTATAATAAGATCTAAGGTTAATACAAATTATAAGTTGGGTTTGCTCTCGTTCATTAAATGGAGTCATTAACAGTCCGGAATTCGTTCGCTAACATTTTACTAGAGTTATTCAATAAAAGTATCAAATAATCATCAAACTGACACTGAAATAAGCAAACCATTAATCCTGATACGATTGTGATGGTCACAAAAAGAAACAGTGAAGCTTCTCATTCAAGTGTGAACCCGGTCGTGAAAAACCGCCGGATATTGCTGTTGATACATCCGGTAGGACAAATAAAAGGCAGACTGTAGATCTGGCAATGAGGGGGTTTAGGTTCGAACCTCAATTGGCAATACTGCAGTTTGTCCATAGGACAGTTTGAGCTTTGATCACAAACTCGCAAAACAAATGGCGGGCCTACTCTCAATCGATCATATACTCCATTTTCCTTTGACTGGCTGCTCCCGAAAATATAGGGCTTTGGTCAGCGCCATTCTTTCTGAAACCACACATAAATTTAAACTGACCGGGCCATTCATTTTATCTTGTATTTTATATGGTTGCCAGGCCTACCACCGTGGATCGGATCCCACGTTAAACTGTAGGTCCACCATTTCATCTCACAATCACCCTACCATTACACATTAGCGTAAGTAGGTATAGCCCGAACGGGTAGTAAGACGCGGTGCTAGTAATAATAATAATAATAATAATAATAATAATAATAATAATAATAATAATAATAATAATAATATTTTCTATGTTGCTTTGACTTTTGTATTCAATTAATTTTTCAATTTATTTTCTTGGCGCGGCGTCTTACTACCCTTTCGTGTTATACCCTTATGTACTAATTTCTCTAATGGTTTTAGGGACCAGGAAGGTTATATTTATATAAAGCGCACCCGCATTTGCGTGGAGGGACAGTGGATAGCCATTTAGGGGAAAAACAACCCTCAGTTGATCCTACCGAGATTCGAACCTCTATCTCCCCGTCAACGGCAGTCTAGTCTATTGCGAGAGTAGCGCGTTGGACCATACGGCCATCAAGGCGGGTAATTTTTCAAAATTATAATTAGTATTAATCATATGTAAATGCAGGTCATGAAAACCGTACTCCCTACCTCTCTCCCCCGCGCAGCGGAAAAATTTTACCGCGTAAAATTATCACCATGACACCCTCGCGGATGTAACTAGAACTATGATGAGTGTATTCCATTTACATTTCACGCAGACGCGAGTTTTATGTTTTTTAACGTTATACATCCCTCCTCACCGGTGTAAATATGTGGAGAGCCCACAAGGGTTGTAATTCTCTCCGACGAATGTTTTGATGGCTCTACATCCCAAAACAGGACATGACAAATGTTGCAGGAAGCAAAATTACTAGACTGGACTTTATCCACAAAAAAATAGTGCGAAGATTAAAGGTGAATTCACACGTACGCTAAAATTTGAAAGCAGAAGAGTTAGGGTTCGGCCAGACTAACAAGCGTGTGAGCGTGCAAGCGAACGCGTGATTAGCAGATAGCTCTCGATAGTTGTTGACGAGGAGGCTACGAATCTTGGCTCAGTGATATGAGGGTGGTTTTGACAAGTGATTTATTGCAGTGGTTTTCTCATCTCTCTCTCCACGCTAATGGTGATTCTTATTTGTAAAGGCCTACTTTGATAATATTGAAGTATATTAACATATCAGTTATACATATATATATATATATATATATAGGTATGGTTTATGATTTTACCAATTAAATTAGGCCGTTAGTAGCAAGTGTGCTAAACCTATTGATAGTAATAAAAATGTTAAAATGATAAGTTTTCCTCGCAATCAATGAACCAACATACAATAATATTGCATAGCGCCTGTAAACTAGATTGTACCGGCTCGAGCGCGCTCGCTCCAGTCTGGCCACTTCTCATAACAACCAATGTGTTCTGCTTTATATTTTAGTCACTCGCCCAGTCTGGCCACCCCCTAAGTCAGCACCTCTTAGTGTTGCAGCTGTTCACACACTCAAGGAAAGTTGGAATCTCTGTTTACCATGATGCATTGAAACGTCAAACATAAAAACGAAAATATTACAAGCAGTGCAAGTTAATGTTTTAAAATAAAATTAGATGTTTTACTTACTGCCTGGTTTTGATTTTTTCATCGATAAAACTCGTGGCTTCCAATAAACTCTCGTTTTTAATCATCACTTTTGAGATAAGCCATCGTGAGAATGTGCTGTGTTTATAAATAACGGATGTTTGAAAGTTTGCGCATGCGCTGAGGGTCTTCTTGGTGGGTTTCTGTAGAGCGGTTGTACAGGTGAAATGGGCTATTACTGGCCACGTGGACTTCTTATGATTGGATTAAGCCGTCACGTGACCAAATCTCAGCCCTGCTCTCGTTTTACAGCGAACGTGTGAACCCACAGTACCACAGAAATAAAAGAGCGTATGGACGAAAAAAAAAGTAGAAATACTAATCTTAATCTTTATTTGCTTTGCAAGAGGAGACCACGGCAGCACTAACTTTCAGTAATTGATTTATTTAATTTATTTAGTTGAGGTATTTAACGTGCACTTTCTGAATCGAATGATTATATCATCACACGAGAATTTCTATGAGCGAGAGCGAAATTGTCTACCAATTTTGCCGGGAAAGGTATTTTCACATAACTTCAAGGGTTCATTTACATGTCCACAAACAATATGGAACCGAAGGCTTTACGTCTCCTCCGAAGGAAGTTGTGCTACGAATGTTTATCACTCAAGAAAAATCTGTCAACCCCGGCTGGGTTTGAAACCACGAACATCGGGTATTGAGGCAAGCACTTTACTTCAAGATCACTGAGGTCGACCTTTTATTGATAAAATAAAAACTTTAAATGTTTCAAAATTATAAAAAAAAAATCTCAAATATCTTAATAATTGTGTGTGGTTGTTTTGTATTATTGTATTAGATTAGGCATGGGTCTATTTGCCTATACTTTTTACCTTAATTTCATAACTGAATGTATGTTCCATTTGTGGAATATGAGTTAATCCATTACATGGATGTTTTCCCTGTATGTTCCAAGTGTGGAATATGAGTTAATCCATTACATGGATGTTTTCCCTGTATGTTCCAAGTGTGGAATATGAGTTAATCCATGACATGGATGTTTTCCCTGTGTGTTCCAAGTGTGGAATATGAGTTAATCCATGACATGGATGTTTTCCCTGTGTGTTCCAAGTGTGGAATATGAGTTAATCCATTACATGGATGTTTTCCCTGTATGTTCCAAGTGTGGAATATGAGTTAATCCATGACATGGATGTTTTCCCTGTATGTTCCAAGTGTGGAATATTAGTTAAACCATTAAATGGATGTTTTCCCTGTATGTTCCAAGTGTGGAATATGAGTTGAACCATTTCATGGATGTTTTCCCTGTATGTTCCAAGTGTGGAATATGAGTTAATCCATTACATGGATGTTTTCCCTGTATGTTCCTAGTGTGGAATATGAGTTAATCCATTACATGGATGTTTTCCCTGTATGTTCCAAGTGTGGAATATTAGTTAAACCATTAAATGGATGTTTTCCCTGTATGTTCCAAGTGTGGAATATTAGTTAAACCATTAAATGGATGTTTTCCCTATATGTTCCAAGTGTGGAATATGAGTTGAACCATGACATGGATGCTTTCCCTGTATATTCCAAGTGTGGAATATGAGTTAAACCATTAAATGGATGTTTTCCCTGTATGTTCCATTTGTGGAATATGAGTTAATCCATGACATGGATGTTTATTTCCCTGTGTGTTCCAAGTGTGGAATATGAGTTAAACCATGACATGGATGTGTTCCCTGTGTGTTCAAGGCACAACGACTTGGCGTGGAATCTGAGGAAGTTCGTTCACAACCAGTTGCAGAGGTTCAACTTCTCCCTCGACCTAAAGACCGTTGCCCCTTGGTCGACGAGCGCTTGGTCTCAGACAGATCTTCCCAGACTCAGAGAAGGAATGGTTGGAGCACAGGTAAGTTTGGGATCACACCCGCTTAATTTCATTCGAAAATAATAGGCTACCTAGGCATACTTTATAGCTCATACACTAACCCGTTTCAGTGACCGAATGGACTAAGGAGCTAATCTAGTAATATACTAGACTACCGAGGATGGGGAGATCAGGTCTTCGATTCCGGTTGGGTGTACCGGGGGTGGTTTTTCCTAAATGGTTTATCACTCTTCCTTCGCGCAAATGCGGGTACTTCCACAAAATGTAACCTGCTTAATCACTAACACGTTTGTGTAATTAGTACATAGGCGTATAACCCTAACGGGTAATAAGACGTGGTTCCATCGGGAGAATGATCTAAAATATATGTTTATCTACTAGAAAATAAAATATGTTGATAATCAGCTGTTTTAAGTTAGCATTGCAATGCATCATGGGTCAACATACAGCGCGTGAATTGCCGCGCCATTGAGGCAAATTCTGCTTTCTATTTTCATCGAACGTGTGAATAAAGCTTTATGGAGAAAAGCTTTATGTTCGCTCTCTCTCAGTTGACTGTTGCCAAATCTCCTCGCTCTCAGTTATGTCTGAAGGTGGTGTGCTGGGTAAGAAGGAGCTACTGGCCAAATCTCCTCGCTCTCAGTTATGTGTGAAGGTGGTGTGCTGGGGTAAGAAGGAGCTACTGGCAACCTCGACTAACCAGCGTTGCCAAACTTGTCTTATATTTGAGGGGAGATTGACCACACTAAAACGAGAGAATGACAACGCTGTTTATCCAATAGTAACCATGTAGTTCCCTCAGAGATGATATCCAGTGTATCACTAAGTAATGCCAACCACACTGTGACTGATAATATGTTCTAATGTTCCAGTTCTGGTCGGCGTATGTCCCGTGCGATTCTCAGTACAAAGATGCTGTCCAGCTGACCTTGGAACAGATCAACGTCATCAAGAGGTTGGTGGAGATCTACAATCCTGAGATCAGCTTCGCCACATCCGCGGAAGGTGAGCGGCAAAAAAAATCACAACTAAATCTTCTCAGTCTGTTCCCTTATTTTAGGAATTTTCGTAAGTTTTTGGCTAAATAAATGTGCTCTGTAGATTTCAGTAGATGTTTGCAGGAAAAATATTGTTGGAAGCTCACAATGCCTAAAATTATAGTTTACAAGCAAGTTTAACGGTATTTTTATTAAAGGTTTATTATTATACTTTAAAATTTCAATAGAAACATTCTAAATTTGTATATATATATAATATAAATTATGTACAGTTTACAAAAAAAAATCAAATTAATTTGTTGAAAATTGACACCTATATAATATGACAATCAAACGAGAGATATTTATTTACTCGAAGTATTTAACGTGAATTTTCTGAACCGAGTGATTCTACCAAGCACAGAATTTCTATTAGCGAGAGCGAAAGGGCCAACCAATTTTGCCGGAAAAAGGTATTTTCACATATTTTTTCTTCTGAGTTATTTTGCAAACCACAATCAACATGGGACTTTACTTCACCTCCGAGAGTTGTGTTATGGATTTTTATCGCTCAAGAAAAAAAACTGTCGACCCCGGCTAAATTTGAACCCACGACTTATATTTACGATATTATACTCTACCAATGCGTTATCAAAGTTCATACCATGTCTAGGTTTAAATTTTTCATTATTTTAAGTCTGATTTTATTATGCACACGTGTAATATCGTCAGTTTATTAAAAAAAAAATGCTTTGTTGCAATATGCACCCGTTGCAACTACCCCATTCTCCCCTACTTGATTACAACACTCTTCCTAGTATTTATACACGCTAATTGTTTGACCAACCTTGCAAGGAAATTACTATTCCCAGATTATTTTTTTATTTTATTTTTTTCGGATTGTATTTTACCTTTAAAACAGAAAGTGAAGGTTCTTTATAAAAAGAAATAAAGAAATTCTTAGCGTGTGTTAAGAAGTTCTGCTCGATATCGGCAAACACTTAGACAGGAAGCAATATCCTCTACTCAGACTCACTTTGCATTTTTTTTTTCTTTTTTTTTTTTTCGATACATGCGTTGTCGGGCTGTTAAAAAGAGGAAAGGTTTGAGAAGTTACTCACGGAAGTTGAAAGAAACCTTTATCGTTTCCGAAACAAAAAACACTTTTCTAGAAAATAAAAAAAAGCATATGCTTTACTTCAGTTATATATCCATGCAGCTCTCTCATTAAACATAAAAATAGAATGTTGCACTATAAATGCGAATGTTGTATCCATAGCAATGGCCGCATGATCTGAATCATTACTTTCCCTTTAGACAGAGAGATGAGGGTTCGAATCTGGTGGAGACTCATAATTTAGTCCACAGGTGCAAGTGCGCCGCTTGTAATGTCATAAAAAATAATAAGTAATGGAAATAGTTGTTGTTGAGTTTATAATCAATGTTAACCATGATTTTATTTCTAATAAAATTAATAATGTGCACTGATATTTAAGATCTTATAGTACATAAACTTTCATCTTATTAAATAAAAATATAGAAAGTTTTTACAACTATATTTAGGACAATTTTAGTTTTAAACTGGTTATAATTGGTTCAAGGGCCTCTTAGGTGATTGCCAAAATATCTGTAATATGTGATAGATAGGCATCAGTGTAACAATTAAAGATAGAGGTTTTTTTTTCATATGGTATATATGACCGGGAGGGATAAGACATCTAGTTTGGTTGCCTTAAGTGTAGACTGGTGGCACAGAGCATTGCCCAAGGCCACAGACAAATAATATACCCAGACACTCAACCTCCAGGTTAAAATGGTTGCTCTCCTTTTGGCAGCTTGAGTCCTTCACCACTAGGATCGCTGCGGTTAGTCCTATCATCACCCAGCAGCGACACTAGCGAAGCCCAGTGTTGAAGGACTCAAGCTGACAAAAGGAGCGCAGCGCAACGCCCGTAAGGTGGAGAGTCTGTTTATATTATATGTCTGTGTCCAAGGTACACCATCGGGGGCTACATGTCTACATGTCTACATGTCGTACCCGTAATGATATTATGATGATAGTTATTATAAAGTTGTGGAGCCGGTGTTGAGTCGTAACCAACTCAGGCCTGGTTAATCTGTTGACCGTTGATATCATTCCCCTCTAGGGAAGGATACCCAAAGTACCAGCTGGAATCGAACCAGGGACCACTAAGCTCGTAGCCAGGTGCACTGACCACTACACCACGGGGACGGTTAAGATAAAGGTTGATATCCAACCACCCGAATAAGTCATGTATACTGTCCGTACGGCCAAAACTGATCATTTTAGTTATGTATAAAAATTAATGACTACCGAAATATCTTATTTATTTTAAAATTAAACCTATACAAGCTATAAGTTATGTGTTAACGCACTTACTTAGTATATAATTAATTAACAAACATGTAACCTTTACCGGTGAGCATGCATACTATGACGCCAACCTTGACTGGTCTAGTTTGCTGGTAACAGGAAGGTTAGAATCCCTGAAGGGATTTAATAAGTAGGTTTTTTCCTAAATGTTTCCCTCTTTCCTCCATGAAAATGCAGTTACATTTACCTTTTATTTTACCTACGTTTAATAGCCCATATGGGATAACACGCAGCGTACGTAAAGAAAACATTTAGTAGAATTTTAAAGTAAAACGAAGATTTATCTTCTTCTAACTGACTATACACATATCAAAATTGAGAGTGGTAAATAAGTGCGGATCAAACATGAAAACGTTGTTAAGAGTCCAGGTTTTCCCGACAAAAAAAATTCAAAGTATTTCATCTGAAAAGCTATAAATATTATAAATATCATGTTTTCGCTTGTTTTATAAAAAATTCTTGAAATAAGAATTATCAAATAAAATACACGTCAGTACTATTAGCAAAAATCACATTAATTACAATAGATTATACTCTTATATTTGTGTTAGAAAATTATTGCAAAAAATATTAGATACATTCAGGAACTTTTAAAATAAATCCTGACTTTTCCCAGTCATATCAAGTTCCTTTACCTTTTTTAGGTTGCCCTATTTTGTTAATGAACGCGAAACTTTATTTTAGTTTTACTCATCTGTGTTTATTCAATAAAAAATAAACTTTACATGAATAAATATACTCTGATCAAATATTGAACTTATTTCTTAAGAAAATTTTTAAATGTTGATATATATATTTTAAAGTTCTACAAAACATACAAACCTGACTTTTATTGTTAGATTATAATATATTTGACAGTACATTTAGGTTATACATTTACCAGAAGTGACACCTAACAACAATCAGTCGCGAGACAAAGTGTACTCAAAGTCATTCAGTGTGACGTGTCACACAAGAACCATTATTGTTAAAATGTTGACGAGATGATTAGTGTGCTATCACGATTGTACCAGAGTGTACCCCCTAACAAACATCAGGTGCACGGAAGAAAAGAGGAATTTATTGATCTCAGTGTTACATGGAAACACCGCCGTTCAACAAGTAAGAAGTTCCGATATTATTAGTTTCTACTTGCATTCAATTTGTTAGCGAAAACAAAGAGGACTGGTGGACTGGATAAAATGGGGAAGGGGGTGGAGAAAGAAAGAAAACAGGCAAAAACAAATAAATCGAAACTTAGCAAGGTTCGTGTAAGAACAGCACATATCCTTGTAAAATATTGTTTTAGTAACTTGCCAAATACAACCGGCTTAGTATATTATTGAAAGCATGGAACAAATTGGAAAAGATTTAGGATAAGTTGACGATTAATCCTCAAAATAATACTTTAATGGCGGACTGATTTGTCCCTGATTTGTTAGATAAAATAATTCAATTTGAAATGAATTAATATTAAATACGACATGATTTATTAAATATCAAAGCTATTATATTTGATATTTACAGTAATAGCAGCATCTAGATATCATATTCTTTAAATTGAAAAATGACACCTCGACACGGGAATTGAACCCGGGACCTTTGTTTTAGTAGCCTACGCCAATGCTCAACCACTGAGCTATCCAGGAATCATCCCGTGTCCAGGCTAGCAGATGATTTTACATGTCCATCACAGATTCTTGTCTTAAGACATGAGTGAAGAATGACCCTAAGTACGGGATGATTCATGGATAGCTCAGTGGGCTTAGATTGGTGTACTAAGCCAAAGGTCCATAGTTCGATTCCCGTGGCCAGATGTCATTTTTTCGTTTAAATAATATATTAAATACGAGTGTTTTAATTAAATCAAGGAATATTGTTATTGAGGTGAGGTTGAATAAAGCACGAGTTAAGGCCAGTAGTTTTTTCAGGGTCTTTCTTTATTTAAAAAACAACCTTTTTTTGGCCGAATTATATTAATTATTGCTTCAGTAAATACACATAACTATCTTGACAGTTCTTTAAAATTTGTGATTGACATAATGGGATTTGATGATGATCTTTTTAAATAAATATAAAATGTATCATAAAATTCCGGGATGTTCATGACAAATATTCAAGAACTGGACATATTATTTATTATCTTTAAAAGTTCAAACTAAATGTATCTATCTACCGAGGAACTATTTTATTCACCCCCGGCGAAAAAGAATGCTATAAAAATACAAAATACTAGTCTTATATCGTACTATTTTTCATCCCACATTAGTGTACTAATAATACCATTTAAATATGTAGAACTTTTTTTTTTAATATTTGTAAATCTAAGTTCTAGAATAAATAATATTTTGTGGCTAATTTTTAATGCCATAAACAAAAATTATTATTGCATTTAAATGTTTACATATTAATAAAAGAGGTGATTAAGTTTTATTACAAAATTGTAATCTGATCTTCGGTATATTTTATACAAACACAAACAAGATAAATAAAAATATATAATATATATAAATATATATAATATATAAATATATATATATATATATATATATTATATATATATATAAATATTATAATATATCAAATAAGAATTCTTTTGAAATCTATACATACGGAAATTTTATGCGAAATAAACGATTTTTCGATCACATAATAATTCTGTTCTGTATAGTAATTAAAAAAACGATTTTCGCAAAGAATATGGTTGGAGGAAAAAAAAAAAGAAGAAAGGGAAACGAGGTTCGAGAGTAAAATGTATTGGAGAAAAAAAAAAGGTTTGAAGCCAATAAGCTATTGGACGACGTAAGCACGGCCCGGTATTATAGTAGACAGGCGAAAGAGTTTTTTATTTTTTTATTTAAAGAATGACGTCAGGGGAGTACAAGGTGAAAAAGACAGAAAAAGATGGTTTTCATCTCGAATGCAAGTCTAAGTATTCTCGATAACGCAACTAATTAAACTAGGTTAATTGCCACCGTCGAATGTAATGCGATTAGAATGGGGGGGGGGGGGGGAGAAACGTGGTTTTATATCAGCTGTGCTTCCAGGCCAAAAAAAAAACCTTATTTTAATTGGGCTGATTAATTCGAAATATATAAATACAAAAATTATAACAGAAGACTACTTACAAACCTGTTTATTTTTTATTTATTTTTTTAGTACCGCATTTTACTATCCGTTCGGGTTCTACGCTTATGACTAATTACGCTAATCGTTTTTTAGGGATTATCAAGGTTGTATTTTAGAGGAAGTTTAACCACATTTGCGTGGATATAGATTGGAAAACTATGTTGGAAAAAACCTCAATACACCCGACCGAGATTCGAACCTCTATTTCCCCGTCATCGGCAGGCTAGTCTACTGTGATAGTAGCGCGTTAGACCTTGCGGCCACCGAAGCGGGTAACTTTCTTACTCTTTGACAGTTTGTGTATTTATTTTTATAAAATATAAGATAAAAAAGTTGACATAATACATTACAACCATTTCAAAGTTTATACAATATATGTTATTACAAAATGGAGTCCAATCATATCAAAAATATTTACGAAAGGATCATAAAACTTAAAAATATAAGTTCACCAAAGCCACTCAATTAATTAAAAGGAAAAAAAACTTAAAAAATAGTCTAAATGTGTAGTTAATTTTTTTGACTGCTTTTCATGTACAAGTTAAAGTTTCATATTTTTCTATTTCCTTTGATAAAACCCTAGAGCAAGTTCTATAAGGTAAATCTTTTATAAAAGATTTGTAAAAATATATTATTTTATAACATATCTTTGATGAATCTTCAATGTTAAATTATATTTATTTTTTCAAATAATTTTTAGTAAAGAAATATTACAGAGTAGTATCGACATAATAAACACCTTGCTTTAAAGCCTAAAGCCCACCTTGACTTACCAACCAGAGCAATAAATGAATTATTTAGGCCAACAAATTTTGTTGTTTTAAAAAAAAATGTATAAATACTGACCTTAAATCGCGTCCCTTTCTTTAGACCTTAAAGTTGTCCTTTTCAGTAGGTAATAAGTATAAAAATATATATTTCAAATTTTCATTGATACGTTTTGAGTATTACCATTTCAATATTTGTGACAGAGATGAATGTTCCCCGTCTAAAGAAGGCAGGCTCACCCGGTTTCACAACGCTGCCTGTATAGATTATTCTTTTGCGCTCATAAATTCAATCGAACGATATTTTTTTAACAGTTATTACACATTCGTCTTTGTCTTATTATCATTATATAATGTAACAGAATTCTCCTTGACACTTGTGAATAAATAACATTCGTAAATCAGTCACAAAGATATAAATTTACTAGCACATTTGCATATGACATGATGGTGAGGTAGAAAATCCTTTTACGATGAAAATAAATCGTTATTTATCAAATAAAACACCTGAGAATTAACCAGACAAGATATTATTAATACCATAAATAGTTATCTTACTTGCATGTTTGAAGGATTATAGAGTAATAAAATAAATACATTATTAGAAAAAAATACTCAATTTATTATAAAATTTGTTCATCAAAATTTGTGCTATTTATGCATTTTTCAATATTATGCTAATTTATTTACAAAAAATCGCTTTTTCATACCACTTTTAACTATAATTTAAAAAAAGCTTCATTGTTCGCATGGTATAGCGCGCTACTCATGTTATACTAGACGTCCGAAGACGTGAAGATCTTGGTTCGACCCCGGTCGGGTGTAATGAAGGTGGTTTTAGCCGCTATATGATTTTCCACTCTCCCCTCACTCAAATGCGGGTGCACTTCCTCTAAATTAAAAAGGCTCATAACCCGAACGGATAGTAAGATGTGGTGCTAAAAATACCTTAATAAAGAATAATTTAACTTTATGTCTTGCTATTACTTAACAAAGGAACTACTTAAAAATTATTTTGTGAAGTGTTTGACATACAATAAGTCGCTCTTACCTTCTCCAATATATAATATATATATATACTTTTATTTTACCCTGTAGCGTAGTACCCGCTTCGGTGGCATGGTTAGCTACCACGCTAGTTCCGTGTTGAGCTTAATTGCCGAGGACGGGGATATCGAGGTTCGAGTCTCGGTCGGGTGAACTGGGGTGGTTTTCCACTTTCCCTCCACGCAAATTCGGGTTCTCTTCCTCTAAATCCAACCTTTTCAATTCCTAATCCGTTAGCGTAATTAGTACTTAAGCGTATAACCCGAACGGGTAGTAAGACGCGGTGCTAAATAATAAATAAATAATAAATGTGGTGTAGTCTATTAGCCTAATATATTGTCAGTGTCTTGCAACATTTAGGTAATATTAATGTTACCTAACAGACACGTGCTTCATTCTTTGTGTTGTAAGCCTGAATCGGCCAGCCAAACATAAACAGTTCCCAATAATATAACGAGTGTGTTAGTACAATCAACTTAATTTGTGTATAGTTACACAGCAGTGCTATGGAGCTGAGCGAAAACGTTGGAATAAAGATACACTTATAAACTATAAGGATTGAAACTAGAACAGTAGCAGCTGGGGAGGGGGGCGGGGGTTCACGTCAGGACTATACTGCGATCTAAACTGCTTCAGGATCCGCGTGGTGGGTAGGCTGAGGAGCATAGTTGCCACATTGCGGGTGTTCGCGTGGTGGGTAGGCTGAGGAGCATAGTTGCCACATAGCGGGAGTTTGAGCGTTACTATTGTGCAAGCATACTCAAGTGACTGCCAAGAAATCTGGCAGCGTGCATCGGTTTCTATTACAACTACCCTTCACTGATTGGTCGAGCTTGTGACGAGCCTCCGCTCCCCACTCCGCCCCCCACCCCGGCTGCGATGTTTACTAAAGCAGGTTAAAACGCAGTATACGCTCTGGTCCCCAGTTCGAGGCAGAGTTAGATCACCGATGTAAGAATACAGAAGGACTGTTTAATAGAGTGACTGACTGGGGCTAATTATTCTTTTTAGACTTAATTCATTGTAACTGACAACACATATTGTACTATAGTTTATAATAAAACTCAGCAAATTTAGTGGTTGACAATTTTTTAAAGCTCCTGTCTGACAGTCCCTCCTTACACTTAAGCCCTCCTGATAAATTGCCCACGTGGTAAGGACCTGGTAGCGATAACATTAATTTTACAAATATGAAAATCAACTTTCGGTACAGATACAGCTGTCACCGGATATATCACTCAATTAAATAAAATATAGTTTAAAAATCAACCTTGGGCAGTGGAATTGAGTTGGGGACCCTTAGCTTAGACTTTTTGATAGGATCAAAACTCCAACCACTGTGATATCCAGGAATCGTCTCATGTTCAAGGTTATTCTTAACTTATAATGGTATTTAAATTTAACCGTGTAAGATTTTTTTTGCATTAAAACGTTTAATATGTTGATTATTAATTAATTAATTAATCTAAATTATAAGTATGAGTAGACTAGTCTAGATGAAGTCTAGCGAAGTCTAGTCTACTGTGAGAGTAGCGCGTTAGACCACGCGGCCACCGAAATGGATCCAAATTTCAGTGAATTGAATCAATAATGGTGGTCGAAAGTGGGTTCTCTATAAGAAATCAGGGTTTCCATTGTATTACAGCAGTCTGTCGGGAAGGTGTGTTGGAGGAAGAGCAGGGTGGAGGGAGAGCTGAGTGGTCCGAAACTCCCAGTCCCAAACCCTCATCCTATGCGTGGGAAAGTCATTATCCTTTCAGCTGAGGCGCGTTTCTCCCAGCAGCCCAGTCTTCCGGTCTGTGCATTGGTCTGCCCATGCTCTAGTATTGCTCAACTTTGAAGATGGATACATTTCGGACACAATTAACTTGATATTTTACTCCTCTCCTTATAAATACTCGTGCTACTCTAATCCACCTTCTCTTTCAGCCCACTCAAATCTACCTATTGTCTCTAATGTTGACCGATACTATTTGATAAGTCAGCAGAATAATTTACACTAAGAAACGTTTTTAATTTAAAATAAAAAAATATATTCATATCTAGCTGCCTAAATATATATAAACGTGAGCTTTATAATATTCTACTAGTGCTCTGTTCAGATCTAAAATATTGTTTTCGTAAATAATTACTAAATTAGAGTAAAATCATCTAGAATGTTGCTTATCCATCATCAATATTTCGTCTTTTTCATTCTTATAGCAAATTGTGTTATAAAATACCTTTGCTGTTTTATCACAAGTTATTTATCTCTTTTATTCATTTTTAAATGAACTACTATGTCTCTATTTATTTAGAAAACTAATTATATATTATATATATACGGTATACTGCCAGGGCCTGCATGTACCCTCATTGAATATAGGATATCACAGTGAGAACTAATTTAATATTCTGTAAGTCGGTCAATGATCTGTACTAAGTACTCAGTACTAAAGATCCTCTGGGCAGATATACATACATAAAGACACAATTAGACTTTTATTATCATAGATTTCACGGGTAATGAAACAACCCTTTCAAAAGTGACAGCTGCAGCACATTACATGACTTGACGTATGAATCGTGAAACTTTATCTAGTAACGTTTTTATCTGTCAAATAAGGTCTTCACTATAATAATTGGATTTTAACGGCCCCATTAAGGCTCTTAACAGCCAACATTTAGGCTGGGAATTGAATTATTAGGGCAATAGGTTGAATCAATACCTATATCCCTCTTTAATTTGGGCTCCCCTGGGTATCAAAGCAAGTTCCCTTGGTATTATTCTTCCTGCCTAGCTACTTGAGTACTGGGACGGTAAAGAGTAGTTGGGGGTTATTAATCCATTCCACCTTTTCTTTCTCTCTTACGTGGGTTTGTTGCGGTGAGCGGATATTCGGAGCTAAGGTATGTTTGAGGGAGCCAAAGTGTTAGAAGAGAAGAGCATCCATATTCATGAGGGTAACCGCTTTGCATCCAATAACTGGCGACTGCTGGGAAGAGGGGGTGGACGGGGTGACAGGGGGGGGTGGTTGGGGGGGTTAATTCTCTTAGTTCATGTCCTTCTTGTAGCGGTGGAGCTTAAATACAAGCGTCCGAACTTACACCGTGTGTGAGATAAACACCCTCACCGTGAACTTACACAAACTTACTTCACCCTTTGCCCCTCACCCTCTTTTTTAAAAATATTTTTAGCACTACTTTTGACTACCCGGATCTTATGCCTATTTTCTAACTACTCAATTTAGAGGAAGTGTACCCACATTCGCGTGGAAAGAAAGTGGAAAGCCATTTTGGAAAAGCTACCCTCAATATACCCGATTGAGTTTCGAACCTTGATCTCCCTATCATTGGCAGTATAGTCTACTGCGAGAGTAGCGCCTTAGACCGCACGGCCACCGAAGCAGATCACACCTGTTTAGTTTGTGTTTAAAATAATTAGACAATAGATTCGTGAACTTGTATTATTGGAGAAGTAAAAGAGTTTACATTTTTAAAACCATTCAATTAACTTACATATTTCCTCAAATCTGTAACCGGTTTTTAAAACATCCAATCTGCAACCATAGAGATAAAAATTGGCACGCGAATTCAATTCCTGTGACGGTAAATTTATAAGTTTTCTTATTAATTACTTATGAGAAGATATATCATTCATCCTTATTTTACCATACTTGGAATAATTAATTTTTTATAAAATGTTGGCACATTTTATAAACTTTTTTCATCGAGTGTAAGTCAATTTATCCAGTTAGTTTCATAAGATGACATGTTGTAGTTTATAAGTGTTCGATGTTAGTGACTTCTATACACTATCACACTTACATCCTACACTGGAAATAATTGCTATATAAAAAAAAAAGAAGTGAGAACAACTTTGCAGTCGATTTGTAACGGTTAACGAGGCGAATGTGAAAGTAAAAAGGGGAAAGGGAAAAGACTAATAGGAAGTATTTATTGAAGCTGAAACAATGGAAGATTAAAGAGTGAACAAAACGAGAGAGGAAGTAGACAAAAAAAAAGATTTTTCGAAACAGACGTTTTAATAAACCGGTACACATCCACACGTAAACTCGGACAGGCGTACACACACACACACACACACACACACACATAAATGTTATGGAAAAAAGAAAAAGAGAAGAAAAAGATTACTATACATTCTTAGAAAAGAGGAAGCAAGAAAAGATTGTCAGACCAGAAATATTGGAGTAAAAAAAAGGCTATAGGTAGTTGAAAAGAAAAGAACAAAAGAAAGCAAGTTTTTTTTCCCAACCTCAAGAAAAGATTTTTTTTTCGGTCTCTCTGGTAAAAGGAATGCTAAAGGAAGTAGTTGAAGATTCGGTTGAGGTAATCGGACATGTCTTTGTCTCTCTGAAGAAAGATAATAGAGGGAGATTAAGAGCGATTAGTCGCGATTGTCCTGAGGAGGTATTTGTCACGCTTCAGTCAGGTCGGGGATTTTAGCTCAAGGTCGAACGAATTCACACAATCATCGCGAAAAGTTTGTCCATTTATTCATGTTCTTAAGTTATGTAGATTAATATCATCCCTGTGGACTTGCAAAGAAGAATGGTAATCGTTTCACTAGGAACACTTTAAAACAGGCATGTCAAACTTCCGCCCCGCGGTTCACATGTGGACCGATTCAAGATTATGTGCGGCCCTTGAACTTTTTGATGAACCGGCAAACTATTTGTCCCAATTCATGTTTTTATAGATGCTGTAAGAATACAACATTAGAGATTATAACATTTGATTAATTGGTCATTATTTAGTGAAATCTAGCAAGTGAGGTTGCTTTACCAAATTTTAATCGCTACTCATCAAATATCGATTCCTAAAAAAAAATGTTAAATTTGAGCACCAAATATACTGGACTTCTGACGACGGGGAGATTGGGGTTCTTTTCCTGATCGCGTGGGGGTGGATGGTGGTGGAGGTAAGAGCCTGTTGTCAATGAGTGGGGGAGGGTTACTGGTTTTCATAAGTCTCCTTCAAGTGACATCATGATACATCACCACCGTTTGCAACCAACTGTCAAAAGGACTAGCGGGAAAACAGTGCATTCAGCGAACCCCGCGGGAGACGTCGCTTCAGCCCCGCGTTCGTCGGCCAATACGCGGGGTTTATTCGCCCCGGTTACTGCACTCCTATATCCCGCAGTGATATTCTTATTTCACATGAGTTTT
The DNA here is from genome assembly GCA_033556935.1 of Timema podura. NCBI lineage: Eukaryota > Metazoa > Arthropoda > Insecta > Phasmatodea > Timematidae > Timema > Timema podura. The sequence continues at coordinate 4,952,159 of JAVRXN010000007.1, forward strand.
GATCCCACTCCCGCGCAGGCCTTTATGGGGTCCCACCCTTTATATTAAGTCGTTAATAGTCTAGTTGTGGGATTTATCCCTTAAGGCGATTGACCCTTTTAATTTGGCGTGGAAATGCAAAACCGTGGGAGCTAACGGTTATCTTCAAGAATATGTATTTTTTTGTAATTTTATTTTCGGGGAACGATTTTTTCAAGAATAGAAGCATGTTGATTTAACAGTGATCAAATATAGATTAAACAGACATTTTTGAATTGAAAACTGTCAATAGAAAACTGCCGGATGCATAACAAAAAAATAAGAAAATATAACAATTAATAAACATCGATATATTATCTTATAAGAGGTGTTGAAAATATTAACATAAAAATTTCACTCGTTCTCGAGAAAACTGGTGTTTTCAAATGTATGATTTTTCCGCAAGACCTGTCCGGTAGCTAGCACCATCTACGGTTTCCGTGATCCATCTGTTTTTGTTGACGCGGAAGGATACTTTGGTCGGTTGTGAAGCCACGCCGCGCCTTTCATCCTCCCGCTCACCATCCCACAAAATAGGTTTTAGACTTGCACTCGACAGGGCCAAGGGCTTTAAAATAAAGAAATGGTCCCGTATTTATAAAAGGGTTTGGGCTTAAGAGCAAACTAGTTTAAGGAAAAAGCGTATATGTCACTGAAATGGGTGGTTGGGGGGGGGGGGGGATGAAACGTAAGAGAGATCTTAATATACAGAACTAAAGAAACAAAAGATATAGACAGGTAACATTATATAACAATCGCAAGCAAGATAGAGAAAGCGTGGATCAATGTATAAAAGAAAGATGAATTTAAAGATAAAAAAAGATAATCACATTAAGGAAGACAGACTCAGAAAAAAATATATATAAGAGAAAAAAAAAGCCTTGATGATAAAGAAAATGATATACTATATCTTATAGCTATGATTTGAACGGCCGGCCACCAGCAGGTGGAAGTGAAACACTAGTGTAGAAGAAAAGAGCAGAAGCAAAAAGAAAAACTCAAGAGAGAAAGATAATAAACGAGGTAGACAAGGAAACACTATAATGACAAGTAAAAGGGTAAATATAATTGTAATGGTGGATAACAGGACTGTCTTGATGCATAAGATAAGAAGGAAAAGGGAAAGAGAGAGATAGAAAGAGGTTAAGAAAGAAGAGAAGAGGTGAGATAGAAGGGAGGAGAAACATAGCATGTAATCTCTAGTCTATAGAATTACAAGTGTGCCCACTGCAGGGTGTGGTCTAATGTTCCGTCAGTCTGTCGGTCTGTCTGTCTTCCACTATCCCCCACCCCTCCCCCTCCAGCTGTTATATGTTAATGAGAGGGAAGAAGAGCACTAGAGCAAGTGCTAGAAGGTGATGTGCGGGTAGTCTAACAAACAGAGGCTCATCTCTTCGACACCGCCATTCATTAACAGAGGACGTACAGGTTTTATCAAATAAAAGCCTCAACCATTGTATTTATTAGACTTTGAGCACGTCTGTGACCTTTCGACGGTGAACTTTGAACCTCTCGAGCCTTACCTTACTTCGCAGGACGTCCAAAAGTCAGGATTACAAATCGGACGTACTAAAGAGGAACCAACGCTTTCGTCCCTTTTGTGAAGAAGATAAGAGTTTCACATGGCAGTTATTAAAGGGGCGATTAGAAGAAAATAAGGTTTATTTTGAAAATATCTTGAGTCAAGGCGCGTTCAAAAATTATGTAAAGTTAGTAGGTAAGGATGGACATGAACACAAGGGGAAAAGGAGAAGAAATATTTGGAAAGCTTTGAGATGGGGTGATGGAGGAAAATATAGATGATAAAGTTAAAATATTTTGTGACTAATTAAGACGTTCTAAGAAGAATCAAAGTAAATATAACCGTTTTGTGGGTAATTCTACGAAGAAAGGCCAAATGAATCGTTCACATTATGAGAAGATGTATCTTACCGAGTGACGTCATAGAAAGTGAAAGTGAAGATGGTAAGGGACCAGGAAGAAGACGAATGCAACTGGTTGATGAAACAAGATTAAGTTTAAGTATATGAAAAGGGAAATTACTGATAGGACATGCTTTAAGAATCAATTTGGTTTGGACAAAGAGGCACTTTTCAACTTTCAGTTGTTTTTTACGTTGCATTTTTGTTTATCTGTTAGAACTACCAAGACTATTGTTTACGTTACATTAGAATTTATATGACATTTTCTAATCAAATAAGTACAAATGTCACCCACTTCAGTGGCCGCATATTCTAAGGCGCTACTCTCACAGTAGACTAGACGGCTGATGACAGGGAGATCGAGGTTCGAATCTCGGTCGGGTGTATTGAGGCAGGTTTTTCCATAATGATTTTCCACTCTCTCTCCACGCAAATGCGGGTACACTTTCTAAAAATATAACCTTCCTCATCCTTAAAACCGCTATCGTAAGTATTACGCAAGCGTATAACTCACACAGGTGTATGGAAACTGTTTTTTTGCACTGCGTCTTACTACCCGTTTGGATTATACGCCTACGTACTACTCATACTGATGGTTTTAGGAATTTTGAAGGCTATATTAATAGGAATTATACCCGAATTTGCTTGGAGAGAGAAAGAAAGAGTAGAAAACCACCATTTTGGGAAAACCTCCCTCAATACACTTGACAGAGATTCGAACCTCGATCTCCCCGTCATCGGTAGTCTAGTCTACTGCAAGAGTAGCGCCTTATGGCACCCTTGTTTTGTTAAATGGAGGAAAAGGGCAGGTCTACTAACAAAACGTCAAGTGGGGGACACATAGTAAAATAGTAGCTTATGTTTATTTATTTGAGGTATTTAACTTGCACTTTCTGAACCGACTGATTACTTCAGCACACGGGAATTTCTATGAACGAGGGTGAAAGGGCCTACCAATTTTGTCGGGAAAGGTATTTTCACATACCTTACAGGGATCTTTTACATGACACAATCCACATGGGACCAACAGCTTTACTTACCATCCGAAGGAAGCTGCGCTACGGAATTGTATCGCCCAAGAAAAATCCGTCAACCCTGGCTGGGTTTGAACCCATGGACATCGGATCCTGAGGGGAGCACTTTACCCCCAAGACCACCAAGGTCGTCTAGTAGCTTATGAACACACCTACAAAATCAATCCTTGTATTTAAGGTCTTCTTAAACTACCCCTAGGTCCTGTAACAAAAAGGGCGTGTCGAAGTAAGACGAGAAAGGGTGAAAGGGGGGTGGTATTATTAACTCACGCTACAGCTACGCAAAGGGGTGCTTGTGACGGTGGTTAAAGATGCGCCTTTACGATCCATTAGCTGGTTCTACCTCCCCTAATTAATGGGCAGGTTCTAGAAGGGTAAAAACTAAGCGAGGTTCCCACCCCTTTAATCTCCTATTCTCCTCTTTCCCATTACGAGGCGCTCACATCTCCATCAGTCATGCCAACATGATCACAACATTGTACACACTATGTATGATCTTATTACGAGAGCTCTTATGGTTGGACCCTTCGATTTAATAACAGAATGATCATATACGATACTGTATGTATTTAACATATGTGTTATTATTATTATTATTATTATATTATTATTGTTATTTTAAATAGGAAAATTATAAAAATCACTTAAACCCTTTACAGGCCAAATTAGCTAAGGTATATTCTAAAAAATAATTTTTTAGAAATTTATTTTAAAATATGTGTATGTACGAGTATAACGTAAAAAAAATAAAATTGTTAAGATAGTTTCAAAATTCTTTTTAATATATTATAATCATTGGGTCATATCTTGAAATAGTATTTCTTAAAGATAAATACGATTATAAAAATCAAGCATAAAAAAACAAAACCGGGTTGAAAAGAATTTTTTTTATAAATTAAAAAATGTTACAATAAAATCATTCAATATTTTTATCATAATATAATTTACCAATATTACAACCAAAATATTTAATTTTTTTCAAAGCTTGCTTAGGCAGTTATTATAATGTAGATTTGAGTGTGAATTATATATTTTTGTCTAGTGTCTATAAAGCTTATTGTATTGTATATAATAATTTAAAAAGTACTTTAAATTGTAATATAATCAACATATATATAATATATATATATATATTATATATATGGCATTGGTATTCTAGCAATTTGAAATGATAATAAATTAAAAGTGTTTAATTGGCATTTCACAACAAAACTATGTCAACGCTAAGCAGAATTTTCTAAATTTCAAAAATTACCCAAAACCATAAAACTGGGTTTTTAAAATATTTGATCACATGATTGCCTTTAAATAAATAAATGACGTTATGCGAAGAAAGTAATGAACCCATGACGTTCGAAACCCAATTAGCTCAAATTGTTGACTCCAGCCGTGTAAATAAGTTTAGAAGCTGTTATTATCTAGAATTATATTATATAAGACATAATATATTTTTCTAGTGTTTTGTTTTCTTTTTCCAGAATTGGAGTGGGCACACCAGCAGGGATATGTGGCCAGTCTAATAGGAGTGGAAGGAGGCCACTCTATAGGATCCAGTCTAGGGGTGCTACGTGCCATGTACGACTTGGGAGCCCGTTACCTCACTCTGACTCACACCTGCCACACTCCTTGGTGAGTCTTCACGACACTAAACACCTGCCACACTCCTTGGTGAGTCTTCACGACAGTAAAACACCTAAAACACCTGCCACACTCCTTGGTGGGTCTTCACGACACTAAAACACCTGCCACACTCCTTGGTGAGTCTTAACGACAGTAAAACACCTGCCACACTCCTTGGTGAGTCTTCACGACACTAAACACCTGCCACACTCCTTGGTGAGTCTTCACGACACTAAAACACCTGCCACACTCCTTGGTGAGTCTTCACGACACTAAACACCTGTAACTGACCGCTACTGAGAGACAAACTATTGTTTTGGAGTAAAATCTAATAAACCACGGTCCGGATTTTGATGACCTAAAAATCGTCAAAAAAAACCTATAAAATGAATTGGAAATTCTAAAAAATTAGTTTAAATTTTCGAAAAATTACCTACAAATACAAATAATTAACTCTTCCATTCTGCTAAATATAACATTGATTTACAAATACCTCCTTAAGAAGTAATAGCTACCCCCTCTCAACACAACCCTCTCCAGTCTAGTTGCAGTCTCATCAGGAATGTGTAATACCTGCTTCCGAAGTAATAGCTACCCCTTCCCAACGCAACCCTCTCCAGTCTAGTTGCAGTCTCACCAGGAATGTGTAATACCTGCTTCCGAAGTAATAGCTACCCCTTCCCAATGCAACCCTCTCCAGTCTAGTTGCAGTCTCACCAGGAATGTGTATTTTACAAGCAAACAATTAAAGAGACTACAAAGTTCACTGTCTACAATATTTTCTTATTTAATCTGTGTTAGACAAATGTATTCATTTATAAAATATCTATAGTAAGGCATTTAAAATATATATAATTATTCAACATGAATGCCTTAAAATGACTAAAAGTTCCTACAAATTATTATAAAGTTCCTCAAAAATGCCTAAAAATTATTCTAAAAGGACGCAAACCAAGAAAATATTACCTAAAATTCCCAAATGACAAAAAAGACCTATAAAATTTATATTACTACAAGCAGGTTATCATAAAAAGTATATTTAACTATGAACATTGTATGTGATGAACCAAAAAAAAGATGACATGTCATCAAACTACAGGCCCTGGTAATAACCAATTATTGGTTATTTTGGCCTTTTTCTGACAGTTGGCAATATAACTAAGCTCATTGAACATTTATCCGTTTTGCAAATACAATTTGTCACTTTGTCAAGGGGTGTAAATCAATTTTAATTACTACAGTGATTAAATATTCGGGCGGAGGATGAATACTAAAGTGATTTTCAACTTTCAGAAAAAGCCAAAGTTGTTGTAAACCAAATATACACACCCTTCTTCATATGAAGAGCTAAGCTTAATGTTAAAACACTACTCTCTTAAACCCTGGTATTTTGGAAATAACTGCCCTTTCAATGCCTATATAACATCACCCACAACAGTGGTGAATGAGTGAATGACATACTCAGAATATACTGAACAACAATTTTACCGTTTGTTCTTTATGGGTGTAAAACTTGGACCCTTACTCTAAATGACAAAAACACTTTTAAAGTGTTCGAAAACAAGGGGCTTAGGAAGGTATTTGCTCCAAAGGGGGATGAAGATAATGGACAAGGATAGAGTGTAATGAGGTGGACTGGATAGAACTAGCTCATGATAGGGATAGGGTGTAATGAGGTGGACTGGATAGAACTAGCTCATGATAGGGATAGGGTGTAATGAGGTGGACTGGATAGAACTAGCTCATGATAGGGATAGGGTGTAATGAGGTGGACTGGATAGAACTAGCTCATGATAGGAATAGGGTGTAATGAGGTGGACTGGATAGAACTAGCTCATGATAGGGATAGGGTGTAATGAGGTGGACTGGATAGAACTAGCTCAAGATATGGATAGTTGGGGTACTTTTGTAAGCACGGCAGTGAATTTCAAGTTCCTAATTCCTTAGAGTAAGAAAATAAGGTAGTTAAAACATAGTTATAACTACATCACTATTTACTTATATTTAAATTATATTTAACCGACAAAAACAGTTATTAACTAATGTTTCATGTATGTATGCTTGCGAGCAGTTCCTGAACGTGTCCTAAAACTTGCCCTTTCTGTTAGGGCAGACTCTTCATCAGGTGCCTCCTCCGAGTCCAATACAGGAGGCCAAGGGTTGACCGACTTCGGTAGGGTAAGTAGCATTATCAGTTTACTGCAACGGTTCCTAACCGGTGTTCCCTGGAACACTTCTGTTCCGTGAACCGGTTACAAGCGCTCTGCTGGTGAAAGATCTCACATGACAACAGCTCGGATTGATGTTTGCTACTATGATTCCAACAACTGAGGACTGCTTGCTACACGCGTTGACTTCCAAACCAATAGAATATCATATTATTATTATTATTATTGATAATACTTAGCTCCGCGTCTTACTACCCGTTCGGGTTACACGCTTAAATACTAGTTATACTAATGGGTTAGGAATCGAGAAGGTTGAATATAGAGGAAGTGAACCCGCATTTGCGTGGAGGTAATAATGGAAAACCATTCAGGGGAAACCACCCCCCAGTTCACCTGAATGAGATTCGAACCTCTATCTCCCCGTACTCAGCAGTCTAGCTCAACACGAAACTAGTGCGGTAACTAACTACGCCACCGAGGCGGGTAATATAATATTCTTCAAATTAAAAATATTACACCTGAACACGGGAATCAAACCAGGAACTTTTGACCTAGTACGCCAATTCTCTAACCACTGAGCTACCCAGGAATCGTCCCGTGATCAGAATAATTCTTCACTCATATTTTAAAACAGAGTCTGTGATGGACGTGTGGAGATCGTCGGCTACAAATGTGTGATCAATTAAGATTACGAGCTATATCAGATAACGCAGCCACCTTCGACTCGGTAAAGCTTTATGGTACCAATAGTACGATGACATCTGTACTAATGCTCATATCATGACTTATTAAATAGCTACGCTGGTATCTATCTAAATATCGTATTCTTTAAATTGAAAGTTGACACCTGGACACAGGTGTACCGCCAATTTTTCTTATAATCAAAAATGTTCTGTGACTTCCGAAATGTTAAGAACCCACTGGTTTACTATAATAATAATAATAATAATATTTAGCACCGCGTCTTACTACCCGTTCGGGTTATACGCCTAAGTACTAATTACTCTAATGGATTAGGAATTGGGAGGGTTGAATTTAGAGGAAGTGAACCCGCATTTGCGTGGAGGGAGAGTGGAAAACCATTTAGGAAAAACCACCCCCAGTTCACCCGACCGAGATTCGAACCTCGATCTCCCCGTCCTCGGCGGTCGAGCTCAACACGACTAGCGCGTTAGCCAACTACGCCACCGAGGCGGGTCGACTCACTGGTTTACTGTATCCCAATGTTCTTACGAGGGAACATACAGACGTTACTTATTAGGCGCGTCACTAAGAGGGCGCTTTTCAATTTTTGTTTACGTTTGCCTTGCTCTTAAAAGGACTTAGCGCCGGGATCACGATCAACTTAACGTTCATTTAAGGTTAACTTAACGTAAGAGATGTCTTAGGAGGTCTTTCACGTTAAGTGAACGTTACATGAAGGGTATCACGTGATTTGGCCAGCCAATCATTATGCGAGTAACGTCTACAGGGCTATTTAGTAATTAATTTGTTGGTATTATGACCAAGGTTTACTCTTTAGCTTAAGTTCTAGTGATCAGACATTGAAACAAAATAATTAAACTAAAATAGGAAAGCTAAATTTATCCAAAAAAGTTTAGTGATAAATATTTATCATATCGATAAAACACAGTAAACAATCACAGATCATAACTTTACAAATAGTACAAATCACAGATTAAAATACATATTTTATAATGCAGATGTTTGACTTGAGTGAATGTTATGTTAAATTACGTGAATAGTGATCTCACATATAGGTTTTCTTAAGTTAAATGAACCTTAATAGAGCGTTACGTCAAGTTAAAGTTAAGTTGATCGTGATCCCAGCATTAGTCGGTCTTAAGGTGAGCAATACAGTACTGTAAAAATAATTATTATGTTTACTTTTGCATATTTTTTTAGTCATAGCGCTATTGCTCACTTAATTAATGATAATGTAAATATATTTTAAGGATATTATAGGCAATGGAATGTGGAAAAAACACTTCTATTCACTTTAAGGTGAAATTTGCTTAACGGCATTAGTCTTGAATCTAATTTACTACCGAGGCTTGCCTCAATATGACAGTTAAAAATATTATTAGATTTGCTTTTATGTATTTATTCGTAAGTCATGTGATCGGCAGCTGTCATTTCTGATAGATATTATAAATACATATATAATTACACTAATAATATAGTAAAATGCTATTAATGTTGACAGCAAAAAATATATATGTTTGTATATGCATTCGTATGAAAATGTGGGTACACCTCATGTAACTAGCTCAAGATAGGGATAGGGTGTAATGAGGTGGACTGGATAGAACTATCTCTAGATAGGGATAGGTGGAGTACTTTTGTAAGTGAGGCAATGACCTTTCGAGCTACCCGCCTCGATGACGTAGTTAGCTAGCGCGATAGTTTCGTATTGAGTTAGGCCGCCGATGACGGGAAGATAGAGGTTCGAATCTCGCTAGGTTGAACTTTGGGTGGCTTTTCCTAAATAGTTTTCCACTCTCCTCCCATGCGAATGCGGGTTCACTTCCTCTATATTCAACTTCCCAATTCCTAACCCATTAGCATAATTAGTACCTAAGCGTATAGCTCGAACGGGTAGTAAGACGCGGTGCTAAGTATTATTAACTTTCGAGCTTCTAACACCATAGAGTAAGTGAATTATTAGTAATATGTTATAGATTAAAGTTGCATATAACAAGTTTTGACGTTTTAATACATTAAAATTGTTCCAGTAACTCTTATAACTGTCAAAATATTTCTTGCAATCCGAATTAAGCCGTATATTATATACCAAATTATATTTCTATATCAATTGGGATGGAACCAGGTTTCTTCAAAATTGTACACGCCCTCGATTGCCACTCACCATTACGTTATTAGATTCATAATTTCTGTTTGTTTAATGATACCTTCAAAATAAGGTATAGGTACTAATTACTTATTTAACTGATAAGGATTGAATTATAGCTGAAGAATTTTATCTGCAATATTGTGGAGGGATGGTATTAATCCTTTTATTCTTGGTTGAGATTCAAAATCTCGTCTTTTCCATCAAAGGTAACCAAGTGAAGTGCAAGTATGGCGTCTTAAACCTCGTGGGCACCACTGTGGTGATTTAAAAAAACAGCCTATTGTAGGCTATATATAGCTAGCCTCTTCCAAAGGGTTTTATACTACTTTCAACGCAAACCTGTAAGATTTATTGTCACAGTCTCTTTGTTAACTTTTATCAAATGCCAATAAACCGAAAAAATAGAAGGAAGTCACGATGGAAAAAACATAACTTATATTTCGTTTGGAATTACACTTTGAAAAATCGCCTCTGCAAATTATGGCTGTCGGCATTAGTATAATAGTTCTGTCTAACCCCTGTAATGTTTTATGATACTATAAGTAGTACATTACTGTAAAGAAGATTGCCATTATAAATCATCTAACGGCGCTTCTACACAAAGCCCCTGTCAAGTTTTCTGATACTATAAGTAGTACATTACTGTAAAGAAGATTGCCATTATAAATCATCTAACGGCGCTTCTACACAAAGCCCCTGTCAAGTTTTCTGATACTATAAGTAGTACATTACTGTAAAGAAGATTGCCATTATAAATCATCTAACGGCGCTTCTACACAAAGCCCCTGTCAAGTTTTCTGATACTATAAGTAGTACATTACTGTAAAGAAGATTGCCATTATAAATCATCTAACGGCGCTTCTACACAAAGCCCCTGTCAAGTTTTCTGATACTATAAGTAGTACATTACTGTAAAGAAGATTGTCATTATAAATCATCTAACGGCGCTTCTACACAAAGCCCCTGTCAAGTTTTCTGATACTATATTTGCAAGACTGAAAAGTGCATTATTTTCACAAATATTTTTGAGATTGCATTATTTAAAATGGTTACTGTAGTTTTCTTTTAACTCCTTCCAAATAATTGTATAGTTGCAATACAATACTGTAAGCTAAACACTTAATAAAATAAGTGGGGCCGATAAACTCTCATTTACCAGGAGCATGGATATATTTTTCCAAATTTGTTGAACTCGAAATTATATTTAATTGAAATGATCATCTTTTAATGTAGTGAGTGACCACCAACTATGCTAGACTAATTTGTTTTTATCAGATCCTTCGCGGTTGTTTGATACTATTGGATGTACATAGCTGTAGTGCATACTGCCTATGCAAACCATCACACGGCGCTGATACTCAACTTGAATTGAGTATTTATTTATTTATTTCTCGCTAAGCCTCTTCAACTATTTGGCACTATATTCAATGCAACTGTGAGGTAAATTTAAAATAAAAACATAAAAGCGAGCGAGTTTTTTTCTCTTTTACTTCCTCATTCATATACTTTCACCCCACCCCTTAAAAAAACTGAATTATTGTAACATAACTGTTTCTAGAATTATATCCACAATATCAGTTAAACCGTTAAATATTAGCTTTAATAGATCTCACACCATTGCATTTACTTTTGCTATTACCATGCGTTGCAAATTAATTATTTAAATTAATTAGATGTTCTGTCTCACGACAGATCCATTCCTTTTGTCGGTGAACTTAGACCCCTAGTGTACCCTGTCCTCTGCCTCCTACTTCCGCTCCTAGAATGTTCTTCTTTCCTTCAAGTCATCCATTATTTGAATCCTCCTTCTTCCTAAGCTCCTCTTCCCCTCAAACTTTCCTCCCATGACGTCGTGCAGAAGACAGTTCCTCATAAGGATGTGTCCGATGGTCCACAGTTGAAGGTTGTATACCACTGTTTCCTAATGACCCCATGACCCGAGTACCCCTCTTGTTTCAGGTGGTCGTACGCGAGATGAACCGCCTGGGGATGATCATAGACCTGTCACACACCGCGACTGACACTGTCATCGCTGTCCTCAACATCTCTAGGAGTCCTGTCATCTTCTCTCACTCTTCTGCGCAGGCGCTATGCAACACTTCCAGGAACGTCCCAGACACCACGCTCAGACTGCTCGTGAGTACAGCTCTTTGTCTAGTCACGCTCAGACTGCTCGTGAGTACAGTTCTTTGTCTAGTCACGCTCAGAATGCTCGTGAGTACGGCTCTTTGTCTAGTCACGCTCAGAATGCTCGTGAGTACGGCTCTTTGTCTAGTCACGCTCAGACTGCTCGTGAGTACGGCTCTTTGTCTAGTCACGCTCAGACTGCTCGTGAGTACGGCTCTTTGTCTAGTCACGCTCTGACTGCTCGTGAGTACGGCTCTTTGTCTAGTCACGCTCAGACTGCTCGTGAGTACGGCTCTTTGTCTAGTCACGCTCAGGCTGCTCGTGAGTACGGCTCTTTGTCTAGTCACGCTCAGACTGCTCGTGAGTACGGCTCTTTGTCTAGTCACGCTCAGAATGCTCGTGAGTACGGCTCTTTGTCTAGTCACGCTCAGACTGCTCGTGAGTACGGCTCTTGGTCTAGTCACGCTCAGACTGCTCGTGAGTACGGCTCTTAAGAAAAATAATAAAGATTTTGAAACTATTTAATTTGTCTTACTCAAGATGGTTACGATATTAATATTTTTTTAATGTAGCCCCCTCAGTATTTTCAATTTCTAATATTGAATCCAATCATATTGGCTTCCAGGCAACTAGTTTTAAGCTATAGTTCACACCAAACGTTATATTCGAGGAAGGAATGAAGAGAGCCTCGACTAGCTGGGAGTGTGTTGTGTTGCCTACCACAACAGTACAACGCATTCAGATGTCTGGGATCGATAGCTGGCTTTGTGTGCGTGCGTGTGTGAGAGAGAAAGATAAAACACGTGGAGTGTAGGGGTAATGTCGATTAGAGAGATTGGGCCCTACTGCAATATTCTCAAACATCTCCAGACTTTATTGTATCTCTGGGGTGGTGAATTGTTACCCCACACAAGGCGTGACTTTATTAATCTTTCATAAATCCCTTAGACTCCATTCCAAGTGAATATCGCCATTAGCTTATTAAAAGGTTCTTAGCTGTGCATTTTTTTTCTTGGTCTCTTTTTAATATAATTCCTCAGTATTCACTTGGAGGAATTATTAAACCTAGATTTTTAAAAAAATAACCATGTGGAAAGATCACCCCTAATCCGACCGAGAATCGAACATGAATCTAGACCAGCGGTCGTTAACCGGTGTCCCGTCAACCGGTTACAAGCTCTCCACCGGTGAAAGATGTCACATGACAACAACTCAGAGTGATGTTAGCTTATACGATTCCAACAAATGAAGACTGCTACGCACGTTTGCTTCCAAACCAATTGAATATCATATTCTTTAAATAAAAAAAATACGCTTGGGCATGGGAATCGAACCAAGGACCTTTGGCTTAGGGACTGTCCCGTTGCTCAGGGTAATTCTTCCCTCATGTTCTTAGGCAGAGTCTGTGATGAACGTGTGTAAATCGTGAGCTACATATGAGTGATCAATTTAAGATCATGAACTCTCAGATAACGCGGCCATCTTCGACTCAAGAGGGCTTTATGCTGAAAATAGATCAATTACAATTGTACCAATGCGAATATCATAATGTATTGAATAGTCAAGCTATTATATTTTATTAGTCACGATTATAGCCACATATAAATATCATGTTCTTTAAATTGAAAAATGACACCTGGACACAGGTGTTACGCAAATTTTTCTTATGGTCATAAATGTTCCGTGACTTCCAAAATGTTAGGAAACAACTGATGTAGACCTTTCCGGGTATGTCAGTAAAAAGCTGCCCGCCCACTTAAGAGGCAGGCAAGGCGCTGCAAGCCCCGTTGCCAGAGAAGTCTTGAGACTTGTGGAAAAGTGGTTCCTTGCCTAGCGTGCTTGAAGCTGGACGCCCGCTAGGGGCAGGGCACTTTATTTACTGACAATTAATAAACTAATGAGAATATACACTTTGATATTTTGCAATTGAACATTAATCGACTAGACCTACACATGCCTAAAAATAGTATTCTCAATAAAACTTATAGTTTTGTCAGTAAATATTTTCCCTCAAAAGCAAAGGAAGCTTGAATGTTACCCTTTTCCCACTCATCCGTTCAATTAGTAATTATTCTTGAGAATAATTGAAGTTTGTGCGTAACACACAATGCTAACTGAGGGTGACATATGAATTTATGTAACTCATAAACAATATATTTAATAAATCGCTAATACATATAATTATTTAAATAGCTTAACAAACATAAACTTACCTTTATAAGCAAGCCTAATCTACAACAGCAACAGGTGACCTGGCGGTCTAAGGGTAAGGTGTCATACTTTTGTGCTGAGGGTCCGGGGTTCAATCCTCGGTCCCTGACATGGATTTATCTGATTGCCAAACCCTTCCTTCATCTCTGACAAGATGTGTATTAATCACAACTTGTGAATGTGTGGAATGCCAAACCTACACCGTAGTTCGGATCCCACGTTAAACTGTAGGTCCTCCATTTCATCTCACAATCACCCTACCATTACACATTAGCGTAAGAACGTATAACTCGAATGGGTAGTAAGACGTGGTGCTAATAATATACAACAGCGTGCAGCGTTCCTCTGTTCCATGACAACAATACGCGGATTTTTTTTTTTTTACTTCCCACGAAAAGGAATTAACCTCCCCCTCCCACCCTACTTGTGGGCTTTGAAACTGAACTTTCCACACTTAAGGCCCGTTGACACGATGTTAGTTGGCTAATGCAAATCCACTAATTTGGCTGCGCGCGCACAACTTGCAGCGTGTAAACAGACAAGCAAGCTACTAACATGCAAGTCCACTTGCAACTGAAAAAGTTGGTCACCTTCCAACTTTACTAATGCAAGTAGACAATTCAAAATGGCGGCAACTAAAAGATTGTTGTGCGGGAAATGGGAAACGGGAATGTTATAAAAATAATGAGTTTTTGTGGAATTTTAAGCATCGGATTTATAAAGAAAAGAATACCAATGATATTGCACTAGAGGATATTGTAAAGTGATATCAGGCGTACATATTCTCAAGAAGTGTCCAAAATAAAATGTTCCGTAAATATTGCAAATGTGCCTTGTGAGAGATATTATTTAATATCGGTTAACAAATGTTATAAATAATTTTATCAAACCATTATTTCCTACCAATCAACGTGGCATGTGTAATTTTTTTACATACAATCACAAAATATGATAAAACATTGTAGTACCGTGATTAGTTCCGGCAACATAATATTCGTGTTATCGGCAAGTAAGGTATGAATGGCCGGCGGTTTTCACGCGAAATCACCGGCACGCTTTCCAATCTCCGTATTTGACACTTTAACCAATCTTTATAAGTTTTAATTAATAATGTTCAGCCCATACACTTCAAACACTTTATATTAATGCTTTGGCAACTTGAGTAGATACACAACACTATATTATTGTCTCATAGCAAATCAGATAGTTTATATTTAAACCAATCTACAAATTAATTTATTATTATTTTTAAGGAATATTTTAGGCCTAGCTATCTATCATTTAACAAGATATTTTGTTATTAGTATACCAACATTTAAAACAGGGTTGAAAAAACCTGGGCTAGGCCTATCTATAAAAAAGTGTCCAACCTAGTTTGGCTGTATTGGGATTTATTGACTATTTGAGTTTAATTTTATTGATCATGTATGCTAAGTGAGTTAACAAATCAAGCAAAATAATAAAATAATAATTTGGGATCAATTGAAACATATTTTAATGTATTAAAGAACTAAGAAATATTAGACATACTAATCACTAACTTTTTAATGTTGTCTATATAAAACAATTTTTTAAATAGTTAAACTAATTATAATACATTGCCTTTACTGAAAAATTGTAATTTATTTGGCCGCCCATTCTTATTTTAAATTCACCCTTCCTAGCTCCTAACACATAAGCGTAATTAGTATATGCGTATTAATAACCCGAACGAGAAATCAGACGCAATTATGAAAATAAATGGCTCCAATAGAAAGATCAGTTAGCACCACTTCATTTTCAACCATTTTTTTTTAGAAGCGATACTAATACAAGTGAAAAATGCGTGTCAACACAACTTGCATGTTAGTAAGCTAATACTAGTAAACTTGCATTAGTCCACTAACACCGTGTCAACGGGCCTGTAGTGATCTAGCCGAGACCTCCCGAAGACGTACGGAATGTTCCGAAACAAATATTACCGCACCTAATACTCCGTCGCTCTTTCGCCCTCTAAAAGGAGTATTGACATTGTTTTTTCTAAATATGATTCCTCTCACCCTCAATTACAATGTAATTAAATTTCTTATAGTACCCTCTTCGGTGGTATAAGCCCTAAGACATCCATTTCGCAATATACTGGACTTACGATAATGGGGAGATCGGGGATCGAATCCCAGTCGGGAGTACTGATAGGTATTTTTCCTAAATGGTTTTTCCACTTTATTCCGAGAAAATGTGGCTACACTTCCTCAAGATTCATATTTCCTCATCTCTAACACAGTAGCATCAGTAATACTTATGCATACAACCCGAACGGGTAGTACGACGCGGTGATAGAAAAAAATAAAAGCCATACTTTTTACCGTTACCATCCCACTTCATTAGTGTGTCTAAATGAGTCTAGCGCAAGTGAATAATTAAACAATGAGTGGAAAATATTAATGGTAAAGTGCCACGCACAGACTTTAATCTCTTTAGTCTTAAAATAGAGACATCTATTAAAAACTTGTAGAGTTTGTAAAAAGAGCATCACATTCCACCAAAGAGTATAAATCAAATAGCGCACACTGTTTCAAAAACACTAAGAAAAGAGGAACATCTGTGTCCACCAAAGAGCATAACAAATAATTTTATTTTCCAAGACGTGTATAAAAAATATATGTATTGTCATATAGCTAAGAAACTATTGATTTTATAAAAATATATATTAAACAAAAGAGTTTTATATTTAATAGTACTACATCTTTACAATGATACATTATTATGTATCTCAAATAGTTACGGAGATATTATCAAAATTGATCATTTTTGTCTATATAGTAACCTCAAAGTCATTTTCATGAAAAAATGAAAATTTCCATTTTATTTGTAAAGTTAAACAGTGTATAGATACAACATTTAATCAAAATCGTTATAGCAGATTTTGAGGAAATCAATTTTTTTTCTCTTTTTTCCCTTCAGTAAACTACACTTAATTTTAGGGTTAGATAACTAATTCCAAAAACCATACGGGGACACCTTATGAAAACCTTAGATTCCAAGTTTTAGGCCGATCGGTAAAATGGTTTTGGGGCTTTAGCCCGAGGTACAGACATACAGACACCAACGCAAAAAACGAACATTTTTTCTGCTTCAAGGGGTCATTAAATATTTACATTTAGCAAAGTATCAAGTTTTTTTTTTTTTTTTACTATTTCAATACTTCTCTCTTAGAGGTGTTAAAAGAAAAGAAAATAATGTTGATATTATGTAAAAAATTCTAGGTATCAGCTATACTCTCCATGGGCCATAAACATTTTCATAAATTATTTATCTATCTATCTATATTAATAAAAGGAAGTGTTTGTTGTGTACGATGCCCAGCCAAATCTACGGCACGCAGAAATCTGAAAATTTTTAACATAGGTGGATGGAAGGGGGTCCGAATGCACCTCGAAGCCAGATTTATAAATTTTTAATTAGACTATTTTTTAACAAATGTTTTGAAGAAAATATTTTTTATCTGGCTTATAATTACGTTTCAGAGATACGGGCACCATGATGGCTGGGGGGTGGGCCTTATATAATTGTTATTGAAGAATATATTCTTTTTATCTGGTTTAAAATTACGTTTCAGAGATATGGGCACCATGGGGGGGGGAGGGGGGGCCTTATATAATTCTTATACCCACAGTAGGTCACGGGCAACGCCGTGCGGGATTGCTAGTTGATAATATAATCATGAAAATTCAAAATTACAACGAAAATGGTCCGCCGGATTATTCAGCGGGGTTATTAAAGCAGTTAGCACGTCTTATTATGACTCTGAATACTGACGGTTATTCCAGCACAGTGGTTGGTATCCCCACAATTTAGTTTATCGTCCTGTATCTGGGGATAATTATTGCGTGGATGTTTGAAATTCCTTCTCCTGCTTCCATAGGTTGCGTAGTTAAACAGCTTACAGCCAGAACTTCTGTGACGACGTACGACTGGCTAATAAACCCCCATTTGAGAACAGGCTTGTTCCGCCGGGGTAGAACTGTCACCGTTTTAAATAATTGAATTGAGCTGCACGAAACACTTCTAATGCGCTCCTAACTTGTTTAATTTCTCTAATTAGCGTGGAACAGGCCGAGAGAGACTGCGTGTGTTATATTCGGTTCTTTGGGGGACAAGACATTGTAACTAGACACGTTCCCATCGCTCAAAATCATGAGACCATGTTACTTGATTATTTATAACTTACTCTCTATAATATGACCCGAGGGGAGGGGGGGGACTAGTCAACTACGACGCAATGTAATAGCCAACCGTCCTCGTGGTATAGCGGTCAGTGCACCTGGCTACAAGCCTAGGGGTCCCGGGTTCGATTCCCAGATGGTACCTGTGTAATTTTTACTGAAAGGGGAACTACCCCAACGGTAACCAGGGTTTGGTTGATTAGGCTCAGGTTAGGTTTAACTGTTTCTACTGGTTCCACACCCTCATACTCACTATCACCATCACCTCATCTCATAGTGACATGTAAAGATCCTCCACAGAAAGGATGTACTATTAGTACATTCGGACAACGGTACATTAGTACTGGATAATATTTACACTACTGGGCTACGAGTGATGTAGCCTAGACACGCGATATTATTAGTGTGATAACCACCCCCAAAAAACTTCCATGGTTATCTCAGCCCCGGAATCCCAAATATTAGATTTAAAATTCGGGTTTCAAAACCCGACTGGATTCAATGATAAGTGATATGACTTACATTAAAATGTTTCCATCCATCCTCCAGACAAATGGTGGTGCATTACTTAAATACCCCTTCCCTCTCTCATCTTACGCCATTAAATAATATAGAATGAATCTCCTCATAGCCCGCTTCGGTGGACGCATGGTCTAAGTCGTCGCTCTCGCAATAGACTAGACCACCGATGACAGGGAGATCGACGTTCGATCCCGGTCGGATGTAAGGAGGGTGGTTTTTTTTTTCCTAAATGGTTTCCCTCTCTTTCTCAAATCAAATGCGGGTAGACTTCCTATAAATTCACCTTTCCCTTCCTTTATACATTATCGTAATTAGTACATAAGCGTATAAACCAAACGGGTAGTAAGACGCGGTGCTAAAAAAAATCCGGACAACCTGGAAGGGTAAATAAGATTAATGAACTTGATGGGCCTTAATATAGATTAGTCTCGGAAGTTAACTAATCTTCCTGTCTAAAAAAAAGAAGCAGAATATCTAGGGGTTATGTTCTGTGTCACTAGCATAGAGCTAGTGATATTTATTTTTCATATATTGGTACGAGCACTGCGTTGTTCAATTAGCTTCACTTCGGTTTCTGTGTGAGACACACTGAATTTACGTCATTTGTATCCGCGCTAGTGAAAATATGATTCTTTCTTAGTTAAACTTAATAATATATTTAATAATCCAACACCTTAACTCAGTCGGTAACGTGTTTGTCTACTGAGCTAAGGGTCCCGGGTTCGATTCCTAGCATGGCCAAAAATATTACAGGTGAAAATATGTGGACTTACCTTTTTCATAGTGATGACTTAACGGCCGGGGGACTGGATGTTGTGCCTGTCCTAGTCTTAAGATAGATTATAGGACATAAGAAGCTACGACAGTCCTATCAAGCTGGTTGTTGAAAATATATGGCTTGAAATAAAAAATTGACTCGGGCCACAGGTTGGAAACAGTGATCGATAGATGTCAACTGTATTTAATACCGGTTTAATCCAATAATTCCTTCATACGAATAACAAGCAGTTCAGATCTAAAGGGCGTTGGTTGTCTTTCATTCTTACTTGCCATTTTATTCAAAGGCAAGTGAGGACGATATTGGCTGATCAGTTCTACGAGCTACAAGTCGCTTTCACAGATCCTGATCTTCTTTTCGGCCATAAATATTATTATTATTAGCACCGCGTCTTACTACCCGTTCGGGTTGTACGCACTTACGCTAATGTGTAACGGTGGGGTGATTGTGAGATGAAATGGAGGACCTACAGTTTAACGTGGGATCCGAACCACGGTGGTAGGCCTGGCATTCCACACATTCACAAGTTGTGATTAATACACGTCTTGTCAGAGGTGAAGGAAGGGTTTGGCAATAAGATAAATCTGTGCCGGGACCGAGGATGTAACCCCGGACCCTCAGCACAGAAGTCAGATACCTTACCCATAGACCACCAGGTCACCCTGCCATAAATAAAACCACTGAGATATCAGTGGGGACAAGTCTCGTAGTCACACGTGTTTTCGGTCATCAACCACGTGGCTCTTTTATTTTGCTTGAATTTTGTCCACCGTGTCTTAAAGCCCGTCCAGGTTATACGTCTAATATAATACTATTATGCTAATTCATTATGGATTAGGAAGTTTGAATTTAGAGGAAGTGTACCCGCATTTGCGTTGAGGGAAAGTGGGGGAAAACAAATTTGTAAAAACCACCCTCAGTTCACCCGACCAAGGTTTGAAGCCCGATCTGCCCGTTATCAGCAGTTTAGTATACTACGAGAATAGCGTGTTAGACCATTGGGCCACCGAAGTGGGTGACCCATTTATTTAGCACTGCGTCTTACTACCCGTTCGGTTTATACGCTACCCATTTATTAATTGAATCAATAATAGGCGTTGTCTCCGAATATACTTTATCCCATTTGAGGGATAAGACAATTCAAGAGAGAACTTACTGGAAAATCTCTTCGGTAGAGCTCCGGAAATAAGACGCCAGGTAGGAGTTCCTTTCCACGACTATAACGAGCTGTCAGGCCCACCAACGTAACAAACTCAACCTTCCCTTCTTCCCCTCTACTTTTTTTCCTCTTACAAGACCACAATTCTTTATAGTTTCCCTTGTGTTTTATTATTTTTTACTTCAACACGACTTTTGTTTGATCGGTGAGCAATGATAAAAATGTATGGCGGCGCCCCCCCCCTCGCAGGTAACAACCGTTCATAAGTCACGTCGGCTACAAGGGTCTTATTTTATCAAGGTGTAATCATGTTTCTTTCAATAAAATTAAACTTGCGTCTCTGAGTTCAAGTCTCATGTCAAGGTGTCGTTTTTAGATTAATCGGAGGTCTACGTTTCGATTCCTGTGTTTTAAGTGTCATTTTTCAACGATATTGATACCCGCTTCGTGGTCTAACGCGCAACTCTCGCAGTATACTAATGGGGACGGGGAGAGCGAGGTTCGAATCTCTGCCGGGTGTACTGAGGGTTATTTTTACTAACTGGTTTTACACTCTTCCCCAAGCAAATGTGGGTACACTTCCTGTAAATATAACCTTCCTAATCCCTCAAACCATTGGTGTAATTAGTATATAAGCGTATAACACGAACGGGTAGTAAGACGCGTTACTAAAAAAAATGTCATAGTAAGGGTCGTATCTGACATCTATAAAGGTAACAGGATTTTCGTGTTTTCATACGTCAAGCCATGTGATCTGCAGCTGTCACTTTTGATAGTTTTTTTATATCAACACCAAGAAATAACACAAATCAAAAGTAAAATGTTGTCAATTTTGGTCAAAAAAAAGTTTGTATTTTTTTTATTATTATGAAAATTATACTGCTTGGATTTTCACAAAGAATTTTTTATTTTCAAACCAAGCACCGTAAAATTGTTTGTTTGATAACAACTTTGAATAAATTCTTCACATTTAAAAAAATTAATTTTGGGTATTTATCGTGCACTTTCTGAACCGACTGATTATATCAGCACACGAGAACTTCTATGAGCGAGAATGAAAGAGCCTATCAATTATACCAGGAAAGGTATTTTCAAATACCTTCCAGGGTACTTTTGCATGTCTACAATTTACATGGGACCGACGGCCTTAATTCTTCTCCGAAGGAAGTTGTGCTACGGATTTTTGTCGCTCAAGAAAAATCCGTCGACCCCTGCTGGGTTTGAACCCACTTACATCGGGTCCCAAGACCACCGAGGTCGACTACCCTCCACTAGAACTTGTTACACGTGTAAAGTTTTACTTGCACAGGGATTTGAACCAACAAATTATAACAGAGGGGTTTATCAACTTCAAAGTTATTTAGCCGATGGCTTTGCCACCGGCACGAAACCGTCAACGAAAATAAACAACCACTAAATCAAAAATCTAATTAAATGTTACTGTTTTAAAGCAGCTCACATTGTTAAAAGTTTTCAATTTAGAATAACTTTTTTTTTTTGTTCCAGTCGCTTGCGTTGAAAACTCCACGAATAGAGGAGCAAAACAAAAACAAAAGCAGGTGAATAAACAGAACGTTTTCGCTTCCGCCATGTTCCATTTCGTACGTCAATTGTTGGTTGTTTGTATAGTAAGGGATGTAACAATGATCGTGCACGGCTTTAATAGCTAAACACTGCTGTCACACAAACAAGGAAATAATCCCTCGCTCCGACTGTTGTTACTCAGGGTTAAATGATGATGGTAGCCACAAGTTTGCTCAGATACAGTCGTGGAAACATACTAGCAGAAACTTTCATTTGCGCCACTATATTAGATGGAAGGTTTTTTACTAAAGTTGAATATCTATATTTGTGTATTAAGTTATTTATTACCAGGGGTGTGAGAAGGGGATCGTGCTGTTTTCCTCCGTGTTGGTAGCGCCCTTTTAAAAAAAAACGCGGGTGTTTGCACCCACCTAAAATAAACCATCAGTGTGAATGAAGGAATGTTTGAGTTTGGGGAAGAAAAAGAGAAAACACCTGTTTTATACTGTTTTATCGCATTTTTTAATGTCGTGTTGTTTACGCCGGTTTTGGTAGCGCATTTTTTGAAAAATTGAAGGCGTTTGCGCCCGCCTAAAATAAACCGTAAGTGTTTGCATCCGTCGGCGAATCAAAGCCTTGATACTAGCGACTGGATGTCATTAAGAAGACGTATACGACGTTTATTTTTTGATCGGTCTTGATTCAGAACTACTAGTATGAAGGAATGTTGGTAGGCTAGGTTGTAATAGGTTAGGTTAGGTTAGGTTGGGCTAGGTTAGGTTAGGTTATGAATTGAACTGATATCTCTATTATGCCGGGTAGGGGGGGAAATAAAACAAAAATTAAATGTTTTTGAAAGGAAATTGCTTAGACAAATTTTGTGAATACAAACATTTACCTTCCTTGTAATAATTAATTAGGAGGATTTGAATATTAAGTGGCTGCAAACACACACGAATATTTTCCCCAGGGTGCAACCAAAACGTATCAGGGTGAATCTTTGAAACTTTGACCCGGCTTCGAAACAAATGTCAGCTTCGACTTCACTTCGAAAAAAAAAAAATCCTGCTTCAAAAGTTACTAAAGCTTTGCCATTTAAAATATTGAGAGCTAAAATACTCAATTTCTGGTAAATTAATCCCATTCCGAGATGTTGTATGTATTACAAATTAATATTCATATGCGAAAATAAAACTGATTTTTTAGAACCGCGTCTTATTACCCGTTCGGGTTATTCGCTTTTGTACTAATTACACTTACGTGTTAAGGATGAGGAAGGTTTAAGTTAGATGAAGTGCATCTGCAATTGCGTGGAGTTAGAGTGGAAAACCACTCTCAGTGTACCCAACCGGGATAAACCCTGATCTCCCTGTCTTCCGCAGTCTAGTCTAACACGAGAGTAGCGCGTTAGACCACGCGGCCAACGAAGAGGTTTGCAGAAAAGTTAATATATTCGTACTAATTTTTTATTAGTTCACTTTATGCCCTTTTTTTATGTTTATAACTTAAAATGTCAAATCTAATGGTACAATACGAAAAAGCAGATATAAAAATACTTGAAAATGCATTAATAAAATATAAGATTAGTAAAAATTAACACTCTCCAATAATTTAGTCTTTCAGCAAAACATTTGATTTTAAAAAACATAAAATCATGACAATTCTAAATGGCTGGCGTGGTAGGAGCTACTAATCGTAATATTTTCCGTCAAGTGCTATAAACAGCATCAAAAGTAGCTTACCCGCTTCGATGACGGAGAGAATCAGGTTCGAATCTCGGTTGGGTGTAACGAGGGTGGTTTTCTAAAATGGTTTTCCACCCTCCTTCCAAGTGAATTCGGGTACACTTCCTATAAATATAACCTGCTTAATCTCTAAAATATTAGCGAATTAGTACATAAGCGTATAACCTGAACGGATAGTAAAACGCGGTGTTAAAAAAAATCAGATAGTTTTTTACTGAACGATCCTTGTTTTCCTTTTTCCATGACGCAAGTATGAAGGTTGCGGGCAAAGAGTACCGAATGCACTATCATTTTCAATTACACTAATGACGAGAGAGGGTTGGGCTTAGCCCCCACTCCCCCCCTTTCCTGAAGACGCGATAGGCACGTGTTTTTTGAGTCATGATAAAGTGAAAGAGCAGTACCTCTTCTCTTTACAAGGTGAACATAATGCTTTTGAGGAACAAAATATGTTATACTCTCAGAACTAACTTTACCTAAGGTCATACATAGGTCAGATTGGACTCCTCCCTACGTAAAAAAAACAAGCGTAAAGAACAGTATGTTTTCATGGTCAGTCTTTTATTCAAGCCATATACAGGGTGGCCCAGGAAAATTAGCCCGCCTCTATATCCAGCAGGACGCCTCAATGGAGGTAATCACTGTCACATCTGTTGTACTTTGTGTAGTCAAAAGCTTATACAATCAGTTCACTTGCTCATTCTTCATGTCACAATATGGGTGGAGGGGATTGACCTCCAATTGAGAGTGAGGCGCCTGCTGGATATAGGAGGCGGACTACTTTTCCGTGGGCCACCCTGTATTTACCACTACTGGCTTGCTAGGCCTGTCGTAGCTTCATATGCCTTATAATCTAACTTAAGACTAGGACAAGCACAACATCCTGTCCCCAGCCCGTTAATTCATCAGTGTGAAAGGGTAAACCCATATTTCCCAAATAATACATTTTTGGCCTTGCCTTGAATAGAACCCGGGACCCCTAGCTCAGTAGGTAGACATGCTACCACAGAGCTAAGGTGTCAGATCAAATAATCGATAAATTGATAAATAATTAATAAGACATAACTATTCATAATTTCTTTCCGATGAGCCTTATAAGCCTATAGTATTTAACCTATTAGTAATATTTAAACTGTTCAAAACACTTTTATCGTATCAGTATTTACGTGCTGTTTTCGTATTACTAATAGTCCGGTTTATCCAAATAATTACACTAATGGGATATAGAGGAGGAAGATAGAATTTAGAGGAAATGTTCCCACACACGTGTGAAGGAAAAGTTGAAAACTATTTAGTAAACTTCATCACAGTACACCCGTAAAAGGTTTTAAGCAATGATATCCACGTCAAAGTAAACCAAACTTAACAAGACCTACGTATCACCGGTACGAGTAGTAATACATTATTTTAAAATATTAATATCCACCTCGGTGGCCGCATGATCTAAGGCGCTAATCTCGCAGTAGACTAGATTACCGATAACGGGGAGATCGAGGTTCGAATCTCAGTCGGTTGTACTGAAAGTTTTTTTTAAAATTTCCACTCTCCCTCCACGTAAATTTGGGTACACTTCCTAAAAATAGAGCCTTCCTTATCCCTAAAACCACCACTGTAATTAGTACATGAGCGTATAACCCGGACGGGTAGTAAGATGTGGTGCTAAAAATAATAATAATAATAATAATAAAAGAAATTACTGTCCGATGGCTTTGACCTAGCGGATAGAGAAATATTTACACATAATTAGATGAACCCTAAAGTTTGATACAAGATCAAGGTCATTACGTAATTACGTAAATATTCTCAGTCCTGACAACTTTACAGATGAAAAGTAGCAGGGAATTAATTAGCTGAGTACTTCTGTATTGCTAGAAAAAAGGATAAGAAATTATTGATATAAATTATTTGCATTAAAACACAATAATTACAGTGGCTAGTTATACGCCCAATTTGATATTTTTAATAGTAGGTTTGTCAGTATAAATATCGGTAAAATGTACTGATCGAAATGATTGTTGTCAATTCTAATAATATATTTCGGTCTGTGCTACAACATCATAGCCAGTTTGTGTAAATATTATCCGTAACATATTACATTGTACCGTTGTCAGGGTAACACCCGAATGTATATAGTACATCTTTCCGTGAGGATCTTTACATGTCATATGAGATTAGGTGATGGTGATAGTGAGTTTGAAGTATGGAACCATGAAACACTTAAATAACTAATCAAACCTGGCCGTTCGTAGTTCCCCTTCAGGAAAATACCTAGGTACCAGCGGGAAAGAATCCGGGTATTAAGTCAGAAGCCATGGTCCGGTTATATATTATTATTAGTATTATCTTATTTATTGCACGCGTCTTATACCTTCGGGTTGTACGCACTTACCAATGTGTAAGTAGGTGATTGCGGTGAATGGTGGACTAAGTTTAACGTGGGATCCGAACGGGTAGACTGGCAATTCCACACATTCACAAGTCTGATTAATACACGTCTGTCAACTGGTGAAGAAAGGGTTTGGCAATCAATAATCTGTGCGGGACGAATTAACCCCAGACCCACACGGAATCGACGCCTTTACCTAGAAACCAGGTCACCCAGGTCAGTTGTTGATTTAGTAATAATCATTTTTTGTTCCACTACATTTTAACAAAAATCAAGGTAGTAATCTTACCACGGTATTCCTGAAGTCAAAGGTGTCAAGATCTTAATATAATGGATTGCCTATGTTGGAAGTTTGAGGTTCGATTCCCGGCCGGATGCATGGCACTTTTTTTTTTATTTCTCTCGGGTGATTTGTAACTGTGGTTTCCTCAAGATAATGTGGGTGCACCTCCTCTAAACAAACTTCCACATCACTCACTACCCCTAAACCGTTTACAACCCTTATGTTGAACGTTCTAATTAAACAACTATACTAACATCGCTGTGTTTGTTTTGTGCGCAGGCGCAGAACGGAGGGCTGGTGATGGTGAGTTTCTACACTGACTTCCTTACGTGCTCTTCAGTCGCGCGTCTGGATGACGTCATGCGTGAGTTCAAACACAATTACATAATTGATGTGACTTGAGTTGTCACGATCTACCGGTTGGATATTTGAGTTAGGTTTATTTGATTACTTCCTCTGTCTACATTGTAGTCGTTTAGTCAGGCTCGTGATGGTGGGAAGAATAGTTGTGTTAGTGACTTGAGTCAGTGTGTGTATGTGTGTATGTAGTGCAGTAACCTATATATACACACGTAATAACCATTACATATATGTATATTTTAGAATCTAATAGCCTAAGCTATTATTTATGCTTTTTAGTGAGGATTACTCCATCTAGATATCATATTCTGAAAATTGAAAAATGACACCTAGACACGGGAATTGAGCCTGGGACCTTTGGCTTAGTACGCCAATGCTCTGACCACTGAGCTATCCAGGAATCAGAATATGATATCTAAATGGAGTAATCTTCACTAAACTTACAATTATATTAATTGTACAAGTCAACTACTGAGTCCAAGGTGGCTGCGTTATCTGATAGCTCGTGATATTAATATAAGCACACATTTGTAGCCAACAATTTCCGCATGTCCATCATGGACTCTGCCTTAAAATATGAGTGAAGAATGACCCTGGGCATGGGACGATTCCTAGATAGCTCAGTGGGTCTCTTTGGCGTACTAAGCCAAAGGTCTCAGTTTCGATTCCCGTGTCCAGGTGTCATTTTTCAATTTTCAGAATATATGTATATGTCACCTACCCTCCTCCCCTTCCGTGTGCCGGATTGGTCAGGATAGCTTGCTGGGGAGGGGAGGTTCAGTGGCAAGGTAGTTGGTTGGATTCAAAATTATACTGGAGTTTCCATGTTTTTTTAGTCTGATATTAGTACTAAGAGATAATAATTCAAAATCTGATTTTAAACGTGTTATGAAAGAAACTCGCTTTGCTCGTGCCCCCAGATATCAAATTTGGCACGCTTATAACAATTGGATGTGCCAATATGCATGCCAAATTTTATGATTCTAGCTGTCCCATAAGTGTGTCAGAAAATTTAAAAAGTTATGGAAAATATGCAAAATTTACCTAAAATCTAAAAATCTAGCTCTATCTCATCAAATCCATAGCTGCTGGCGCAATTCGTTTTTTGATAGATCTTACCGTTTAGCCACAAGAGACCTCCAAAGAAAGGTCCGCACCGACTTTAAAGTTGCTCCACCATTTTGAATTTTTTTCGGGGGTTAAAATTATTTTTTTAACTTTTTGGAATTTTCGCGTTGGTTACAGGCTAGAAGCTATAAGTTTGCAAATTTAAAGTTTCTAGCTCACCTTGAATTGGGTAAACATTAATGTCAGTGAGTGAGTGAGTGAGTCAGCCATTTGTCTTTATAGTTGTATAATAGTATAAGAACTTGAAAGTATGCGCTCGTGGAAGAACTGGCTAATTCGTGAATACTTAAACTGTTGGAACGACTAACACGGCTTTGCGACCCCCTACAGACTCGAACTCGGTACCCTGGGCACGGTGGTTGCCCTCTAGAACAGTATCAGTGATAACCCAAAGTTCTAATATGCTATGGTCCGGTGATGGACAGAGTAACTGCCTCCGAAATAGATGATGATGTGTAAGCCTTGATTACAATAAAACAAAGACTTATATAGCCCGATCTGTCCTCCTTACATCACAACTAGAACAAATTTGTTATGAGTTGTCAGCATTCCGCCTCAACGTTTTCTTATTCAATACATTAAGTTCGCTTAGCCAGTGCTTTCAGTCACATAGGTCCAACAAAGTTATGCAAATCAAAAATAAACATCCCAATCCAGCTCAGTGCTGTTATATATATATATAAATATATATATATATATATATATATATATATATATATATATAGAGAGAGAGAGAGAGAGAGGGAGGCTATTTCACTAAAATAAACCATCTAAAGACGATATTAACATCCTTTGACCCACTTCAGTGGCCTAGTGGTCTGGAGGATTATATTTAGAGTAAGTATATCTGCATTTGTGTGGAGGGAGAGCTAAAAACCACTTAGTAAAATAAAAACATCTTAAGTACGCCCGACCAAGATTCGAATCTCAATCTCTCCTTCATCAGCAGTCCAGTCTACTGAGATAGTGACGCCTTAGACCATACGAACACCGAAGTGGGGTACTTTCTGTAAATCACTAGATAATAATAATATTTAGCACCGCGTCTTACTACCCATCCGGGTTATACGCTAAAATCACTAGATAATTTTCTAGATTTTCAGTAGTGAAATGGGTAATATTTTCAGATGTAATGTTTTTTTTAGTAATTAGAAAAGCAGAGTTTTAATTCACATGATGTCAAATGACAAAAAATTTCAAGTTTGCCGTTTTCCGAAGAAGTTGAACTGCAACGTCATGCTGTTTTCTCCCTAGATGGCTGCCACTGTCCCTATTTTCTTCCGTCCAATTCACGCTCATTAGAAGATATTCAACAAGTGTCGATTTTTCAAACCTACTCCAAATAAAATAGCATGTCACAACTTAAAATTTCTAAGAAACTGGACTTTCTCTTTCAGCAGAAAAAAAAAATCGTGTGACTAAAAGAAGAAGATAAAGCCGAAATAGGCGCGCTAAGGTTCTTATTCATAAAAATAGGCAAAAACCAACAGAATAGGCAATTATAGGCATTATAAAATTAACATATGGTACTAGTAACATCATGAATATATATATATATATATATATATATATATATATATATATATATCAACGGCCTATGTTTTACGATCAAGGAAAAGAAAAGGCAAATAGGCAAAATCCGGTCCCTGATGATTAATATAATTGCTTATAGGTCTACCTGCTGGTTATTCCACCAGGTCCATCCTCTTGTCTACATGCCGCGGCTTCCTTCTCGAACACATAGCCATTACACATGTTAAGGTCGTGCAAAGTCCCCGCCTGGGATGGCTCTTTCATCCACACCCTACATGTTAAACAACCCTTGTTCCTATTAGGAACTAGTCTAGCGTTACACAGAGACTGCGTTCGGTCACCTCAATTAGTTTCCATTTCGGAGTTAATGGATGCTGTGTGCTAAAATGCCCACACGAAAGCTAACTTGTTTTCTGTTATTACTGCCCCTCCATATTGTTTTGGTAGAGATTAATTTTATTGGATGTCCTAAAATCCCTTCAAACCAAAACTAGAATTCATATCAGTTTCATTCATAAAAACCGCTCCTTTGTGGGCTGAAGGGATTAGGGGTTGGGGGGGGGCAGCTTAAGTACATATCTTTTGTGTCAAACTATTGTTTGTTCTATAATTAGGTACTTAATTATACTTTTTTTTAGCACCGCGTCTTGCTAACCGTTCGGGTTATACGCTTATGTACCAATTACACTAACGTGTAGGAATTAGGAAGGTTTTTAATATAGAGGAAGTGCACCCAAATTTGCATGAAGGGAGATTGGAAAACCGTTTAGGAAAGTCACCCTCAGTGCACCCGACTCCTCCGTCTCCGTCTTGGCAGTCTAGCTAACACGAGAGTAGCGCGTTAGCCCACGTGGCCACCGAAGCGGGATTTAATTTTCTAGTTGTTAGCATTAAATACTACAGATATAAGGAACTAGGAGTACTGGTATCAGTGTTACCAATGCAAAAATTGAAAATGAGGGATTTTTTTTTTCAAACGATAATAAGTAAATTCATACAAAAGAACAAACTACTTTGGACTTGTTCTTGGCAATCTCGAATTGAAAAGCAAAATGCCCTATCGTTTTTACGAACGTGTTTGATATTTATAAGTTTATTTAAAGCACGCTTTATAAACATATCACCATACGACTTAAAATTAATTAGAAATAGAGATATACACATTATACTTAAGGTGGGGATTTAGGGAACGAGAAAAAAGGCAATATTTTTTATAGTTTTTATCGCAAAACTTTTTTTTTTTTTGCCAAAATAAATAAAATATTTCTCCCGTGTAAACATATAGTTTAATTTTCTTCACACTGTTATATCAACATTTGTTGAATATCTGTCAAAAGCATAGCGGCATTAGATGAGAAAACTTTTTAAATGAAGATAAAAAATTGTCATTAAATTCCAGGACACCCTTGCAGATATTCAACAACTGTTGATGTCACCATGTGAAGAAAATTAAACTCATATGTTTGTACTGAAGCAATATTGGTTTATTTTGACCAAAGAAATGTTTTATATAAAAAACTGCAAAAACATTGGCCTTTTCTCATTTTCCTTACGTCACACCTTAACTACAAGATTAAATTTCAAAAATTGTACTATGTGAGCAACAGACGAACTTATACGAATTAACGTCAAATTATAGAAAGTTACGCTATAATTTAACGAAGGTGTCACCAATTGTATCATCTCTGAAACAGAGAAGACCTTTAACAAAAGTTTGATTCAATATGGGGCATGGAAAAAGTGGTGGGAAGGGAAATTGATGGAAGTTGTATGGAGGAAATTGCACCACCATACATCTAGAGAGGAAAATGTAAAAAACCTTTTGTGGTAAAACCATTCTCGGTGTATCCAGTTGTGATTGAATCTTTGCCTTCCTGATCAGCGTCAGGGACCCGTACCCGTACGTAGCTGTCTGGGTTACGAAAACCCGCACGAGATATTTCAGTCTCTTTTCCTTGCCCCTCCCCCTCAAACTCTCCACCCGTTCTCAGTAGAATATTTTAAAACTCTCTCTCTCTTTCACTCTTCAAACTTGCCCTTCTCCGGCATCGAAGCCCTCATCCCCGGGCGAGAAAGCCACAACACTGCTGTACCGCACTTCCACTGCGGTATCATCGGTCGCGCGAAAAGTAGGAGAGAGAGAGAGGTCCTCTCTTACACGATATTAAACATTCACGCCCCACCGCACGCACTCACGCATGGATGTTGTTACCCCGTCTCGCCCGCGGAACTAATATCTTCAGCCGCAGCTCCGCGGTCAGAGGTCATGCGAGGCCTTAAGGATCCCCGGGAGAGATCGGACCACTCGACGGCCTACAAGGGGGGCCGGTGTCAAACTTTATTATCATCGGACGGGTCTGATTTGAAAACGTTACTTTGATGTTCCTATGCGGGATGTGTCGGTATCGGCGACAAAAGCCGGAGGTCTTAGTTCGATCCTTAGAGTGGGTGGGTTTCATTCAACCTTCCCGTCATGCTCTGCTATATTCAGATCTCATAGGAAGGGACTTATCAGACAGCTAGAAAAGTTACTAAACCTCTTATTCACACATCAGGTCATGTGATTATAAGTGGTTGCTTTTGATATAGATGATCAATACCTATATATAATCTGCGCGTCTGGGCTACATCAATCGTACTACTAACCGTTCCCTTTTCTTTATGAGAGGAAGATGCATCGTAGATTCCTTGCGTGTAATATATCGCAAGCTGCCAGTAACCAGTATAGTATAACAAGTGAAAAGGTTGATATTATAAATTTCTCGCCCTGATGCCAAAATTACAGGGGTGAGAGAAGGAAAGTATCCATCAGTTGGTAGCCCTGGCTTGGGTTCCATTCTCATCATAGGGAGCTGATTACATTACTGGCATGTTTTATCTACATTTTGGAGTGGAACAGTAAGTTAATAAAGGAAGAAAGGTAGGATAAGAAGAGGGATAGAGATAAAGAGATAAAGAGAAGGTTAATATGGGTTGTAAAAAGATATCAGTAGGGATGAAGAGAGGAAGGGTGGTAAAACATAAATATAGCTAGTGAGAAGAATTTTATTGGCAGATAAAGAGTAATGGGAATAGTAATACTGTTATAAGATAAAGAGAAATGAGAATAGAAATTCTAGTGTAAGATAAATAAGTATAAACAAAGGATTTAAATGAAGAGATTAAGAGAAAAAAGGCGAAATAATTTATGAGTGCGCATGAAAATCATGTAGCTGCGCCTCGCACACACCTCCCTTGACACAGCTTCTGTTTCCAGCCAAATAAAACAGTGCTGCTATCTACACCGACCAAGACCACACCTCCCTTGACACAGCTTCTGTTTCCAGCCAAATCAAAACAGTGCTGCTATCTACACCGACCAAGACCACACCTCCCTTGACACAGCTTCTGTTTCCAGTCGAATCAAAACAGTGCTGCTATCTACACCTCCCTTGACACAGCTTCTGTTTCAAGCCAAATTAAAACAGTGCTGCTATCTACACCTCCCTTGACACAGCTTATGTTTCCAGCCAAATCAAAACAGCGCTACTATCTACACTTCCCTTGACACAATTTCTGTTTCCAGCCAAATCAAAACAGTGCTGCTATCTACACCGACCAATAGTACTGTATTATACGCCAACCGCATGCAGTTATGATTTGATGTCTCCAATGTAACAGCTGTGAGGCGTTTGTGATCGATTTTGTAAATTAATTACTAGTGTATATGTACATTGTACAGATTTGTTTATTTTAAAACGCATTTGTTAACACCAAGAACAGGGCCGGTTAATAAGGAGGGATGAGCAATTAAAGGCGGATATTCGTGACTCTAGTGTATTAGGTGAAGCATATAATATTAAGTCGTGTAGTGATTTATTTTAATTTATTTAAAAAATGCAAGTTAAATACTCTAATTAAAACATATCATTCGAAAGTAAGTGACGACGGAGTAAAATTGGGTAGAAATACACATAAAGAGAGAGAAAAGAGAGAGGTAGAGAGTGGTAAAAGGTGATTTCAATGCGTGAACAATGTCGCCTGAAGCTGACATCACCCCTACCTTTTCAAAAAGTTTTAAAGGCTTGCGGTCTCGTGGAACCATAGTGGGCCAGAGGGGAGGTATTCCGATGTTAAACGATACAAAGGGGAGCTCAGCTTGACTTACGTTTTATAGTCTGCATCAAATGAAACTGTCCTCGTGTAACGGTCCAGTTATAGTAGAAATATAATATAGTCTTATTATCATAAGAAGGGACTTTTAGAAAATACCTTCTTTGTTTGTTTTTTTGCGGCTAAAATTGATAGCATTTTACAATTTTATTTGTGCTATTTATTTATCTGAGGTATTTAACGTACACGTTCTGAAACGAATGATTATATTCAGAACACGAGAATTTCTAAGAGCAAGAGCGAAAGGGCCTACCAATTTTGCCGGGAAAGGTATTTTTCACATACCTTACAGGGTTATTTTACATGGCATGGGACCGACGACTTTACTTCCCCCTCCGAAAGGAAGTTGTTCTACGGATTTTTGTCGCTCTAGAAAAACCCGTCGACCCGGCTGGGTTTGAACCCAAGAATATCGGGTGATGAGGTGAGCACTTACCTCAAGACCAACGAGGTTGACTAGTATTTTTTTCTACCTAAAGTGACATTTGCAAATAACATTATCACACATAAATATCTATGAGAATATGAAATTAATATTTTCATGATTGAGTTGCGTTGAGGGAATAATAACTTCCTCTGGTGACTGGCGGTCTAGGGGGTAAGGTGTCTGATTTCTGTGCTGTGGGTCCGGGTTCAGTCCTCGGTCCGGCACAGATTTATCTGATTACCAAACCCTTCCTTCACCTCTGACAAGATGTGTATTAATCACAACTTGTGAATGTGTGTGAATGCCAGGCCTACCACCGTGGTTCGGATCCCACGTTAAACTGTAGGTTATCCATTTCATCTCACAATCACCCTACCATTACACATTAGCGCAAGTGCGTACAACCTGAACGGGTAGTAAGACGCGTGCTAATATAATAATTAATAATAATAACTTCCGACGTTTCAGCTATAGTTACAACAGCCATCATCTAGGATGCGCAAGATGAAACAAAACATTGTGGACCAGAATTTGACGTCACTTCATAGACACGTGTGTTATTTAACGGATAAATCTACTAGATTGGGGAGAGGAGGTTAGTTTCGATGATATTCCCAGCATAAGCGCATAAAAGGGCCCGAGAAAGTTCCAAAGATAAATACTATTTGAAAAGAACTAGCCTGGTTGTGAACTTTTAACCTTCTTGTTACCTGCATTAGTAAGGATAGATTATAGGGAGATGATAAATGAAGGTTACAGGGGAAATAGGGGGAAAGTCACATCTACACCAATTTCTAGGACAACTTATCTTAAGCCCCATAAAGACCCCGGCTAATATATTTTTTAATTAATTTAAATATTACAGAGGTTGCTTTTAAACATGATCATAAGTTGATCAGAAACGTCTCATGATTGTCTAACAGATGGCAGCACTAATTTTTTTTTAAACATTGACTTCCGTTTCTTTTCCCTAGTACCCTTATATATAAAAACACTGTTTTTTTCATTAATATTCGTATGACTATGACATCTTCAATTCATTCGTTACCGTAAATACATGTTTTTTTGTTTGTTTTTTAATAAAACAGGGTGTGCGTACCTTAATGAGTATTTGAAAATTGAGAAAGTTTTGCTATTTTGGTTGGCCCTACTGTCTCATTACCGGTTGTATCAGGAAGTGACTCAATATGTCGTGCAAGTGACATCCCTTAGATAGGCAAAGGGGTTAGAGGCTCAACAAGAAAGTTGTGTAGTTTTTGAACCAAATAAGGGATGGAGACAAAACCAAGAATACGTGCGCGATGGCACAAACAAAGGAAATTATTGTGCGAGTTGCCTTTAAGACTTAGAAGACAAATTTATAATTTCACTTCCCGTTGGAGAAATACTACTATTAAGTCTTAATTCAGATAAGGCCCTTCGTATGGAAATTGATCGTAGATTTAACGGAATTACCTAGATCAAGGTCTCCAACATTTTGCTATGTGGGCACATAATATATTTTAACATTTTTGGGCCAAAGTAACGTTCACCCTGTTCTTCAAGTAACATTATTTTTGCCCTGAATGCTTTGAAATGCGCGATTAGATCATAAATAAAATTTGTTTCAGCATGCAAATTTAGATTCAAGTCATAAAATGGCCAGTCACGTCTGTAAAAATAATTCCCTTTCCAAGGTCATTCAGTGTTTGATAAAAGTGATTGACGTTGATTCTTCTCTGTGAGAAATGAATCAATTTATATGTAATAAATTATATTTATGATAATTAGTTCAATACATTCTTGTTTTTTAAACCTTACGGTAACATCTTTCGCAACATTCTTTATAGTCCCTCTTTGCAATCCTTTGGATACCCTCTACCGCAGCACGACACTTAAACTAACTGAACAAATTGTCCAGTAAGCTTCTTTTCGTTAAGCTACAATTCAGACAAACTGCGACTGAAAATTGCCAGTAGCTCTTTCCAGCCACCTCGACTAACTGAGAGCGAGAGATTGGCAGTAGCTCCTTTTACCCCAGCACACCACCTTCAGACATAACTGAGAGCGAGGAGATTTGGCCAGTAGCTCCTTCTTACCCCAGCACACCACCTTCAGACATAACTGGAGGAGGAATTTGGCCAGTAGCTCCTCTTACCCCAGCACAACCACCTTCAGACATAACTGAGAGTGAGGAGATTTGGCCAGTAGCTCCTTCTTACCCCAGCACACCACCTTCAGACATAACTGAGAGCGAGGAGATTTGGCCAGTAGCCCTTCTTACCCCAGCACACCACCTTCAGACATAACTGAGAGCGAGGAGATTTGGCCAACACCTAACAGCACAGCATGAGAGTGAGGATTGCAAGCTTTTCTCCACAAACTTGCAGTCCTCAACTGATAGGGGAGTTTGCGTATTGCTCTTATTACCCACAATACGCGCCTTCAAAATAACTAGTACAAATGGCCAGTAGTACTTCTTATCCGGAACGACCGCTTCAGACATAACTGAGAGCGAGGAGATTTGGCCAGTAGTTCCTTCTTACCCCAGCACACCACCTTCAGACATAACTGAGAGCGAGGAGATTTGGCCAGTAGCTCCTTATTACCCTAGCACACCACCTTCAGACATAACTGAGAGCGAGGAGATTTGGCCAGTAGCTTCTTCTTACCAGAGCACACCACCTTCAGACATAACTGAGAGCGAGGAGATTTGGCCAGTTGCTCTTTCTTACCCCAGGACACCACCTTCAGACATAACTGAGAGCGAGGAGATTTGGCAACACCTAACAGAGAGAGAGAGTGAGGATAAAGCTTTTCTCCACAAGACTTGCAGTTCCCTCAACGATGATATTGGGTGAGTTGACGTATTCGCTCATGTATTCACAATAGCGCGCCCATACAAAAGAATATAAAAACGGCCAACGAATGATGACTGTCCATTTCGGAACGACCGGGGCTCATGTTCCTTCATTTGTTACGTCCTGAGGCGGTCGGTCTGGGTTTTATGGTCGACTCGTATATTATCACCAGTTTGTCAGTAGTCAAATTACCTTCCTCTTCGTGCGACAGTCGAGATTAATACTTTTCAAATATTCCGTCCGTATCACATACACAGCTCGTCTTGACAGAGGATTTTTGTTTAAAAATAAAATTTTTTTTTGGTTTTTTAGCACCGGTTTATTACCTGTTCGGTTTGTATTCTTATTTACTAACTTCGCTAATGGTTTTTAGGGATTAGTAAAGTAATATTTAGAAAAATGTATCCCATTTGTTGGATGTAAAGTAGGAAGCCATTTTGGAAAGATCATCCACAGTACACCCCAATCTGACACCTTAGCTCAGTTGGTAGCGTGTGTGTCTATGAGCTAAGCGTCCTGAGATCAATTCCAGCGTGGTCGAAAAATGTATCATGGTGAAATGTGGGTCTACCCTTTCACAGTGTATGAATTAACGTCGTGGACTGGATGTTGTGTCTGTCCTAGTCTTAAGTTAGATTATAAGGATATGAAGCTACGACAGGCCTGCAAGCCGGTGGTAGAAAATATATTCTTGAATAAAAAACTGACCACAGCTGGAAACAGTGATGATATACCGTGGTTCGGATCCCACGTTAAACTGTAGGTCCTCCATTTTATCTCACAATCACCCTACCATTATACAACAGTTTAAGCGATGCTATAATAACTATAAACTAAATATAATATAAGTAATAATAATATGATAATAATAATAATAATTAATATATAAAATATTATATACACATTTTTCATCACCACGTCTTAATACCTGCGCAGGTCATACGCTTATATGATAATTAGTATAAAGGGGTTGTGACTCGCATTTGTGTGAGAGGAGAGTGGGAAACCAATTAGTAAAAACCACCCTCAATAGACCCGACTGGTATTCGAACACCGATCTCCCAGTCTATCACGAGAGTGACGCCTTAGACTATTCGGCCACTGAAGTGGGGTAACGAAATATTTATTTAATAAAGTGGAAGACTCCAAATCGTGGAAGTTTACTACAATGGTTTCGTTAACACCTTGTAGTGAATGAATTAACGTTGCTGAACTGTAATACTTAACAACCCAAGTTAATCATAAAGAAATATCCACGGGGTTAAATGAGCCCTATGGAGGGGGCGGGGGGTTTCGTGCGTCTATTCTTATCTCAAACGTCATGTATACGCGTTATTGATGGCGTCGCATCTGTAGCGCCGGTTGATAGTAGCAGGCGTTCCTACTTGTTTTTGTGTTTTTTTTTATTACGACGTCTCATACATCACACCGTCCATACTTGATGCTGGAACATTACGCCCCTTATTCTACAACCCTTTCCCCTCCTCCGTACCCCTTCAAAACGGTATTTTATACGTCCGTAACAAATACAAACATTTACATCAGCTTTGTTGAGGAAAGACAAATGTTTGATGGAGGAGGGAAAAGGAGGATATATTCAGCGGAGTAAATATTATATTTCCCCTATATTGTGTTGTTATAATGTTCTTGCTTTTATATTATAACGGGCTTGTCTTCAACTCGTGGCCTATGATGTTTGTAGTAAAACGTTTGTTTAGGATAGTAATACAATTCTCACCGGTGAAAAGGTGGTCTAACGAGCTAGACTCCCTTAAAACTTGGTCCACCATTGGTGGAAAGGTGTAGGTTTGAATCATGGCTGGGTTCACTAAGGGTGGGTTTTCCACTAATTTTATTTATTTATTTTATTTATTTATTTAGCACCGCGTCTTACTAACCGTTCGGGTTATACGCTTAAGTACAAATTACGCTAATGGATTAGGGAATTGGGAAGGTTGAACTCAGAAGGAAGTGAACCCGCATTTGCGTGTAGGGAGAGTGGAAAACCATTTAGGAAAAACCACCCCCAGTTCACCCGACCGAGATTCGAACCACGATCTCCCCATCCTCGACAGTCAAGCTCAACACGACTAGCGCGTTAGCCAACTACGCCACCAAGGCGGGTCGTTTTTCACTAATGATTTATCACTTCTTTTTTTTAACACCGTATATATATCTCGTTCGGGCTATAAGCTTATGTACTAACTACTCGCTTTGCTCGTTGGGGGCTCCATCCCCCAAACCTCCAGTGAGTTTTCTTTACAAGTGGATGTAAACTAATATAATTCCAGCGTTGTTTTGAACGTAACAACTTACAGTTACCGGTATTGTATTGTATATACCGCACCGACTTTAAAGTTGCTCCACCATTTTGAATTTATTTTCGGGGTTAAAAATTAATTAATTTAAGTTAAATTAAAAATTAAAATCTTTTTTAATAATTTAGAAATTAATTAATTAAAATAATTAAAAAATTTAATTTTTTGTAATTTTACCGTCGGTTACAGGCTAGGAGCTATATATTATTATATTATTATTATTATTATTATTATTATTATTATTATTTTATTATTATTATTATAGCACCGCTTCTTACTACCCGTTCGGGTTATACGCACTTACGCTAATGTGTAATGGTAGGGTGATTGTGAGATGAAATGGAGGACCTACAGTTTAACGTGGAATCCGAACCACGGTGGTAAGCCTGGCATTCCTCACATTCACAAGTTGTGATTAATACACGTCTTTTCAGAGGTGAAGGAAGGGTTTGGCAATCAGATATAGCTGTGCCGGGACCTAGGATTGAACCCCAGACTCCTAGCACAGAAGTCTATAAGCTATAAGTTTGCCATATTTCAAGTTTCTATCTCATCTGTAAGTGGGTAAACATTAATGTATGAGTGAGTGAGTCGGCCATGTGGCTTCATAGTAGTAAAAAGCTAGTGGTTTTAAGGGCTAGGAAGCTTATGCTTAGAGGACGTGTACCCGCATTAGCGTGGAGGAAGAGTGGAAAACTATTTTGGAAAAAAATCCTCAGAAATCTGACTGAGATTCAACCTCAATCTCCCCGTCATCGGCAGACTAGACTACTGCGAGAGTAGCGCGTTAGACCATAGCACAGGAGCTGGTATTGTATCGCTGTTATTTTTCCATTACCTCTCACGCTAATGTGGGTGGTTTTCTTCTAATCCATCCCCTAGTTTCCTCACTTTAAGTTGAACATATTGACTTGAACCAATAATTATAGTAAGATTTTTTTTAAATGGACTACGCCAAGGTTCTCCAAACTTTACTAATGAGGTAGGGATGGGTAAGGTGGAATTTTGAGGAAATGTATACACATTTGCATAAATAAAAGAGTGGTAAGACATTTAGGTAAGAAAACAATCTCTATAAATCCGACCGGATTCAAACCCCGATCTTCACGTCACCCGGTAGACCAGGTTATTGAAGATGTTGCCTTTGACAACGCAACCCCCGATGCGATTTTAAATGAAACGCTGGGTTTTTTTCTTAAAAATTCAACTTCTTCGTCCTTTGTTTTTAGGCAATTTTCCAAAAGTTTTATTGTGCCCCTTTTAGCCATTCAGTGGCCGCATGGTCTAAGGCGTCACTCTCGCAGTAGACTAGACTGCCGATTACGGGAGATCAAGGTTCTAATCTCGGTAGGGTGTACTGAGAGTGATTTTTTCCAAAACTATTTTCCCCTCTCCCCTCACGCAAATGCGGATACATTTACTCTAAATAGAACCTCTCTCTCATCCATAAAACCATTATTATAATTAGTATATAATCGTATAGCCCGAACGGGTAGTATGACGTGGTGCTAAAAAAAAACTAGGAGAAAATTGATTCCATGTGTCCATCGGCGCGAATTTATCATTTAGTTATTTATTTCCATTCACCCCCCCCCCTTTCCAAAAATTATCCTTATTCAATGGACTTGCTTAAATTTTGTTAAGTGTTTTGTTTTGAATTTTTGGTGGTATTTCAACACGCATTTAAACGTATTTCCCGGCATTTAATACATAAACAATATTATTGACAAGCTTTTAGAAGTGAGTGTACTTACTAACCACTGGCAAGTCGCCGTGTCTAACCCACTCCCACCCTGATACCCTTAGAAATACCCAGGAGAGATTTAAACCGGAGACCCTTGAAAGAAGCCATGTTGGATGTATATTTTAATATTATTTGTTATTGTATATCCTTCCTCGCTGCTGCATACAAAGAGCGTCAGGTGCGAGTTTTCAGTTCCCTCTCCCCCCCTCCCCCCTTTTCATGCTATATAAAGTGTTGTCGCCCTTGGGTCATTAGCACCCCGCACAGAATGAAACGAATCTAACCCACGCCACTGGACGGTGTAGTAGGACGACCATCAATCAGGAGAACATGCGGTGCGAGGAGCATTCCAAATACCACTCTTTTATCTGCGCTGCCGAATTCAACAGAACCTACCTGTGACGTCACTGGTCAAGAAAATATTTCACAATGCTAATGAATTTAAGTTTTATTCAGCGAGTTTAAATGATATAACGTTAAAACAAAAACTATAAATTTTAAATAATTCTAAAAATAGTCCTACAGTGCTACAAAATTATTTTTATCTTTAAGTAGTTTTTTTTGCAAACGTATTTTTTTATTAATCGTCTACAGCTTAGGCTATTTGGTTTATTCAAGAAAATGGTTTGTAGGAGTCCTCCTGCCAGGATGTAGATTAAAAAAGTCCGTGGTAGCATATGTATACCTAGAATAGGAAACAAGAAAAATGTAAAATTAAAAAGTAATTCAATGTTTTCAAGGCGCAAATATTAAAATGGTTGTGTAAACTCGTCAGAGGAAGAGGGAATGGGTTATCAGCACACATACAAGAGCCCTCACAGGGTGAACTAATTATTTTCTTCCCTCTCTTTCTATTTAGTACATTGGCGTCTAAGTGAGATAGTGCTTATACTGCCTAGGTGCGTCAAGTTAATATGCAACCCGCTTCGCAAAATAACTTCGAACTCTCCAAGTATAACAAGTGTATAAAGTAAGAAACCTCGTTAAAGGACATTATTTTTTGCAGTTTTTATAGCAAAATAAATCAAATATTTTTTCAGTAGAAACACATAGTTTGTCTTCACACGGTGATATCAACATTTGTTGAATATCTGTCAAGGGTTTCCTGGAATTTGATAATTTTTCTCTTCATTTAAAAGTTTTATAACCAAATGCTAATATGTTGACGAAAAATATTCAAAAACTGTTGAGATTGAGATTATTATGTGAAAAAAAATCAAACTGTTTTTAATGGAGCATTATTATTTGATTTATTTTACCGAAAAAAAATTGTTTGCTATGAGCAAGCTATATATAAGCAGGGCCCAAATTTTGATGATGTAATTTTTTTTTCCATCACATTTTATGATCCTAAGTACATAAACTCTGTTAATGACCCCCTTGTGGTAGAAATGTATATTTTATAGGTAATTTTGGAATTTAAGCTCATATTTTCTTGGTTTGAGTAATTTTTAAGTTATGTTTAGGAATTTTAACCATTTTACGCTATTCACGTTGAATGAGAATATTTTTTAATTCTATCTACATTTTATAAGTGAAAGTATGAAATCATTTTTTAGAATTTTTAGGTCATTTTGTGGCTGATTTTTCTATCAGTTTTAGTTCGTCGAAATCCGGGGTCAGGTAATGAGCGTAGCAAACTAAAGCCAATAAATTTGGATTTCACTCAATTACAGTTGTATCCTATGGTTGAATGCCAGATAAAAATCAAACCGGAAGCTGCCAAAACATTGGATTATTCTCGCGCCTTTCTACTTACTATCCACTCAATTTCATAGTTTATTTTATTGCAATCCAATATTCTTGGTTAATTTATTTCTCATCTTGTTTTCTGATGATGGTGTTAGCACCGAAACATGTTG
Source organism: Timema podura (assembly GCA_033556935.1). Lineage (NCBI taxonomy): Eukaryota > Metazoa > Arthropoda > Insecta > Phasmatodea > Timematidae > Timema > Timema podura. Next base: position 4,995,079 of record JAVRXN010000007.1, read on the forward strand.
AATTAATTTACAAGTATACGACTAAAATGCATACGAAAGTATACGATTAAATATAGAGTTTGTCTGTCATGAGAATTGCGTGATAGCTCTACACACAGTGGTCTGAAATTTAAATATTAGTAGTCACTGTGCATAAAACTCTGCGCCTCAAAGCTGGGATTTAACATTTTTTACTATATTTATTTTAAATTGATTAAAAACTGTGTAGGAAGAAATAAAATGAAGAGAGATTATTTTTCTGTCTGTATAAATCTAATAAAGCGCTACCCGGGGTAACCAGGCAATGTATTGTGGACAACACCGGCTACTTCTGCTAGTCTCTAAATATAAAGATTCAAATCTATTTTTATACCTATATTTTAAATTAATCATTTATGTAACAACAACTTTAGTTTTAATATTTAATTTGTAAAAATTTTAGCTCATTATATTTTATCTTATTTATTCGTAAATTTTGTGGTATCGGGATAAAGTGCTCGCCTCAAGACCCGATTATCGTGGGTTAAAACCCAGCCAGGGTCAGCGGATTTTTACTGAGTGATAAGAATCCTTAGCACAATTTCCTTCGGAGTAAAGTAAAGCTGTTGGTCCATATCGATTGTGGCATAAAATACCTTTCCCAGCAAAATTGGTAGGCCCTTTCTTGCTCGTTCATAGAAATTATCTTGTGCTGATATAATCATCTGTTGAGAAAGTGCACGTTAAATACCTAAATAAATAAAAATCCTATTTATTATCATTCTACTTTTACTTTTTTATACAATCCCTTAAAAAGCCGTTTTAAATGTAACTTTTGCTAATCCTTATATATTTTTAGAACCAATTTAATTGTAACAAATTAACATTGTATTATATAATTTTGTATCTAAAATGTCCCATTTAAAACATTTTAACTTCCCACATTTCACAAGTTTAAGGCTTAATTATTTGTAAAACCTGTTTTTAGAGTGTAACCAACTAATTGAAATAATTTCCTTCATTAGCGATATAAACGCTCATTACTACATATTCTTAAAATGTTAGATAATATTATCTATCGTAAGAATATTTCGTTGTTGGGTGTAACAACTAGTACACCCAACCTTAGCACAATTATTAATCGGATAGCAGGATGAATTTGTATTTAAGTAGTTAAATTTGTTTTCCGGCAAACTATACAAATTATTTTTAACGTTATATTTACATAGGCCTGCATACTATATTTGTTTAGTAATAATGTAATTGATTTTTATTTTCAGATTACAAGATATCTTAATTTTTTATTTGAGGTATTTAACGTGCACTTTCTGAACCAAATGATTATATCAACATACGACTTACAAACTAACTTAAATCTAGAACATAAACAATATCCAGTCGGGTTATACGGTTACGTACTGATCAGCTAATAGTTTTAAGGATCAGGGAGGTTATATTTATAGGAGGTGTACCCACATTTGCATGGAGGGAGAGTGGAAAACCATTTAGGGAAAAAATCTCAGTACACCCGACTGAGATTTGAACCTCAATCTCCCCGTCATCAGCAGCCTAGTCTACTGCGAGAGTAGCGTGTTTAGATCACGTGGGCACCAAAGCGGGTTAAAACAATTTTATCTATCGCGTTTTTAGCAAACATTTTTTTAAAAAAACAATCTCTTTTTTAAAAGAATTATATTCATATATTTTGAGATTAATTTAAGGCCATTGCTTCCCGGGAAAAAAAATAATTGAACTGTATAAAACTACCACTACCCGGAAAAAATATTGAGCTTCGTGTTAAAATATATCCCTAAATTTAAGTATGAGTGATAAATCCCGGCTACAAGATATTTCACCCATTAGCTATACAACAGTAGCCCCATGGCTTCTTTGGTGCTGACTGACAGCTGACTTCTGACAGTCAACATTTAGGTATATACCTAAATAAACATTTAGGTATATACCTAAATGTTGACTGTCAGAAGTGACAGCTGCTAAACACATGTTTTTTGCAGATCATATGGTTTCGGCGTAGGGATACATAATTTGGTCTGGTAACTTTTCAAAGCCGTCAGCTGTCAGTCAGCACCAAAGAAGCCATGGGGCTACTGTACAAGACCTCTAGCTTTGTATCTATTGTCCATGGTAAAGTTTACAACTTTTTCTTTTTTCTTTCTACTAGAACAAATAACTTTGTGTTTGGTTTGGTTAACCCCACCCCTCATTCCCTTTAAACTCCTCATTCCAATTCCAATTTGTTTTGTTTACGCAGAGTGATTTCTACTAAATTGAACGCCGAGCGTACGTGGTGAAATGGTTCAAAGATAAATAGGGATCTCTGGGTTTAATGTGTGACAACGTAACGGTAAAAAAAAAAAACTCCACCGTTGTGAAATAATTAGTTCTTCACTCGGTCGATAGATGGCTCCAGGTGTCTACACAGCAACAACATGGTGGCTGGAACACTGATGGTTAATTTACTGGTTGTATTTGTCAGAGGTTACAAAACAGCCAATGACGATTATGTTGTTTTATGTGCCAACAAATTTAATAATAGCCTGTTCCCAGACAAAGATTTTTTTAAAAATGTTATCTCTTCAAAATGCTAGAATTATTACACCTAGGTTATTTTTAAAAAGTAGCCGGTGTCCTAATCATTGTTTCTGGTTGAGAAAATTTAGAATGAATTGTACATTTTTATCCTACAAATATGACATTATGAATCTAAATTTAAAGCACATTTCAATTCAATCACATTTGTTTGATACCAGAGGTAAAAATTTTTTTTTTTAAATTGGCACTGCGTCTTACTGCCCGTTTGAGCTATGCGCTTATGTACTAATCACACCAATTGTTTTGGGGATAGAGAAGGTTATATTTATAGGAATTGTTCCCGAATTTGCATGGAGAAAGAGAAAAACAATTTTGTAAAAACCACCCTCATTATACCCGACCGAGATTCGAACCTCAATCTCACTGTCATTGGCAGTCTAGCCTAATGCAGGAGAAGAGCCTTAGACTATTCGGCCACCGAAGCCACCACTATCAGACTAGTAGAAATTTAAATTTTACTTTAGTTCTAGTTTTAAAAATAAATTTGAGAATAATACACTTATATCAATTTAGGTGTTTTTTTTTCTCTAAAAAAAATTTATATGGTACAAATTAAAAGTTTTTCAATTCGGAGTTAGCTATTAATGATCATAGTTTTCATTAATGAATTACATTTAAAGATTTTTAGTGGCCCAACTTAACAAAAAAAAACTTTATTTGTTGCGTATAATTGAATTGTTATAATTATAATTATAATTTACATAAGTGGATTAAAAACAAACAATATTTTAAAATCATTCAGTATATTATTATTATTATTATTATTATTATTATATTATTATTATTATTATTATTATATTATTATTATTATTATTATTATTATTATTATTATTATTATTATTATTATTATTATTATTATTATTATTATTATTATTATTATTATTATTATTATTATTATTATTATTATTATTATTATTATTATTATTATTATATTAGCAACGCTTCCTACTACCCGTTCGGTTTATACGCACTTACGCTAATGTCTAATGGTGGGGTGATTGTGAGATGAAATGTAGGACCTACAGTTTAACGTGGAATCCGAACCACGGTGGTAGGCCTGGTATTCCACACATTCACAAGTTGTGATTAATACACGTCTTGTCAGAGGTGAAGGAAGGGTTTGGTAATCAGATAAATCTGTGCCGGGACCGAGGATTGAACCCCGGACCCCCAGCACAGTAGTCCGACACCTTACCCCTAGACCGCCAGGTCACCTCATTCAGTATTGACTGTTGAGGTTGAACCGCTACTTCTATACCACAATTCGATCACACTACCCACGCAATCAGTTCTTCTTTTAAACTAAGTTTATTTTGCCACATTTTTGAGAAAATTACTCAACTTAGGAAATTACAATCCACGCTAAGGCCGATACACACGGAATGCTAAGCTAAGCTAATCTATGGTCCCTCCTTTCATTCCAGAATTCAGTGTTGTTTCTTCCTGGTCTGCTCCAGTCAAGTTTAGTTATGATGGCGTCCTTCAAAATGTCTTGTTTGAGTTCAGTTGATAGTACTGAGAAGCTGCTGTTAGCATTTGTTTTGGAAGAGGAAGAAAATTTAGGAGGTGGAGGTTTGACTCGTTCAATTAACGCTTCCATTTTAATATAAAAACATTGATTAAATATAAAACCTAGATATAGTATTACTTAAATACACGTAGAACCAACTGAAAACAAAACTTCAACACTTCTTTAGTTATTTTCACCAAACCAGCACTGCGTCTGTTCGACACGGAGCCCAAGCTACGTTATGCGCATGCGCAATGTAAGATGGTTCAAGATGGGAGATGGAAAAATTGTCCGGCCAATAATCGGTTATAACATAGCGCGGCGTAGCAAGGCATAGCTTAGCTTAGCTAACTTAGCTTACTGTTTGAGCCAACACATTCAACTATATGGTCCACTATTTTTCCGAACAGTTAGCAAAGCAAATCTTAACTTAATTTAACTTAACTTAACTTAACTTAACTTACCTTAGCATTCTGTGTGAACCAGCCTTAACACTCAAACCCAACCCCGGGGAGTCAGAACTTTCAATAACCAATTTTAAAAAATCAGGCCCCGTGGTTTAGTGGTCAGTGCATCCGGCTACGAACCCAGGAGTCCCGGGTTAGGTTCCCGGCTGGTACCTTGGGTATTTTTCTCTTAAAGGTAGCTATCCCAACGGTCACCAGGGTTTGATTAGTTAGGCTTAAGTTAGGTTTAAAACTCCCACCGGCTCACATCACCATATTCCCTATAATCAAATCAATTAATTACGAGTACGTGTAGACAACCTCCTGTGGTGCACCCTGGACAACATTCTGTGCGGCTAATAGTCTACATACAGGGGACTGAACTGGACGCCACTCGCTTTTAAAATAACATACCATTTTTTTTACTACAAGTCTCCGGTGTATCGGTTTAATTCAGTTCGAGGTGAACAAAATAATTTATTTTCTGTTATTATTTCAAGATAATACTATCTTTGGAGCTCATATTAGAGATAGAAGGTGTACTACCTATCTTAGGTTAAGTTAGTTTGTAAATTGTATGATTATACAGCCATGTAACGTGCATGTAAAAAAAACATCCACGAAGTGAGCCCGAAAGTCAGCTATACCGACCGAGCGGCCGCCACCGTTAGTGATGCTAGTGCCAACATTTGCGGAGAGAGGGTGTAGTTAGAGGAAAAACAATCCCTCCAGCCGTTAATCTCAGTTTTCTAAACCGAAGCGACAACTTCATTATTCAAGTATCTCCTCATTTGTCCTCGTGAGGCTAAGTTTGACCTAGTTCCAGATACATTTTGGAAGCGCTGGGGATTGAACTTGGGACCTCAGGGTCTGAAGCCAGGAACTCTGGCCAGTACATCACAATTTATTATTGTCATTTGGTAGTTTTAGTAGTTCATTAGTATATTAGGACACTTACAAAAGGTCAAGGTTCACATTTCATCCAAATGCAATGGGGTGATTTTCCACATGTGGTTTACCGATTTCACATCCATGTATTTTTAATTGCAGTCATTTTCTAATTTTCTATTTTCATACATTTCTCATCGGAACAAAACGTGACTTCTAGTCATTAATTACCGATCAGAACAAAACGTGACTTCTAGTCATTAATTACGATCAGAACAAAACGTGACTTCTAGTCATTCATTACCGATCAAAACAAAACGTGACTTCTAGTAATTAATTACCAATCAGAACAAAACGTGACTTCTAGTCATTAATTGCCGATCAGAACAAAACGTGACTTCTAGTCATTAATTACCGATCAGAACGAAACGTGACTTCTAATCATTAATTACCGATCGGAGCAAAACGTGACTTCTAGTCATTCATTACTGATCGGAACAAAACGTGACTTCTAGTCATTAATTACCTTTCGGAACAAAACGCGACTTCTAGTCATTCATTACTGATCGGAACAAAACGTGACTTCTAGTCATTAATTACCGATCGGAACAAAACGTGACTTCTAGTCATTAATTACCTAGAACAAAACGTGACTTCTAGTCATTAATTACCTATCAGAACAAAACGTGACTTCTAGTCATTAATTACAATCAGAACAAAACGTGACTTCTAGTCATTCATTACCGATCAAAACAAAACGTGACTTCTAGTAATTAATTACCAATCAGAGCAAAACGTGACTTCTAGTCATTAATTGCCGATCAGAACAAAACGTGACTTCTAGTCATTAATTACCGATCAGAACGAAACGTGACTTCTAATCATTAATTACCGATCGGAGCAAAACGTGACTTCTAGTCATTCATTACTGATCGGAACAAAACGTGACTTCTAGTCATTAATTACCTATCGGAACAAAACGCGACTTCTAGTCATTAATTACCGATCGGAACAAAACGTGACTTCTAGTCATTAATTACCTAGAACAAAACGTGACTTCTAGTCATTAATTACCTATCAGAACAAAACGTGACTTTTAGTCATTAATTACCGATCGGAGCAAAACGTTACTTTTAGTCATTAATTACGATCAGAACAAAACGTGACTTCTAGCCATTAATTACCGATCGGAGCAAAACGTGACTTCTAGTCATTAATTACTGATCAGAACAAAACATGAGTTTTAGTCATACATTACTGATCGGAACAAAACGTGACTTCTAGTCATACATTACCGATCGGAACAAAACGTGACTTATAGTCATACATTACCGATCGGAACAAAACGTGACTTTTAGTCATACATTACCGATTGGAACAAAACGTGACTTTTAGTCAAACATCACCGATCGGTATAAGGTACCTTATCTTCGTAGCCAACCATATCGACTTCCTTGTCTGACAATCATCAAATTAGAACGTTATAAGTCACCCATTATCCACCTCACCTTCACGTGATGACATAGCGATCTTTTTGACACGACACGTTGAGTGAAACATTCGTTTTTCCCCCATTGCTTTCACCTCATTCTCGCCAAAGTCCTTTCTTCCCGATTCTTCATCTTGGTACTCCCTAGGGATTTACTGTTCTTTCATTTAGTTCAAGCATTCAGATCTTGCCTCCATCCTACTAGATGTATTCACTTTTTATATGAATAGATCTACTTGAGTATTATTACTACCCCTTTCTCCCTCCTCCCCCCGGTTCACCCACAAGTCCCCTCCAACTCTCTATAGAAAGAAACATTTCTATTCTTTTTCCTTTCCTCGTACTTTGAATCTGATCTTTTGTGATATTCCTATTCTTTTTTTTTTTTTACTGATCTTTTGTGATTTTGTGTTTACTCTTTCTCAATCCGAAGATTGAAAAACTATCATATTCCAAGATTTGTCTGGTTCCCTTTTTTATACATTGTGTGTGAACCCTATCTGAGTGTTTTATTAAATGTTTATGGTTTATATTAGATGGAGTGAAATACATATTTTATTGAGACATGTGACCTTTATAAAATAAAGAATAACCTTTTTTTAATATGGACTATTTTTATGTGAGAGCATCTTTGTAACTGAATTGAGAATTTTCTGATATAAATATGTATTTTATATATATATATATATATCTTAATATATATAATTCTTCAGTACGTGTGTATGTCACTGAACTCCTCCTAAACGGCTGGACCAATTTTGATGAAATTTTTTGTGTGTGTTTGAGTGGGTCCGTGGATGGTTTAGATTCACAATTGGACCCGGTAGGTGGCACTGCAATCGGGTTCTAGGATATTTTTTGTATTTTTTAGGGATTTTTTGCATATTTGAAAATGTAACCTCAAAATTTCACCCCCCCCCCCCCCCCCCCCCCCCACCACCACCCAATATTTATAATAATGAATATAATATTAATAATTGACCGTTAAAAATCATAAGTTCATCAATATTTGACCGTTAAAACCTTCTGAAAAGTTCGTGAATAATTGAACTTCTGAAAATAATTCATAGTTATGTTTGTTTTTCGATACAGATGATATTTGTGGAGTTGTGGGCGAAATGCCAAAAATGAAAAAATGTTTTATTTTGTATGTTGTCTTGACAAACACTGAATTTGTAATATTTTTGTTACTCACTAATTGGAGTTCACTGTGAATGTGTAATTGTGTGATTGTGATGTTATTATCAAAATCAATTATGCCACCCAAACGAAAAGCCAACGTTCGGGCAGGACAACGTCTGTCGGGTCCGCTAGTATATATATATATATATATATAAAATATACAACGAGGAAATTAAACTGTAAAGGAAAATTTGCCATCTTTATTTTTGAGCATTTTTTAAAAGGTTTTATATATATATAATTAATGCATTTATATAAAATACATTATATACATAATACATTTTTTTAAATGCTCAAAAATAAAGATGGCAAATTTTCCTTTACAGTTTAATTTCCTCATTGTTTTTTTAATTAAAATTACTATTGCATTGTAGCATATTTTATGTGTACTTAGAATTATTTCAAAGATTGATATATTTGATTAGTTAATGTAAACGAAAAATTATTTAAATACATTTTGAAACCGTAATCTTGCTCATTAAAAATATGTTTATGTTTATTTAGGTTTAATCTGGCCTCTTGGTATAGTGGTCAGAGGTACTGGCTGCTGACCTAAAAGTCCCGGGTTCAATTCCTAGCTGATATTGGAGATTTATCAAGAAAGGGGAATAATTCCCATGTTTACCAGGGTTTGGTAAATTAGGTTTAGGTGGGAGTGAGGGAGAGTGGGAAAATGTCCGTGTTTTTGATGGGAGAAAAGCATTTTTCTGGTCAAAATTAATAAAATATTGCTTCAGTAAAACCATAAATTTTAATTTTCTTCACAAAGTAATCTCAACAGTTGTTGAATGTACGTCAAGGGTGTCCTAGAATTTAATGACAACATTTTCTCTTAGCTTAAGCCCCTTGGCCCTGTCGAGTGCAAGTCTAAAACCTATTTTTTGGGATGGTGGGCGGGAGGGTGAAAGGCGTGGCGTGGCTTCACAACCGACCAAAGTATCCTTCCGCACCAGCAAGAACAGATGGAGGACAGAAACCGCAGATGGCGCTAGCTACCGGACAGGTCTTGCGGAACACTCATACGTTTGGAAATACCAGTTTTCTCGAGAACGAGTGAGAGTTGTATGTTAATATTTTCAACACCTCTTCTAAGATAGTGTATCAATGATTATTAGATGTTACATTTTCTTATTTTTTGTTATGCATCCGGCAGTTTTTTATTGAAAAATGTCAAAATTATTGATATTTGATCACTGTTAAAATTATAGAGGTGGCGTTTTTATAAAAAGTATAACTAAATCAACATGCTTATATTTTTGAACAAACGGTTTCCTGAAAAGAAAATTGCAAAACAATAAAAATTCTTGAAGATAACCGTTTGTTACCATGGCTCTGCATTTCCACGCCAAATGAAAAGGGCCAATCGCCTTAAAAAGTTTCTCATCTAATACCGCTATGCTCTTGACAGATATTCAACAACTGTTGGTATCATCGTGTGAAGAAAATTAAGCTATGTTTGTACTGAATCAGTATTTTTTATTTTGGCAAAAAAAGGGGGGTTTTCTATAAAAACTGCAAAAACACTGACTTTTTCGCGTCCACCTAAAGCTGGGTTAAGATCCCGGCAAAATTGGTAGACCCTTTCGTTCTCGCCCATAGAAATTCTCGTGTGCTTATATAATCAATCGGTCCGAAAAGTGCACGTTAAATACCTCAAATAAAAAAATAGCTTCTTTATACTTAGAAAAATTTTAAAACATTACAAAAAATGTTTGTCAAACAAAAAACAACTCTATAACATTTAATAATCTTCTTCCATCGTCAAATCATCATCGTCACAATTCAGAAATAGTTTTTTTTATCGGAACCTGGGACCCAAAATAAAATTCCTTTGTAAAGGGACGAGGCATTGACCATGACTACGCAAAGCGCTGGGTTTTAAATTGCAAGTTTTTGCTGTTGGGGTTTTTTTTAAGGGGCAGAAGGGGGGTGGGGGGGGCGAGTTTTTGTGAGTTTTTCTACGACGTTAGCGTGCAATATCCTGTGTGTTTGGTTTGTACAGGAGTGGACATGACACAAGACTGACAGAGACATATAGGGGGATCACTAAGCTGAAACGGAGGGGTGGAATGACACTTGTCATTTCCGGTGGCTGTACCTTGGACGCTCTGGTGAATGTCACAACAGACTTCTACACAACTATGAAATGTACTGTACAATAGAGACACGATACAACTTTTTATTTCCGGTGGCTGTACCTTGGACGCTCTGGTGAATGTCACAATAGACTTCTACACAACTATAAAATGTACTGCACAATAGCGACATGATACACCTTGTTATTTCCTGTTATTATACCTTGGACGCTGTTTCACATCCAAACATAATTTTTACGTAGCTAAACACATATTGTGGACTTAGAAAAATACAAACATAAAGTTAAAGAAATTAATAAAATCCACTTATTTGATTTGTTGATTATCAAGTTTGTCTAAAAGCATTGATATTGATAAATATTGATAAATTGATATTGATTATATAGTATTAGCAGGTGAAATTTTTCATATTGATGGATATGAATCGTTCCCGTGTAACTGTGGACAGATGGCTTTCTCGAAATAATCAAATATTTTTGCATAATATATGGATAGATTGCTTTCTCGAAATAATCAAATATTTTTGTATAATATATGGATAGATTGCTTTCTCGAAATAATCAAATATTTTTGTATAATATATGGATAGATTGCTTTCTCGAAATAATCAAATATTTTTGCATAATATATGGATAGATTGCTTTCTCGAAATAATCAAATATTTTTGTATAATATATGGATAGATTGCTTTCTCGAAATAATCAAATATTTTTATATAATATATGGATAGATTGCTTTCTCGAAATAATCTAATATTTTTGTATAATATATGGATAGATTGCTTTCTCGAAATAATCAAATATTTTTGTATAATATATGGATAGATTGCTTTCTCGAAATAATAAAATATTTTTGTATAATATATGGATAGATTGCTTTCTCGAAATAATCAAATATTTTTGTATAATATATGGATAGATTGCTTTCTCGAAATAATCAAATATTTTTGCATAATATATGGATAGATTGCTTTCTCGAAATAATCAAATATTTTTGCATAATATATGGATAGATTGCTTTCTCGAAATAATCAAATATTTTTGTATAATATATGGATAGATTGCTTTCTCGAAACATAAAATACCTCCATGTAATTGTGAACATATCATTTTCTAGAAATATTTAACTACTGGCGTTTAGTACATTTGTTTATTTGACTTTTTTATTTTCATTGGTGAGACCGTTTATCAGGAACTACTATAATTAACCTGTTTTTAATTGTGAATAAACCTCATTCTCGAAATAAATAGGCCCATGTTTGTAAATTTTCCTCTTTGGTCCGTAACCGTATAGAGACAGTTTACTTACCCAATATTATAACAGATATTAGCTACATGCCTGTAAATAAATTGTAACTTTTGAGACAGGTACCAACTTATTTATTTATCCAAAAGACTTATAAAAATATATTAATTTTAGCTACTTTGATTTTTTTTTTCAAATCCTTTCTTTACACACAACCAAATTTTTTCATGAGCGATAAAAATTCGTAGCACAACTTCCTTCGGAGGGGGAGTAAAGCCTTCGGTCCCATGTAGATTGTGGCTCTTAAAAGAACCCTGGAATATATGTGAAAATTGGTAGGACCGTTCGCGCTCACTCATAGAAATTCTCATGTGCTGATATAATCAGTAGGTTCAGAAAGTGCAAGTTAAATACCTCAAATAAATTTAAAAAATATATAATTTAGAATGGATTTTAAAATATATATTATTATATTTTAGCCTATGACGTGGTGTACAAGAACAGCTGCATGTCCCCCAAGGTGTCATAGAGATTACAAAATAATAACTTAGAAAAAAAACAGTAAACAACAATAAAACCCTTTAGTCAACGAAACAGCAAACAACAGCAAAACCCTTTAGTCGACGAAACAGCACAAAAAAAAAAGGAGCCTTGTTAGACTGACAACGATAAGCCTGTTTCCCCGTCCCTACGCTACATGTAGGGATATTCAAGGGATTGAGTTGAGGGATAAGGGATATGTCAGATGAATAACCAACTAGAGAAATAAGGATAGGACGAGATGGCAGGAAACGTAGAGATAGGGTACAAAGAGACAAATAAAAAAACGCACGAAGACACAGAGAAAAAGGAAGAAGCACAAACTAAAACAAAGGTAGGAATAGGTTACTTGGTTTGACAAAAACAGACAATAAGAATGATAGGTTGTTAAGAGAAGATAATAATCATGTAGGTACTCTAAATAACAAGCCGTATAGAAATAAATAATATGTTAGGGCAGGAAGCAATTAATCAGAGGAGATAAACACATAGAAATGCTCTTATATAAATAAAACAAACAGAAATTCGTACACAACATCCAACGAAGAGTAAATAATATGGCAAACAAGGAAGAAGCTTGAACAATGAAAACGCGTATGAATACAGGGAAACTACTCAAATGAACGTGGGTAGAGAAGAAACTAAAAACCACTAGTGTGAAATAAATGTTTGGAACGCTTGACTTTTTAACTCGTAGGACTGGGATTCGATTCCAATCTGATGCAAGTAGACTACGATATTTTTTAATGTGTAGGTTTAATCTTTCCTCATTTTGTTCCTACGGTTGAATAGATTAATGTTAATTTTAGTCAGTACTGACAGTAGGATGTACGAAATAAATTGGACTAAAAGTATTACTCGGAAACGAGAACATAAATAAAAAAATAGAAATAAATTGGACTAGAAATAGAACTGGAAACGAGATAATAAGTAAAAAATTGAAATAAATTGGACTAAAAATAGTACTGGGTAAACGTAGATAAGTAAATAAAAATTGAAATAAATTGGACTAGAAATAGTACTGGGAAACTTGGATAGTAAAATAAAAATTGAAATAAATTGGACTAGAAATAGTACTGGAAACTTGGATAGTAAAATAAAAATTGAAATAAATTGGACTAGAAATAGTACTGGAAAACTTGGACGAGTAAAATAAAAAATTGAAATAAATTGGACTAGAAATAGTACTGGGAAACGGATAGTAAAATAAAAAATGAATAATTGGACAAATAGTAATGAACTGGATATTTAAAAAAAAAAATTGAAATAAATGGACTAGAAATAGTACTGGGAACGGATAGTCAAAATAAAAATGGAAAAATTGGAAGATATAGTATGGGAAACTTGGAATAGTAAAAAAAAATTATCAGAAATGGACTGAAAAGGGAAAATGGAAGTAAATAAAAATTGAAATGAATTCGGCATAATAGTCTGGTGGAAGAGGTGTGGTTGTTGGAAGACATGGACAAAATTGATTAAGATTGGACTGCAGACAGTCTGGGAAACTTGAATAGTAAAAATAAAAAATTGAAATAAATTGGACTTGAAATAGTACTGGGAAACTTGGATAGTAAAAATAAAAAATTGAAATAAATTGGACTTGAAATAGTACTGGGAAACGTGGATAGTAAAAATAAAAAATTGAAATAAATTGGACTAGAAATAGTACTGGGAAACGAGGATAGCAAATAAAAAATGGAGCAATAGAATCTGGAAACTAAAAAAAAAAAAAAAATCTAAACGAAGGTAGTACATTGGGACGCCGCGAGAATCAGTGATGAGAAGTATGCAGGCCCGAGGGAAGAATCCTATCAGAACAGGACATGAAAGGGATAGAGGAGAGGATATAAAACTCCCCGAAGCGATGAATCCTCGGCAGGATGGCTGGCTGAGAAGAGGGATGTGTGTTGTTGGGAAGGACGTGGACAGATGGTTAGAGATTGCTGCCGGAGACAGTCGCGCCTTGGATAAAGGAAGTTTAGGATGACTCTCTACATGATTCACGTGAGATATTTATTATAGGGCGCATATCTTTGCAGCTGCGGGGAAAATGTGACCTTGAAGCGGTCGCGCCTGGTTACATCACAGGAACACTGTGTACTACTTACAATGTTCCGTGTTTATATTTGGGTTAGAAGTATATTTTCAGTTTTATTTTATTTTAGGTATATTTTTAACATATGTGAATGGAAGCATTATAAATATATGATATATATATGATTTATAATATAGAAAAAAAATATTATATGATAAAATATAGAAAGAAAAATATTAAATACAATAAAATACACAATACACAATAACGTAATAAATTTTTGTCATTTAATTATCTTTGACCTCTTCGGTGGCCGCGTGGTCTAACGCGCTATTCTCGCATAGACTAGACTGTCGATGACGGGGAGTTAAGGGTTTGATTCGGGTTCACTGAGGGTGGTTTTCCCCTAAAAGGTTTTCCATTCACTTCCCACACAAATGCGGGTGAAAATTCCTGTAAATTCAAACTTCCTTATCCCTAACACATTAGCGTAATTAGTACATAGGCGTACAACCCGAACGGGTAGTAAGACACGATGCTAAAAAAAAGTAGTAAAGAAACAAATGAATCGCAAACCTTTTTAGACCGTTGTGTTCATAAATCATAATTCAATTTTTTACCATCAATAAGTTAACTAAAATAATTTTAAGGTTGACCCAGTATTTATCTCCCCCCCCCTTTCCATCCTCCGTGTTTCCTATCTACCCCTCTCCCCTTCTTAGAGCACCCTCGTCTCTTAACACACTATATTTTGAAGTACACTATCACCCTCATATCACTATCACCGTCATACTCATCTCATAGGACATGTAAAGATCCTCCACAGAAAGGATGTACTATTAGTACATATATCCGAACAACGGTACAATTAGTACTGGATAGTATTTCCACAAACTGAGCTACGAGTGATGTAACCCAGATGTACAAAATTATTATTATTATTATCACTATCATCATCATACCATCTAAAATAGGAAGCTACTTATAGAACATTCTAGAGGACTCAATTTGGACAAGAAAATGGGCCTGTATAGAGATAGAACACCTAATAAATAAATACTTTTCCCTTCTAACATGTAAGATAACATCTATTCCCCCTAGGTAAGGTAACCCACTTATCAAAAATACCAACCAAAACGAAATACACCAGGAAGAGTATTATCCCGTCTTTGTTCGTCCATGGAGCTCCCCTGAACAACGTGGCAAAGAGGGAGAGGAGGGAGGTGTGTAGGGGTTGAATGGGAGGTATAAATCTTCAGGGCATCACCCACACAGAGAACCACACTATATAATTTACATGGCGTTTACTCACCCCGACCAAGGATCGCGACATTGGGTAGTAAGAGAGGGGTAAGGTGTTTAGGAATAGAAAGGTAAGTTACAGTGGCCAGTGTTTTGTTTACTCAGTGGCGGCACGAAAGGTGGTATAAGCAGGCAGGAGGATATTTTACGTCTCCTGAGAAAGAGATAGGGAGAAATATACAAAGTCATTCCGCTATTCCTTTTTTTTTTTTTTGTATGCCACCAGGGCTTGTCGGCTAGATATTGCTGCTCCTCTGCTGACAGGGGCTGATATGTAACCGTCCTCCGAGGTTGGTACATCATGTAGGTGTGGTTACCTCACTCCCGATGAGATGATAATGATGATTATTATTATGTGGAGCCAGTAGAAGTTTTAAACCTAACTTAAGTCTAATTTATCAGATCATTGCACCTACATGAACTTTTTTTTTTTAGCACTTTGTCTTATTACCAGTTTGGGTTATACGCTTATGGACTAATTAAGCTAATGGTGTTTTTTTAAGGATATGGTAGGTTTTATTTATAATAAGTGTACCTGTATTTGCGTGGATGGAGAGTGTAAGTACACCTGAACAAAATTCTAACCTCGATCTGCCCGTCATCGGCAGTCTAGTCTACTGCGAGAGTAGCGCCTTAGACCATGAGGCCACCTAAGTGGGTTGCTCCGAAGTGGGGTGTGAATTAGGAAGGTAGAATTCATAGGAAGGGCGCCCACATTTACATATAGAGAGGTTGGGGAAGCCATTTATAAAAACAAACGATTCACTACGGTGGGCTAGGATTCAAACCCCAACCTCTTCGTCACTGTCAAACCAGACAGAGAGGAGAATAGCGTGCCCATCAGTTTCAGTTCCCAAACAAAATAAAAGTTGACAGGTTAAAAAGTGTGTCTACTCAAGTCATTGATGATTAATTATCAAAGGCGGATAGAAAGCATTAAATGTTCATAGTGGAAGCACCTGCATGCCTGATAGACTAGGAATATTGTAACTAAACAAGTACCTACCAAAAATTAGGGATGGGATCCTTTAATATTTAGGGTGCGTGCATGCCAAGGAGCGGGCGCATCACTCATCACTCCTATATTCGTACATCCCTCATCACTCCTATCTTCGCACATCACTCATCACTTCTATCTCCGCACATCACTCATCACTCTTATCTTCGCACATCACTCATCACTCCTATCTCCGCACATCACTCATCACTCTTATCTCCTCACATCACTCATCACTCCTATCTCCGCACATCACTCATCACTCTTATCTTCGCACATCACTCATCACTCCTATCTCCGCACATCACTCATCACTCTTATCTCCTCACATCACTCATCACTCCTATCTCCGCACATCACTCATCACTCTTATCTCCGCACATCACTCATCACTCCTATCTCCGCACATCACTCATCACTCCTATCTCCGCACATCACTCATCACTCCTATATTATATATATATATATAATAGTAATCTAAATTATATTTTTCAAATATTACCAATTTTTTTTATTTAAAAAGACCTTTTAGAAATTCAGGCGAAATGTGTTTTATATGTGGGAAGAAATAATTGTAAAACTTTATTATTATTATTATTATTATTAGTAGTAGTAGTAGTAGTAGTAATAGTAATAGTAGTAGTAGTAGTAGTAGTAGTAGTATAAGTAGTAGTAGTAGTAGTAGTAGTAGTAGTATATAGTAGTAGTAGTAGTAGTAGTAGTAGTAGTATAGTAGTAGTAGTATAGTAGTATTTAAAGGCCCATCAACACAATGAGGGCATTAGGGCCTTAACATTATATGAATATATAATAAAATCTCCATAGGAGAGAGTATTCTTATTCACCTGTCTCTATAAAAAGGTGAAAAACACAATGTACAAATACGAATATAAAAACAATACGGATTTGGGGATGGAAGCCCTCGCCGCTGCGATGACCGTCGAAGTAAAATGCCCAGCCTTAATATCGACGTCAGGAGAATGTGATTCATCAAACACGGTGATCTCGCGAAATGTATCCCAGTCAGCACGTTTAAGCACCCATTGTGGTACCCGTGTTAAACCGAGAGGATCTTGAAGTGTTGAAACCAGAATGGGAAAATGATCGCTTCCACATAGGTCCAAGTGAACCTCCCAAAGGAAGTGAGCAGCGATCCCGGGCTACATAAAGTTAGGTCGATGGCAGAGGATACACCATTAAAGGTGGAGAAGTGTGTCTGGGTCCCGGTGTTCATTAACACCAGGTTTCCCGAGACAAGAATATCTTCTACCATCCTCCCACGGACGTCTGTAAAATTAGACTCCCACACCAGGTTACGCGCGTTAAAATCCCTCAGGATGATATAGGGGGCGGGAAGTTGTATAAAGAGGGCCTCTAGGCTCCTCTTTGAAATACGCTCACCTGGTGGGAGATAGATACAGCATACTGTAACTTCCATAGAAAGGGAGATTCAGACAGCGATCACTTGGAGATCAGATACGATATTAATATGTTTATGATATATATTGGTTCGTGCAATTATAGCCACACCTCCGCTAGCCCGATCAAAGAATGGCTTGTCGGTACGATATACATCGTACCCACGAAGCATCGGGTTATGATTTGGATGGAAGTGGGTCTCCTGCAAACACAAGATGGAAGGATGCAGGAAAGAACTTAGTAGTTTAATTTCGTCTACACAAGCATAAAAAACCCTACAATTTCATTGTAGTAGCGACATTATGTTTACATTTAAATCTATTCACCCACGCAATCTATGGCACTATCTCTTGAAAATAAAAATTGGTTAAGGACCTTTTTAGGTCCTCTTGCCTTGCCAAGTCTCTCCTGGACCTCTCGTTTCAAGAGGGGCTTTTGTTTCTCCAGAAGAGACTTAGGCGTTGACTCTGTGCGTGAAGGCTTTGTTACAGCCTTCGACGCTTTTTTGGAGGTATTAATGCCGGCGACACCTCGCTGGGCCTTCCTCGAGGCACCAGCAGAACTCGCCTTTGTGGCCTCACCCGTTTCTGCCTCTTATCAATATTACGGTCCTGTGAGGGGCCGGGCAGTGAGGTGCCAGCAGAAATTGGCAGTACGGTGCCAGCGGTGACAAGGTTATCGGCCATGCCATATTTGGGGACAACCTACACAGTACTCGGATCGTAGACCCAGGGTGATCCAAGTTGGTACTACCACATATGGCCCTGTTAATTGTCCCGACGAGAGGCCCCATACGACGCTAGATATGACAACCTTCGCATAGGGCATCGCCGAGATAGAGGTCGTCGCAGCAAGTGGGTGTAGGAAAGTGCCAATTTTACGTCCGGGCCCTCGTGAACGCAACCGGTCTTTTCTCAAAGTAGGGTACCCGGTTATTGTCATCCCTAAGGCCCTTCTACTAAGATATTGCAACCGGCGCACTTTCATGAAGAAGCTCAAAAGCAGTGGTATCCAATAATAAACCGAGGAGAGCCGTGTTCGCTACCAAGGTCGTCAACGGAGGGGCCAAAAGTCTCTGTGTAGGACTGAACGGCAGGGGAAGGGAAGAAAGAGGTAAGGAGAGAGAAAGCGAAGAGAGAAGAATGAAAAAAGGAGTGAAAGGGAAGGAAGAAGAGTAGAAGGTTAAAGGAAAGATATAGGATAGGTTTGTCCTGCACAGAAGCCTCCCCTTTTAGTCGCCTCTTACGACAAGCAGGGGTTACTGCGGGACTATTCTAAACCCCGTCCCGCAGGGGGGTGTAAAACTTTCATTCAAATGAGGTTTCACTAAAACCTACATAATTATTCAATTTTGTCTTAATTCCCAGTTGATATCTATCAAGGGTTAATATTTTGGTTACTACTCTTCTACTTAGAGCTTAAGACATTACAAATAAGAAATAGATTTCATGCAATAACATTTTATAAAAGTTGAGTCAAACTCAAGAGCGAGTTGGTTAGTGGCAAGAATTCAAAAATAATAATTTATAAAAATGTGGAAATAGATCATTGTCATTGTTGGTTATTTGCCCTATTCTTATATTAATTTGTGCTTATTATGATTATATAATAATTATAATTAAATAATTAGTTTAGAAGGAAAAAACACTAACGATTAATTTAGTACTAATTAAAACGAACTAGTGTTGGCTATTTTACAGGTGGTAAAAAGTTGGAAGTTTAAAATATCATATTTATTTTAAAATATATTTAAAGCAATTAATTTTTTTTAATCAATGTGTTTTAAACATGTTTAAAACACATATTTTAAACATTCCAACCTTTTGTACTACTAGAAAATCAAAATAGCCTTTTAACATTTTTTTAAAAGCTTTCCAACCTATTTCTATTAAAAAAATAACGACATTGGTTCAAAGCATATGTTCACATTTTCTTAAGATGGTGGTTAGGAAGTGATAAACGGGAGAAAATTAGGATTTAAGGTGGTAAGGAAGTGATAGACAGGAGAAAATGAGGATTTAAGGTGTAAGGAAGTGATAGACAGGAGAAAATTAGGAATTAAGGTGGTAAGAAAGTGATAAACGGGAGAAAATGAGGATTTAAGGTGTAAGGAAGTGATAGACAGGAGAAAATTAGGAACTAAGGTGGTAAGAAAGTGATAAACGGGAGAAAATGAGGATTTAAGGTGGTAAGGAAGTGATAGACAGGAGAAAATGAGGATTTAAGGTGTAAGGAAGTGATAAACGGGAGAAAATGAGGATTTAAGGTGTGAGTGTTTGGGGGATGCGGAGGAAAAAACAGTGTTTTTGCAGTTTTTATGACAAAACTTTTTTTTGCCAAAATAAATAAAACATTGTTCCAGTACAAACATAGAATTTAATTTTATCACATGGTGATCTCAAAATTTCTTGAATATCTGTCAAGGGTGTTATGGAATTTAATGACAAAATTTTCTCTTCATTTAAAAAGTTTATCATCTAATGCCGCAATGCTCATGACAGATATTAAAAAACTGTTGATATTACCGTGTGAAGAAAATTAAGCTCTATGTTCGTACTGAAGAAATACTTTATTTATCTTAGCCCAAAAAAAAAAAGTTTTGTCATAAAAACTGCAAAAACACTGGCCTTTTTTCGCGTCTCCTACATCCCCGCCTTAAATACTGCTGTTTAAAACTATCACTAAAACTACTTTTTCTCCTAAATTAATCTCATCTCCCGAGCGATGCGCCGCGATAGGGTAATTAGTCTTCTGAAGTGACTGGTTCTCCTCCCGAGCCTTTGTACGAGATGGTTCTCTCCCTACAAATGGAATTAGTGTTATGTGGTGTAGGGACTATTTGTCCTCCCTACATATTCGAGTCGGATGCCAGGCTCGGTTCATGTCACAGAGCATAATGAGAGTAATTAGTTGCGTTGCCGCAGTCTAGCGGGCTAATTGGAAAATATAGTGGCGGGGAATTGCGACAAATAAAACGGGTATGACGACCTCTTGGGTGGTAGTGGGTACGATAAATAATTATTAGTTGAAATTTTATTATTTACATAAATATATATATGGTGTTAGATTTTCTAAATCATTAGATGAGATAAATAAAACAAATGACGGTGTTTTATCTTAAGATAGGCCCACTACTTTTGTCACTGAACTTTGACCGCCAATGCACACTGTCCTCTGCCTCCTTCTTCAGCTCTCAGAATTTTCTTCTCTCCTTCAAGTCGTCCAATATTTGAATCCTCCTCCTTCCTAAGCTCCTCTTTCCCTCAACCTTTCCTTCTATGACGTCGTGCAGAAGACAGTTCCTCCTTAAGATCCAATTTACTTTGTACCGAAGAATCACATCCGAAATGGTTCTCTTCTCACCCACTCTTCATTTGTCACCCTGTCTGTCCACCTGATCTTCTCACCCACTCTTCTTAGGACTTGTTCATTTGTCTCCCTGTCTGTCCACCTGATCTTCTCACCCACTCTTCTTAGGACTTGTTCATTTGTCCCCCTATCTGTCCACCTGATCTTCTCACCCACTCTTCTTAGGACTTGTTCATTTGTCCCCTTGTCTGTCCACCTGATCTTCTCACCCACTCTTCTTAGGACTTGTTCATTTGTCCCCCTGTCTGTCCACCTGATCTTCTCACCCACTCTTCTTAGGACTTGTTCATTTGTCCCCCTGTCTGTCCACCTGATCTTCTCACCCACTCTTCTTAGGACTTGTTCATTTGTCCCCCTGTCTGTCCACCTGATCTTCTCACCCACTCTTCTTAGGACTTGTTCATTTGTCTCCCTGTCTGTCCACCTGATCTTCTCACCCACTCTTCTTAGGACTTGTTCATTTGTCCCCCTGTCTGTCCACCTGATCTTCTCACCCACTCTTCTTAGGACTTGTTCATTTGTCCCCCTGTCTGTCCACCTGATCTTCTCACCCACTCTTCTTAGGACTTGTTCATTTGTCTCCCTGTCTGTCCACCTGATCTTCTCACCCACTCTTCTTAGGACTTGTTCATTTGTCCCCCTATCTGTCCACCTGATCTTCTCACCCACTCTTCTTAGGACTTGTTCATTTGTCCCCCTGTCTGTCCACCTGATCTTCTCACCCACTCTTCTTAGTACTTGTTCATTTGTCCCCTTGTCTGTCCATCTGATCTTCTCACCCACTCTTCTTAGGACTTGTTCATTTGTCCCCCTGTCTGTCCACCTGATCTTCTCACCCACTCTTCTTAGGACTTGTTCATTTGTCACCCTGTCTGTCCACCTGATCTTCTCAAGTCTTCTCCAGCACCACATTTTGTACAAGCTCGCAACAGACGGTATTGTCGAGGTCAGGGTTTGAATCTTGGCTGGAAACAGTGAACTACACTAATTACTGTTCTGAAGTGAACATTACGAGCTATGACCTTCACCTTTTACCACCAGGACGAACTGTTGGACAGTTCCAACCATATATCCTGTCATGTAAAGGTGTGTTTTGAAATCCCAAGGATACTCGAATAGTTTGTATTTATTAGGAATAAAGATTTTGACTTTTTTTTAATTTGTAAAATGTGTTCTAGAATGGTATTTGAAATTAAGGCCATCTATATGCCCAAGGTTTTATTTTTTAACTTTATACTATTTTGTCTTCTAAAATTCACCTTAACTATTATTATTATTATTATTATTATTATTATTATTATTATTATTATTATTATTATCACCGCGTCTTACCACCCGTTCGGGTTATACGCTTATGTACTAATTACTCTCATGATTTTAGAGATTTGAGAGGCTAAGTGTACCCAAATTTACGTGGCGGGAGAGTGAAAAAAAATATTTGGGGGAAAACCAACCTCAGTACACCTGACCGAGACACGAAGCTTGATCTCCCTGTCATCGGGAGTCTAATTTACTGCAAAGTAGCGCGTTAGACCCACGCGGCCATCGAGGTGGGTTAAATTCACTAGTTAAAAGAAAATTAAAATTATGTCACGTTATTAAATGAGTAAAATCGGTTAGGATCAGCATCGTTGGTTTTTTTACTAAACCAGTCATTCTGAACTGGACTGTACCGATCTACATCAATGGGCAACAAGGGTAGGTGGAGGAAGAAGGGAGGGAGAATCGCTCAGTTGAACCGAAATACCGCCATGTTCATTTCGATCAAATCCAATAACAGAGGTATGCAAACACTAGCAGAAATGAAAGGATAAAAGGGGAAGGTATCCTTCCGCCCCAAACAAGACCGTCACTTCACGCACCAACCATGCCACAGCTCTCACCGGCTGATATGTAGCTCATGATCCCATCTTACAAAAAAAAAAGGTACAATTTATTCCCAAGTTATCACCAGTAGTTAAGTGGCTCGGGATTTCATTTAAAATAAAAAATCTACTATTT
Organism: Timema podura; assembly: GCA_033556935.1. NCBI lineage: Eukaryota > Metazoa > Arthropoda > Insecta > Phasmatodea > Timematidae > Timema > Timema podura. The sequence goes on from JAVRXN010000007.1 coordinate 5,018,169, forward strand.
ATTCCACATCTCTCACCCAAGGGAAGCTGGTCAAGGCGGGGACGAGGGGGTTTCCCAGTTGTCCGGTTATGACAGGGTTGACGGGAGACACGGGGTCGTAGGTCCCTAAAATTGATTGCTGCGCACGTAATGTGCGTGGCTACGCTCAAAGGATACAGCCACAAGGAGTTAGAGGAGCCTCGCAAGAGGTTTCGAATACAAGTGTTTATCAAGCCCTGACACGGCAGGTGAGTTTCCGAACTCTTGAGATGTCGCTGCCTTCTATAAGATGTCAGAAAAGTGACGTGTCGGTGTTGTCAAACGGAAACACTCGAACGACCAGCAACTTTTTGGTTTGTGTAACCGGGAAATAAAGAATAACATTGTGCACTTACTGGAACATTGAGGAACATTTTCAGAAATAATGGAACAGAAACAAAAAGTTACTCGATATTCCATCGGAGGATAAGAAAGAGGTGACCTGGTGGTCTAGGGGTAAGGTGTCAGACTTCTGTGCTGGGGGTCCGGGGTTCAATCCTTGGTACCGGCACAGATTTATCTGATTGTCAAACCCTTCCTTCACCTCTGACAAGACGTGTATTAATCACAACTTGTGAATGTGAGGAATACCAGGCCTCCACCGTGGTTCGGATCCCACGTTAAACTGTAGGTCCTCCATTTCATCTCACAATCACCCTACCATTACACATTAGTGTAAGTGTGTATAACCCGAACGGTAGTAAGACGCGGTGCTAATAATAATAATAATAATAATAATAATAATAATAATAATAATAATAATAATAATAATAAATAGATAAGTAAGCAGACAACGGCCACAAAAGTGAACACGTTTTGTTTTCTATGCCCTGCAGACCAGTTGATCAGGTGAAACGGATAATAAATTACCTTCGCACTATAGATCTGATACGTGGACAATCATAAAGAGGGAACAAAGGTATTTGGAGGATTTTGACAATTTGGTTGTGGAGGAGAGTTGAGAAGGTGAAATGGATTAACAGATGAGGTGTGAGGAAGTGTTAAGGAGGGTAGGAGAGGAAAGGAGCCTGATAAGTATGATAACGAAGAGAAAAAGTCTTGGCTGGACCACGCAATAGGTAAAGATTGTTTAGTGAAGAGGATCACGGAGGGGAATATAGAGGAAAAAAGAGGAAGAAGAGGGGGTTTGGAATGCTAACAGTATCAAGAAAGGAAGAAGCTACACAAGTATGAAAGGAGATGCTCAGCATCAATAAAATCGAAGATGTCTAGATACCTGTCTCAGGACAGATTCACAGAAGAAGAGAGATTTAAGGGGCCGCTTCGGTAAGCGAGAAATGACTTCGAAGACGTTTAGCTATAAGGTATCATTTAATTATACGATACGTTAATTTTTTTTTAAATATTGTCAACGCCAAAATAAACTCCAAAGATTCCAACAAGGCATATTTTTCCTTAACAACCCTATATTAAGTGTTTTAATAGTGGAAAAGAAATTGCGTGAAAATATTACATTAGCTCAAATTCAACGACTTTTAAAGAATATTTGAGGAGCTATGAGACTAGGCTTGATGGAAAGGGCTCCAGATTTAGCCTTCCTCTAACAAATACGGTAATTATTTCATAGGCTCACAGCAGAAAATTTTAATATATTTGAGAACTAGCAGCTAGTTTTCCTCTTTACCCTCAGATAAGAAGTTTCGTAGTTTTCTTTCCCCTTTTCTTATTGACATTACAAAGGGTGGTTGTAGGTGAGGAGCGAAAGGGAATATAAGCAAAGACATAATAAAGAAGTATAGTTCCAGTAAACGACACAAAACATTGTATTTCAAGCCATGTGGCCTGACAGCGATTGGAACCTTCTCACTGATTGAGGTGGCCGCCTTAAGGTCATATTTTACTGTCTAGTTTTGGAAGTCAACCATTTTACAAGCATTAAAATAACAAGCAGTTTAGGTCTGATGTAGTATTGGTTGATGGCCGAATACCAACTATTTATAAAGGGTCGTATTTATAATCTAGCCTCGGGAGTCAACCAATATCCCAATTTACGAATAACAAGCAGATTAGGATTAGGTCGGATGGAGGACCTTTGAATTTTGTATGTATAATATATATAATATAATATACTACTATAAAGCCACATGGCTGACTCAATCACTCACTGACATTAATGTTTACCCACTTACAGATGAACTAGAACTTGAAATTTGGCAAACTTACAGCTTCCAGCCTGTAACCGACGGTAAAATTCCAAAAAGTTAAAAATTAATTTTTAACCCCCGAAAAATTTCAAAATAGCGGAGCAACTTTAAAGTTGGTACACTATATACAATACAATACTGGTAACTTTAAGTTGTTACGTTCAAAACAACGCTGGAATTATATTAGTTTACATCCACTTGCAAATAAAACTCACGGGTGTTTGCAAAGCGAGTGAATATATATATATATTGAGAAGTAAGAAAGTATGTGTAGTCCACTCTGTCATTGATTCCTGTTGTCTTCAAACTGTTACAGGTCACGTGACACATATCCGTGACGTGGCTGGCGAGGACCACGTGGGTATTGGCGCGGGGTATGACGGGATCAACAGGTGGGTTAACTTCTTGACCTGCAAGTTTGTTATCCTGGCTGTCATCGCCAACGTTTTCCCAGCCAATCCTCAAAAAATACACGCTCCAAACGCGCGCGCGTTTAGAATTTAAATGATCAGCCAAGGTTAAACTACTTCGAGATTTTGTTAGACATGTAGATAGTTCTTTAATTATTTTATACTTATAGTAAAATAAGGAAAGGTTACAGCCAAAATTAGTTTAAATACAGTATAAACCCAGTAGTTTAGAAAATACATACTTTTTTTGTAGGTAACATTGATAATATTTTACTATATTACTAACATTTGTTTTACTTATTTACTCACGCTCTGCCAATAAGAACTCGATGGCTCATTGCCACACTTACAAAAGTACGACACCTTTCCCTATCTTGAGCTAGTTCTATCCAGTCCACCTCATTACTCATTATACCCTATCTCTTTCAGGTCATTCTAATGTTATCCTCCCATCTGCGTCTAGTCTTTTCTAATGCTCCTTCCCAACTCACCTGCTCCTGTAGCGCTCATGTACGCTGTTTTGTCACAGGACGCCGCTAGGCTTGGAGGACGTGTCGCTATCCGTACCTCCTGGCGGAGCTGGCTCGAACTAGAGGCTGGACCATGCTCCAGCTGGAGAAACTAGCTGAAGAACTTTTCTCAGAGTGTTCAGGAGAGTAGAGAAGGTAGCCCCACAACATGCTCACTAGAGTTAGTTATTATCATTAGACCTCTTTCTTGTATAGACCAATTTTCATACGAAGGGCCTTTAATAAAATACAAACATATTCTTTGCTACCGAGATTATACATTAAACTTTTTATAGTGTTCTTTTGTAGGTATTATAGTAAATATATCAAAATCGAGTGCTGGAAATTACATTACTTGATGTAAGAATATGTGAAAGTAAATCTAGTAGTTTTTGTTTTTTTTTCAGTGCCAGATAAGGTTCTTCCTATTAAAATTGGACTGTGCCGTCGCATTAGTACACAGCCTTCAAAAATAACAATATCCGTGACGAACAAATCTAGACTTGGGTAACCGTTGTAACTTGATCATTGAGTTACTGTTGTGGTCAGAATTGTGTCTTGCAGGTGAACGGTTAGATCTACCGACTTTTAATCCAGCCGGCCGTGGATAGAATAAATAATGGTGCTTTCTTATTTTAGTTCACACAATTTTTCCTCAGGATGGTGAAAATGTGATTCATTAGTTAAATATCACCCTCTACGTTTAGTCCACCTAGTTGGATAGTCTAATTTGATAATAGTCGATACTAACATTAGATTGTATACTTAACTACATGGGCAGAACCTTTAAGGAGGTATTGTAAATAAATGTAGGGTAGCCATATTTACAAAAAGTCTCTAGTTCATCTTACGGCTGTAAAAAGCCCATCTGATAACACCATTGATAAAATAAAGATATATTTATATACATAATATAGATATTATATAATATATATTATAAATAATCACACATTGTATATATAGACCTATATATGGGCTTAATGACGTAATCAAGAAAAATAAATTGCCTAAACACCCAAATCTAATAAATTAACCAAAACTTATAAAATAGTATTAAAGAAAAGGGATAATTTAACACAAATTTGTGTTTCCCTTTACCATTTTGGGATATTTTCGCTTCTTAAGAAAATATTTTTAATATACTGCCTTTTTTATATCCGCTTTTGCATTATTGACATTTACAGAATGTAAATTGAATATTTGAAACAAAACATAATAGATTTTTTTCCGTAGCAAATTAAATGTTATGTCTAAACCAAATAATGATTAAATAGACATTTAATATTTGTCAATATCACGTTCTCCATCTGATTGCGAGCTTGGTTATGTTGGCTAAATGTTTCGTTAACAACCTGGCACGTGGATTTTATGTTAATAGTAGAATCGTCTATCATAAGTAGTCAACAGTCCACACAATGACATTAAGACAAGACTTTACTAACAAACTGAATGCATGATTTAAGGGTGTTAATCACCACATTGCATGCAAACATATTTGTAGATGAATGTCACCCAAAGAACAAGCTGTAAGTTCAAGGCCGTAGCCAGCCAATAATTTCAACGGGGGTTTGGTGGGCACATTTCCCCAATTGTCGGAGGCTAGAAAAAAAAATTATAAATATTTAACACCTCTAGAAGCTTATCTGATGTGCTTTTTATGGTAACACAGCCCCCTAATTTGTACTTGTGCCTTAATTTTGATATTGTTTGAACCATAAATAAAGTCTTATATATTTTTGTTAATTAGATTTTGGGGGAGGGAAAGGGGTTTGAACCCCCAAACCCCCACACACCGACTACGGCTTGTGTAAGCTTGTTATTCGTTAGAACCGGAATGCATCACTTTCTCTTTAAAATTATTTAAATGCATGTCGTTAAATGTGGCTGATTTGAACCGGCCCAAACTGTTTTTTTATTTATCTCACCCAGTAAGTGGTATTTATTTATTTATTTAAGGTATTTAACGTGTGCTTTCTGAACAGACAGATTATACAGGGTGGGGCGGAAACAACAAAAAACTATCTATGCTGAGGAAAGTGATGGACAACCTGCTGAAGTTTGTCTAACGTCCGATGGAGCTCATCTGAGTGACATTATCTTATGAAGTTTGCTTTTATTTAGCTAGAGAATATTTACTTTTCAATTAAAGTGTTAATTTTCAAGTTACCAATCGTCTAATTATTTCGGCCTCACACCCTGTCTCAGCACACGATAGTAAGCTTGTATCATTTAACGATATGTTTTTCAATTAATTTAACCTGGCACTTGGGCTATCCCTGTCCAAACCAGTTCGTTCCGAACAAGTAGCAAGATTGTAAAGTTTGCTCATGTTCCAGGTGAAACAGGATCTGCGACGTCTCGCCGTGGAAGCCTATGAGGACTGGATCCCGCCCTCGGACCTCAAAGACCTCAACAAATATGGCTGCATAGGCCGATGATCTTCAGAACATCGACACAACGACCGAACAGACGCTTCCAAAAACAGGAGCTAAGCTGGGTTGGCTGGGTGCGAGGCTAGGGAGATGAATTAGTTGTAGTGAGACCAATATTTAGGGTGGGGGTTTAGGGGACGCGAGAAAAGGTCAGTGCTTTTTTGCTGTTTTTATAGCAAAACCTTTTTGATATCATATTCTGAAAATTGAAAAATGACACCTGGACACGGGAATCGAACCCGGGACTTTTGGCTTAGTACACCAATGCTCTAACCATTAAGCTATAAGATTCGTCCCGTGCCCGTCTAAGCCAAAGGTCCCGGGTTCGATTCCCGTGTCCAGGTGTAATTTTTCAATTTTCAGAATATGATATCTAGATGGAGTAATTCCCACTAAAAGCATTAATAATAGCTTTGGCTATTTGATTCTTAAAACCTTTTTGAGCCAAAAGAAATGAAATATTAATTCTGTACAAACGTAGAGTTTAATTTTCTTCACGTGATGATATCAACAGTTGTTGAATATCTGTCACGATCATGGCGGGGATTAGATGAGAAACTTTTTAAATGAAGAGAAAAAGTGGTCATTAAATTCCAGGACACCCTCGACAGATATTCAACAACTGTTAATATTTCTACTGGAACAATATTTTATTTATTTGGGCCAAAAAAAGTTTTGATATAAAAACTGCCAAAACATTTAACTTTCCTCGCTTACCTCGAATCCCCGCTTTAATTTCAATCACCAATGGCAGGGGTGGCTCTTTGTAGAGTTGTACATGCTCCGAACCGTAAGATTGGAACTCGAGACCCGATTGGGGTGGTTAGGTTGACCCTACATACTGTCCTGCGTACTCTTAATCTTGAGATAGGAGTTTGATCCTCACCGGGGGGCATTAGAACTTCCCTAGATATTTTATTTTCCATCGTCTTTCCAGGAGAATGATAGTGATATTACTTAAAATGCACCATTCTAAGTTTTTTATAAGTCACAAATATTAAGTACAGTAAGTACAGAGCCTATTAATATATGTTTCAATCGGATGATTTTACATTTGAGGTGCGTTTTAATTAATTTCCTTTTTTTCTTCCCTCCGCGGACAAGTTTCAACAAGTGAACATAATTTCCTAATTTATTTAATTAAAAATTAGGTTTAAACGGGTTTAATAAAATTATAGCTCAAATCAATCGAATAATATAGTTGACAGTTGACTAGACCATCCACGTTTAAAAAAAAATTACACTACAGAGATAAAACATTTTATTAGAAAACTCGATTTTCTGTATTTGCTTAAAATTTAACGTTTTTATTTATTTATTTTGCTTTTTATAGTATTTTATACATAGGTATTGCAAACACTTAAGCGTAGTCTATTTTCCTTATTTAATTATAAATAGCCAATTATTTCAAGAAATTATGAAAATGTTCACTCGCACTGAAAAAAAAGGCCCCTTTATATATATATATATGTATATATGTATATATATGTATATATGTATATATGTATGTATATATGTGTATATATATATGTATATATGTATATATGTATATATTTATATATGTATATATGTATGTATATATGTGTGTGTATATATATACATATATATGTATGTATATATGTATATATATATATAAATTGCCTCCGTGAGATATTTGAGAGCGACGCGATCAACCAATTAGATCAAATCGGTTTGCCTCTAGGTTCCAAATAAAATTAGTCAATCTAATTTAATAAGAAAAGTTTTAATTAACGTTTTTGGGTGAAGGCCCACCCCTACCAGCACCCTTGTCTCGGTTCTAAAGCCGCATTATTTTCCAAGCCGACTAGTTTCTTAAATGGAGGAACAAAACTTAAGCGCATCAAGTCCAGCCCAGCGAAAGTTCTTAACTTCCAAAATAACGAGACGCTTTGTTCGGATAATTTCCCCGACATGAGTGAACGTGTTTTGTATTTATTTTTCAAGTGCTACATACATTAATTACGATCAATTGTTGTTAAGTAAGTAATAATTATTTACGTACGTCTATTACAAGGACATGCCAAGAATATCATATCGAAATGACATGTGTTTCTCGCGAAATAGATGTTCACAAAAAAAAAAATGATAAATATAATTTTGTTTTACTGTGAATGTTAAATAATAATATGTATAAAATGTTTTAAATAAATACTATAAATAATTTTGATTGAAAGTATAATTTGCCAAACCAAATCAATCCCAGCTTTGGAGAGTCATGTCAATTAATAAAAATTAAATAAACTTTATTGTGACTTATTTGAAATGACACTTCATTAAACTATCCTAACTGGTCGTGCTTTTAGATCATAAAACTGAACTTAACAATAACTATTTTCAAAAAAAAAATCGTTTGTAGATTTGAAAAGAAAGAAGAAAGAAATTGTTAATTAACAATATTATAATTTTAAAATAATAGTGTAGAAATTCTGGTAATTTTCCCACGAACTTAGAAAATACATTCTCCTTTTCTCTCTCGTTTTTAAAAACTCGTAAAAATATGTCGGTGCTTAAGAGTCAATTATTTATATTTAATGGTAGCAAAACAACCTTTACCAGCTACTTTGACTCGCCGAAGGTATGAGGGAATGTTCAATGCTACAGGGTTTATTTATTTTTAAATAGCTCTTTGCCCAAAGAAGATTAGTTAATGGAGATTATTAGAGAGGAAAAAAAGGCGTTTTCTCTGTATGGTTGAAATGTTACGCGTCGATGTATCAGTAGGACAGGAGGTAAAAAAAGGGTTGCACATCAAAGAGAAGAAATTTTCAATCTACTAGTGGCGATATTTTACTGAGACTGAATGGGGTGTCTTGTAATGCCCCTGATAAACTGCAGCCAGAGAATTTGAAGAGGGGGCATGGGGGGGGGGGGATTTAAAGCCTGTGTTTCCCAAGCCGGTCGAGATAATCTATTATACAGTGCAAAAAGACACTAACCAACATCAAAATACTGTGCAATATAGGAATATATGTGAAAGATATTGCTTGACGCAATGGGATGAAGCACCTTCCCATCTTCTTAAACACTTTTTAGCATTCACTAACTTGCCATCTTTTTTGTAAGCCCAGCTAGTCACCCTTCCTTCACCCCATTTATACTTCGTTCAGCTAAAACTCTTGACTTGACACTAATTGTCTGTAACTTAGTTACTATTACTTTCAAACTTGATTTATAATATGGCAACAGTAATTTTTTTTTTCGATAGATGAAGATTGTTTTAGTTGGTTTTGATTTTTCAAAACTGCTATTCCCATAAGAAATGCAACAGCGTAGGTATATTTTAGCACAATATCACTTTAGTAGGAGCTGCTTCTGATAACCTACAAATAAATGCCTGAAGATAATCTGTGTTCAATTGTTTTATTAGATTGTGAATAATCATAGCCCATTTTTATTCGGAAACGACCCTTTAAGGAAGTCCTCATGGCTCTAAGACTCTGTCTTCAAGGACAACTTTAAGCTTACAAGTCTGTGTTTACAATGACGGACAATTCTCGAGGCAGTAAAACAGGTCGCTTGGATTCTCGCTATCTCTAAAGAAAACAGAGCTTTAAGCTCGCAACAATGGCAAACTGTGACCACAATGTCTGAATGCGATCGATTGGCTTAGAAGTTTGGTCTCTGTTGACTGATCAAAGAATATCTGTTCACTCTTTAAGTTTTGAGAGTGTAGGGAAAGATAGAAAAGGAAAGTGTTTTTGCAGTTTTTATAGCAAAACTTTTTTTTGCCAAATAAATCAAATATTTCTCAAGTTGAAAAAAAGAATTTAATTTAATTTTCACATAATGACCCCAACAGTTGTTGAATATCTGTTTACAACGGTGTCCTAGAATTGAATGACTTTTTTTTTCTCTTCGTTTTTAAAAGGTTTGTCATCTAATGCCGCTATGCTATGTCAAATATTAATCAATGTTGATATCACCAAGTGAAGGAAATTTATTCTACAAGAGCTATTTTTAGCAGAAAAAAAGTGTTACTATAAAAACTGCAAAAACACTTATTTTTCTCGCGTGCACTACATTTTCACAAAAAAGGCCCGCCTATCCACTTTTGATTTTAATTTTAGCATTAATATTGTTTTAATGTTTTGTGGGGGGATTACTGTGACTTTCACAACTTTAAATTCTTAGTTCTATATTGGTGGGTGTTTTGATTAAAGTTTTTTTCTACCAAAACCCTAAAACTTCAATAAATGTGCGAAACATTTTTATGCAATAGTAAAAATATTGTGGAAGGTTCATAGCATCTATTTTAGAACTATGAACGGCTAGTTTCAGAAAGCACAGTATTTTTAATACAATAAAGAAAATGCTAAAAATTATTCAAACTCGGTAGGTGCGGCTTCAAGGTTGATAATAGACCTTGAATATGTCTAAGGGTGAATGGAAACTGGTTTGTCCGTCAAGGTGATCAGCATATTATTACTAATAAACAAAGAATGAGGGTAACGTTACAAACAAGCAATGGTACTTATAATTATGTAGAGACTTGAGGCGTCCGACCCACTTCTACACACCCGTTAGACTGATACGAGTGCTGGTATAAGATGGAACATCGTGTCTTGTCTGATGACGTCATCGTGTCCACGCCGCGGGCGTCTCGAGACTCTAGCAAAAGGTCCTACGCATGCGCCAAGTTCACCTCCCTTTTCCTCTCTCAGCCGTCCTTGTGTACTCCCCTCTGTCCGTCTCTGGATCACGTGACTGTGTAAGCACTCATAATATCACCGACGACTGCATAGGTAAGCAGCGCTATCTAAGACAGGCTTTCTTACACGCGTATTCAACATTCTATTTCAGCCTTTAACTTTTTTTTTTCAAATGTTTTCTAAATTCTTTTTTTGACTTTAATACTTGATTATTTATTTAAAAATAGATGGTGAATTAATATAGTAACTCTCATCATTCTGTTATTTTTAAGGTCACTTTAATAAACTATTAATCGTTGTGAAATGTGTTGTATTGTCAGATATTAATTGTTAGGCACTTTGTCTCGAAGCCGTTAGATAGCATTGTCAAATATAAATTATTATAAATTCAGATACCTTCGTATTAGGTACATATAAGAAATATACTGTGTCTTCCTGATACCACTATTTTGACGTAATAATTAATTAATATGATTATAATAATTATCTAGTCAAGCTCACTTAAATCTGTTATCCTTATGTTTTTTTCTGATGGGCTTTGAAATGTCACCAAGACCGTAGTAAGGTGGGGGTATGGGGGGTTCAACCCCCCACCCCGAAATTTGATGAACAAAGTATATATGGTTTTATTTATGATTCAAACAATATCAAAATTAAGCCACAAATACAAATTAGGGGGCAATATTACGATACAAAGCACCTCAGAGAGTTTCTAGAGGTGTTTAAAATTCATAATGTTTTCTATCCCACGGCAATTGGGGGTTGCTCTGTTTCTGTTCCAATTTAAATATATTATCTCGTTTGTCGACTTAAATAAATGTTAATGTTACCCCTACTCCCTTTTTATTCTCTTTTGGGAATACATTAGGACCGGGAATTACATTAGTAAGGTATAGTTTAGAGGAAATGTACCTGCAATTTCTTGGAAGGACAGTAAGAACCATTTTAGGGAAATATCACAAAATTCGCATTGGTGGACACGTGACTAAAAAGAAAAAAAATAACTTTTAATGTGTGTCTTGTCCGTGAAGTCAACTAACCGGCCCCATCGTCAGTGCACCTAGATGTGGTCCCGGGTTCAATTCCCGGCTGGGATCTTGGGAATTTTCCCTGAAAGGATAATTACGCTAAAGGTCACCAGGATTTGGTTAGTTAGTGTTTCTCCAACAGTGTACACTATTTTGTTTCATAAATCTTATGAGTATTTAGTAAATATCTTTAGATAAAAGTGAGTGAAACTCTGTGCGGTGCACCGTATCAAATATTTATTTATTTGTTTGTGTGTGTGTGTGTGTGTGTGTGTGTGTATGTGTGTGAGTGAGAGAGAGAGAGATAATTTTTTGACAAGCTCCCTGTAGACAAAATGGTCACTCTTTCCAACTGCATAGAGGTAAAGAGAATATAAATATTACTATATAAAAACACCGTATGGCTGAAATACTAGATGATTAATAAATGTTTGGTCACTAGGTAGGGTTAGTTTGTAAATCGTGTATTGATATAATTTGTGCAATGCCGTAGCCAGGGGAGGATTTTGGGGGTTCAAACCCCCTCCGTAATTCTATGAACAAAATATATATGGCTTTATTTATGGTTCAAAAAATATCAAAATTAAGATACAAGTAAAAATTAGGGGGTTGTATTACCCTAAAAAGCACTTTAGAGAGCTTCTAGAACCGTTTATCCTTTAGAATTTTTTCTGGCTTCTGGCAATTGGGGGATGTTCCCACCAAATCCCCCCCCCCCCCGAAATTATTGGCTGGCTACGGCCTTGAATTTGTGTGTTTATATAATTCATGTTAAATAGATAAATATAAATCAGTCATGAAAGTGGATGCTTGGAGGATTTACCGACGTAATCAAAATAAAGCGCTATCGATTGTCGGAGAGAGTTGTATTGTAAGAGGATTATGTCATTGTTAAAAAACGCACGACAACATTAATCTCGTCTTCTGGGAGAAGAGAGCCTCCCTCTAGTGTATTGCTTCCTACCAGCCGTCCAGCGTCCCGTCGATAAATCGTTGTCTTGGTAGCGGCACGCGGGCAATATTACAAGGGGGTGTAGCTATTACTACCACCAAAAACATGCTCCTGTTTCTGGTACAGTCGGTAAATAATACCATTTATTTTATTTAGTGAATTGATGTTTTTATTCTGACATCTCGCCTGCTTTCAAGGAATGTTAAAATCAGAATATAAAAAAAACAATAGTTTTACTGATTCTTCTCTATGGGTGTGAAATGTGGTCTCTTACCTTACTGGACGAAAACTGTTCGATGGCTGTTCGAAAACTAGGTGCTTGGGAAGATATTTGGTTCTAAAAGGGATGAGGATCCTGGGGAGTGGAGGAGCTATATAATGATGAGTTAAATACCATGTACTCATTACATGACATTGTTAGAATAATCAAGTCTCGCAGATTAAGGTGGACAGGACATTAAACGTGGATGGGAGATTCTAGAACCATGTTCAGGGTGTTGACTGGCAAACAAAATGGGAAGAGACCAATGGGAAGACCTAGAGCTTATGGGAGGATAATATTAGATTATTATTATTAGCCCCGCTTCTTACTACCCGTTCGGGTTATACGCACTTACGCTAATGTGTAATGGTAGGGTGATTGTGAGATGAAATGGAGGACCTACAGTTTAACGTGGGATCCGAACCACGGTGGTAGGCCTGGCATTCCTCACATTCACAAGTTGTGATTAATACACGTTTTGTCAGAGGTGAAGGAAGGGTTTGGCAATCAGATAAATCTGTGCCGGGACCAAGGATTGAACCCCGGACCTCCCAGCACGGAAGTCCGACACCTTACCCCTAGACCGCCAGGTCACCTAAATAATAATTAATGTGGTAAGTATTAACCTCGCAAGGAAGCTGAGTGACTTCACCACTGATCAGGCGGTGTAGGTCGTAAAGCTCACAATACACTGAATTATAGGGGATGGAGAGATCAAGGTTCGAATCTCGGATTGATACACAGGAAATGATTTTCCCATGTGAAATATCAATATACTTTTCCAAACCTCTCTCTACATTAATGCGGGTGAACTTTCTCTAAAAAACCGCCTTTTTCATTCCATGTTCCTTCGGGATTTTTTTTGTTTTGTTTTTAGCATCGCGTCTTACTAACCGTTCGGGTTATACACTTATACTAGCGGACCCGACAGACGTTGTCCTGCCGAACGTTGACTTTTCATTTGGGTGGCATAATTGATTTCGATTATAAAACAAATACTATGTGATCATCACAATTACAAATTCACAATGAACTCCAATTAGTGAGTTACACAAATATTACAAATTCAGTGTTTGTCAAGACATCACACAAAATAAAACATCTTTTCATTTTTGCCATTTCGCGGTCAATTATTGATGAACTTATGATTTTTTTAACGGTCAAATATTAATATTATATTCATTATTATAAATATTGTGGGGTGGTGGTGGTGGGGGTGGGGGGGTAAGGGGTGGGGGGAAATTTTGAGGTTACATGTTCTGATACGCAAAAAACCTAAAAAAAAAAATAATCCCCCAAAAAATCCCTAAAAAATACAAAATAAATCCTAAAACCGATTGCAGCGCCATCTACCCGGTCCAATTGTGAATCTAAACCATCCACGAACCCACTCAAACACACACAAAAAAATTCATCAAAATCGGTCCAGCCGTTTAGGAGGAGTTCAGTGACATACACACGTACAGAAGAATTATATATATTAAGATACTAATTATGCTTGTGGGTTTAGGTATTAGGAAGGTTATATTTAAATGAACTGTACCCGCATTTGCGTGGAGGTAGGGTGAAAAAATCATTTTGGGGGGTAAACCTCCTTCTATACACCCAACCGAGATTCAAACCTCAATCTCCCTGTCATTACTTAAAACATATATTTGATTGCTTTAAAATAATTATTAAAATAGAGATATCCAAATCTATATTTTTTCCTTGATTTCCCAAACAAAATTAAATTATTAAAATGTGTTTGGTGCTGTAAAATACACTCACACTCCTCGTATGAGCAAAGCCACCCGCGCCTATTAACCATATTACAACTAAAACATAAATCAAGGTGTTCGTTTAGGAAGAATAAATTATTTTCCTCCTCCTCCTTCGCCAGGCATCGTCGAGGAAGGTGACAGGAACCCACTTTGTTCCGTCTCTAGTTTCCTCACGAGCTGTTCCCCTTCCCCCACCATACACCCCTCAACCCCCCCCAACCCCCCTCTAACCTGCCGCTACTCAGAGTAACTTAGACCAACCCAAACTTTGACTTATTTTATGTTTCCCTCGGCAGTTTACCTAGAAGTTCCTAACATAAGTTTCACTGATAGAATGAGACTTAGCACAATTTAACCCCCCCTTAGATCCCCACACTCCCCCCTTCTACGTTTGTAAAAGATTCATGAAAAGAGATTTCATTATTTTTCTAAATATAGCTAATGGATGCTTTATTTCCCATTTTAAACACCCCCTTGTAGTAGAAAGAGAAAACGGATTATAAAATACAAAATTATTATTGTTAGCGAATATGAGATAAGTGGGAAGCGTATTATTAGGCATCAAAAATGTTTTAAATAGGCAGGCAAATAGGCACTGGAAATATGGGATTTAGGCACCCAGACAGGCACACAATAATCAATGTAAAATAAATTTTCCTACAGTCTTTTATTTTAGTAAAGCAAGACTCTTCGTTTGGTTGATATGCAACTGTACTAATTAAGCTAATCTGTTAGGGATGAGGAGGTTTGGATTTTAGAGGAAGTTTATCAGCATTTGCGAGTAGTGATAGTGGAAAACCGTTAAAAAATATACACCCAGAAAGTATACAGGGCTCTTATTCATATTAGGAAAAAAAAACCGAATATACAACTATAAGCAATATAATATTAATATATTGTGTACTCGTAATAACATGAAATACATATACAGGGTGTTTTTTTAAGTTGGCATATGGAATTATCTTAAAAAACGCATTTGAGGGGAAAAAAATGTGTCATACAAAGTTGCTTGGTTTGGAGATGTTGACAAAATAACTTAATTTATTTTTTTATTTAGTGGATGTCTTCAAAGTCATCTCAAGGTCAAACATTGTTTTTTCAAATGGGACTCTGTGATTTTTTTTATTGCATAATCACACACTACGGGGAAAAACATGCAAATTTTGTCTGAAACACTTTTTTACCCGAGGTCTATTTTTGGTTATATTTAATGAAGTAAAGAAATACGTATGATGTTATTGGAACTGGTTTTATTTAATTTCATTACCTACTAGAATTTGTAGAGTGTAAACAAAAACGACCTTGAGATGAAGATTAAGACACCTAATAAATAAAATATAAATTATGTCATTTTATCACCGTCTCAAAACTAAGCAAATTTGTATAAAACTTTTTTTCTTATGTGCGTTTTTTTAAGTTGTGCCAACTTAAAAAAACCATCCTGTATATTTCATCTGTCTGTGTTTTACAATCAAGGAAAATAAAAGGCAGATAGGTAAAATCGGCTCTCTAGAGATAAGACTTTGAAATTAAAATAGGAAGTTTAATAGTTGATAAGTTTACAAAAAGTGATAAACAATATTAAATTGTTTTTGTATTCTTAAAATTATACTTAATTAAAATCTTATGTTTTTATCATAATTTTTAGTATAGCATAATTAAATGTGGTATTATTGCT
Organism: Timema podura; assembly: GCA_033556935.1. Classification (NCBI taxonomy): domain Eukaryota; kingdom Metazoa; phylum Arthropoda; class Insecta; order Phasmatodea; family Timematidae; genus Timema; species Timema podura. The sequence continues at coordinate 5,034,056 of JAVRXN010000007.1, forward strand.
ACAAGTTATGATTGGCTTTACTAAGTAACACAAAAATCCCCTCAGAACGTATTCTCTCCACGCCACTGCTTTAGATTGGAAAGTTTGGTCATAATCAAGAAGAGGAAAATATAGTTTGGAGATAATGTTTAAATTCAAAACACATTAATGTAATTACTTTAGTTTTATGACTTAGTTTTGAAAGTAAAAAGTTGCAATCTTCAAAAAGGTAGGCCTACCTATCAAAACTTTGAACATGCATCTAAGTTTGTATGCCTCGGCCCAGCGTTTATTCTAATTCTTCCTAAAGATACATTAGTTTTTAAACTATAATAACTTTACAGGTAATTAACCCAATAGTAGCCGATGCCGTATAAAATAGATGCAGCATACAAGGGTGGGGCAAAAAGTATCGACACACTTATTAACACATTATCTTTACTATTTAAACTAATAAATGCTTCATATTAAACTTAAAATAACAACAAGAGATTAACAACTTTCTACATACCCTTGAACTATTCATCTTTTTTTTTAATTATGTCCTTAAGGTTGGATGGAAGAGGATGTGATAAAACGCCAGTGTTTTGCAATTTTTTTTATGGCAAAACATGTTATTTTGTCCAAATAATTAAAATATTGCTCCAATACAAATATAAAATTTAATTTTCTTCACATGGTTACTTAAGATTTCTTGATTATCCATCAAGGGTATCCTGGAATTTAATGAAAACCTTTTTTCTTAATTTAAAAAGTTTCTCATCTATTGCCTTTATGCTCATTATGGATATTCAGGAACTGTTGATAACAACATGTGAAGAAAATTAAAATTTTTATTTGTATTGGAGCAATATTTTATTTGTTTTATCAAAAAAATGTTTTGCCATAAAAACTGCAAAAACCCTGGGCCATTTCTCATGTCCCCTTCCATCTCACCTTAAGTTGATCTCCATTGAATGCAATAAATGGTTGTATTTGCTTCTGGAACTTTGACATGACCTTGCGCAATGTCTCTTTGTTGAATTGCTTCAACCTTCACCACAATTCTTCCTTTAAGTTCCTGAATTGTTCTTGAGGGATTCGCGTAAACTTGACTCTTTAACATTCCCCACAAGAGGAAGTCCGGAGGTGTTAAGTTTGGTGAACGAGGTTACCAAGTGATCTCCCCAAATAATGAAACGAGGTGCCCAGGAAACATTTTGCGAACCACCTCCCTTGGTGCTCAGGTGGTGTGGGCCGTTGCCCCGGTATTTCTGGAACCACATGCTGTTGGTATCCGTACTTTTACGTTATATTTTCAGGGATCAGAAAGGTTGAACATCAATGGAGGTGCTTCATAAAATGTTTCCTGGGGAATCTTGTTTCATAATTTAGGGACATCGCCTGACCACCACGTTCACCAAACTTAACAGCTCCGGAGATTTTCTTGTCTGGTGGAAGTTGAAGCAATTCAACAAGAGACTTTGCGCAAAAACATGTTAAGATTCGAAAATCACTTACAACAAGGTATTGCAAATGATGATGGTGGTCGTATTAAGAACATTGCTTAGAAAAAAAATAATCTTAAGGTATGTAGAAAATTGTCAAACTTTTGTGGTTATTTCAAGTTTAATTTGAAGCATTTAGTATTTCAAATAGTAGAGAGTTAGTGTTATTAAATGTGTCAATACTTTCTGCCCCACCCTGTAGTACGAAGTTAGAATAATAAGACGAGTAGGGAGACTGCAAATACCCAGCTCAACCTGAGTGCTAAGTTCCTTGGGGGGAACTCACTGTACGTGTTTTAATCTATTTGACCCCGTCCACCTTCTTTCCGCCTGTCTACGTACCTCTTGATCATCATTAAACCCTGCTTTTTCATATATTTTATCTCATTTGTTCTATTTCTCTCGTTGCTAGACTTTGTTTGAATTAAATATATACCTTCATAAAGCTTAATAAAGGTGGGACGGTCCTTGATAATATGTCACCTGGTGGTCTAGGGTAAGGTGTCAGACTTCTATGCTGGAGGTCCGGGTTCAATCCTCGGTCCCGGCGCAGATTTATCTGATTGCCAAAACCCTTCCTTCACCTCTGACAAGACGTGTATTAATTACAACTTGTGAATGTGTGGAATGCCAGGCCTACCACCGTGGTTCGGATCCCACGTTAAACTGTAGTCCTCAATTTCATCTCACAATCACCCTACCATTACACATTAACGTATAACCCGAATGGGTAGTAAGACGCGGTGCTAATAATAATAATAATATGTCACTTGATCTGTACATAGAGGTAATTATCTCATTAAGGATCGCTTTTACCAAAGTTCTATATTAATGAAACATTCTTACATTATAAAATAATTCAAAGACTTGCTATACAACATGTCACCTAATTTTTTTTATATCTATATAGTTTTTTTCGATTTCTTTAAGTTATATTTTGAAAATTGTCTAAAGTCCAATAATTTGGGTATTTAGGTTATTTATGAAACTGGTCTGTACATCTGCTTTTTTTTAAATTATTATTTTAGCACCGCGTCTTACTACCCGTTTGGGTTATACGCTTATGTATTAATTACGCTAATGGTTTTAAGGATTAAGAATGTTATATTTAAGAGAAGTGTACCCACATTTGCATATTTTTTTAAACACCCTTAGTACACTCTAAGGCGTGTGTGACGTATGCAACCACACACACAAAAAAAAATTCAGGGGAGGCGCCAAAATGTTTTTATCTGGGAATATATAAATATAACTAGAGAATCGTTATAATCCTTATTAAAATCCAGGTTTTTGTAGTTCTTGGAAGTGTGGTATACTTTATACCTCACTTTATGGTAGAAAACAAAAAGTTTCAACACATTTTTTCCAAGTTAAAAAAAGGAAAAACTAAAATATGTTAAGGACGAAAACACAATGACGTCATCGTCTGACTATTATAATATACAGTAGTTTTTTAATTATTTAAAAAAAGTTAAATTTTGCCACTAAAAATATTTATACATAGGATCTAGATTTAAAATGGCAATATATAATATTCTCCACAGTTTTTCCAGATGGGGGGGGGGGGAGGCTCAAAATGTGAGTTTTGCACACACAAAACATTTGCCTTAGATTAGCCCTGCTTGACCGAGATTCGAACCTTAATCTCCCGTCATTGGCAGTCTAGTCTACTGCGAGAGTAGCGCGTTAGACCATGCAGCCCATCTAAGCGGGTATCCTTAAAATTCCTAAACTTATTCAGATTACATTTATTTTCTCTCAATACGAAATATTTTCATTTTGTTTTTCTCTCATAATGTAGATCCCCTCTTTGTCAATGTTTTCTCGTTCTAATCCTTTTTCTCTTCCTACCGGTATTTCTACGTCACCGAAAACGTCTCTACAATCGCAGATAAAAATGTCAGGGTTTGGATATTTTTCTCCTTCCTGTACGTGTTCCCTCCATCTTTCGTTTCCCTCTTCCTTCTCTCCCCTTGTTGAGAGGACACTTATTAGTGGTCAGACGCGGTCAGAATACTAAACTGGAGATGCCTTGTGTATAGTCGGATCGCCATTAGAATAACATTGTTTGTATAGTTGGATCGCCATTAGAATAACATAGTTTTATAGTCGGATCGCCACTAAAATAACATTGTATAGTACGGATCGCCATTAGAATAACATTGTCTGCATAGTCGAATCGCCATTAGAATAACATTGTCCAAAGCTCGGCACACAGACACAATTTCTTGTAAAAAAAATTTGTACAAGAAAATTTATAAGATACTTGGTCACATTGATTGCACACAAGTTTTACCAGAAACTATTCACACGACACTTATGATTGCACACAAGTTTTACCCAGAGACTGTTCACACAACACTTATGATTGCACACAAGTTTTACCCAGAGACTGTTCACACAACACTTATGATTGCACACAAGTTTTACCCAGAGACTGTTCACACAACACTTATGACTTTCACACAAGTTTTACCCAGAGACTGTTCACACAACACTTATGATTGCACACAAGTTTTACCCAGAGACTGTTCACACAACACTTATGATTGCACACAAGTTTTACCAGAAACTGTTCACACAACACTTATGATTGCACACAAGTTTTACCAGAAACTATTCACATGACACTTATATATTATATCAAATTAAAATGTGCTTTTAAATGCCCTAAATTAACCAATTTCTAGTGGTTTCATATTATCTTTGGTTTTCGTCGGTTTTTTAAGATACAAAAAACACCAGGTTTACCCGTATCTCGCTGTTTTTTAACTGCACGAAAAATCTGCAAATTCACATTATAATTTCTTTCTCCTGAGATAGCAAGTTGGGAGTTCGAATCTCTGCTGAATATACTGTAACTGTTTTTTAAGCTTTTTGCTTTTCCTTCATGCAAGTATAGGTAAACTCCCTCTAGCCCCCCCCCCCCCCACTTCTGATATATACTCACAATACCTAAAAAGTGACACCGATAAGATAGAAAAATGTTATCGATTTTGGCAAAAAAAATTATGTTTGTAACTATTAAAAGATTCTTTCTATGAACATTGGACTGTGCCAAGTTGTATAATAATAGAGGAAACATGTCTGTAAATAAATAAACACCTTACTTTACAACTTGGGGAGATCCCATTTGTTTATGAATTATAGAGAATCGGAAGCCATAAGAGAAAGAGTGAAGTTCAAAGTTGGTTTCTTGCGAGTTCTCTGGAGATTCCTTCTAAACCAGAAAAAACCACTACGCCTCCTTGTTAAAGAAAGCCATCGGCACCTTTTTCGTGGTCAGAATCCTTTAACGGTCGGAACACAGAGACAGAACCGTACAAGTCACAAAGGGATTACGTTATATGTCTTATTTAAATTCCATTTAATTTCATTTTTAGCACCCTGTCTTACTACCCATTCGGATTATACAATTAAGCACTAATTTGCTAATGGGTTCGGGATGAGTTATGTTGAATTTAGAAGAAGTGTGACCACATTTGCGTGGATATATATATATATATATAGAGAGAGAGAGGGAAACCATTTTAGGGGGAAAAATCTTCAGTACACCCAACCGGAATCGAACCACAATCTCCTCGTCGTCGGCAGTTAAATCTATCACGAGAGTAATATCAACAGTTCTTGAATATAATAATGGCCTGTGTATCTTGGCGTCAGAACAGAACTTTTTATCGTAATTTTTAAAGTTTCTGACCAAATTTCACAATGCCTATGGCAAATATTCGAAAACTGTTAAATAATACTAATCACGGGTATAAAATTAAACTAGACAAATCTACTGCGGCAGTTGTTTATTTATTTTGGTTAAAACAGTTTTTTGTTATAAAAACAATTTTTTTTAAATAGGAGCCTGACTTATGTTATCGTCCAACATAACTCAAATTAACTCCCGGGTCATAATCAGGAGTGCTAGTCGCTCGCCTAACCCTGCCGGTGACACCGCAGTGTTGAACAGACGCAGTAGAAACGGAACTCTCCTCCTCCCTAACACCTCCGTCGATGTAACGACCCGTCGAAAGCCCACGAACTGCCCATCAAAAATCAATCTCCTTCTCCCCAGGGGATAGAGTGTGTTGTGTGATCCCCGTAGTCCCTAAAGAGGACGAGGCGCCGCGACGGCGGGGCGTCCTTTAGGTATAAGACAAGAGCATCGTCTCACCTCGCACACCGAGGATGTGACCTGAATACCTCGACGGTCTTCCTGCAACAGCGGGCCAAGTTAGTAGAGGGGGGGAGGATTCACTGAAATATGGAGAGGGCTCTCTGAATCTACGAGTGTCTTTGAGATAGCATCCATCGGCATAGCATCCATCGGCATAGCATCCATCGGTATAGCATACATCGGCATAGCATCCATCGGTATAGCATACATCGGCATAGAATCCATCGGTATAGCATCCATCGGCATAGCATCCATTGGCATAGCATCCAAGGCATAGCATCCATGGCATAGCATACATCGATATAGCATACATCGGCATAGCATCCATTGGTATAGCATACTCGGCATAGAATCCATCGGTATAGCATCCATCGGCATAGCATCCATCGCATAGCATCCATTGGCATAGCATCCATCGGCATAGCATACATCGGCATAGCATCCATCGGTATAGCATACATCGGCATAGCATCCATCGGTATAGCATACATCGGCATAGAATCCATCGGTATAGCATCCATCGGCATAGCATCCATTGGCATAGCATACATCGGTATAGCATCCATCGGTATAGCATACATCGGCATAGTATCCATCGGTATAGCATACATCGGCATAGAATCCATCGGTATAGCATCCATCGGCATAGCATCCATTGGCATAGCATCCATCGCATAGCATACATCGGCATAGCATACATCGGTATAGCATACATCGGCATAGCATACTTGGCATAGCATACATTGGCATATAGTATACATTAGTATAACATCTATTGTCATAGCATTCATTGGCATAGCATTTATTGGCATATAGCATTCATTGGCACAACATACCTTGGCATAGCATTCATTGTCATAACATTCATTAGCATAGCAGTCATTGGCATATAGCATTCATTAGCATAGCGGTCATTGGCATATAGCATACATTAGTATTACATCTATTGTCATAACATTCACTATTATAGCATATATTGACTTGGCATCCATTGCGGTTCTTTCTTAGTGTTTTGTTTTCACTTGAGAAGTTAAAAATTAGTTATATAAATGAACATATCAAAAGATTTTCCAGCCAAAATAAGTTTTTTTTCGATGTTATTAGTTCCGATTGGACTTCCAATGACTAGGAGATTGGGGTTTGAATCCCAATCGTGTGTACTGAGGTTGATTTTTTTTAAATGGTTGTTCACTCTTCCTGCGCGCAAATTCAGGTGCACTTAATCTAAACTCAACCTTTATCATTCCTAACGCACTAGCATAGTTAGTACGTAAGCGTGCAACCTTAACAGGTAGTAATTTGTGATGCCAAGAGAAGACTAAACTTTATTTTATTTTTCATAGTAGTTTACTAAAGGAGGAAAAGTCTACCACAAACCATCTACAGTCCAATTTTTATAGAAATAACAGTTTAAAAAAAATTGTGAGTACTATTGATTATATTTTACTATATTATTAGTCTATTTTATAGTGAAATATAAAGAACACATGACTTGACGTATGAATACGTAAAAGTAGATCTAGCAATGTTTATATCTGTCTTCCTATAAAAATTGGAACGAACTTATTTGATTCTCTTTATTTTATTTTAAATAAAAAATAATTATTTATTAAATATTTATAAATGAGCTCTAGTGCTTGGACGGCCCCTGAAGTATGACGTCACGGCTGTATTCTTGATGTAATTATCTCGATTCATGATGAGTGTTTTAATTTTAGAGATATTACTAGCTTTGCCCCCAGTGATTTTCATTTGCAAGTGAATGTAAACTAATGTAATTCCAGCGTTGTTTTGAACGTAACAACTTAAAGTTACCGGTATTGTATTGTATATACCGCACTGACTTTAAAGTTGCTCCACCATTTTGAATTTTTTTTCGGGGGATAAAATTAATTTTTTTAACTTTTTGGAATTTTCCCGTCGGTTACAGGCTAGATAGAAGCTATAAGTTTGCCAAATTTCAAGTTTCTAGCTCATCTGGAAGTGTGTAAACATTAATGTCAGTGAGTGAGTAAATGAGTGAGTGAATGAGTGAATGAGTGAGTGAGTGAGTCAGCCATGTGGCTCTATAGTAGTATATTATGGATGTGAAGCGTGTGTTTTTCAGGAAAAACACAAGCTCAAGGTGAATGCGGTTCGGAATGAGATATCTAAGAAATGTGTGTGGAAAAACTCTTATGGACAAAGTCAGTAATGAATGAGTACTGAAGGAGTGCGGTTTAAAAGGGAATCCAATATGTCAATGTGAAAGAAGCGTCTTAATGTTGGTTTGGGCATGTCGAGAGGATGAGTGTGGATTGAGTGATGAAGTGAATATATGAAGGTAGAGTGTGTGGATCAAAAGGAAGGAGTAGGACAAGTAAGACACGTTTAAATAATGTAACATACAAATGTGTAAAAAAGAGAAACATTAATAGTTTTGAGAATACAAGAGCCTGTATTCATGACTCGGTGTGTGGATATTGTTGAAGGGAGTATTCAAGGATAGGGAAATGTGGAGAAAGTTAGTGATGATGGATTATGTAAGGAGTTGATGTTTTTAAAGCTACATGCACACTTACTTGCCTAACCCGTAAGGTATGTATGTATGTATGTATGTATGTATTATTCTTACTTTTGGCTGACAGTATATTCATCTATTTTCGGTGTCAGAAGATGATATTTTCGTGACGTAGACAATTTTTTTTGCAGCAATTTTTCTTATATAGGGCTTTACTTTTGTGTGTGATTAAATTCTTGAAGGACATTTCAGCCCACACCCAGCACACACGCTGGTCGGGTGATAGGTCACACACAGCCCTACTTCCATACCCTCACTATTCTGACTGTTCAGGATACGACCATGATCTTAAAACAGCGGGAGTTTATTTAAAGATAGGACATTGAAAATCCAAATGAATGCCCACCCGCCCGCAACATAAAGTTGGAGGGGAATTGCTGCCACTTGGAGAGTCTTTGTGGAATACTGGGAAAAGTTAGGACCTATTTTATAAAATAGGGTGACAAGTATGATCACAATATTGCGCAGCATACCTCAAAAATTACGTCGATTTATTTATATTTATTAATATTTTTTTGCTGTGCGTTTTACTTCTCATTCGGATTATTACGTTAATGTTTATAGGGATTAGGAAGGCTATATTTAGAGGAAGTGTAATTGCGTTTGCGTGGAGGGAGAGTGGAAAACAATTTTGGATAAACTACCCCGGTACACCCGACCTAGATTCGAAATCTTGATCTTCCCGTTATCGGCAGTCTAATCTACTGCGAGAGTAGCACCTTAGACAATGCGCCCACCGAAGTGGGTCAAGCTGATATTAATTTATTTTAACACCACGTCTTACTACCCTTACGGGTTATACGCTTAAGTACTAATTACACTGATGGATAAGGATTGGGAAGGTTGAATTTTAGAGGAAGTGAACGCACATTTGAGTGGAGGGAGAGTGGAAAACAATTTAGTAAAAACCACCCCAGTTCACCCGACCGAGATTCGAACCTCGATCTCCCGTCCTCGGTGGTCTGGCTCAACACGACTGGCGCGTTAGCCAACTACGCCACCGAGGCAGGTAAGCTGATATTATTTAGACATTTTTTAAATATTTTAGCACCGCGTTTTATTACACACTAGCTTTTACCCATCGCGGCTTCACCCGCAATAATTGATAAAATCTTTTAATTTTTAACTAAACTGTTTTGGTCATAAATCAAACTTTATTTTTTTCAAATATCTACACGTTTTTCTCAGCTCTAGCTGTAAATAATATTCCCGTATTATGCTATCTTTACTTTAACATTCTAGTTATAATCACATTCATATTTACTCGTAGAATTAAAATCACAATATATCTCTTATATATAAAAAGTTTAAACATCAGTATTTTAAAATTAATGTAAAATCAAAGGTTGGGAATAGTCCTATATGTTAGTTCAGGACATACTCTACCTACGTACCAAGTTTCATTCGAATCCGTTCAGCAGTTTTGGCGTGATTGAGTAACAAACATCCAAACATCCAAACTTTCGCATTTATAATATTAGTAAGATTAGTGGCACGCATATGTTTTAATTATGCTAATGTGTTAGGGATATGGAAGGTTAAATTTAGATAAGGTGTACCCGCATGCGTGTCGAGAGAGAGTGTATGGGAAATAAAGTGCTAAAAAAACATCTTCAGTAAACCCAACCGGGATTCAAACGCCGATCTCCCCGTCATCCAGTATATTGTATGGTGACGAATTAAACCCTTTGACCACTTTTAGTCATAGCCAAGCGTAATTTATAGTAAATTAAATGTACCCCATTGGGCAGGAGAGAAAAAAGGCAACAATTTCGTCTTGTCTGGTACTCCAGCGCCATTGCGGTAAGGGTTAGAATCGCTGCCTTTTAAGTATTAAGGCTGGGATTACCTAAATGGTTTTTCACTCTCGTTCCACGTAAATGACTGTACATTTCCTCTAAATTCTACCTTACTCATCATCCCTATCACCGTTAGTGTAAATGTGTGTAAATACCGGACGGGTAGTAAGATGCGAGACTATAAAAATATCTTATAAACCTCAAAAATAAGATTTGATGTTATTGTTTGAATTTATAATAAGCCATTAAATGTGTTTTACTTCCGGCTTCGTCACACTGTTTTTCGTACACTCGGCTAGAGCCGAAACTATTTTACTATTATTATTATAAGCACCACGACTTATTACCCGTTCGTGTTATACGCACTTACGCTAATGTGTAATGGTAGGGTGATTGTGAGATGAAATGGAGGACCTACAGTTTAACGTGGGATCCGAACCACGGTGGAGGCCTGGCATTCTTCACATTCACAAGTTGTGTTTAATACACGTCTTGTCAAAGGTGAAGGAAGGGTTTGGCAATCAGATAGATCTGTGCCTGGACCGAGGATTGAACCCCGGACCCCTAGCACAGAGGTCTGACACCTTACCCCTAGACCACCAGTTCACCCAAACTATTTTACTGTTTGAGCTAAAACTTGATATCTGGGGTTTTCATAAGATCACTTTAAGGGAGTTTTGGAATTAGATATCCAACCATAAATTTAAGTGTAGTTTACTGAAGGGCAATAAGAGAAAAAAACTATTTTCTCGAAAGTTTCTCTAACGATTTTATTAAATTTTATATCTAAACATTGTTTATCATTATAAACAAGATGGAAATTTTCATTTTCTCATGAAAATAAATTTGAGGCTACCTTATATATGAGAAATTCTCAAATTTTGACCATTTATCCACAACTATTTGAAAAACAAAATAACTGATCGTTGGAAAGTTGTAGAACTATTAAAGATACAAATCTTTTATTTGAAATATATTTTTATAAAACCAATAATTTCTTAGCAATAAGCAAATATATATATATTTTTAATTCAGGTCTTTGAAAATTAATTTGATTCTTATTCTCTTTGGTGGACAAAGATGTTTCTCTTTTCTCAGTTTTACTGTAAAAGTGTTCCTAGTTCCTAACGCCATAGATTGAGTACGTAACAGTGTATATTATTTCATTATAATCTTTGGTGTAGTGTTCCTACAGCAATGTATAGACCTATTATTTCGTTTCACAAATCTTAAGAGTTTTTAGTCAATGTAAATGTTAAGATAAAAGTGGCAGAAAGTATGTGCAGTGAACCGTATAAGGAATAATAAATTAGCTGGAGTAGAGTTAGTCAAGGACAATCCCGCTATAATTTTGATACAAATTAGAACTCTATTGTATTTTATAAAAAAATACAGCCCTTGATGAATAAAGTGAATTTTTGCCTTTAACGTAAATAGTTTAATTATCTTAACAAAAGTTATTTTTCTTTGCCCGAAGTTTCTTTGAAGGAAAAGTAATATAATTTGTATGTTTCTGAGGTTTTGTAGGTTAAGAAATTTACAAAGAACTCACACAATGAAGTAATTTTATTGCGTCCAAGTTTAATGGAGTTGTCATAAAAGGAACGAGATAAAGTTAAGAAACCTGGAATATTTAACGAGATATTTACATTTTGTTTCCAAATAACTAAATCGTTCTATTCTATTCTAGTTTTTTTTTTCTGAATTAAAGAGTTTAGTTTATTACACTTAATATTTTATTACAATGATTAATATTGTTTTCATAACAACTGCAAAACAACCCCCCCTTTTTATACAAACACACTGCAACCGACTAGACTCGACGTTTTATCTAAAGACGTTTTGTCTTTAATCAAATGTCGGATCCAGTGTGCTGCTAGTCTTATTAATCGAACAAGGAAATTCCTCAGAAACTAAGAGTTTTTAGGCCCATGTTTATATAAACTTTTCTTAATGTTTTGGTTGATGGGATTATTATTAGATTATTATTTTGACATCAATTAAAACACGCCCTTCAAAATAATAATCTAGGATGAATCTGACTCTCACGAAGAGAAAAATATATCAAAATTTCATATAAAAATATATTGAAGTCGATTTTTTTTAAACTTTTAATAGAAAATATACTGATTTTACATACATGTTTATAAAAAACTAATACATTTTCTATTAAAAGTCCCAAAAAGTATATTAATTTTTATTAGTGAATGCAAGCATAACCCATTGTAATATATTTTCTTACGAAATTGGTGTCAAAATAATAATCTAGGGGCGTATTCCCATCGACCTATATATATATATATCAAACATTAAATATAGAATAACTTTAGGGTGTTCTGGTTTCCGCAAGATAATCTAATACACCAGTAGATTTGTAAAATTAATCTAGATAGACGAAGTGATTCGAATCTCTCAAACCGACAGAATGCAAAGGGGGGGGGACGTGATGCGACCGTTACGAAACTCGGCGAGTTCATATGGGACGAGTGATTTAATAAGCTTAGTTCTCAAACCAAACCACGTGGAAATAAGAGAACAGGGGAAGAGAGAGAAAGAGATAAAAGAGAACTCAGTGGAGAGAACAAAAAAAAACCAGTGGTGAAAAATCAAACAACTCAATTTAGTGTCGCAATGCTGTGGACTGCACCCGAATACTTTGGCCTGTACAGTCGGTTGATAGTCAACATAGGCACCATATAAAATATTATACAGGGTGTCAGCCCCTAGCCAGAATTTTCCTTCGGGGGTTGGAGGGTGACATTATTCAAATACTGTCCAACGACGACGGTGATTTCAAGACTAAACAGCGCGAGGACGGGGGGGGGGGGAGGGGGGCAGAGGGAGATTAATCTGACCCTGCACGTAGAGAAAAATATATAAAAACAAATTGAAGTAGACCCATTCTTGATTTCACTAATAATTGAATTCCTTTTGTTACTTTTAATAGAAAATATACTGATTTTACATACTTTTTATAAAAACTAATACATTTTCTATTAAAAGTCACAAAAAGTATATTAATTATTATTATTATTAGTGAAAGCAAGCATACATCCACTGTAATATATTTTCTTACGAAATTTTGATATGTGTGGAGGAATTCCTGAGTAAATTACATCTTACTATTCACTACGTTTAATCCGGTTAAGAAAGTGAAACAGAAATTAATTACTAGTACTGTATTTTTGTATTTCTGTATTTATGTTAGGGGTTTTTTTTTTTAAATCACCCCTGCGTTTTACTTGTTCTTTCCAAACATTAAAAAAAAGTCCTAGATTTTCCTGATCTTCCAGGTGCATGGCGACCTGCCAACTAGTGCAGAGGTGTATTGAAGCTGATGCGAGCTTACTCTCCATCCCTAGTTCAGTGTATCTGAGCTAGTTTTCTCTTCATTATTCTTCAAGTGTCCTTACCACTCTCCATTGGTTGCTCGTCACTGAGGTCCAGAGTCTCAGTGTATCTGAAGCTAGTATTCTCTTCATTATTCTTCAAGTGTCCTTACCACTCTCCATTGGTTTGCTAAGGTCCACTGGAGGGTCCAGAGGTCTCAGTGTATCTAAGAGCTAGTATTCTCTTCATTTATTCTTCAAGTGTCCTTGCCACTCTCCATTGGTTGCTAAGTCCACTGGAGGGTCCAGAGGTCTCAGTGTATCTGAAGCTAGTATTCTCTTCATTATTCTTCAGGTGTCCTTGCCACTCTCCATTGGTTGCTAAGTCCACTAGAGTGTCCAGAGGTCTCAGGGTATCTGAAGCTAGTATTCTCTTCATTATTCTTCAAGTGCCTTACCACTCTCCATTGGTTGCTGAGTCCACTGGAGGGTCCAGAGGTCTCAGTGTATCTGAAGCTAGTATTCTCTTCATTATTCTTCAAGTGTCCTTGCCACTCTCCATTGGTTGCTAAGTCCACTGGAGGGTCCAGAGGTCTCAGTGTATCTGAAGCTAGTATTCTCTTCATTATTCTTCAGGTGTCCTTGCCACTCTCCATTGGTTGCTAAGTCCACTAGAGTGGTCCAGAGGTCTCAGGGTATCTGAAGCTAGTATTCTCTTCATTATTCTTCAAGTGTCCTTACCACTCTCCATTGGTTGCTGAGTCCACTGGAGGGTCCAGAGGTCTCAGTGTATCTGAAGCTAGTATTCTCTTCATTATTCTTCAAGTGTCCTTACCACTCTCCATTGGTTGCTAGTCCACTGGAGGGTCCAGAGGTCTCAGTGTATCTGAAGCTAGTATTCTCTTCATTATTCTTCAAGTGTCCTTGCCACTCTCATTGGTTGCTAAGTCCACTGGAGGTCCAGATGGTCTCAGTGTATCTGAAGCTAGTATTCTCTTCATTATTCTTCGAGTGTCCTTGCACTCTCCATTGGTTGCTAAGTCCACTGAGGTGTCCAGAGGTCTCAGGTATTGAAGTAGTATTCTCTTCATTATTCTTCAAGTGCCCTTACCACTCTCCATTGGTTGCTGAGTCCACTGGAGGGTCCAGAGGTCTCAGTGTATCTGATGCTAGTATTCTCTTCATTATTCTTCAAGTGTCCTTGCCACTCTCCATTGTTTGCTAAGTCCACTGGAGGGTCCAGAGGTCCAGATGTATCTGAAGCGAGCGTCTCTCCATCACCACTCCAGCACTCCTGTATCGAAGTGGTGTGGAAGACGTGATGTCCATTTGTTTGTGTTGGCAGCGTCAAGACTCGCTGTACAATCGATCGTTCCCAGAGAACCCCGAGTGGGCCATCCAGCAGACCAACGCCGCTGGCTGCACACTAGAGTGCCAGATGGCTTTACCACGTCACAGTACACTCTGGTAGGATAAAAATGAAGCACCTTTTTCATAACAAACTTGGGCAGGAGAGCGGGGGATGGGTCATCAAACTTTGGACAAATGTACACATCTGGATGTTTCTCAAACATTTGTTACTGAGCTTATTTATAAAATTAGATGGGAAATATAAAACAAAGGAGCAATTCTCTCGAAAAAGTCTTTTAGTTTTCACATTGATGAATAACGTTGAAGAAGTGCCCAATTTATTTATTCATTAGTTTTTGCCACCTTTCAGAACATTTTAAAGTATTTCATAAAGGTTCAGAAATACCGCTTTATTTGAGAAGTGGTTTGTTATTTTAAAATGTGGCTACCTCCAATTTGTTGGTGAAGGAAATAAATATATAACCTTATGTGATTAAAAACCTTACATTTTAAAGTTTATAATCTTATCTCATTTTTTAATGAAGTTTTACTCAAATGTGATAGTTCTTGGATCAAAATGAATTGTTATAAACTATAGATACAACCTTCTCCACACAATTAAAGATTTTTTTAATAAGTTCACAAGAGAAAACTCTAAGATAATTGAGGATTGTTTTAGTGGTTGAATAGCTTCAGAACTGTCAATCCTATATGAAATGCTAGTGTAAACCTATCTCCCTTCAAGTGGGCGCTTTCTTATGATTTTGTAATTTTGAAAGAATAAAACAGTATTTAAATATGTATTGGTATGTCCCTAATTGTGGTGTGTGTGTGTGTGTGTGTGTGTGTGTGTGTGTGTGTGTGTGTGTGTGTGTGTGTGTGTGTGTGTGTGTGTGTGTGTGTGGTGTGTGTGTGGGCGCGTGCACGTGGATTATTTAGGTTTGTGTTAAATTGATCTCTGGGTCTCATATTATGTAACCTCTGTGTATTTTAGCTCTAGTTTTCTAGTTCATTATCTGTGTATTTTTATGCATTCATTCTGTTCAGTTTCGTGTTAATTGTATTGGTTAGTTGTGAGAAAAGGCTGTAGCCTTAACTTGCCATTAAAGTCGATTATTATTATTATTATTATCATCATTATTATTATTAATTTTCGACAATTTTAACTTTCTGATCACAACAATGACAGGATGAGAATTTCCTTCTTTTAATTCTCACTTTTCAACCAACAAATTTGATCTTCATTTCCTTTTCTTCTTTTTCCTTTATCAATCTTCAACAAGGTTTCTCTTATTGATTTCCTCTTTCGTCTTTATCAATCTTTTCAACCAACAAAGTTATCTCGCCATTTCATCTTTCTTCTGTACTCTTTCAATCTTTTCAACCAACAAGTTTACCTTCATTCCTCTTTCAATTTTCCTTATCAATCATTTCAACCAATCAGGATCTATTAATTTGCCTTCATTTTTGCAAAGAGCGATTTCTACGGATCCATTTGGAAGATATCTTTCTTTCTTTTTAATCTTCATTCAGGCAATACTGATACAGTTTTTTTCTAATACCTTTCCTCATGTTTTCTTCCTTGAATTAAAATGTTACAACCTTGCATTGAACGTATTACAGTAAAACAAAACTACCAGACGAAAAAATAAATAAAAGGAACGATTAGAAGAAACCACTTTACTCTTATCTTTGCGCATCAATCTTCACCCACAGGCAACGACTTCTAGCAAAAAATAGAAGAACGAGAAAGAATACGAAGTGATGAAGAAAGAGATGAAAGAAATATTAGGTTGGTATCTAGAAAGTGTTAACACTGCTGCTATCTGGCGTGCAGAATCGAAACTCAACCTTCCAAATAGATTCGTACCTCTCTGACAAAGGGGAGATAATCCCATCCCCCCGAACGCGGATGAAGAAATATGCGAAGTATGGAAAACGGATTACCTTAGCTTGTCAGAGCCGAACTTCCCGGCCCCGCACTTTCTAAAAGACGTGCCTCAGAAGAAGACGACATCTACAAACGTTTATAGTAAAATCTACCACTTACAAACTAGCTTATTAAGGTTCAACACATTCCCATATAAACAAGATTTAAATAGAAGAAATAATTAACAAATTATTAACCGTTACTTAGACAATATGAAACCATTTTTTTTTTGTTGAAAATGATTGCTACATAATTATACATTATTATTCAATTGTTTTGGGTAGTAAATATGTACTTTATATTTTAAAATTTATATAAATACATAACTTACACACTAACTTAACCTTGGACATCACACGTGTTCATCAATCAAATGACCGGGAAGCTAGATAATTAATAAATAAATTATTTGACATACATTCATGGTGATTTATGAACCTTTCACATAATTATAAAATACTAATATTTTGTTTATCTATTTTATAAAGTGAAGTCTGGGAAATTGACTGCTATGCTTTAACAGTGTAATACATTCTAAATACATACATTCTAAATTTAGGATATTTATCAGCATAAAATTTATGAACAAGCTTAATTCAGGGCACGACACCAAATAGCACACCCTCAACATTAGCTCCAGTAATTTTACAAGGGGGTGAGCCCATACACAAATAGAGAATTATTTTTGGCAATTGTAATTTGACAAATTAGATCACCTCTCCGTAATGATGTGCCTTCAATGTTAAACAAAAATTTACAAATACAATATATTCATGCTTTTTCCTTATAGTTTGTGCTGCGCTCTCTTATGTTCGTTTGTACTATTCATAACTTATACTAATTTAAGGAAAATTCTTAATCGGGTGAATTTAAAAATATTCCGCCAGGATTCTCCTGGAGGAAGAAGGACCAAACCATTTTACTGCGATATAAACTGCTTTAGAATCCGCGTGGTGGGTAGGCTGGGGAGCACAGTTGCCACATTGCGGGAGTTCGAGTGGTGGGTAGGCTGAGGAGCACAGTTGCCACAATGCGGGAGTTCGAGTGGTGGGTAGGCTGAGGAGCACAGTTGCCACATTGCGGGAGTTCGAGTGGTGGGTAGGCTGAGGAGCACAGTTGCCACATTGCGGGAGTTCGAGTGGTGGGTAGGTTGAGGAGCACAGTTGCCACATAGCGGGAATTTGCGGGTTACTACTATGCAAGCATACTCAGTGACTGTCAAGAAATCTGGGAACGTGCATCGGTTGCTATGACAACTACCCTTCACTGATTGTTCGAGCATGTGACGAGCCTCCCCTCCCCCCACTACGGCTGTGTTTACCTCAAACCTAAAGCGGTTTAAAACGCAGAAAAAGAAAACTATTAAACATCCTCAGTGATCCGATCAGAGATTCAAACCCTGGCTTTTTGTCTCGTAAGAAACAAAAAATCACAATCTCGCCGAGATAGCTAATGTAGTGACCGAACGGTCTGCCCTGGTCGCTTTTGGTGGGGAGGTCAGGAGGTTCAAATCCTGACCGGATACATTTTTGTGGGTGATTTTCCGAATAAAATGTGACTTTTTTTTAAACTGTTGTTTTCCTCCGTCCTCGTACCACGGTAATGTGGGTGCACATCTTCAAGACTATCCTCCTCATCTCTGTCCTTTAGATGAATAACACAGGTGTTAAAAATACGACAAACCACTAAGGTGGCCGCCTGGTCTAAGGCACTACTCTCGCAGTAGACTAGACTGCTGAAGGCGGGGAGATCGAGGTTCGATTCTCGGTTGGGTGTACTGACGGTGGTTTTTACAAAATTGTTTTCTACTCTCTCCATTCAAATGCGGGTACACTTCTTCTAAATATAACCTTCCTCATCGCTAAAATCATCGTAATTAGTACTAAAGTGTATAACCTGAACAGATAGTAAGAAGCGGTGTTTATAAAAAAGGGGGGTAGAGAGGGGAAATTTGGCTCTCAAACAAAGCAGTCCGATTGTTCTTGGGGCATGTCTTTTTTTGGGGAATGTGGGTGTCCGTATTTTGGAAAGGGAAGGGGGGAGGTTTAGCAATCCCTAAACCAGTACTCAATCCAGCCATACTAACCACTCGTTCACGGCTGTTGTAAAATTGAAGAAAATACACAAGACGGTATTTGTATGTAAATTTTTTTAAAAAAGCCAATGTGTGTTTGTGTTTGAGTGTAAAATATATTTGCTAGGTGATGTAGGGAAACGAGGAGAAATGAGAAATATAAAGTTCTATAAACCAACAAAAATTCAACCCCTGAGGGTTATATGCTCAATAATCTATACATCTCACTTGTGGGAGGTAATTTAAATAATGCAAATTCCCATTGTGTTACTCGACAGACCATGATTGCTTTTGAAAACTCCATACTCCCCTGGAGTTGGTAAAAAAAAATTAAAAAATGTTACTCCATCACGAAATACAGGTAAAAGATTATTGTTGTAGTTTTGTAAATTACTAAGATAAAACCTGCTTCGGTGGCCGCATAGTCTAAGGCGTCAGACTCGTGTTGGACTAGACTGCCGATGACAGGAGGGAGGTCAGATTTCGAATCCCTATCGGGTGTACTGAGGGTGTTTTTTTTTTTTTTTTTTTTTTCAAAAATGCCAATAATTATAACAGCTAGATTACAACATCTGAGAGGCCTACAATTGAAAAAACGCAATGTAAAATTAGCAATAATCTAAGAGATGAAAAGTCTAAATGCTTGATTAAACTATTAAAAATCAATAAAGAACTATGGCCCAATAAGGATAAGGGTTGTTTAATTCAAACACAACATTTTTCACACTCAAACCATTAATATAGTTTACTTCAATAATAATTCATAATAGAGGATACTAGATTTTAAATTAAATTAAACTAATACTATAATATTAAATCGTGGTCACGCACAATAGTACAGGTTTGCATCACAACACTCGGTAGCTGACATGGACTATATCACAACACTACATCAGTTACATGCATATATCACAACACTACATCAGTTACATGCATATATCACAAGACTACATCAGTGACATGCAATATATCACAACACTACATCAGTTACATGCACTATTATCACAAGACTACATCAGTGACATGCAATATATCACAAGACTACATCAGTTACATGCAATATATCACAACACTACATCAGTGACATGCACTATATCACGACACTACATCAGTGACATGCAATATATCACAAGACTACATCAGTTACATGCAATATATCACAACACTACATCAGTTACATGCACTATATCACAAGACTACATCAGTGACATGCACTATATCACAAGACTACATCAGTGACATGCACTATATCACAAGACTACATCAGTTACATGCAATATATCACAAGACTACATCAGTTACATGCAATATATCACAAGACTACATCAGTGACATGCACTATATCACAAGACTACATCAGTGACATGCACTATATCACAAGACTACATCAGTGACATGCACTATATCACAAGACTACATCAGTGACATGCACTATATCACAAGACTACATCAGTGGCATGCACTATATCACAAGACTACATCAGTGACATACACTATATCACAACACTACATCAGTGACATGCCCTTTATCACAAGACTACATCAGTGACATGCAATATATCACAAGACTACATCAGTTACATGCACTATTATCACAAGACTACATCAGTGACATGCAATATATCACAACACTACATCAGTTACATGCACTATTATCACAAGACTACATCAGTGACATGCAATATATCACAAGACTACATCAGTTACATGCACTATTATCACAAGACTACATCAGTGACATGCAATATATCACAACACTACATCGTTACATGCACTATTATCACAAGACTAACATCAGTGACATGCAATATATCACAAGACTACATCAGTTACATGCAATATATCACAACACTACATCAGTGACATGCACTATATCACGACACTACATCAGTGACATGCAATATATCACAACACTACATTAGTGACATGCACTATATCACAAGACTACATCAGTGACATGCCCTATATCACAAGACATCAGTTACATGCAATTATATCACAACACTACAGCAGTTACATGCACTATATCACAAGACTACATCAGTGACATGCACTATATCACAACACTACATCAGTTACATGCAATATATCACAAGACTACATCAGTGACATGCAATATATCACATCACTACATCAGTTACATGCAATATATCACAACACTATATCAGTTACATGCACTATATCACAACACTACATCAGTTACAATGCAATATATCACAAGACTACATCAGTTACATGCAATATATCACAACACTACATCAGTTACATGCATATATCACAACACTACATCAGTTACATGCACTATATCACAACACTACATCAGTGACATGCACTATATCACAACACTACATCAGTTACATGCACTATATCACAAGACTACATCAGTGACATGCACTATATCACAACACTACATCAGTGACATGCACTTATCACAACACTACATTAGTGACATGCACTATATCACAAGACTACATCAGTGACATGCCCTATATCACAAGACATCAGTTACATGCAATATATCACATCACTACATCAGTTACATGCAATATATCACAACACTATATCAGTTACATGCACTATATCACAACACTACATCAGTTACATGCACTATATCACAAGACTACATCAGTGACATGCACTATATCACAACACTACATCAGTTACATGCAATATATCACAAACACTATATCAGTTACATGCACTATATCACAACACTACATCAGTTACATGCAATATATCACAAGACTACATCAGTTACATGCAATATATCACAAGACTACATCAGTGACATGCACTATATCACAAGACTACATCAGTGACATGCACTATATCACAAGACTACATCAGTGACATTGCACTATATCACAAGACTACATCAGTGACATGCACTATATCACAAGACTACATCAGTGGCATGCACTATATCCAAGACTACATCAGTGACATACACTATATCACAACACTACATCAGTGACATGCCCTTTATCACAAGACTACATCAGTGACATGCAATATATCACAAGACTACATCAGTTACATGCACTATTATCACAAGACTACATCAGTGACATGCAATATATCACAACACTACATCAGTTACATGCACTATTATCACAAGACTACATCAGTGACATGCAATATATCACAAGACTACATCAGTTACATGCACTATTATCACAAGACTACATCAGTGACATGCAATATATCACAACACTACATCAGTTACATGCACTATTATCACAAGACTACATCAGTGACATGCAATATATCACAAGACTACATCAGTTACATGCAATATATCACAACACTACATCAGTGACATGCACTATATCACGACACTACATCAGTGACATGCAATATATCACAACACTACATCAGTGACATGCACTATATCACAACACTACATCAGTTACATGCACTATATCACAAGACTACATCAGTGACATGCACTATATCACGACACTACATCAGTGACATGCAATATATCACAACACTACATCAGTGACATGCACTATATCACAACACTACATCAGTTACATGCACTATATCACAAGACTACATCAGTGACATGCACTATTATCACAAGACTACATCAGTGACATGCAATATATCACAACACTACATCAGTTACATGCACTATTATCACAAGACTACATCAGTGACATGCAATATATCACAAGACTACATCAGTGACATGCAATATATCACAACACTACATCAGTGACATACACTATATCACAACACTACATCAGTTACATGCACTATTATCACAAGACTACATCAGTGACATGCAATATATCACAAGACTACATCAGTTACATGCAATATATCACAACACTACATCAGTTACATGCAATATATCACAAGACTACATCAGTTACATGCACTATATCACAAGACTACATCAGTGACATGCACTATATCACAACACTACATCAGTGACATTCACTATATCACGAAACTTCCTTAATGGCATGCACTATACAAAGCTATTTAGATCTCCATGTAAAACTAATATACAGGTTGTAAAGGGGGACGCTACGAGTATTTACACGTTTTGAACTTTGGGTCGGCGACATCAAATGGCAGCGCAAAGAGACGTCAAAGTTGGCGCTGTATGTTATTGTTATTATTTTATTTAGCACCGCGTCTTACTACCCGTTCGGGTTATACGCACTTACGCTAATGTGTAATGGTAGGGTGAATGTGAGATGAAATGGAGGACCTACAGTTTAATGTGGGATCCGAACCACGGTGGTAGGCCTGGCATTCCACACATTCACAAGTTGTGATTAATACACGTCTTGTCAGAGGTGAAGGAATGGGTTTGGCAGTCAGATAAATCTGTGCCAGGGACCGAGGATTGAACACCGGACCCTCAGTACAGAAGTCTGAAACCTTACCCCTGGACCACCAGGTCACCCCTTGTTGTTAGTGAATTCAGTGCCTGTTACTAGTCATAATTTACACCACACTCCACTTGACATGTGATAAAGATTGATGTGTTGCCTATCCCCCAGGTGCAGTACATACAGCGTCAAATGTGACGTCTCTTAGCGCCGCCATTTGACGTCGCTGACCTCAAGTTTATCACGTGTAAATACTTGTAGTGTCCCCCCTCCCTTTAACCTCTTTAATATTTTACTCGTAGATCTGATTAACTCCGTTGAGTGACACTCCATCACTTTAAAGCACTATTACACTATAAATCATCGCAAACATGCATAGTACATTAGAGTAGAGTCATCATACAGTGCACGCACTATAACAGTTAATTAACAACCTGATACCTACAAGGCACACACCATAATAACGATCTCATTACATCCCTATGCGCAAACTCTACCCCTAGTGACTGATAAGTTGTTTCGAGGTACCTAGGCTTGAATAATACTATTGTTGTTGCAGGCTAACTTTTACACTTTTGATATCATGGGACAAACAAACAAAACTGGATCTATATATACATATGAAATAATAATAATAATAATAACAACGCCCCAAAGTGGGATTTGCATGTGATAAAGTACAATACAAACACACGAACAAAACCAGAAAGGTCGAAACTTTTAGTTCGTTATTTTATATTAGCATCTATCACAGTTAGGATAAGAGAATTACCTGTTTAAAGAGAGTTTACATGTTACGATCGTATAAAAAAAAAATTTAACTGTCACTGGCTCTTCTATAGTCAACATATATGATAAAAGGAATGGCTCGGATTTATTTACATAAAAATAGTTCACGTGAACCGAACAGATAAAAAATTTAAAATTTAAATGGTATATTTGGATTTCAATATTGCGAAATTACCAGACAAACTTAAGAAAAAATCAAAATAACACTAAAAAATGTCTATTTTTTGAAGAAAAACTCACCGAGGTAAAAGGATTGGCTCGGGCTTACTTAACATAAATATAGTTCACATGACTCGATCAGATGAAAATTAGTAAATTTAAATGTTGTATCTGAATCCTCAATGCTACAAAATTGCCAGAACACCTAACAAACGATCAAAATAACTCTTAAAATAACAATTTTTTCGTATAAAACACTCATAGGTAAAGGAAAGGGCTCGGAATTACCTACTTAAAGAGATTTCACATTACACGTTTGGATAAAAAAAATATAGCTGTCACTGGCTCTTCTATAATCAACATATTGTGACAGCTATATTTTTTATCCGATCGTGTCATGTAAGCTCTTATTAATTAGGTAATTCTAAGCCCTTCCTTGTAGCTGGAAAGTTTTATATGGAAAATCGGTATTTTTATAGTTATTTTGATTGTTTTGAGCTGTCTCTGACAATTTTGTAATATTGAAGTGCTAGAGACATCATTTTAATTTTCTCTTTTTAATCTGATAAAGTCATGTGATCTATTTTTATGTAAGTCTGAGCCTTTCCTTTGCCTGAGAGGGGAGGAGGATTTCTTTAAAAAAAAAAGTATTTTTAGAGTTATTTTCATTGTTTTTTCCCAATGAACTTCCATATCGACTATTGGTACTACTCAAATTTAACACAATTTTCATAGACTTGTATTGCCGAACAAAATATGTATAGACATATATAAGTGTTTTTAGCTGTTCTATCATATAAAATTGCCATATATGCCTAGGCTAACATATTATTGATATAACTGAGGGTTTCCTTGCACTAATACGAGAGTCTGTGGTCCGAGTTGCTGCAGATATTATGCGCAGTGGTGGCTTAACCTTATTATTGTATGGGGGGAGGGGAGGGGGCCGGGATTAGCTTAAAAATTAAATCTCAAGATAAAGAATCCCCCTCAGAAATTTGAATCATTCCAGGAGAATTTCTGGCGCTTACCAAAGCCAGTAAATATTTTTCTTTAAGTCACTAAACTCCTCCGTCCCTGTTTCTTCCCCATCCCAACCAAAAAAACGAACTTGAATAAAACAAAAAATAACAGATATTATAACCTCCTCTTTTCTTACGCACACCCGCTTATAAGTGTCATGGTTCCTTCTGTTAGCAGTCCACTTGTCAAACCATGGTTCATTCTGTTAGAAGTCCACTTGTCAAACAATGGTTCCTTCTGTTAGCAGTCCACTTGTCAAACCATGGTTCCTTCTGTTAGCAGTCCACTTGTCAAACCATGGTTCCTTCTGTTAGTAGTCCACTTGTCAAACCATGGTTCCTTCTGTTAGCAGTTCATTTGTCAAACCATGGTTCCTTCTGTTAGCAGTCTACTTATCAAACCATGGTTCCTCCTGTTAGCAGTCCACTTGTCAAACCATGGTTCCTTCTGTTAGCAGTCCACTTGTCAAACCATGGTTCCTTCTGTTAGCAGTCCACTTGTCAAACCATGGTTCCTTCTGTTAGCAGTCTACTTGTCAAACCATGGTTCCTTCTGTTAGCAGTCTACTTATCAAACCATGGTTCCTCCTGTTAGCAGTCCACTTGTCAAACCATGGTTCCTTCTGTTAGCAGTCCACTTGTCAAACCATGGTTCCTTCTGTTAGCAGTTCACTTGTCAAACCATAGCTCCTTCTGTTAGCAGTTCACTTGTCAAACCATGGTTCCTTCTGTTAGCAGTCTACTTGTCAAACCATGGTTCCTTCTGTTAGCAGTCCACTTGTCAAACCATGGTTCCTTCTGTTAGCAGTCTACTTGTCAAACCATGGTTCATTCTGTTAGCAGTCCACTTGTCAAACCATAGTTCCTTCTGTTAACAGTCTACTTGTCAAACCATGGTTCCTTCTGTTAGCAGTCCACTTGTCAAACCATAGCTCCTTCTGTTAGCAGTCCACTTGTCAAACCATAGCTCCTTCTGTTAGCAGTTCACTTGTCAAACCATAGCTCCTTCTGTTAGCAGTCCACTTGTCAAACCATGGTTCCTTCTGTTAGCAGTCTACTTATCAAACCATGGTTCCTCCTGTTAACAGTCTACTTGTCAAACCATAGCTCCTTCTGTTAGCAGTCCACTTGTCAAACCATAGCTCCTTCTGTTAGCAGTTCACTTGTCAAACCATAGCTCCTTCTGTTAGCAGTTCACTTGTCAAACCAGAACTCACACGTTTTATTATAATACGCCAATCAGAGAACATTCCAGGTAAACCTCGTTTTGTCCGCCTGCCTCGAATCACTTTCTATTGGTTTCAGTATGTGACAGATTGACTGACATCACTAGCGCCCCCCACGTGAGCACGGGATGAGCCTCAACTAATGAGTAACCGGAACTAGGGATTACGCGACTAATTCCCCCCCGCCGAGCTAGTTCCTCTTCAGCACTCATCTCATTACAAAGTAAAACTTCCCACTCAAACGTAGATAGATAATATTAGGTGCGTCCGTGCAACAACGGAACAAGTCTTTCCACGGCAGGGATGGCCAAACTACGGCCCGGTGTTGTGTTCAATCCGGCCCGCGGGGATGAATAATGTAAATGTGTTACGTTGTGAAACAAAACTATATTTTTTTTATATAATACCGTGCCAAAATCAACATTTCCAAAATTTGTAAATCATTTCGAAAAGTACATGGAATTGTTCGCTACCTTATGTTCATGCGAACAAATTGTCTTCAGCCACGAAAGTTAGGGAAAGTTATCTTATAAACCGACTTGCTATCTTCTCTCTTGAGAATCACCTCACAGTTTCATTCGTTTTACACACCATCATTTAAATCTTCTGAACATACTTAAAAACATACCAAGCCACTGAGTTATTTATGATTGTAATGGATTCTCAATCTACTTAAACTTATTCGTTTAAGTCTATTATATGTGTTTATAATATATATTTTAATTAATTTTGAAGAAAAATTAATGAATAAAAATCTTTGGCTCACCAAACTTTTTTTTGATTTGGCCTTCCTGTTCTAGAACAAACTTTCTCACGCCTACCTCAAGAGGTACATGAATAATTCCAGGGGGATGTTCCAATGAGTTTTATTAATCATAAAATATTGGTTTATAGTATTATTATTATTATTATTATTATTAGCACCGCGTCTTACTACCCGTTCGGGTTATACGCACTTACACTAATGTGTAATGGTAGGGTTATTGCGAGATGAAACGGAGGACCTACAGTTTAACGTTGGATCCGAACCACGGTGGTAGGCCCGGTATTGCAACACATTCACAAGTTGTGATTAATACACGTCTTGTCAGAGGTGAAGGAAGGGTTTGGCAATCAGATAAATCTGTGCCGGGACCGAGGATTGAACCCCGGACCCCCAACACCTTACCCCTAGACCGCCAGGTCACCTGTTGATAGTAAAAAGTATGATGAACTTTTTTTAATACCGCGTCTTGCTACCCGTTCGGTGTGTGAACGCCTATGTACTAATTATTTTAGTGTGTGTAAAGGATGAGGAAGGTTGAATTTATAGGAAGTGTACCCATATTTACGTGGAGGGAGAGTGTAAAACCACATATTAAAAAAACCCTCCTCAATACACTCGACCGGGATTGAACCTCGATCTCCCCGTCATCGGCAGTCTAGTATATTGTGAGAGTGGCGCCTTAAACCATGAGGCCACCAAAGCGGGTACGAAAAAATTAACACCTGCTTCGGTGGATGCATGGTCTAAGGCACTACCCTCGCAATATACTAGAATGCCGAAGACGAAGAGACTATGGTTCGATTCCGAACGGGTGTAAGCTTACTGAAGGTGGTTTAAAAATTGTTTTACACTCTCCCTCCACGTAAATGCGGGTCCACCTCCTAAAAATATAACCTTGCTAATCCCTGAAAGCCGTTAACGTAACTAGTACACAGGCGTGTAACCAGGACGGGTAGTAAGACGTGGTGCTAAAGAAAGAAAGACAGAGTATACCAATTCTCGCAGTTCCTCTTCAGAGAACGATTCCTTATAGCAATACAAGCCGAAAATATAAAACAACGAATGACTATCAGATGTTAATTTTCGAAGATATGTGACAGCTGTCAAATGGGGTAAGGACATCAGTGTCTCCAAACAAGGTAATGAAAGACACAAAATGTACAGTGAAGATACAGGGTGATTCATTCAGGACTGAACACAATTAAACACCTTAATAATATCAGATAACAGTTGAAGAACACCTATATAACCTAATTTATTAGGACCTTTAGGAATCTGAAGAGATATGTGACCTAAAACTTTACAGCATTTTAGAAAGCATTCTAAAAAAATTGTTGAAAGTAAGGAGTGGTTATAATAAAAGTTAAGACTTAGAAAAGTTGATCTAGAAAAATAGATGAAAAATTAATTTAAACAGTTAATAAAGTGGTAGATGTATTATATTGTATCTCATATTTTTTGTATTAATATGTTAACTTATGTTTTAGACTTAACATCAACTCGTTTGAGATTTATATTTTAGTTGATGATTCATTATAATTTTATATAAATGTTCATATCTTACACTATGTTTATTCACTAAAATTATATTTATATCATAAATTTTTGTGTTTAGTAATTTCACATAATACATCTACCACTTTATTAACTGTTTAATTTATAAATTAATGTGTCATCTTTTGTTCTAGATCAACTTTTCTAAGGCTCAACTTTTAGTAAAACTCTACGTTCCAATAAAGTTTTAAAAAATCAACACCTACCAAAATAAAGGTGCTCCGAGTGTATCAGTCTGTATTTATTATTTTTATTTCTACTGCAAAATGCCGTCCATGCTTATAGCAGGGTTTGAAATGACAAATGGCCGCCATGATTTTCAAGACGGGCGGTAATGCATCGTGTTATGCTACGCTGTAGGCTACATGCTGCAATATCGGTTGTACTAGCAGCGCACCATTCTACTAAAATAAGTTTTCAATATCTGCGGTTAAGATCTGCGTAATCCGCCTCGGTGGCGTAGTTAGCTAATGCGATAGTTTCGTGTTGAGCTAGACTGCCGATGACGGGGAAATCGAAGTTCTAATCTCGGTCGGGTGAGCTGGGAGTGGTTTACCCTAAATTATTTTCCACTCTCCTTCCACGCAAATGCGGGTTCACTTCCTCTAAATGAAATCTTCCCAATTCCTAGCTCATCAGCGTAATTAGTACATAGCGTACAACTCGAACGGGTAGCAAGACGCGGAGCTAAATAATAAAAGATCTGCGTAGACATGTTATTTCAAGTGTCCCAATGGAAATAAATCTAAAAGTCTGAGGTTGGGGGACATAGGAGGGCCCCAAAACAGCTTTTACACTCCCAAATACCCTCCCTAATTAGAGTTGAATATTGCATTATATAATCTCGGGAGTGAATCAATCTCCCAGTTTGTGACTACAAAATTTTTAATCAGTTATAAGGGCAGGAGGGAGGTATTGATTGGTTGTCGTTCGAATCTCGACTATATGATAAAGTACCAACACACATTCAGACAGTTATCTCAGTGGCGGAACAGATTAAGCTTGCCCCCCCCCCCCCCCCCCCCCCCGAAAGATTTATTTTCTGGCCTCCTTTTCCAAATATCTAACACCTTAATAAACGTTATAATAAATAATTAATAGTCCTGAATAATTACTAATTTAGTAATAACACCTTACAATGACTGTTTTAGCCTCGGTCTTGGGTTGGGAACATAATTAGTCAGCTGAATGCATGAAGATAAAAACAAATTAAAAACAAATTGTGCGCTATTTAAAACCGAATGAAATAATGCTATTACTTGGTTTTAATTTACGACACTTAATGATAAATACATTCAACTATCTAAATTGTCAATAATCACAACATTAGTTATTTGATTACAATTATTTCCACCACATTTACAGTAATTTAAAGTTCCCTTTCTTGGGATCCCTTATTCTATTCCCCCCTCCCCTGCCCCCCACATTGCAAGCCCTGTGGTAACAAACAGTTATCTTCAAAATTTTTTTATTGTTTTCCAATTTTCTTTTCGGAAACAGTTTTTCAAGAATAGAAGCGTGTTGATTAAGTTTTACTTTTTATATACACACGTCTATAATTTTAACAGTGATCAAATATAGATAATATTGACATTTTTCATTATAAAACTGCCGGCTTCATAACAAAAAATAAGAAAATATAACAATTAATAAACATTGATACATTATCTTAGAAGGAGGTGTTGAAAATATTAACATAAACATTTCACTCGTTTCCGAGAAAACTGATATTTCCAAACGTATGATTTTTCCGCAAGACCTGTCCGGTAGCTAGCGCCATCTACGGTTTCCGTAATCCGTCTGTTCTTGTTGGCGCGGAAGGATACTTTGGTCGGTTGTGAAGCCACGCCACGCCTTTCACTCTCCCGCCCACCATCCTACAAAGTAGGTTTATTACCCCAGCACACCACCTTCAGACATAACTGAGAGCGAGGATATTTGGCAACGGTTAAAAGAGAGAGCGCGAAGATGAGACCTGCAGTTCCCTCAGAGATGATATTGGGTGTACTCTGGTCTGTGTGGCTAACTGAAGGCGACTGATCTCAACAGACCATGGATGATATTTGGATAAAAACTGCATTTGAAAAAGCTGTTTTTGACCATTTTAAAATGTCTTCACAGATAAGCACTGTGCACAAATCTTTATTCTGTCATAATAAGGACATACTGTAGTTATTAACAATAAACTTTGTCGCTTTGTCCCCCATTGCCGTGGAAAATGTCGAGTAATCATTCAAATACGAATGCACTGCACACATTTCTGTCATATCGTAGGTGTTTTCTTTTCCCTTTTACTCCCATAATACCTCGCGCGAGCTGAGTTGGGACTGCTGGGATGAACGCTCTTAAGGCTCTAAGCCATGACATAACACTGGTGGATCTTTGCTCGCTGGTATATATATATATATCTACAGACAAGCGACGATCATTGTCTCACACTATCAGCCTGTTCTGTTGCAAGGAATTCAGCTCTATAGAGGAATTTCACGAGTTTATATACACCCTGTAGGTTTTTTTTATCAGCGCGTTTACATATGTACTGATTACTCTAATGTGTTGGTTATGAGAAAGGAGGTTGAGTTTAGACGAAGAGAACCCGCATTTGCTTAGAGAAAGAGTGTAAAACCGTTTATGAAAAGCCACCCTAAACACAGCTGACCAGCATTTGAGCACATCCGACATTCCACATCAATGCAAGTCCAGTCTGACGCCTTAGACCACTTGGTCATCAAAGGGGGTACACCCTGTAGACAAAGTCAATCTGGTGAATTAGACTACTGGCCTCGGTAGGAGCGTGAGCTAAATGTCAAGTTCTTCTGATCTGGCTTGCCGTTGACGAGGAGGTCAAGGTTCAAATTCGGGCCGGGTGAAATTAGGGTGATTTTTTCCTTAAATGATTTACCACTCACCCTCTGCGACAAATGTGGGTATATTTCCTCTACATTATATCTTCATCATCTCGATCCTCTTATTGTAATAAAATACAGATACCTCGTAGAGGTGATAAGATGTGGTGAAAAAAAATATATAAATAAATGAGCCTAATCTGTGCCGGTTCTATCTTTTACATTGTTTTATATTTATGGTGATGATTATAATAATTTATTGAAATTTTATTTGAATCAATCAACATTCAACATATCTGTAAAAGCTACCACATTCAGAAGTAATTAAAAATGACCTTAAATCATTTGAACTTTTATCAAGAATAGTAAAATGATTTTCCCCCTTTTAATATTTTTATTCAGAGAACCTCATGATTCAGGATATATATACACACATGTACACACACATACACACACACTGTCAGCAGCTAACAACAACCATTTATAAAATATCGTGAATTTTACAATCTGTCACTGGCAAAAACACAAAGTTTTCAAATGAATAATAAGCTGTGATTTATGAAATGGTATATGTCAAAACCCACATGATTTATTTCCATAAAGTTCAAATATATCGCACTGTTAAATATTGTAGAATTAAGGCGTTGTAAAATAAAACCAGACTTTATTTTGGTCTTAAAAGTGTTTTATATGTGGAGGTGACAATAAATTACATAGATTACAACTTACAAGATTATGCATGACATTCTTATAAGTAGGGACATTAGAAAGTGATGAGATAAATATTTAGTAAAATAATTCAATTACGTTGAAAAAAAAGATTGTTAAAAGGAACCAAGATATATATATATATAGTATATATATTATATATATTTAGTAAATAATTCAATTACGTTGAAAAAAAAGATTGTTAAAAGGAACCAACCAAGTGTATATATATATATATATATATATATATTATATATATATATATATATATATATATATATATTTTATATATAAATGGGTTGTTGTAGACAGTTAAGATTTTAATACTTATCGATAGTACCATCATAAATTGAGTACCTAGCTAATTTTTACCTGTTTCGATGGCCCCATGGTCTAAGGCGTTGCTACTCTCGCAAAAGACTAAACTGCTGAAGACGAGGAGATTGGAGTTCGATCCCGGTCTGGTGTATTGAGGGTTGTTTTACCTAACTGGTTTTCCACTCTCCCTCCAAGCAAATGAGAGTGCACCTGCTCTAATCTAAATTAAAACTTCCTAATCCCCAACACATTAGTGCAATTAGTATAAAGGTGTGTAAATAACCCAAAGAAGTGCTAAAAAATTTTTTTTTAAATTATAGCTATCAGATATCGTAGCCACCTTCGACTCTCGTTAAGGCTTTTTGCTGCCAAATGTATGATTGCTCATATCATGATGGAATAAATAGCCAAGCTATTATATTAGTTAATTACGGTTAGAGCCCCAAATAAATATCATATTCTTTAAATTTAAAATTAGCATTGGCGTACTAAGCCAAAGATCCCGGGTTCGATTCCCGTGTCTAGGTGTCATTTTTTCAATTTAAAGAATACTCTTACATGTTAGATTTCAAATTCCTAATTTAATATTTCATTTAGCACGTTTGAATCAGGAAGTCGAACCGAAATACTTGTAGGGCTTGGTGCCGGTTCTCCAAACAAAATTTTAAAGGTTTTGGTCCCGGTTCTAGAGAAATAAAAGTTCCTGTTCATTTTGGTTCTTAATTAGGTTCCGGTTCTTAAAAATGTGTATTTACTGGTTTTAACACCATTAAAGTTTTTGTAAATACAACAAACATAATATTAAAATATAATTACTACAAAATATGGGTTATTTATATTAAAAAAATACAAATAATTCAGAAGCTTGATAGTTGCAAAATTTATTTATAATTCAGGGTGCCATTCGAACAGATCATTTTATTTTGTTTTTGTTTGCCAGAACTCTAGAAAATAATAAAAAGACCACTTCCTTGGTCAACTGGTCAGAAACCCTGGTTACAGATCCATAGGTCCCAAGTTCGATCCCCTGTGCTTCCAGATTTTTCTCTGAAGCAGTGGGTCTGAAACTAGGCCAACTCAGCCTTGTGAGTAGCTACTTGAATGAAAAATTAATGATTCCAGTCTAGAAAACTGAGATCAACGGTCAGAGGGCCCGTTGTGCTGACTAGATGCCACCCTATACTCGTAGAAGTTGGAACTATATCCGGAAACAAACGGCGGTCACTTGGTTAGTATGGGTCGATTGCAGGCTGACGCCGTTAAGTTTTTTTTATAATTTTTGAAAATTATTTTATTTTCAAATTAATATATATAAAAAAAACCTAATTTTATGCATAGTTTCAAATGAAAAACAGTAAATAAATTAAAATTATCTAATGCTCGATTTATCCAGCCAAACCAGCTACGTACCAATATCGGGAACAAACGGAAATAGTTTCAACCTAAATGATTTTAGTTTATTGTCTAAAACATTTAAATCAGCTATTTAATGTATTATTTTTATACATAGAAACATTATTTTAGGCTTCATTAACATGCTATTATAATAATGTCAAGGCAATATTCTCAATTCCAATTTGAATAATTTTAATAAAAAACGTTAGTACTTGAAGTAGTTAGTTAATATGTTGGGACACCAAAATAAGAAATGTGTTTTCAGGGTTACAATGTATAGACTTTATGTAATTTACCTTAAGAACCATCCTAATAATACCCTTGATATAGTTCAGATAGTCATATCATCATCATCATCATCAAATGTTTCCAGCCTGTGGCCAGGTCAGATTATCAAAATGCCTCAATCTTCCTCTATCCTTCCACCATTCTTCTTTCTTTTATCTGCTCCTCCCTCTCTTTCTTGGCCTTCATTGCAGTCTTTTCTCTACATACTTCATTTCCATCATTTTCTTTGGCATCCTCTCTTTTTCCATCCTCATTACATGTCCATGAAATGCTGGATTGGAAGAACTTTTATTAATTGACTTTAAAAAAATATTTATTGATTTTAGTTCTGGTTCTTAAGTAATTTACTTTTTGGGTTCCTGTTCAGGTTCTTGTTCCTTAAAAATAGTTGTTAATTTCGGCTATCGGTTCTCGGTTCCAGTTCAATTCCCTGGTTTAAATATTAAGCTATGTGTATAACCCAAACCGGTAGTAAGACGCGGAGCTATATATATTAAGTTGCTTCAAATTGTGATAATGAATGGCCAGGTACTTTTTTTTAGACTATACCACTGGTGTTGACAACATGACACCCTCTGTCCTCAAATGTTAGTAATATCACCGCTAACAGCCTCAGTCGATAAAGCTGGATGATGGGATCAAGCCATAAAGTGTTTTTATTATAATAATTTAATATTAATATAGAATTAAGATACTGGTTCACACATTCACATATGCACATGATTAATATTTGTCATAATTGTTGTCAAAGATAAAGAAAAATGTAACATACCATTTTGAAGTATCATAAAGCCTTCAAATATGTCCTCTTACAAGTTACATGCCAGTTAGCTTAGACAAGTATTTAAGTGTACAAATATTTTATTAATCTAACAACAATCTAGCTAAAAAAGCATTTATATACAAAATTAACAGTATATTCATAAAATAATTTTACAGTCATAAAATAAATAGGTAATTATAATACATATTAAACTAATTTTATTGCGCTCTTAAAACTTGATGTGCCAATAATGAGTTGATGGGAAAAGGGGTAACTGCCTCTGTCCTTTACATTCATAAATTTAAAATTGAGCTCTCTTTAGCTTTGTATTTCAGTTTTCAACAATTTAATACTTCCCTTGCTTCTATTAAGAGATGAAAAAAGTTTATTCCAAATTTTAGTATATTTTATAAATTGCTATATTTTTGAAAACATATTATTTTAATCCTTATGACCCTAATAAAATAGTAATACTAATAATATACCATAATAATTATGTTGGTATGTATTTAACCATTAAAAAAAAGATATATCATATATTTATTATTTACAAATTATGTTCATAAATTAAAACAATAAGTTAGAAATATTCTGATATCGCGTAAGTCATAGGTGAGCAATATAATTTAGCCTAAAATTAAAGTCTTAATCTACTCACTACTGTATTAGGAACAAAATAGTTTACATATACATTAAAAAAAACAATACTATACAAACATTTATATGATTTAAAATATAATGTTAAGCCTCCCTTTATGAGTTTAAAACACTTCTCTGTATTTAAAGGAATATTTACCCACCGACAGTCTATTGCCCGAGGTAGATTGTTTTTATTGAATGAAAACAGAAGATTTTCTTATAAAAAAAATAGAAACGTAAGCTTTTAAACTCTTAGAGATGTCTGTACATGTTTTATGATAAGCAGAGGTGATGCCAAGCAAGACTCCAAACCTATTTTGTTGTTTGTTCCAAATGTTATCTTATCTACAGATCCACAACTATCAGTATCATTAATTCTTGGAAGAACTCGATTCGTTTGATATCTTGTATTGAATAAAAAAAAAACCTATCGCTACAAGCCATACGTGGTACCAGACCCCGACAACTCGACTAAATGTATAGTGGAGCTGCTTCGCCCTCGATATCTCGGGAGTAGATATTTCCAAATCAAGTAGCCCCCTCCAGCGACTAATGCAGTTATTATCAAGGTCACTGAAACACAAGGTCATAACAAAATAGTGTTGCATTTTATTATCATAATAGATAATCACTTGAATATCGTATCCATTACTTAAAATGTTCATGGGTGGCCCAGTTATTTTTTTTATCACCGCGTCCGTACTACCTGTTCAGGTTATACGCATCTAGGAATTACTCTAATAGGGTTGAGATGAGGAAGGAAGTATTTTAGATGTAATACACCCACGTTCGCGTGGAAGGAGAATGGGAAACCATTTAGGGAAAACCACCCTTAGTAGTTACGACCGAGATTCGAAGCCCGATTTTCATGTCTTCAGCAGTCCAATCTAACACGGTGGCTCAGTTACTCCAGTTTTAGTATTTATGTTTACCCCACTGATTATGTCACTCAGTGGCAAGCCGAGGTGGGAGGGGTGCAAGCAGGGTAATCCCCCCCCCCTTCTACGATCAAGATCACCAATACTTTTAATAATACTTAACACATATGAAGTATAAAACTATAATACAGAGCAAGGAAGAAGTGTTAAGTGTTAAGTGCATAGGATAGATTTTAAGATAAAACTTAAGGCATGATATTCGAAAGAACAATTGAAAAAAAAAAATTCCAAAAATAATAGCTTCAATATATTGTATTAAGTAGATTTCTGGTTAAGCCACTGCTGCCACTTGTATGCGTAATTATGTAACATGAACCAGAATTCAAATACTGTTCCTTGTGATTATGTCGTAGTTACACAAAACTGGATGTCATCGAAACATGTTGTACTACTAGTGTTAAACACACTGTACCTATCGTCGACACAAGAGACTACACATGACGTCCAAAGTTATATTAAACCAACACACCACAATGCAACCTGATACAGTAGACATCATGTCAGAACCAAATTACAGTTCTGATGTATCTCTAAAAAAAAAAGCGTCATTGGTTATGAGAAACGCTCAGCCATAGAAGAAACAACTATCTATGTGAGCTAGCTTGAGCTCTACTTAAGGAAGGATTGAAAGACTGCTAGTTTTTTTTATAATATATTTACAATTAATATAGTTTATCTTTTGGTTGCTAGAATAATAAATTAGTACTATTTATTTTACTGAAATTCCCTAGGAACTTTTTACACAAATTATCAATGGCATGGACAGGATTGTGAAGTATGACATGGAGAAAGTGGGCTTAAAAACCTGATATGGAGTTTGGAAGGAGTTCTTGAGCCATAGAGAAGCACAACATTTTGGATCCTAGGACGGTTCTGTGCGCTATTTTATGCTCAAATAAAAGAGTGTAATGTGTAGTGATTAACTATGTAAACAAAGGGAAAATTGCCCCAAACGGCTGTATTGAATTAAACATTAAAAAGAGTAGAGAAAGCCAAAGCCTACACACTTACCAGAAAACTGTAGGTCTCCTAAAACACAACAGAATCCCTAATTATGTAAGTTTTGATGTACATCAGTCCACTTCTTCGTCAAAAGAGAGTTAAACACAGACTGGACTATTGCAGCATGGCTATAGCTTGGTCATGGTCACTTAGATACCGTTGTTGCCCGTTTCTTGATTAAAAAAAAAAGTTTATAAGCTTGGAATCTGCAGTTGCCTGTTCATACTTGTGTCTTTACTCTTAGTAGATGGATAGAACGTTGTATTTATATTATATTCAAGCAATGAATTATTAAATTATATAGAAATGACTGACTGGTGTGATAAGGGTTGCTTGGAAGAAAAGGAGAGATGGTTATCACAGGTTTAAACTGAGGGGGGGCTGGATAATATGTACTACTTACCCAGGACAACGATGCCGGTGTTATTTTGTACTGGGGGCTGGTCCGAAGAGGAATACTTGTAGGTTATTCTTCTGCCAAGAGGAGCTGATATGAGGTAGTTGTTAGCTTGGAGGTAGAGTTTCATAACATCGACCACAGACACAGCTAGAAAAATAAACAATGTCCTGTTACAATAGTCTACAAATCCACAAATAAAAACCCTATTACAATATATATTTAGGGATTACAATGAAACCAGATACAAATAATTTATCACTCTATATTGGAGGGGTGTACAATGTCCACTTTTTTTTAATTCAAAGCAAACTCGAATCAAATATATATGAAATATTCTCGAAGCTGAATCGAAGTTTGAATATTTTTTTTAAATTGTTTTAAGCTTGAAAAAATATTAGATTTTACAGAATTTTATAAGTTTATGCATTAAAATAACTTATAGAATGTTTTGTTGCAAGATTTTTAGTAATATTTCATTTTAATCTAATAAATCAAATTATTATCACAACATTCAATTATATTACTTCATATATTTGTTTATAAATAAGCTATCAATTTTAAACAGCTCAGAATGGTAACTGAACATAAATGGAGTACGTTATTTTAGTTGTTTATATTTTTATTGACAAAGCTTCATAATTGTCGAAGTCGGAATTATTTTTGAAGCCAAGTCGAAGTTTTGATGTTTTGAACACGCCTATTATATTAATTAATACCTGCATTCTAAATAGTTTATACCAGTAAATAATTTATGCCAACTTGACACTAATTACTTAATATCAGCCTAAGGGTGGTTGGCAATCTGGTGTACGAACCCTAAATTGCTCTAACTACACCTCCTGGGATTGAATCAGGGTCCCCTAAGTCAAGAACTGTCCTAACTTCTCGGTAAGGGGAATATGTATTTAACTTGGAATAAATAGTGAAAAAGGTTTCTTTCTTTATTTATTTCTTTCTTTCTTTCTTTCTTTAGTTCTTAAGTAGAGTTGGATAGTCAGTTTCAAACTCCCAGGTGCTTAGAATTAAGGATTTAAGGTTCAACTTTCAACATTACCCAGTTTGAAGGCTGACAAAAGCTATAACCAGGAACACACAAAAGCACTTGTATCATACCCAAAACTACCTACTAGCATATACCCTAAATGGGTAGTAAGACGCGATACTAAAAAAAACCTAAAAACTTCAGTAAATTTGTACTCTGATACTAATCATTATTTAAATGGTTACTATGCAATGCCCTTTTCTTGTTCTGTATTAAAGTGTTTGTTATTGCCGCTAAGTGATACGACGGCAGCATTATGAAAGCCGCTAGAATCTTAAGCATAGTTCAGTCTGTGTTTTACTTTCTTCTGCTGAAGAAGGGGACTGATGTACCCCCAAAATTACATAATTATGTGTTTTGTGAACGTTAAGGACTACAGTTTTCTCGCAAGTGTGAAAGCCTTGCCCTTCTACTTTCCTATCAATGTATAATTTAATACATAAGGGATAAAATACACTTTGTGTAGCCTTTATCCCTACTGCTGAATCATACAGTGTTGCCAATGTATAGTTTAGAAAAGCATATGGAGTGTATTCAATTCAAATGTTGAAACATCCAATCAACAAAATCATAAACACCGCCTTAGAATAATTGAAGTTAATATAAGTTGGAGGCAATCACCAGACTACAACAACAATCTAAGATAAAATTGAAATCAAGTCCAAAGTTTACGTAGGAGACAGATAATCTCCATCTTATCTAAGTAAAAAATATATATAAAACCTGACTTACGCAGGACTGAGATATCAGTGCCACTGGTTTTTAAGAAGCTGTAAGAGTCTGTCGATAGCATACTAGCCGGTACAAGCACCGCGTGTTTCTCAGAGTCGCTGGTAAGATCTATCCTCGACAATTCGCTGGCAGGAGGAACCATTGTCTGAACGGAGACGACACGTCGGTGAATTGGCTGGCTCGTGTCGTACAGTACACTCATGTCATCTAGACATAACATAATACACTATAAACTTACTTGCGACAGTTTAAAAAAAAATATTGAGAAATAATATTGTCCCAAGCTACTTTCTTTACTTTACATCCGTTACAGTTTCCAGCCTGTGACCAGTTTTTTTATTCAAGCCATATATTTCCCACTGCCGGTTCGCTAGCCCTGTCGTAGCTTCATATACCTTGTAATCTAACTTAAAACTAGGACCGGCACAACAGCCAGTCCCCGACCGTTAATCTAACACTGTGAAAGGGGAAACACACATTTCACAAATTATAAAGTTTTCGACCATGCCGGGAATTGAACTCGAAACCCTTAGCTCAGTAGATAGACAGTGGCCGAGTCAGTTTGGTAAGATGCCTCCATGTTCCTTTATCCTTCCACCATTCTTTCTACTTTAATTGCTTCCATTCTCCTCCTTTCATTTGCACACTTTCTCTGCTCCTCCCATCTCTTTCTTGGCCCCTCTTGCGGTCTTTTTCCTACATACTTCATCTCCATCATTCTTTCTCCTTTACGATACTCATTACTTGGCCATAACATCTCAGCCAACACAGGGTACAGACTGTTTCCCTGACCAAAAATTAGTTCTTACTTGAAACATGCAACCAGTCCTCGTTCTTGTTGCCCTTCTCGATGTTTTGAGCCGAAACTTCAAATAGTTGCTTCACCTGCCGGCCCGTGAGAGATATTTGGTAGAGGTAAGCATCTCTCACAAAAAGTGTTTCGACCATTTTACCGGTGATGTTGGTCCCTGAAACATTTTCAGGGTACTGTATACGACGTTCTTTTACGATTTAGATAGTTACAAAATACATACATATTTATTATACTTGGTACAATGTAAAGGAAAGGTGGATGGAAACATATAAAAGGGACAAACATAATATGGCTTTTACAATGAAAAGACGAACACAGTTCACACTTTACATTGCTGCCACTGGACAAAGAGGTAATGGTTGCCTCTTAAAGAAAATCGATCGTCACCACCCAATCCCCCGACCTAGGTTTCATTCTATCGGAACTCATCGGGAGGATTGTGAAACGCGCAACACAACTTCCTAAATGAGGAAACCAAAAAACACAAAAGGAGAAAAGGGAAATTTGTAAAGAATGATAGGATACTTAGAGAGGGACACGTAAAAGGAATAACATGAAGAACAAACACAGGAAATATACATTGGATACAAATATATATAAAAGAGGTTTACCTTAAAGAAAGTTTCGTTTTTTGAGGTAAAAGGTTTTCCTAAAAGGGATACATCTAACACCCATATTGGTGGTCACAAGGTATAAGGTGCCAGACTTGCACGATACTAGATCACCAGTAATGGGGTGTTTTTGGTTTGTATCCCAGCTGGATGCACTAGGAATGGCCTATGTAATTTATAACCTCAATTTACACCTTTCCTATCCACACCAATGTGAGTGCTAGCCCACATATTAAACCATTACACAACCTTTGTGCTCAGACATTTGAGTTAAAAATGAAATAAATCGGTTAATAATCTAGTAAACTTCATAATGCAGTGTGTGTGTGTGTGTGTGTGACATTTAACTGCATTTTATTGTTGTAATGGGATATACAGTAAAAAAATCTTTTAGCTATAATTTTGTTGAAATTATAAAAAAAAAATTTTTCGGTTATTTAAAATAAATTGTGAAATTTAAATACATATTCATATTCACTAAGTAGTGCTCATAATTCTAAATTAGTAGTTTCACAATTTTGTTGCATACCTTCCGATATCAAAGTGTTCTGAAATCCTCCACCAGGGAACACCGCTATGGCAGCATTATTCTGGTTCCGTTTAATATACCACATTATGGAATCTGTGACGGTGTTGCCAAGCGTGCACTCTTGGTTATTACAGATGCCGTTGATTGCATTCAAAGGTACATCGCTGACGGCTAACAGACTGACAGACAAGTCCTGGTACTTCTGTAGAGTGGATGCCCCAAATTCCAAAACTGTGCTGTTTTCTAGTGACAATTTAATACAATTAAAAGCGTAACATAGTTATGAGAAACCAATTTTCACTTAGGATATTAGGGTTTGATTCCCAGCTGGTACCTTTGGTATTTTTACCGAAGGAGGAACTATCCACAGCGGTCATCAGGGTTTGGTTAGTTAGGCTTAAATTAGGTTTAAGTGTTTCCGCTGGTTCCACACCCTCATACTCACTATCACCATCATACTCATTATCACCATCATACTCAATATCACCATCACCTCATCTCATCGGGACATGGAAAGAGCCTCCACGGAAAATCCGTATGATTAGTACATTCGGGCATCCCCTGGACAACAGTACATTAGTAGTGGCTAATATTTCCACTAACTGGGCTACGAGCGATGTAGCCCAGATGCGCAATATTACTACATCACCCGTCAAAGGTTTGCACACTTTGTGTACACGTTTAAACAGTTTTGAAATGTACTTACTTGTTGTTTCGCTCTCAGAATAGTCAATAACTTGTGCAGAGTAGTCGCTGATGGCATTATTTCCATCCAACTCAATACTCAAGTCTCCAAGTAGGAAAGGGAATTTGGATGTCTTGATCACAGTCACCAATACAGAGTCAGAAGATTTTCTCTCAAATAAAGTTTCCTTTGGGTTAGTCGGCGGTGGCTCTAAAGGGAGAGAAAGTTGTATTAATGACATCACACTAATTACTAAGCTAGAGGATTTTTGGTGGTATTTGTATTATTATAGAGAGATAACATCTAACCAGAACATGTGAATCTGTGTTTGTTGTATTTTGTTTTTATATGTCTCAGATAGTAGAGGAACCAAGACTGAGATGGTATGGACATGTAATGAGGATGTTGGAGTACATGAGATAGTAGAGGAAACAAGACTGAGATGGTATGGGCATGTAATGAGGATGTTGGAGTACATGAGATAGTAGAGGAAGCAAGACTGAGATGGTATGGGCATGTAATGAGGAGGTTGGAGTACATGAGATAGTAGAGGAAGCAAGACTGAGATGGTATGGGCATGTAATGAGGATGTTGGAGTACATGAGATAGTAGAGGAAGCAAGACTGAGATGGTATGGACATGTAATGAGGATGTTGGAGTACATGAGATAGTAGAGGACGCAAGGGTAAGATGGTATGGGCATGTAATGAGGATGTTGGAGTGCATGAGATAGTAGAGGAAGCAAGACTGAGATGATATGGACATGTAATGAGGATGTTGGAGTACATGAGATAGTAGAGGAAGCAAGACTGAGATGATATGGACAAGTAATGAGGATGTTGGAGTTCATGAGATAGTAGAGGAAGCAAGACTGAGATGGTATGGGCATGTAATGAGGATGTTGGGAGTACATGAGATAGTAGAGGAAGCAAGACTGAGATGGTATGGACATGTAATGAGGATGTTGGAGTACATGAGATAGTAGAGGACGCAAGGGTAAGA
Organism: Timema podura; assembly: GCA_033556935.1. NCBI lineage: Eukaryota > Metazoa > Arthropoda > Insecta > Phasmatodea > Timematidae > Timema > Timema podura. Next base: position 5,077,309 of record JAVRXN010000007.1, read on the forward strand.
TGGTATGGGCATGTAATGAGGATGTTGGAGTGCATGAGATAGTAGAGGAAGCAAGACTGAGATGATATGGACATGTAATGAGGATGTTGGAGTACATGAGATAGTAGAGGAAGCAAGACTGAGATGATATGGACAAGTAATGAGGATGTTGGAGTTCATGAGATAGTAGAGGAAGCAAGACTGAGATGGTATGGGCATGTAATGAGGATGTTGGAGTACATGAGATAGTAAAGGAAGCAAGACAGATGGTATGGGCATGTAATGAGGATGTTGGAATACATGAGATAGATGAGGACGCAAGGGTAAGATGGTATGGGCATGTAATGAGGATGTTGGAGTGCATGAGATAGTAGAGGAAGCAAGGGTAAGATGGTATGGGCATGTAATGAGGATGTTGGAGTACATGAGATAGTAGAGGAAGCAAGACTGAGATGGTATGGGCATGTAATGAGGATGTTGGAGTACATGAGATAGTAGAGGAAGCAAGACTGAGATGGTATGGGCATGTAATGAGGATGTTGGAGTACATGAGATAGTAGAGGAAGTAAGACTGAGATGGTATGGGCATGTAATGAAGATGGAGAAGGAGAGGATTCCAAAGCAAACCAATCAGATGAAATATGTTGGAAAAGGACTGCAAGGGAGGCCAAGAAAGAAGTGGGAGTAACAAATAACAGAAAGTGTGTGATAGAAGAAGAATGGAAGCAATTAAAGGAGAAAGAGTGGCAGAAGGATAGAGGAAGATGGAGGCATTTTACTAAACTGAGCCGACTACAAGCTGAAAACAGTTGATGATGATGTATCTCTGCACATTTGGGTTATGTGCAGACATATTAATTATGTTAATGTATTATAGGGATGTGGAAGGTTTAATTTAGGAAGTGTACCTGTATTTGTGGGGAGAGACGGTGTAAAAAACATTTCAGTACCCAGCAGGGATTCAAACTCTTATCTTTCCGTCCATTCTATTTCGAGAGTGACGCCTCATAGTTTAAACCTTTCGAAGCAGGTGAATCCTGTGTTAATTTGCTCTCAAGGTGCAAACAGCTACAAACAAAAAATTAAATGTTAGGGCTTAGTTGGTTGGTAGATACGGGGGATGTAAATCTCATTTATTGACCACTTAATTGTTTTCTATTTTTTGTAAAGTAATATGTCCCATTCCCCCCACCCCAAATATCTCCCTCCTCTATATTTTCCCTCGTCTGTCCCTCCCTGTGTCTCCCATCTCTCTCTCTCTCTCTCCCCCCTCACCTGTCCCTCCCTGTGTCTCTCTTGTGTCTCCCATCTCTCTCTCTCTCCCCCCCCCCTCACCTGTCCCTCCCTGTGTCTCGCTCGTGTCTCCCATATCTCTCTCCCCTCGTCCCTCCCTATGTCTCTCTCATCTGTCTTTGTCTCTCGCGTTGTCAACTCGTCATTATCTCCTCCTCTCTCTAGTCATCGTCTAATACTCCTCTCTCTCTTTCTCGTGTCTAATGTGTGTCTCTCTTTCTTTTTACCACTCCCCCCCCTTGCGTGTATCTCGTCTCCGCATCCGTATCCATCCCCGCCTGCGTATCCACGTCTGTCTCCATCTCGTCTTCATCTCATCTTCTTCTCGTCTCGTCGTCATCATCATCAGTTTCCAGCCTGTGGTCGGGTCAGTTTAGTAAAATGCCTCCATCTTCCTCTATCCTTCCACCACTTATCCTCCTTCAACTGCTTCCATTCATCCTCCTTCAATTGCTTCCATTCTCCTCCTCTCAGTTGAATTAATGGTGCGATATAAAATGTGTCGGTGACATTGCCGTACCAAGGTATATTTGTGTCCGGCACAAATACGACTAGTGATTAGTGGTCGTGAAAAAATTCACCATCACTAATTTTAATGTATTTAAATATCCCTGGTATTCCAGCCTCTCTCTCAGTAGTTGATTAAAAGTGACCTCACTTCCACAAAATAACCGACCATTACTTTAGTTACAAACCTAGAGTTCTCCCGCTGATTACTGGTATGACCAGATCTACTCCAGTAGATGATAAAATTTGTTCAGCTGTTTCCTCGGAGGTACTGCCTGGGAATAAAATAAAAAAAGGTTTTACAAATTATGATTAACGAAACAATTAATAGGGGAGAAGGCGGCGGAAATAAAGTAGGATATGAGAGAACATATTACAAACTAAGGAATGGAATGAATTTAAATGTAAGAGAACAAATTGGAAGATATTGTTTTATGATGGTAAGGTTAGCGGGACTGTCCTCTGCATGACGTCATAGAAGGAAAGGTTGAGGGGAACGAGGAGCTTAGGAAGGAGGACGATTCAAATACTGGACGACTTGAAGGGAAGAAGACAATTCTGGGAGCTGAAGGAGGAGGCAGAGGACAGGGAATATTGGCGGTGTAAGTTGTCTGACAGAAGGAATGGACCTGTCGTAAGACAGAACACTTAATGATAATGATACACCTGAATGTCCTTATAAATGGAAGTATGATGATAAAATAAGTAAGTAAGCAAAAAAAAAACCTAACTGTGGGTTTCAGAAATAATGTTGATGTGCTCTTTAAGTGAAGGTATTTTGGTGGTGCGCGACTTTCGTTGTTGTTATCAGTAATGTCTTAAAACACTATTATTACTGGCTTGAGCTACGGGGTATGAATAAATCAGTTGGAGGACTTAAAGAAGTACTGTACACATGTTTACTTTGTACTGCTTGCAGTGGCGGATTTAAAAATTTTGCGCCCACAGGTACAATTATAAAATGCCCCCCCCCCCCCCTCACCCCCATTTTCCCATAATTGTTTTGTTAAGGGCTTTAGGAAGTTTCGGAGTAAAGAGATGTTGGGGAAGAAGGGGTGGGAGGGGGTCGGAAGTTAGTATTCGCGAAAAGATTTCTACGAAAGATAATCAGGCATGTACAGTACATGCTCTACAGTAGCTTGAGAGTTATGAAGAAGGTAAGAAGACTGACGTCAGTTACAAAGTGATCGCAAAGTACAGTTATTTTTAAAATAAATATTATCATCCTGACTTTTAACTTGAACCATTTCGATAATGTTAGTCAATAATTTTTTAAACGTAATTATTTGAAAACAAAATATTATAGTCAAAATAATTTCATCCAAAATGTGCCGCCACCCTTAGTGCCGTGTCTAGTAGGCCTATCGTGTGAATCCGCTTCTGACTGCATGTGTAGATATTTAAAGTGAGCACTAGTATCGCATGTCAGTTTCAGCTGAACTTACTTTAATATCCGTATTTAGAAGAAAAAAAAAAAATCAAGGTGAGCATGAAAAAACTTAATATAGATATAAAAAAAAACTCCCATGAATTTTATGGACAGTAAAATGAAGTGGAGGGAACAAAGAGAATATAAATGAAAATAATTATTTTATAATAATGAAAATTGATGAAAATATAGAAAAAGGAAAAAAAAAAAGAACTAATTAGTATAACTTTAATGAAGAAACCCCACCTAGGGTAGGAAGAAAAAATGTGTGAAGACTTCCAATGCACAAAAGTGACATTTTCTTTCTTTCTTCGGTCTTCTAAGAAGTAGTCACACACACGCATTTAAACACAACGAGAGTAAGAGTTCGGCATTGTTGACTTTATCAAACAAAAATAGAGAAGGGGAATACACTTTCCACAAACACTGTAGTGAAATTACACGTATTAGTATATTTTTCCTGATTGTCATAAAATTATTTAGCCAATAATAATTGGTATTTTATTCTAAACAACCTAATCAACACATCACACAGATGGACAGCTGTACTAGCTTACCTATGGCAATAATGAAGACATTCTGGTTACTTTCCTTTAATTTTGTCACCTGATCCTTGATTGCGGTTAGCTCATCGGTTACGGTAACACCGTATGGATTGGCATTGTTCTGAAGAAGAAGAAAAAACCCATACTGTTTATGATCAAAAAGAGTACCTAGTCAAAAAATAGCTACAGGCCACAAAATAACTTTTTCATCAAATATTTGCTAACCATTTTAACATTTATTTTACTATATTTGGAAGAAGGTAAAGGAAAGGTGGATAGATAAATATAAAAGGAACAAAGAAAATACAGCTTTTACAATGAAAAGAAGAACACAGTTCACACTTTACACTGCTGCCACTGGACAAAGAGGTAATGGCTGCCTCTTGAAGAAAATTGATTGTCAACGCCCAATCCCCCGACCCAGGTTTCATTCTATCGGAACTCATCAAGAGGGAGTTTGAAACACGCAAACGCAGTTTTCTACATTTATTTTAGAAGTTTATGATAAAAGATAAAGAAAACTTTAAGATATAAAATATAACCTGTAACTACTAACAAATTTGCTAAGTATAAATTTGACATTATTCTTAAAATTTAAACGTAAAAGTGAAGTTCCTACTCATGGCCGAAAAATGTAAAATTAGTGAAACATGGGTTTTCCCGTTCAAGGTTATGAATCAAGGGCCTGGGGGCTGGGTGTTGTGTCTATTCTAAATTTATTAGTTTATCATAAGTCGTGCGCTGATATAATCAGTCAGTTCAGAAAGTGCACGTTAAATGGCTCAAATAAATGAAGGGGGGAAAATAAAGTTCCTGCTTGTTTTATCCGAGACATTTTACATTTAACATAATGGCACCGAGTTTTTATTATTTACTGTTTTCACAATAGATCCAATTTTTTTATTGTAAAAATGTTTTGTCCCTAGCAGTGAAAAAAACAAAACCTTACCTGCTTCGGTGGCGGCATGGTCTTAAGGCGTTACTCTCACAGTGGACTAGACCACCGATGATGGAGAGGTCGAGGTTCGCATCTTGGTCAGGTGTACTGCAGATGGTTTTTCCACAATGGTTTTCCACTCCCCTCTAGCATGCAAATACGGGTACACTTCCTATAAATATAACCTTCCTAATCTCTAAAAAAAAAAATTAGTGTAATTATTACATAAGTGTATAACACAAACGAGTAGCGAGACGCGATGCTAAATAAAAATAAAAAAATTATATGCTCAAACATGTACAATTTTAAATATTATTAAATAACTTTAGTAATTTTTATATTAATATCAATCAATTTAGATATGCTTACAAATATCTTGTAGAGTACCAAAACTATATTAAATTTTTCTTAAATAATATAAAAATTATGTTAAAAGGCGTGTAACTCACCATGATATCAAAACTAAAAAGAGAGGATCAGTATAATAGCATAGATAAAGTACCTAATAGTCAGTTCCCTTCAAGAAGCAATATTTATCTCTTTGTCCAGTGTAAGCGGTGTAATTGTGAACAGTGTTTCACTCTTTACTGCGCAAGCAATATTATTGTTGTCTTACTTTCCTTATCGGTCTTTAATGTTTCTTCTACACATTTACAATTCTTATTATAATATATAAAAGTTAAGAAAAAAAATAAGATTTTCATAAAGAGTGATACTATACAAGATTAAAAGTTGAAAAATTGATTTGTTTGGTGTTTATAGATAGATGTAGAAAAAAAACAAATGCAATTTAATTACTACTCACAATTATTTTGCTGTCAATAAATCCAATCACAGAGATGTTGAGTTTGTCATTTATTGACAAAGTTATTGTTGAAGTAAATTCATATGTTGTTGATACGACTCCTAAATTAGAAGCAACAACTTTGTTGGCTAATAGGTTCAAATACAGTGCCACGGCTGGGTCAGCTCCAAAGTTGAATAAATTGGGGCCGATGCCCTAGAAGATAAAAAAAAACATATTTTTGGCTGGTTTTACCACACTAGATGGATTTATAGAAAATATTAGAAAATAAATTATACTAAAGTTCCATTGATAGAGATTTCTGAACAATTTAAAATATTAAGTTTAACATCAGAGTCAATAAATAGATTTTAAATAGTTATTATTTTACAAAAATTAATGATCCATGATGTGGTGCATTGTTGCATTAACAACAAAGTGTTAAGTGCAGCTTAACACTCCATAGGATTTTCCAAAAATATAATCTGTATTAAACTCGCTTGTTTTACAAATAGTATTCATGTTATCCAAGTCTTGATGGCTGATGTCGAGATTATCCGGATAAGCTCGTAAATGAGATAAATTACTTTCTATTTCTGACTTTATCCACTGCACTTGGATAATGCTGACATCTCCCAGCTAATCTCGACATTATCCAAATTTGCACACTACCCGTTATATATATATATATATATATATATATATATATATATATATTACTAGCTTACTATTGCTGTAAAGTTGAGCAACTCCATGGCTTTTTCAATGGGCCCAAACTTGAGTGTAGCAAACAAGTTTAAGTCTACAGTGTTGCCAGCGTTCAAAATCAAATCGTAACTGTCTCTATTGGTCTCCAGGTAATGATAAGACGCTGGATTCCTCCCACGCAATTGGTCGTTTCTGGGAGAGTTGTAAAGAAATATTGCGAGTCAGACATTCAGAGAAACAGTAACTATACTACCTTAGTAACAAAACTACTTTAACTATGTGCATAAAACAAAAAAAGCCTTGTAAAAGTGTTGGTAAAGAATCAAACATTATTTTAACCACAGTAATATTAGAGGCTCATTTTAAACTCAGCATCACCATCAACTGTTTCCAGCTGTGGCCGCGTCAATTTAGTAAAATTCCTCCATCTTCCTCTACCTTCCACATTCTTCCTCCTCTAGTTACTTCCATTCTTCTCCTATCACTTGTACACTTTCTGTTATCTACTCCTCCCATCTATTTTTTGGCCTCCCTTGTGGTATTTTTCCTACATACTTAATTTTTTATCATTCTCTTTGGCATCCTCTTCTCTTCGATCCTCATTAAATTCCCTTGCCTTGCTTCCTATTACTAACTCATATATACAACATCCTCATTATATGCCCATTACCTCCACTTTTCGCCTCAATAACGCTTCCAAGATATTTTACGTCATTTTAAACTAATTTAAGATATTAGTATCCTACAACAACAAATATATATATTTATGTTCGTTGAATTTTTCTATCCAAAAGGATTTTAAGTGGCAAATAAAAAAAAGTCCTGTTAAAATTTATGTGCATAGGACTACATTAATTAACTAATCAGGTCGTATAATTACTTTTATCAAATGTAGCAAAAATTATAAATATTTAAATGTTTAATTTAATTGTTCTTTTTTTTTTTTAAGCATCGCGTCTTACTACTCGTTCGGGTTATACGCCTATGTATGGTTTTACTAATGGTTTAGGGATTAGGAAGGCTTCATTGAAAGGAAATGTACCCACATTAGCATGGAGGGGGAGTGGAAACCATTTAGGAAAAAACCACCCTCAGTACACCCGACCGAGATTCTAACCTCAATCTCCCATTCTTCGACAGTCTAGTCAACTAGAGAAGTAGCGCGTTAGACCACGCGGCCACCGAAGTGAGTTTTGATTGCTCTATAGGGACAGAGATCAGAGGGGGTAAAATTTATAGGATATATATCCACATTGCATAGTATTAAAATAAGTGGGAAACCATTTTATGAAGAGAAAAAAACCTCCCTCGGAACACCCAACCAGGGTGTAAGCCCCGACTTCCTTGTCAGCGGGAAAACGAGACAAAGCAAACTTTTATGTTTGGCTCGCATGTTCATGATGCCTCTACTTATTCAACCAAGTGAAAAATGACAAGCTGGACACAGGAATCGAACCCGGGACTAGTTGGTTTTACGCGCCATTGCTCTTTACCACTGAGCCATCCTGGTTCATCTCGTATCTATTCACTTAGGATATATTTTTACTAATCACTCATTACAATCTAAATCTAATCTAATTCAGAGGAAACTTGTGAATGGAGGGAAACAATGGGGCAGAGCAAGGGAAGACAATGCCAAATTTAAAAAATAAAAATGTCTTCTATCATTAAGTAGGCCCTTAGCATCTGACTAACAACACATATTGCAGAAAAATATGAGTAGCAACGAATAAAAATGTACCCATTGGTTTTTCTACAGTCGAGTTCGATGAAGAGTAAGATGTCAAACTATTTATAAGGTATTATATTACTCTTTTCACCTCCTTCTGTGTGTCACAAACATTAGATTCATATTAAATCGTGAAATAAAAATTTTGGGGGATATAACAATGAAACATTTAGGACCAACACAAACAAAACAAAATTTGATTTGGATTTTTTTTTAAGTTGTAGACCTTAAGTTTTCTCTCTTTATAACAAAAAAAAACTTATTCTGATTCTATATGATATGGTAAATAAATGTGTTATGTTCACAACATATTACATATGTACAATCTTTAAAATCTACAAGAGAAAAACTTTCTAAAATTTATGGATCGTCTGTATCGAACCCGGTTCCATCAAATTCAGATAAACGGGTTTATCGTTTAACACACAGTTCCACAACTCTAATCAAGATTGTCCAGCTGCAAAGACACTTATATGAGTAGTTATTTATTTAGTAAGTCTAACAGCCAAACAAATGGTTTATAGTTACCTGAATTTTGTTCTTCTTCGTAGCATATGTCAAGAGAGTCTTTTTGCAAAGGTAGGATGTTATATGAAAGATCATTTAAAAACAGTATTTTCAAGGTTTTTTTGGCTTCTGTTGTGCTAACTTCAGTTTCAGTATCAGTAGTTTCAGTTTCAGTATCAGTAGTTTCAGTTTCAGTATCAGTAGTTTCAGTTTCAGTATCAGTAGTTTCAGTTTCAGTATCAGTATTATCAGTATCAGTAGTTCCACTAACACTAGTACCAGTAGTTACAGTTCCAGTATCAGTATCACTAGTACCAGTAGTTACAGTATCAGTAGTTCCACTAACACTAGTACCAGTAGTTTCAGTATCAGTAGTTCCACTAACACTAGTACCAGTAGTTTCAGTTCCAGTATCAGTATCACTAGTACCAGTAGTTACAGTATCAGTAGTTCCACTAACACTAGTACCAGTAGTTTCAGTATCAGTAGTTCCAGTACTAGTAGTTCCACTATCACTACTATTATCTCCAATAACAATAGTTGAGACGGCCGTCGCTATCACCAGATACAGCAACAAGTGTTGAGACCACGGTTTACCCATTGTAACTAAAGATGGCAGTGTTGTAGAGAGCCTTGATTTCTAGAAGGGGAAAATTTACTATTAAAAATAAACATAGATTAAAACATTTATTCAAATATTTGGCAACAATTTTACTGAATTAACTACAAAACGAAACTTTTTTTGTGTGTGTGTGTGTGTGTGTGTCTGGCACATTTTAAATCTACCACCATTATTTTGAGGGGTGGCCACCAGGAAAGTACAAAGGCGCCAAAGTTGTTTATATCTGCGGCCCATTGTTTTGGCTGTATTAAAAAAAAAAAGTTGTGAAAGGTGGTGTAAAATTTACTTTTTTTTAAAGCTTTATTATACCTTGTGTGACATATGAATAAGTAGGCCTATGTAACCCACTTCGGTGGCCGCTTGGTCTGACGCGCTACCCTCAAAGTAGATTTAGACTGCCGATGACAGGGAGATTTAGGTTCGAATCTTGGTCGGGTGTATTGAGGGTGGTTTTCTCCAAAATAATTTTTCACTCTCCCTCTACGCAAATGCAGATACACTTCATCTAAATATAATCTTCCTAATCCCTGAGAACCATTAATGTAATTAGTACATAAGCGTATAGCTCATTCGGGTAGTATGAAGCGGTGCTAAAAAGAAAGTATATCGCAAACGCCAGGAAGAGGCTTAAGGGTCAGGAACAAAATTTTGTGTTTCGGTACTTGTCAGGTCCCGAGGGTTCTGGACTAAAAGAGTTTCGACCTGTATAGATAGAATTAATGAGAGTTATTCATCACTTCTTACTAGCAATTCACTTTTTCCCTTTGTTTGACAAAAACACATACAAACAGTAAATCAGACACAATCTGGATTACTGTTTCCAGCCTGTGGTCAGTTTTTTTATTCAAGCCATATATTCTCCACAACCAGCTCATTAGTCCTGTCGTAGCTTCATATGTCTTATAATATAACTTAAAAACTAAGATAGACACAACATCCAGTCCCCGGCCATTAATTTATCACTGTGAAAGGGCACACAACACATTTCACCAATGATGATACATTTTTCAGCCATTCCGGGAATCAAACCCGGGACCCTTAGCTCAGTAGACAGGTACTCTACCGACTGAGTTAAGGTGTCGGACAGATTAAATCAGATGTCCTATTTATATATCTACTAAGCAAACAGGATTTTTTTTTTTTTGTTAATGTGATATGTGGTTGAGTTTTGTGAAAAATAAGTTAATAACTTCATGAAGAAGTTGCGGGCTTCAGTAATCTCTCCGATGTCCAGCAACCTCTTTGATAACAATATGACCAGCCTCGGTGGCATAGTTAGCTAACGCGCCAGTCGTGTTGAGCTAGACCGCCGAGGACGGGGAGATCGAGGTTCGAATCTCAGTCGGATGAACTGGGGGTGGTTTTTCCTAGATGGTTTTCCACTCTCCCTCCACGCAAATGCGGGTTCACTTACTCTAAATTCAACCTTCCTGATTTAGTACTTAAGCGTATAACACGAACAGGTAGTAAGACGCGGTGCTAAAATTAAATTTAATTAAATTAGATATGTTTTAAGAAAAAGGTATGTATATTCATTAGATTAAAAAAATTACATCTTGACACGGGAATCAAACCAGGGACCTCTGGCTTAGTATGCCAATGCTCTAACCACTGAACTAACCAGTAATCGTCCCGTCCGCAGGGCTATTCTTCACTTATATTTTATGGCAGAGTCTGTGATGGAGTGTTGAAATCGTCAGCTACATATGTGTGAACAATTGGGATCACAAGCTATCAGGTAACGCAGCCACCTTCGACTCGGTAAGGCTTTATGCTGCCAATAGTACAATGACACCTGTACTAATGCGCAGATCATAGACATATACTCAAAAGTATAGAATATAACATATCCTTATGTACTAATTATGCTAATTGTTTTAAGGAACAGGACAGTTTAATTAATAAGTGTACCCGCATTTGCGTGAAGGGAGAGTGGGAAACCATTTTGGAAACACTACCCTCAGTAAACCCGACCGAAATTCGAACCTCGATCACCCCATCACAGGCAGTCTAGTCTACTGAGGGATAAACGCCTTAAACCATGCGGCCATCGAAGTTGGTATGCTATAATCGTGTTTATTATAAACCTATAATAGTTGGGAGTTAAGGTGTGGGTATGGGCGCGCCAAGTTGATTATTTTGACCAACAGCTGTCAAAGGTCTGAGAACCAATTAAGACTGTGATACCCGCCGTGGTGGCGTAGTTGGCTAACGCGCCAGTCGTGTTGAGTCAGACCACCGAGGACGGGGAGATCGAGGTTCGAATCTCGGTCGGGTGAACTGGGGGTGGTTTTTCCTAAATGGTTTTCCACTCTCCCTCCACGCAAATGCGGGTTCACTTCCTCTAAATTCAACCTTCCCAATTCCTAATCCATTAGTGTAATTAGTACTTAGGCGTATAACCCGAACGGGTAGTAAGACGCGGTGCTAAAAAAAAAAAAAAAAAAGACTGTGATAAGAGAACATGGAAGGCATTGTTTGCGCAGCACTCATAGCTAGTTGCTGTTAACGCAACCTGCTTTGAATTGTATCAGAGTATTTAATACTTTCAAACAAACTTAGGAGTATAGTGTGATCGTATGTATGCTGGTTTTATCGGGGGAAGTTTCATTTCCACTGTGAGCAACTGCTGTGAATATTTAAAACTGAAAAACACCCAAAAAGATTCACACAGTAAAATCCACAATCACTGTTATCATATTTCCATTTACCTCTCATTATGATTAGGTTTACCTTTATTTTGTATTATTTTTAATTTATTTATGAATATGCTAATACACCAATTTATTTAGTTAAAATCCCTATATTTAATAGGAATCTTCGACTTAAAATGTGTTCCTATTATTTTTAATTATTACAAACAAACCTAGGGAAATAAAAAATCTATTCTTATTGATATGTAATAAAGCTTTTTTTTTTAGCGGGGCGTCTTACTACCCATTCGGGTTTGCTTTTTATTGATATATCATGACTACTACACCTGGGCAAGGAAATTAGACCTAGGACTTATTTCTTAGCACAAAAAATTAGTAATATAAATATAAATCAGATTTGATTAGATTCTTATAATGTTTCAATTTAAAAAAAAAAGAGTTTAGCTACTAATGGTTCATCACAGATAAAATCTGAACCAAATATTAATGTCTACACTTTCAGTTTTAGTAAACCAATTTTAAATGCTTTAAAAAGTTGATATACTTTTTTTCCTTGTGATTTGTGTTGACTTAAATACATACCTTTCAAAATTCCCAGGTGATTTTTTTACCCTCCACTCCTTAAAGGCTGTCTGTTGAGTCTAGTCTGGATGGGTAGTAAGATCTGTAGCATACACACATAAATTAAATAAATAACTATTTGGGTCTGTGTGAAAGAAGGCTGTAATGAACCTCAATTACCAGACCACAAAATAACTTTAAAAAAAAACTTTGGTTTCCTTTTGTTATTTTAATAGTATGACCTTGAGTGATAACTTTATTTACTGAGTAGCCCCTTGACAAAAAATAAAAGCACCACTACCCCGTGACGTGTAATCTTTTTTTATCAAACATCTGCCAAACACTAGATAGTCTTAAATGTTAAGTGCTTGTTAAGTTCTTTAAAATTAGAATGTACATTCCTTTATTGTACTGAAACATTTTAAAAGTTTCATAAAAATAAAAATTTGTGCAATGTAACCTTAAACCCACCTGTGATTAGGGGAACAAGAACTGATAATCTAAAATTACAAACCGAAGAGAAGTTGAGGATTTTCACCGTTCTTATCAATAATAACTGATAAGATTTATCTCAATTTCACAATATACTAGTTTGGTGCATTTTAATAATAATAAAAAAATATGTCACTAACCACAAATTTAACAAGATTAAAGGAAATCTTTTTAGATATGATAGAAAAATTGGTATAAATAATAGATATTTATAAAATGGAATAGGACTTTGTTAATTCAATTATTTGCTTAGTTACACCAGAATAAGTTTTTGTGTTTATTTACTTATGTCTGGTTTAATAACCATCAAGATTTGTCGAATTAAACAGTTTCGTAAATTTCCGCCAAGAATGGAATCAAATATGGCTTTTTTTTTAGCGTCACGCCTTATTAACCGTTCAGGCTATACATTTACGTACTAATTAAGCTAATGGTTTTACGGATAAGGAAGGTTATATTTATAGGTAGTGTACCCGTATTTGCGTGGAGGGAGAATGGAAAACCATTTAGAAAAAACCACCCTCAGTACACTCGACCGAGATTCGAACCTTGATCTCATCGGCAGGATAGTCTACTGTGAGAGTAGCGCCTTAGAGTATATTTAATTAATTTGAAGTAAATTTAGGTTTACATAAATCAACCCCAATCCTCATTTTTGTTAGTGAACAAAAAAAAACCTCCAAACTGTCGTATCCACTATTTGGCACTGTCAATAAATATTGATACCATCAAGTGAACAATTCAATATCAAAAACAAACCCGATGTTTGCTTCACCAAAGGATTTACACCTTTTTTTAAAAAACAAAAACAAAAAAAAATTATAAATCTTAATACCTGAAAAAGTTTGTACCAAACCAGATGATAAATTCACAAGTTTTTTTTTTCAATGGTTAGGATTTGATCAAACTTTTAACTAGTTTATAGTTGTTGCACAGATACATGACTATATTTGGAATGATGCAATGTGGACGCAGTCAGGCGCATTATATCAGCACGCACTGATGTCGCAATTTTTCTGTTAAAAAATAAAGGTATATTCTACCTCCCTCCTAACAACATTAATTGCATCTTACCTTATCTCTTGCATAATATTACTTGCACATTTTGCATTGAGGGCAAATCTCAAACATGTTCACAGGGCCGCATTTAGAAATATGGCGCTCTTAGGCACATGAGCTGTAGGCGAACCCCCCACCCCCCCACAAAATATACTATTATTTGTTAATGAACACAAATAATAATGTTGTAGGTCTTATTTATTGCTACTATTTAGAGTATATCCCCTATAATTAAATGACCACAGCGCAAAATGGTTGTGCTTGTCTATGTCTGGCACGACTTCACACATGGGTGGTTCAATTATTAGCCGACAGATGGCAATAGTAGACACAATAGTACTTCAACAATACACTAGCGCTTTTTCTACAGCCGAGTCCGTGTGTGTTGTTTTAGTGAGAATTATGTTCATTCATATTGAAGACAAAGGTTTCGGGTTCACATCCTGTGACGTCGTACCTAGGAAAGGGGGCTGCTGTATACCATCTGATTTTTTGTTAATCTTGCGCCCCTGAAAATCTCACGCCCTAGGCACATGTTTAGTCTGCCTAATGGGTAATGCGGCGCTACATGTTCATTAAGGACAACTTTTATAAATCTTCGGCAATGCACGGCTCTGCCCTGCTTCCCCTTCTTACCTAAATGGAACATTAGTAACATTGTAAGTGCAGACTATGTGGAATGTTCTATACAATAAAAGGTAGGAATTGACTGAACCACCCTGTATGATACTACTAAACCACTAACATAATCACTCAATGTTTGGAAAGTGCTTTTCTTCCAATTAACTTTTTTTCATTGACTTAATTTTCTCATTTTATAGTCTCAAGCCCTTCACTTAATGACTTTAACAGTGGTGTGTTGTGAAGAGTTGCCAGGGTAAGCAGGTCTTGTTAAAACTATAACTCTGTTATGATGTTCTCACCCATCCAGTCCCCATTTGACCAATTTATATAGCTCATGTGGGAATGGTTTTTTCATTGCTACCTGACCAATGAATGGGTGTTCTAACGAGTGATGAGAACAATTCACAGGTACAACCGCGCCTTACTAACCGTTCGGGTTATATGCCTGTGTACTAATTACACTCATGTAATAGGGATAAGGAGGGCTTAATTTATAGGAAGTGCACCAGCATTTGCATGGAGGTAGGGTGGGAAAACCATTTTAGAAGTAACCCCCCTCAGTGCACCCTACCGGGATTGAACCTCAACCTCCCCATTTTCGGCAATATAGTATATTGTGAGAGTAGCGCCTTAGACCATGTGACCACTGAAGCAAGTTACAGTTTAAACTAATTCTGATCATTTTTTTAAACACATTTTAAAGTTTAGTAAGATATATATTATTTATGAAGCAATCAATGAAGAAAAGATATAAAATGATAAAAGATATCAAAGAGATTTTTATAAGAGCCTTTGTATTAATAGGACAAAACATATTAAAATTAAGACATAACATTGAAAATTATCAGGCTCGTGAACAACCATGAAATAGATTGTTTTATATAAGTTTTATATTATTCACCAAATATTTTAATAAACTTAGAACTGATGATTAAAATATATATTAATTAAAGCAAAAAGAATAAGAAGAACTGGTGTCAGAAAAGTTTATGCAAAATGGTGAAAATTGAATCAATTAATAAAAGTAAAATTTGGACATTTACAAATTAATTACCAAGATTTTAACCATCACCGGCAGTATAGTCTGTTGAGAGAATGACTGCTTAAGCCATGCGACCACTGATACAGGCTGGCAGTCAAATTAATAATCAATGGTTTTAGAGATGAGGAAGGTTATATTTAAAGGAAGTGCACCCACGTTTATGTGGAGGGATATTGAAAACACATTTTTGAGAATCCATCCTCGGTACACCGACCGAGATTCGAACCTCAATCTCGTCATCGGCAGTACAGTCTACTGCGGAGAGTAGCGCGTTAGATCACACGGCCAATGAAGCAGGTTTCAACATAATTCAATGTTTAGTACATTTGTAATACATTTATGAAATCCATAATAATATATATATATATATATATATGTATACTAATACACACTAAAAACATTATCTATAAAATGAATGGATAGTATATTACATGCAATAATAAAAGTTAACAGAAATGATTTTTAAATGTTTTAATTCATCAAAGTCTTTTTTTTATTTTTCAACATCTAGGGAAAAAAAAAATGCTAGCCACTATTTTTAAGAAAATAGGGAAAAATACAGACAAAAAATATAATGGACAGTGTATAATAATGACAATATGATATATAATAATTATAATTCTAGTATTATAATCCTCACTTTATTCGGTCGGCTGATTGGGGACAAAGGGGCCACCTGGATTTAAAACATACAAATATTTGTTTTTGATTTATAAATACTTTAAATAAACAAACTGAGAAAGTGTCTCTTTTTTAAGAGTTCTAAATAATTTTGAGATTATTATATTTTTTTTTGTAGATTTCATAAGTAATTCAAAAGAAAAATAGCTTTGGTGTATTCGATTTAAGTGTAAAAATTAAACTTTTTTTTTTAATTGAAATTACAACAACCGATATTGTGCCCCAGTGAAAGATTGAACATGATGCAATAATTTTAAGGGAGCTATTAAAATGTTGAGTGTTTGATATTGAATAAAATGATTCAAGAGATTATTTAAGCCCTAGTTGATTTTACCAAGAGATCGAAAAAAAAAAAACCATAACCTGTAATAAGACTTTGGGTAAAAGTGAATCGAGGTAAGAAACTTTTAAGAAAAACATATTCACATTTTAAAATGTAAATGAGTTTGCTACATATGGTAAAAAAGGCACAAAGAAAATTTTAAAAAAAAAATAGGATGGATACAATAGTTTCAGGGCTACTAATATTTTTTCTAGAAGGAATTTCCATTTTTCAGACACTTTAGAGAGTAGTATAGAGGAAATGAAATTTTAGTTTTATAAAATTGACTATTTTGAAGACATATCATAGATGTTCAGTCCAAGATGATTTGACCTTGTCGGGAATACGGTACAGTTGTTATGCAACTCAGCGTTTCAAGGAGAAAAAAAAACCTGGAGACCATATCAAAAGTTTTTGAATCAGTGTACTTACTTGTCGAGTTCAATTTTTCTTCTATATAAAGATTTAATATTTAAAGCGTGCAGTTTGACGTCTCAAATTCCAAAATTTTCCGAGGGGTCTATTTTCGTTTCATTCGTAAGTAAAATAAAAAAGTAAAAACATTTACTTATCAGCAAACTAATCATATGTAAGGTTTGTGATGCAAAGAAAATTACTTAGAATATTTAAAATCGGTTATTTAAATTTTTTTTTTTTTATAACCATTGAAAATTTAGGGTATTAATAGCCACAGCATATTTGATGGTTTACAACAAAGAAAAACAGCAACATCCATTACTGTAATATGAGCATGAGAGTGAGCATCTTAGCGATATGTCATAGAATTAACAATAGTTGAGCAGGGTCATATTATGAGCTATCATATGGCTGTGGCTAACTTTGTGTTTAAAGTATTTTATTTTTTTTTTTTTTTATGTTTCAGTACATTAATTTGAGAACATGCATGTTTCAAAAATACTTTTGTCGGTTTATTTTTAGCAGAGATCTACAGTTTAATAATAATAATAGTGAGCATCAACAACTTGAAAAAACAAAACAAAATTTAGATATTGGTTCATTGTTTTCAAAATGATTACCTCAATAATTATTCTCATTAAAGTTGGACAGAAATACTTTTTTTTTAACTTACCAACCGATGCTTGGGAATAAGAATCAACACTATTTTAAGTATCAGTTCATACTAGTTTGTGTATAGATCATGAGCAGTGTCGCAGTTACTTAAAATGATTTTGAATTTGATTTTATAATCTCGAGAATTTCTTACAAAAATCTATTTATTTTCAATAATTTGAAGCATCGAGGTAACCTAGCTATATTTAAGGGTAAACGGAAGAGTAAAACTTTTATTGCAGCGTATCTCTAAGTGAAGTTATAGGCCACACTAGAATTTTAAACGGGTCATGTTTGGGGAAATAGTTTGACCTATTTTCAAATAAATATGATATACTATTTAAAAGCTTAAAGTCAAATGCTCCAAAATGACATATTTCCTGTCTATTCTTAGGTTGTTTGTTGTTGTTTTTGTGAAAGTCAGAGCTTGCTAGCAATTCCAATTTACCGCTGCACGAAAACCCAATATTTAATCTCATTCAATGCACCTTATAAAATATATATCCTATTTTGGGGAGGAAAAATATTTATGAGGGTTTTAGAAATGTATTTTGGAAATACATCAAACTAGATCTCTAAGTAATTATGCCCAAGTTATTTTTAATTTTTCAACACCAGTTGGATGCATAGAAGGTTGTTTTTCCATATTGTATTTTTATCCATTCTTTCTTCACTGAATCCTTGTGATGAATTTAATCATCCTTTATTCTACCTTCTTAGATATAAGTAAAATAGAAATATGACAAGAATTTATTCTTCAGCCATAAAATGACTTTGCATGTGTCATGATGGGAGATTCCCCATGATTTTTTTACACGCGGCGCATGTGCGCACACATGCACACACACACTCACAGAAAAGTATCAAAATAAAAAAACAACTTTGTAGTAACACTTTTCGTTCCTTAAATGTGTTTGAGCCAGAGTGCAATTAATTAATATTTGCATTACTTTACAACTTGAATAGAACATCTTTTATGACATACAACAAATTAATATTTACTGTACATGATTATTAATTTATTTTATTTTATATTTTAATATTAATCAAAGGAATCATAAATATGAACTGTGCTAAATCTGACATTTTGAAAAATATTAGTGGTAAAAATAAAGATAAACATTAAAATTGCAATATATGAATGCTATAAAAAACACTTTGAAGAAAATATGTTAAAATGTTATTTCTCATAACTATTTGGATGACAACTTTATCAGGAAATCTCTCGGATATCCACTTTAAAATATTTTTTATAAAGCCATCGGGTGATCCAGCATTTACTCAAAGGATGTTCAAATTAAAAGTGTCATACAGAGTTAGCATAATAAAGATTAGTAGGTTCAGGTGAAAAAAAAAATAGGTTGTATAATAATTTGTCCATCTCTTGGAATTTTTAAATGAAATGTTCCGCCCTCCCCCAATTTTAAATTTATATATTACCAGGTTTAATCTCTTACTATTTTGTAATTTTTTTTAATAATTTAAAAAAAAAGTATTGGGAGGAGAATGTAGGGCATCCCCTGGGCACCTACCCTGGACCTACCCCTGGGAAGAACCGTGAATGTAAAACAATCTTAAATAATTATTATAATTAATGATAAAACTAATAATATTATTTCAAATAAAGGATGATGATGAAATACTCTTTCCAAAGTGGCCAGTCCACCAAACCAGAAACCTACTGCAATGGCGTGTACGTAACATAGTTACATGTACATTTCTTCAAAAAATCAAATAAAACTACAGACTACAGCTAGTGAAATTAAATGACGATACAGCATCATGATAAAATAGTGGCAGACAATAACAGTCCCATGATCCTTTGCATTCTTCTTCATAATATTATAATTACTTTGTGTATTTGGATCAATAGTAAGGACTTTATTAAGGGTATTATTTCCAATTTGAAGTATGCAAGAACTCGACTTAGAACTCAAACTTGGCAAATATTATTTTATAGAAAAACTAATTTTTTAAGTGAGCAAAATTTGTCCATATTTATTTTAATTGAATAAAGTGCTAACAAGAATAAATCAAATTTAACAAATATCATTCATTTTTATATTTGATAAAGAAACACATCTAAAAAAAAACTTTTATCTATAAGCATTATCTATATGTGTAAAGATGGTGTTTATTTGTGTTTTAAGTTATAAAAATATTTTATTCTTTATATGTCTTGGTACTGGTTTGGGATGTACACATATACAGGGTGGAGGTCATGGGAATGAAGTTTGTGAGGAGCATGTTAGCTGTCACGAGGGGAAACAAGATTAGGAATGAAGTTTGTGAGGAACATGTTAGCTGTCACGAGGAGAAACAAGATTAGGAATGAAGTTTGTGAGGAACATGTTAGCTGTCACAAGGAGAAACAAGATTAGGAATGAAGTTTGTGAGGAACATGTTAGCTGTCACAAGAAGAAACAAGATTAGGAATGAAGTTATCCGGTAAAGAGTGAGGGTACAGGGAGTACATGAGATAGTAAAAAAGCAGGATTGAGATGGTATGGCCATGTAATAAGGTGTTGGAAAGGATGCTTAAGAAAATGGTGGAATGGAAGTATGTAGGAAAAAGACCGCAAGGGAGGCCAAGAAAGAGATGGGAGGAGCAAACAGAAAATGTGCAAGTTAGAGGAAAAGAATGGACGGGATTAAATAAGGAAGAGTGGTGGAAGGATAGAGGAAGATGGAGGCATTTTACTAAACTGACCCGGCCACAGGCCAGAAACAGTTGATGAAGAAGATGATGATGACATGTACAGGGTGTCCAGCCAAACTAAATTTGTAAATTCCCCGACTTTTCCAGAGCCAATGTTTTTTCCAGCCACTTTTTAAGCTTACATGTAAATATTATTTTATTAAGATCTCAACTTGATGTAATATTTTTTAAGACAAACCCATTCTTTAAATTGTGTCACTCTATGAAAGGATTAAAGAATTTCAGACTAAAGCGGCGGGCTAGTGCAATCTAAATGAAATTTCAATGAGGTCATAACGAGACATTAAAAGATCATCTAACACCAGTACAGTTTTAAATTGTAGTGGAGAAATATTATTTTTAGTCTCTCCTTCCTAAAACGTAATCAATTCTCACGCATGCGCTAAAACGTAACTGTACTTGATAAATCCGTGCAGTAGAGGGATGGAAAGATGAAACAAAATTCACAATTGAAATATGACACATGGGGGAATCAAACCCGAGTTCAATTACTTGCCAAAGGTGTCGGATTTTAATTTAAAGAATATAATATTTAGATGAAACTATAACCGTAGACTAACAAATTTAATATAATAACTTGTATATTTAATATATTTCAAAGAAAAATTTTATTTGACTATTGTAAATAAAAGTTGCATATTTTTATAGTGAATACACAAAAAAAAAATTGATCAAATTCATTGATATTTCTGTTTTCTAGGTCGCTGGACACCCTGTGTATAAATATTTTTAGCGCCGCGTCTTACTATCCGTTCGAGTAATACACCTATGTATTAATTAATTTAATGTGTTAGGGATTAGGGAAGGTTGAATTTAGAGGAAGTGCACCTGCATTTGCATGAAGGGAGAGTGGAAAACCATTTAGGGAAATACACCCTCAGTGATCCGACCCGGATCGAACCCCGATCTCCCCATCTTCGGAAAGTCTAATCTGCTGCAAGTGTAGTGCGTTAGACCACGCGGCCACCTTAGAGGATTCCTAGATATATTAATTATGCTAATTGTAGAGGGATGAATAAGATAGAGTTTAAGAGTAAATATGCCCATATTTGAATAGAAAGAGTATGAGAAACCATATAGAAAAAAAAAACTCGGTACATGTGACATGAAGAATTGAACCCGACTCCCTCTCGTCGGCAATCTGGTTTATTACAAGTGTGCAGAGAGCACTGATGTGCCTAGGTACTAACGACATATTAATTTATGAAAAAAGTAATCTATATCGAGTCTGATATGGGGTTTTATTAAAACAAGAAATAGCGGAAGAATTAATGCAAAGGCCCATATCACTGTGACGTTACCAAATCTTATGTCTAGCCACATATGTTTTATATAATTTTTCACTAAAACACCTAAAATGGAAGTATTTCCCTTCCCGTTCTTAAAATGTACACATCTAATGCTATATTAATGACCTCAAAAACTACAAGTTTAAAAATACCTGAAACTTTTCAATTTTTTTTTTTTTTTTTTAATATATTATTTTCCTGTGAGAGAAAACAGTTTTGAAGTGAGACATGTTACATTTTGAAAATGTATACATAAATATTTTTACCCCTTTAAAATACCTTTTAAACACAGAGATTATAATACAGATCTCGTTCTTTAGCACACATCAATAAACACACACACACGATTTGAACAGCTTTCATACACACAAATACAATTAACATTTCAGAAACAAAGTTAAAAAAAAAAAGTACTTTTTTTTTTTAAGATTTTGCTTTTCATTATCCTTAATGTAAATTAAAATAAAAACATATTCAAAATAATAATTATATAATGAAAATCACATAAAAGAACAGAGAAATAATGACAATAAAGATATTTTTTTTTAAATAAAAACATTTGAAAGATATTCAAAAACAATCCTTTAGAACATTTTGATCTTCTAGAAGGTTAAGTATATATATTTTTAAGATAGATGAGGCACTGACATTAGACACTCAAAAAGATATATAGAAATAAGTACATTCAAAATTAGATCAACCAAACTACACTTATTTGTTAAGAACCGGTCGAAAGAATTAGCTACAAACACATTTTAACGACCGAAGCTACTCGGGTTCTATCACATTAGTCGGAGAGGCTTGAGAAATAAACTAGTGTTGGGCGTAAATAGTAAACTGGGGAGCTCAAATGATAGGGTGTAAGGCATGCTGATATGAGAGACAAGTACCGGTAAAAAGCAGAGTTGTTTAAACTAGATTATTTTGAAAGTTTGTAAATTTTACACACTTTCATTATTAATATCAATTTTATTTTATATGTATGTAAAATAGAGGTGAAAATTGAAAAATTTAGAAAAATGCAAAGTTAAAAATTAGTAAGTCAGCACTAGTAACGTAATAAGGTGGACTGGATAGAACTAGCTAAAGATAGGGATAGTGTAATGAGGTCTACTGGATAGAACTAGCTAAAGATAGGGATAGGATGTAATGAGGTGGACTGGATAGAACTAGCTAAAGATAGGAATAGGGTGTAATGAGATCTACTGGATAGAACTAGCTAAAGATAGGGATAGGGTGTAATGAGGTGGACTGGATAGAACTAGCTAAAGATAGGGATAGAGTGTAATGAGGTGGACTGGAAAGAACTAGCTAAAGATAGGGATAGAGTGTAATGAGGTCTACTGGATAGAACTAGCTAAAGATAGGGATAGAGTGTAATGAGGTGGACTAGATAGAACTAGCTAAAGATAGGGATATATGTTGTACTTTTTTTAAGTGCAGCGATAAACTTTCGAGTTCCTATTTCAGTGACCCTGTATGACGATGACCTCAAAAAGGGTCAGAGCCTGGAAAAAGTTTGGGAAACAGTGTTCTAGGCCATGACGGAAGTCTCAAACATTTCATATTAGAGTGTAAGTAGACTTACATTTCACAGAACATTTGACTAACTTCACCAAAAAGTGTAGTAAGGTTGACATATTTTAAAATAGGTTTAATAATCCTAAAGAACAAAGAGAAATGTCACATTTTTAATACTCTTTCTCTTCTATAAGGAAAAAAAATATTGAGTAGAAAAAGTTCAAGTATTCTTACAAAATACCTCATAAACAGTTTACTGTAATAAGATAAAATACATATGGTGTGTCATTCCAACTTCAGTACACATAATTAATATTTAAAGTGTACAATTTAAGAATCTCAATGTCCAAAGATTGGATAAAAATGTCCACATGTTTTACCACATTTACAAAACTACAGGTGCAATGGTATGCTTCTTTTTTATAAATAAATTCTCCAAAAATAAATACAACAAAGCTTAACTTTGTATGAATAAGGGGAAAAAAAATGTAATCATACGATAACTTAAAATCCTATGTAAAACTAGCCCATAAAATTAAAATATACTTTTCAATCTATTACTAGTTAATGTTAATTACTATGATAAAATATAATTATTTTATAAAAAACAAATACATTTTGATATATTAACTATTTACAACTTATAAAGTACCAATACTTTTTTTTTTGTCTCAAAGATTAGAATTAAAGTTAGGATGTGCGAGAACAAAACATATTTTAAACATGTTTCAATAACTAATATTTACTGTTTAATATCATAAAAAAGTTTAAAATTAAAAAAATTATTTTAATAAAACTGATCTTAAAAAAAACCTATCCAAGTAATGTTTATTTGCTTTGATTATAAATAGTTTTATATAAACAAAACCGAAACTCTAGGAGACTTACTTTTTTATTAAACTTTTATTAAAACCCAATCAACTTGGTCAAAGGTTATACAACACATGCACACACACACACACACGCACACACGCACACACACACACACGCACACGCACACACACACACACACACACACACGCACACATGCACACGTACCAAATATTGAATTTGTATTTTACTAGGAAGCATAAAAATGTATTTATAAAATGCAAACATAAAAATATTTGGCTATAGTTTTACTCTGTCTTTATAAAAGAGTATTCTTGTCTTGAATTTGGTTCTCGCACATCCTTAACAGATGAATTGTGAATAAGAATAGGAATCACAGAGAAAAAAAAATTGATAAAAAGTATCCTACTATTGGCTTGGTTTGAACATTATGACTATTAATATGTATTATTTTGTATATTACAACAGAAAATATATATTTTAACTAAGTTCAAAATTAAGTAGTATAAATTATAAACAAGACAACGTTTTGCAAAAATAGCTGTATAAAGTAGTCAAAAAAATCTTTAAGTGGTACTGAAAAATGTATTCAGTCCATAACAATTAAAAAACAATTATGGAAATAAATTATCAAAACTGTTAATAATGTATGTTTAGTTTGGTGTTATCTAACCATTTTATAATATTTAAAGTTTATTAGTTTTTTAAGATGCATAATATCGGGTGCAAAAATGGCTGGATTACAGTGGAATTAAAACTGAAGAGTTGATCCAGTTTTGTGTGAGTAAGACTGTACAATTTAAATCATACCAACTTTATTTGGGATAAGCTTCATCTATTAAATATATCTGTTATGTTAGGTTTTAACTAATTGTGGTGGTTTTGTATGAGTTTTAAGCCACAAATTTTTCACCAACCCTAATAAACTAATTTTCTCTCTCTCTCTCTAGAACTTTGGTATCATATTTAGGTTTTTAGGTAGTAGATTTATAATATGTTAAGGATTCAAATAAATAATCTCCACGGGGTCACCCACAAGCAAGCTATATCGACTGAGCAGCTACCGAATGTTGCGAAGATAAGGTCAAAATTTGCGGATGAAGGGTATCATCTGGTTAGAACAACCAACTTTTCAGCCGTTTATCTCAGTTTTCTAGATGGGAGTCATAACTTATTTATAAGGCCTCAAAAAAGAGAAAATAAAATATGCAAAGAGATAACTGATAATTAAAACATTGGGTAGTTGATGTTTATAGTGAGTATTGCCAACTTTACCAACCTTTTTAGTTTTCTAAATTTTTTTTTTTAAGTCTTTAAAATCAAATACTAAAGTAGCAAACTAATCAATTTTTTTTTGTGCAGTGCTACATAAATCAAAATTACAAATTACATCTATCTAAGTTATAAATTTGGAAAGGATAGAATTTTTGTGCAATTTTTATAGAAACAAAGATGGCATAAGAGTAACATATTTAAATATGGAGTTCACAACAATATGAAAAGAACCAATGCACCTGCATTTTAAAACATTGACAGTGCAAAAATATATATATATTTTAGTACTTATAAGATAATTTTTATCTACTATAATATCAATAAAAAGACAAATACACCTGCAAAAATTGCTGTGCTAGTCAAGCAGAAAAACATTACCAGCTATTCACATTTGATTATAAACAGCAAATATTCTAGCTAATACTATCAGACTTCCACACATATTATACAACAAAACATTAACATGTGTGTTTCACACAGAACAATGACACGAGTTGAGTTTGAAAAAATGTTAAAGAAAATATTATATAAATTTTCAATCAGAATACCTTCACAATTTGTATAATAAATTTAGAGATCAATATTTAATAAATTATTAGTTCATGTACAATAGAAAAACCGATGTATTTTTTTTTAATAGGGAATATAATAAATCAACAAAGCTAGATCTATAAATCGTTAAGGAAAAACCCATTTCTATTTTGAGAAAAATAATTTTACTCATAAGAATAGGTAGAGCGTTTTATGATACAAGAGATTTATTTGTTACAAATGCTTTTTTCTGTATTTTCTTCATAATATTGGCCTTTTTATTTCTATGTAAGTAAACATTAAAAGAAGGATATGAAGGCAAGGCCTACACATTTACCAAAAAAACTGTAACCCTCAAAGTTTACAAACTAAAACACAATAAAACACATAGTTATGTTATTTTCGGGGTACATCGGTCCCCTTCTTCAGCCAAAGAAAGTAAGGGTTGTGTGTTTTAATTGTGAACGTTGAGATCTACGTTTTTCTGATAAGACTGTACGCCTTGCCCTTCTATTCTACTCTCAATGTTTAATTTAATACAGCTGTTTGGCGCCATTTTCCCTTTGTAATGCTTAGAAAGTATTTTATTTCGAGATAAAAAAAAAGTTTTGAAACTCGCAGTGCAGCGATATCAAAACTACAAGGCTTGATTTTCTTACCTTGTGTGATAGGACTCACTAAATTATACAAGACAGAAATCAAAAGGTATTTTTGAATTTCTTATCCTATCGATTACCGTAAACTCGAAAAGTGAATAAAAATCAGATTCGAAAGTTTTTTAGAAGTGAGTTCCTTTATAGATAGAATTGCCCTGTATGTTTTTTAGGATCTTAGAAGATTGTGAAACGTGTTTTCTTAAGACTTGGGATAATAATATGTATTGGACTTGGGCTAAAATATCTCTACCAGATATATTCGTCAAATATATATATATATATATATTTATATAAAATACATTTTGATTTCTAAATTTGTTTTGAAGAATAGTAAAAAAAAAAGTGACTTTATGATACAAATGATTAAATAGAGCCAAAGGCTTGTTGGATCAATTAACTTAAAATTAACAATTAAATATAAATTAAAGTAATTACGTGTTACTGGTGATGTATGATAAACCACAACAAAAATATTTACCAAGCACAATTCTATTTATAAAATACACCGATTAAAAGAATAAACAATTAACTTTTTAACTTTCAATTAAATAACATATTGTTTTGATATTCCTTATAAAACATTGATAACATTTCAAAAGTATATAATATGAGAACTGATGAAGTAAAAAAAGTATGGAAAATATTGCAAGCAAAATAATATTTTTGGTTCTCTTTTATTCAAGGATAAATGATTACAAGATGCATACAGATAATTTTTTCAAAGATAACATATAAAAGAGCAGGAGATTGGTTTACTTAGAGTCAAAAGGCACCGAAAGATTTTGCATATCGTGGTTAAGTAGAGGTATGGGGTGGATAAGAAATGGCGATAATAGATGGCTTTAAAACTTGAATACGATAGTAAACATGAGATAAATTAAATACACTAATTTAAAAACTAAATAATATGTTTAGAAAATCGATGTGACTACAACACCACTGGTTTTTTTTAAATATGTCTTTAGGCCTTTCGCCCATGGAGCTACACAAATAAGACTCAAAAGTGACACGAGTAAAACCTAAATTACCAATCAGTAGCTAGAGAATCATCGCTAATGTATTTCAATGGCGTTCCACTCACAGGGCTATTGTTTACTGACCGGTTTATGACGTGTCGGTGACTAGGCACTGGAAACTCGACTTGTTAGTCGCTGGGCTACCTCAGTTACAAACTCGATCATCGTGAATGAACAATCATTGAACATTTAATGTCCTGTTCAAGGTAGATTTCTTTCGACATTCCTTACAACCCTATACATTTTACATAAGTATGTTTTAGTCCCTTTGCCACGACAAATAGTCAATTAATATTATTTATAGCCAACAGTTTATATTATTTTTATTGTATGGATGAATCCAAAATCTTTTTAGGTTACATCTCTTATATCTGTAATAAAGAACTTAATCCTCCAAGCAGTTGAGCCACTAAACGTTATATTAATATATATTTAATATTCTAGATGCTTGAAGGAGGTTGCGGCTAGATAGTATGAAATTAATCGAAATTTTTTTCACTTTTGCATAGCACCACCGTGTGCGAAACCTAAGTAAAAACAAGTCACAGACCAGTTTGTGACTTGAATCCCTAACCAGTCCGATCGTAGTTGAGTAGCCCTGAGGGCGAAAGGCCAAAAGTTTGGTCTAGGTCTATTTAGACAACTCGTGTCATCTTAAACTATAGCCCGATTTGGTTGGAAGGACAATTTAGAAAATTCAAACATATTTGTTTGCGGCCGACATTGATAATATTTTACAATATTATTTGTGTTATTTTATAGTTATTGATAATATCTATAAAAAGTAACAGCTACAGATAACATGACTTGATGTATGAATATATTAAAATTGTTTTAGTAACTTTGGTGACCACCAGATACTATTCTTCCTACCAAAATCAGGGTGTAGTCCCAGAAAAAATCTCACACATTTTAAAATGTTCTGTAAGTCGACATATCCATGCTGGCCACGATAAAGAAAAAGTTAACAAAACTTAGCTACCGCCAAAATACATTATAATCCACCAAAATTACCAACCATAAACGTTATAGAGTAGTTATAGGTTTCGGTAATATTAGGCTGTACAATGTCAATAAATTCTCACAATCGAAGATCAAAATCTAATTTTGGGTTGATCTAGAAATTTTAAATTTTTTTTCTTTTGAATTTCAGAAATACAAATAAATATAAAAACTAAAGGAAATCAGAATCTGAGGAAATCTGGGAAAAGGGAAACGTGAAATTGTGATCTTAAAAGAGTAAAATATAATGCCAGAGAGATGGGATTTTTTTTTTCTACTTAAGGCACCCTTTTCATATTCGTCTTCAAAATATTTTATCAGATTTCAACTTATTATTTTAATAGTGTGATGTCCTAAATTAAAATTACACTAATTTCTTTACATTTAACAAAAGGGCTTAGGGCTGACATTAAATTATGCAAGAGATTTCGGAGGAAGGGATGTTAAGTATTTTTTTAAGTTTCTTACAGGGGAGGGGGGAGTCAAAATCTTTCTTACATTTAAATGTTTATGGTAAGTGAAAATTAAAACAAATTTTGGTCAGAAAATAGATATAGTAATTATAAAATTTCACTTATACATTTACTTACTGCAACTGCAATTAAAGTATTCAAACATTTCATATCACTCACTTTATTACCAATCTTTTTGTAAAAAAATAACTCAACAGTTAAAATAATCTAATTTACTATATAGTAAAAAATTACCTAAGCTAAAATTGGGTGATGACATAAAATCTTACGATCCCTTTTGTGGGGAGAGGGGGGATCCAAAATAATGAAAAAAAGGCCTTATGTAATTAAGGACGGCCCCTTATCAACTACTTAATCTAATTCAGATTAGATAGGAAAGGTAATTAAGAGGAAAGGCACCAGCATCCCCCTGGAAGTTGATAGAAAATCAATTTTTAATCCGGTTTATATAAGTTGGAATGAAAACGAAGTTTTGAGTTTCTGGATGATAAGTGTTGGCCAGTACACCAACATTGATAAATGTTACTCCCTTTGATCGAGTGTTTCTGTGACAAAGTATATATAATTTCGTTTCACAAATCTTAGAAAGAGTTTTTAGTAAATGTTTCCTATTTTAAGATAAGAGACAGATATAGTCTGTGGAATGCACCTTGCCATTTATTTTTTCCCCGAACAGGTAGTAAGACGCGGTGCTAAATTTATTTATTTTTTTCAAATTGTACTAAGAGTTTGAGTTAAAAGAAAGAACGAAAATGTTTAGAAAGGGATTAAATTGGAGACTAAATAAATGTATCCAGGGGAGAAGCAGTAATTTACTTTTCGAATTTCCTGACTTTTCCAAATTTTTCAGAAAAATCTAATTTTTTTCCCTGATCATATTTTACCCGTTTATGTAAGCTATTAAGTATAGACTTGTCAATGGCCAATATGGCTGAACTAATATACCTTATCCATTACCTGTACTAATGAGTATGATGACCAAGGTGTTAGTCTCAACTCTGGTTTCCTGGTGATAGAGGGGCCAAGGCTCAGATCGCGACCAACTTTCCCTCGACAAACATGGCATGTTCATTTCCTTCAAAACTAGCAATCCCGCACGGCGTTGCCCGTGACTCACTGTGGTATAAGAATTAAGCACCCCCCCCCCCCCCCCATGGTGCTCAATTTCAAATGGAAACTTTACCTCTGAAATATGTTCTTTAAATATTTGTTAAAAATAGCATAATTAAAAAACTAATTAAAAATCGGATTCGAGGTGCATTCTGACCTCCTTCCAACCCCTATGTTAAAATTTCAGATCTCTGTGTGTCGAAGATTTGGCTGGGTATAGCACACAAACACTTCCTTTATAGTATTATTATAGAAATCTTTCTCAATTCCTACAAAATGTTGATAAACTAAATATCCGGTAATTGGACTGGACTATATCATTATTATTATTATTATTATATATTATTAATTATTATTAGTGATCCGAACCATGGTGGTAGACCTGGCATTCCACACATTCACAAGTTGTGATTAATACACGTCTTGTCAGAGGTGAAGGAAGGGTTTGGAACCAGATAAATCTGTGCCGGGACCGAGGATTGAACCCGACCCCCCAGCACAGAAGTCTTGACACCTTACCCCTAGACTGCCGATATCAATGTTATCAATTGTATACACGCTGTTCAATTTAATACAGGGAAGTATTGTATATGAAACACAATACTAAAACTTGTTAGTTTAACAAACAATCAGACATCTTAGCTGAGTCGGTAGCATGTTGGCCTATTGAGTAAGTGTCCTGGGTTCGATTCCTGGCATGGCCGAAAAAATCTATGATTGGTGAAATGTGGGTTTACCCTTTCACAATGATGAATTAATGGTTGGGAAGTAGATGTTGTGCCTGAACTAGTCTTAAGTTAGATTATAAGGCATATGAAGAAACACAGGCTTAGCAAGCCGGTAGTGGGAAATATATTACTTGAATAAAAAACTGACCACAGGCTAGAAACAGTAATGGATGTAAATTTTTTTTAACAAACACGCTGCATTTCAAATGTTATTCTTAATTCCACACCTTAAAATTTTCATTATAACATGCGTTACATTATTTTGAATAAACTATTTTCCCATAAAAAAGAATCAATATCATTGTTAAAAATTTATTGAAGTGAATATCAACATAATCACTTGTAGAGTATTAGAAACATCACGATAAATAGGATTCGATAATCTTTGTGAAGAACGAGTATGGACAGATCAACAGTGTTGTTGTTGCTTTTCGATTTTTGTTCATTGCTCCCGCAAGCAAATGTAATGAAATACTTGTGTGAATATTATCTAATGAATGTGATTGTGAAATCCTGATCCAGCTAAACCAGTGGTTCCCAACCTTTTTCATCCTTTGTAGATATTTAAATTCCCAAGTTTACCCCCCTATTTTCTTGGGGGTAAGGGGGGATATTTATAAGAAAAATAATTTTTTAATTTGTTTTAGTCACTTCTTTATACGAAAATCAATGTACCACTTGCAGGATAAGTGGTAGAAAAAAAGTACTGAAGGTAATTGTGATTTTTGGCACCGTTTTCTTAAAATCAGTTGTTGAATAATAAGTTTGATGTTTAACAGAACACACAAAGATCGCTTCCCACTTCAAGTTGACAACACTGTTTAGTTTTTATGAGAGTCTAAGTTGAAGATTCGATGGTGTTGCATGTGGGCGCAATGGTAGCTTGCAGCGTTTTTTAAGGTTTGCTCCGCGGAGGCCTTGGGTTCCGCCAAATTTATCTCAGCTCTGTGAGTTAATTTTAAAATATTCTTTATTTGTTTTTCACACTATAAAATAGCATCAATATCTAGGATTGCAATTTTTTTCGAATCTGAATAAAGGACATTTGCCAAAGGTGCAGCCAGAACCTGTGATTGTATACTTTTCTACTTGTAAAAGTTAACTGTTATTATGACGGCTCAAGCATGTTTTTTTTTTTCTGGTGAAAGAGCTTCTCTGGTCTAAAAAGTTTGGGAGCCCCTGGAATGGGGAGCAGGCGGGGGTAGAGAGGAGCGTTGGGGGGGTGAATTCGAGGCTTGCTAGCTTACAAATAAACATGTGCATGCATACTTTTGGCTGGTCACCAAATTTATTACAACTGATAGGCAGTGTTACCAATATCACAAGAAATAAGTACTTTAATTTGGAAATGTGATATGAATAAAAATATAATGATTTATATTTTTTAACATTATTTTTGTTCCACCCCACCCCCTCCACCCCATAAGTGCTTCACACCCCCCAGGTTGGGAACCAATGAACTAAACCCAAAGAGAATTTACATATGTGCACTATGTTTACCTTGATCAAGGTGAAGAGAGAATCAAAGCAACACAATGTTTCCAAGATTGATTACTAGTTTAATTGACCTCCGATTGTTGTTTACAATAATGAAGAGGAGTTAAATGTAACATAAGTTTCTCTTATTTTGATGTAGATAATCTAATTTATCTGTCCCGTGGTTAAATTCCAACTTAATTTTACCTGATTTAGTAGTTTTCAAAATCCCTAACAATGTAAAATTTTAACTGTCAAAGGGGGGGGTGGGGGGGGTCTAGAAAAAAGTTTAATTTTTTTTGGAGATTAGATTTAAAACTATAAAATCAATGTTTGACCAAAGTGGTAGATACATTTGTCCAAACCATTTTTATTTGAGTTGAGAATTCATCTATAACCAAATTCAAACTTCCAGTTATTAATCCTGTTTACACTACTCTGCTCTTTTTTATTGAATGAAAAATATATTTTAAAAAAAATTGAATTTTACATGCATCGGTGAGCAAATAGAATAATAAAAAATAACTGTTAGGCTCGTTTGGTTTAGTTTGGTAGTTACAAAACAAAAAGGGTGGGGTTCGAATTCCAACAATGTATTTGGGTGATTTTTCCTAAATGATTTCTCATTTTAAATTCCAAGTAAATGAATGCAAGAGAGACTTGAAAGTGGAGGCCATGGGAATGAATTGTGAAGAGCATGTAGGTCCGAGAACAAGATGGGAAGAGTTGTGAAGAGCATGTTAGCTGTCACGAGGAGAAACAAGATAGGAATGAAGTTGTGAAGACATGTTACTCACGGAAAACAGTAGGATGAAGTTATCCTGGAAAGAGTGGGGGTACATGAGATAGTAGAGAGATGGGAGGAGCAGATAACAAAGTGTGCAAGTGAGAGGAGAAGAATGGAAGAAATTAAAGAGGAAGAATGATGGAATTATAGAGGAAGATGGAGCATTTTACTAAATGGACCGGCCACGAGCTGGAAATAGTTGATGATAAATCCAAGCAAATGCATGTGAATTTTTTTCTAACTTATAGCTTCCTCATTCCTAATTAATTAATTATTTAATTAAAAATGTGTATAGCTTAATCTAGTAATAAATTTCAGTATAAAAATAGTAATTGCATAATACTGCACCTAGAAAATTTGGTCAATTTAACCAAAGATGTAAAATAATTCACTTACCATATGGCGGATGATTCTAAACTGTGTTGTAATAGTTTTTCAACCGTGAGAAAAGGACAAAGTTACCATTTAAAGTCATTTAAAAGTTGTTTTGTGACAAGGAAATACCATATTGGTCTGAATATTGTGCGATGTTTTTCTCCTAAAAATGTCCTCCCAAAAAATGTTCTTGTATTATAAGCACAGCTAATTTAGCTTTTATTTTTCTTGTAGAACACCTTCAAAATTTTTATATCATAGCGAGGCTGTACTTGATACAGGCCAATAAGGTATTTCATGTGCATTTTCATTTTCTTAATTTTTACTGCCATGGTCATGACTTTTCATATTATATTTAAATTGCTAAACTATGTAAATTTTTCTGACTTTTTATAAATTATTGAAAAAACCGGTTCATCTGGTGATGATTAAAATATCTTCAAAATTGTGTTTAGTGATTGTGTGTCTATCAATGTATCAAAGGACCTGTTATGTTCTCAAGGAGTTTACCTTGATTAAACTCCTTTAGGCTCTTTCATATTCTTTAAACATTTCTTTCTGAATAATACACACACGATGTTAAAAATAGCTCGATTCTGGAAATAAAAGATAATACAGTCCAATTTTATCAAGAAGAACCTTTTATGATATACTAGGGTGCGCAGATACTTTAAAATACAAGTTAAAGTCAAGTTTTAGTGATTGATTTTTTTTTCGAAACTAAAAAAATTGAGTAGCCGAAATCTTTGTAATTTGAAATTTTTACTTAAAAATTGGTCTAATTCAATTTTAAGATGTCATTTATTTAGTATCAATAATCCAGTATTTCCTTTGGCAATATTTTAAAAAAAAATTATAGCCCGCACAGTTATATTAAATTTAGTTAAAACATCGAATTTGTACGGTTTTAACTTTTTTTTTCACAAAGAAATATTCTTTCTTAAGAATTCCTTTTCTATGTAATGATCTATTAGAGATAATTAACTTTGTCACCTCCCGACGCAACCCTCTCCATCGTCGTTGGGAGTTTCTCACCAGAAATGTGCGTATTTTACAAACCATAAAATAAAATAGGTACAAAAATTCATGGCCTAAATAATCTCCTTATACCGGCAACTGCTTCGTTAAAAAAAAAATGTATGTGTGGGTATTTATATATTTATAAAATATTAATAGTATTTAAAAAATATAACATATTCCAACATGTATTCAAAATTACCTAAAACTTGTTAAAAAAAATAGCTAAAAATTACCCAAAAAAGGAAGCAAACAAAAAAAAAATATGATCTAGAATTCAAAATGACAAAAAATGTGGGATCAGAATACATTAATGTCCATATAATATGTATAAGATCCTCCGGAGGTCAGCTGATCCCTATTCAACTTGGGGGGGGGGGGGGGGCGAAGAGGCACTACTAACAATTTTGTAGATAAGTGCCTAAATAAAGTAAAAATTATAAAATCAAACAGAATAAAAATATATATTTATATATTGTCATATTCTACTAAAAAAATCGAAAAGATATAAAAAATAGTTAGAAATATGTTAAATAAGTAGATTTTTTTTTTTGTATTTTAATTAAGTGATTAAGTTAAATAAGTAGACGTATATTATATTTTATTTGTATTTCATTTAAGTGAAGTTATCTGTTTAGATAGATTCGTTTACAATAAAAGCTAAGCTTGGGATGTTGTCAAGATTGTGAAATGAAATATTTAGAGCAAGATAAAAATAAATTAGTGATAAATCAGTTTTGGGTCTGACTGTTTAGCCAAGAAATTACACTTTTTGAGACACTCTTTAACGCTAAAATACTTATGACTATAAAAATCAAACACACACAAATAAAAAATCTATTTGAAATAATAAGAGAAAAAAAAATCATTAATGTATTAACTAAATATAATATTATTCACTTGCTAAGATGTGTTACAATGCAGTAGAATAAAAACATAAAATAAAGAAAATGAAGAGAATCCAATAACTCTAAGAGTGAACAAGAAGCACATAAATAATTTTACTTAAATTTATAAACTCTTGGAGTTCCGTATCATCTAAAATACAATGAGATCTATCGTAAAAACACTCGCACAATCTCACACACAT
This sequence comes from Timema podura, assembly GCA_033556935.1. Taxonomy (NCBI): domain Eukaryota; kingdom Metazoa; phylum Arthropoda; class Insecta; order Phasmatodea; family Timematidae; genus Timema; species Timema podura. The sequence goes on from JAVRXN010000007.1 coordinate 5,112,751, forward strand.
AGTTAAACAAAAAAAAATTACATTCAAATAACAGACAAAAAATAATCGCGAGCACGATCAAATATTCACAAAGCTACACTAGAAATAAAATAAAGAACACATTTTTTCTTGATTGATTTTCTCAATTTTTGAATGAATAACAAGTTTGTGAAGTGTTTAGAAATGTTAACTAGCAATGATTTTTAATGAAAATTATGGAAGGTAACTAACAGTTTCTTAAAGTAGTTCACACCATCATTTGGGAACTTATTTTAACTTCTCTGATATTGTGATGCGAGAATGGAATGAACATTGTATAAGAACTAGTGTGTTTATTATTCAATCTATTTTATATTACGTTGGTCCGGTTCATTACGTTGTTGTTGGTTTTTTTTTTTTAATTTCCTAAAACATTTTCACTGTTCAAAAAAAAAAAAAAAAGGAAGGAATTTATTTCATTAGAGACTCAAGTCAGACAAGAGGGATGGACCGAGGGCAAAATGTGGGCCGGAACACGGCGATGAGAAAGACGGCTGGCCAGGTGGTGTTTGCCGGAAGATTCAGTCACCTGTTGTCCGTGTCAGCCCAGGGCCTCGTCCCCACCGAGAAACCGCCAAGATGGCCGTCCCCTTCCCAGCCTGGAGAAGAGGAAGGGTGATTGTTGTGATGGTGGTGATGGTGGTGGCGAGGCATCTCGGCCACTACTGACGAGGGTAGGAGGCTACAATGATGGACACCTAAATCAGTCCTGTGTCATTTGCTGTTGGCCTGCAGTGCCGCATTTATCTGGGTCCATAGGTCCTTTTTGCATGACTTGGACCTAATAAAGAGATAAATGACATGTCTTAATTCAAAGACTACATTTGTATAGAGAGGAGGAGAAAGAGGAGAAAATGAGGATGAGTGGGGAGAAGAAGGGATGTACAAATATATTTTTATTCAATACTATACAATTTTTTTAAATGTTCGAACTTCAATTCGGCTTCAAGACTATCTCATATTATTAGATTCATTATTATTATTATTATTATTAGCACCGCGTCTTACTACCCGTTCGGGTTATACGCACTTACGCTAATGTGCAATGGTAGGGTGATTGTGAGATGAAATGGAGGACCTACAGTTTAACGTGGAATCCGAACCACGGTGGAGGCCTGGCATTCCTCACATTCACAAGTTGTGATTAATACACGTCTTGTCAGAGGTGAAGGAAGGGTTTGGTAATCAGATAAATCTGTGCCGGGACCGAGGATTGAACCCCGGTCGCCAGCTCAGAAGACCGACACCTTACCCCTTGACCACCAGGTCACCTATTAGATTCAACTTCGCTTCGAAAATAAATATATGTGTGTGTGTGTGTGGGGGAGTGGGGGGGGGGGTGGCGAAGTCCACTTCTTCAGCGCACCCTTGTTAATTTAATCTAAATATCTAATTTTTTTAATGTATTAGCTTTAAGATTGTGTGGCAAAGAAAAAAGTCGACCGACCTGCGTATTGACTGCAACCACTCCTTGAATTGTGTGGAGCCTTCCGGAGTTGTTTGAAATGCGGATCTTGCCGAACAAACGATGTTAACAAAGTCCTCATAGTCACCTGTAGTCAGGTGGTACAACTTCTGGTGCATGCATTGGATGTACCTGAGGGAAAAAAAAAACAAACTATAAATTAAAACGTCACAAAGAAGGTAAAAAGCACTAAAGAAGAAAAAAATAATGAACAACTTAACTAACAATGTATCAGTTTGTCTGGCTAGCACATTGTAAGGAACATTAATTTATTTTTATTAATTTTTTAGCTATTTAATGTGCACTTTATGAACCGACTGATTATATCAGCACATGACCAAGTTAAATCTAGATCAGACCAAAAACACCCAGCCTCCTGGACATTAATTTATCACTATCAAAGGATAAAACCTCATTTCACCAAGATAAATTTTTCGGCCATGCCAGGAATCGAACCCAGGACCCTAAGCTCAGTAGATAGACACACTACTGACTGAGGTAAGGTGTCAAGACTTGAATTCTATTCTTTTCAAATCTTTATCCAACACTTTCTTCATTATCTCAAATCTAAATTCCAATCTTTGAAACTTTAAAAATATATAATTCAAGTAAGAATGAAAATGTGGAGAATTCAATAAAAGAAAATGAAACCTTATTGTGTTTGGGAAATAAATATTGCACACAAAATCAATTACTTGATCAAGATTTTGGCATGGTTGAAAATTTTATCAATGGTAAAATGAATCAAATTCAAATAATTAAGGTTTTTTTTTTTCTTTCAATTTTTCAATTGAAATTTGTTTTAATACTGTTTATTGGTGGTTCTGAACCAACATAATTATAGGACAAACCCAACAATCAAGCCCCAAACCAGTAATTTACACTTAAATGAATGTGTGAATCTGACACCTTAGCTCAATTGATAGCGTGTCTGTCTACTGAGGAGCTAAGGGTCCCGGGTTCGATTCCCAGCATGGCCGAAAAATTTATCATTGGTGAAATATGGGTTTACCCCTACACAGAGATGAATTAACGGCTGGGGACTGGATGTTGTGCTTGCCCTAGTCTTTAGTTAGATTATAAGACATATGAAGCTATGACAGTCCTAGCAAGATGGTAGTGGAAAATATATGGCTTGAATAAAAAACTGATCACAGGCTGGAAACAATAATGGATGTAAAAAACCTTAATGTTACAATGAATGGATTACAAGAAAGAATGTTTACATTTAGTTACTATTTGTTATTTCTACTATAGTTATATTTTCGCTTAGGTTCATAATTTTTTCCAAGATTGGAATTCAGAATTCGAAGGTAAATTGGGTACTTGGATTCGTGAAATAGTGGAGCCGACTCAGACCCGTCATTATAAAATAGTTTACGATTCGTTACTTGCTAATCCTCCAGATCTCACAAAGATCCTTCTACTTACATCTGTTGACATTTCTGCACTAAGGGCAGTAGGGCGGAGCGCAGATGCTGCATCACGAGCCCTGGGTTGTTGCGCGACAAGTAGTGAGCGGACTCTATCGCCACATCGTGGAGGATGAATGGACTCACGATGCTGTTCACCGCGCAGATGCAAAACTGGTGCAAATACTGTGTGCCTGCAAGGACAGAAACCATCATTTACAAGTGAAGATGTGTGCGCTATCTCTATAGAGCCTGATCTTTGGAGTGGATTTCGTTAAATAAAAGTTGAATTTCGGTATTAAAAGTTGTTTAATAAAATGCATTTATTTTGCTAAAGATGGCAAAAAAAAATCTACTTACACTTATGTAGTACAATGATATGAATATATAAATTATATGATAAATTTCAAAATTTCAAAATTTTTAATATTTGCCTTTTGTCACAACATGAACTTTTTTTTTATTTCTTCTTTAGTTCTTGGTGGAGGGGAGTTTTTTATTGACTTAGAATGAATAAGATATTATAAATTTTAACAATTTTCTAACGTGCTACGTAAAAGTTTGTAAAAATATGTCTCGTGATATTTTGTTGTTCTTAGATATCTCAAATGTCTCTCCCCAAATTGGGGAAGAGGAATGTGAAAAAATGGTACATCCAATGTTAAGCGCAATGTTAAGCAAAATCGGCTTGCTCTCAATTTGTAAACATGTATTGTTTTTTAATCAATTAGGTTCTACAAAAAGATACAACTAAATTTAATTTAAATAAATTTTCTTTTGAAAAGGGTTTCTTTTTTTATATAATATATTTAAAACTCTAGAATTTCAATGCTCTCACTTTTGTTTGATTCAAAAAAACATAAAATATGCACAGTTATATTAAATTTGGTTAAAAATACAAATTTATATTCTAATTAATTTTTTCCCACAGAAAAATAACATTATAAAAAATAAATATGGCCTTTTGGGTTTATGATTTTTTTTTTCCATGGATTTACCATAAAAGTTACACTTTAAATATTTGTACTACATAAAAATAAAAAATGCTCGGATTTAAAATGGTATCTTTGCTCATTGATTTCAAATGAAATGATCCTGCTTCATGCTTGTGTTAGAATGGATTGCCAGTGACCTGGAGATCAGGGTTCGATTCCCAATTAGGTGTATTGAAAGTGGTTTTTCCTAAATAGTTTCCCACTACCTACTTATGTGAGTACATTTCCTCTAAAATTACACCTTCATCGTCCTTATTCCACTAAGAGTCAATGAATGTATCTTGAAGCATACCCAGTTTCTTAGCGACACGCAACAGCCACTTGACGTCCTCCCCGTAGGGCGGGTTGCGTGCGTACTTGGCCTGGGGACGGTCGTCATGAACCCTCCTGGCTAACGTCTCAAGAGCCAGCATCCCTACCCTGTAGGCCGCCAGCAGACTTCGCATCTGGGACTGGGTGAGTTGCTGTCTGGGTCTGGCTCCCGCAGGTCCTTGTAGGGCTACTGTCGCCACCTGTCGATAACGTACAGTCTCAACGTGGATACAACAGTTTTGTTATGTTGGTAAGGCCTTCAAAGAGACACACGCCCAGCAAGGATTTAAAACAATCATCAAAAGCGTATCCTTAGATGTTGACTGCAGAGAACGTTAATTAAATTAAACAAAACCGATCAATGTAACAAAACATAGAAAGAAATACAGTAATCACGACTTTCCGTCTCGGTTTCTTAATTACTTTGAGAAATTGTGGTGTTCTCGAGTGGGAAAAATTACTACCCAGATTTTTCAAGAAAAAATTAGTACTATAAAGTTACAATCAAGGAATGTCTTTACATGTCAGGTTTATATTTAATGTTCATTAACAATATTATTAATCTATTAAAGTTAAACCAACTTATTGTCCGTTAAGTAGATTACCCTAAACTTTGTTCGCTTTTATTTTACTACTACCGTGTTAAATCACTGAAAGAATAGTATTCAAGATTATATTCTGCTATTTTTAAAGGTGTTGCTTCTCATCAAATGTCGCTCTAAGCTTATTAATCTCTAATTTAATTTAATTTTAGCACCGCGTCTTACTACCCGTTCGGGTTATACGCTTAAGTACTAATTACACTAATGGATTAGGAATTGGGAAGGTTGAATATAGGGTAAGTGAACCCGCATTTGCGTGGAGGGAGAGTGGAAAACCATTTAGGAAAAACCACCCCCAGTTCACCCGACCGAGATTCGAACCTCGATCTCCCGTCCTCGTTGGTCTGACTCAACACGACTGGCGCGTTAGCCAACTACTATTAATCCTCTAATCAAGGGACCGAGGAATATGATGTGGTATGTTGATCGTCACAATCACTCAGTCACTTTGAACTTCAAACATTTTCTAGTATTGTTACTGTCATCCAAAAACAAGTGATATGACGATTACTTCCCCATATTCCCTTAAAATGTTCTATTTAACATATATATTGATAATATTAATCTATTTTATTTTCATATTAAAGTAAATTTTATTTAGTGTAAAGTTACTAATGCATATAGTCAAAGTATCGCTATTTTTTATTCTCATAGCCAGCTAGTCTAAAGGATAGTACCTGGTTGACCTCACAGCTTAACACATGTGTGCATTGAAACGCAGTTGAATAGCTTTATCAACAATTTTTTGGGCCATACCTATCTAATTCACAGTCAACACAACTGAGCACATTAAATAACATTCAATTGATGGTAATATTTATTCTTGAATAGCTACAAGCTAGGAAAACAACGAAATACACTTTCACACTTATTTACATCAATACATGCCTATTACGATTATCTCATTATTTGCAATGACATCCATTTGTTTTAGTATCTTGCCAACATAAACAAAGATATATATATTTTTTAAGTATAATAGCGCTAATTGTGAGAGGTTTAGTAACTAAAAAGTAAGAGGTAGATGGGCACACAGTTTTTTTTTATGGACAGGACTGCGGCTGACTTTTATTTATTTATATTAGTTTAAGTTTATGGTTTTTTGTGTATGTAGTTATTAAAATTCACACCACTAAGTCTTATTTGAACCTATACAATATGATTCCATTCTGATAACATTGCCACAAGCTTATAATTTTATTTAAATTATTATTTATTATTTTAATGAAACGAATGGGAAGGATAAGTTTATCTTATAATGTTAAATCTATAAAATAAATATAAACCTAAATTGGAAAATTATTTAAAATGGTTTACTTACTAATAGTTTCAAGGATTAGGAAAGTAATATTTAGAGGAAGTGTACCCATATATGCGTGGAGGGAGAGTAGAAAACCATTTTGGAAAAATTTACCTTAGTTCACCCGAGATTCGAACCTCGATCTCCCCATCATCGGCAGTCTAGTCTACTGCAAGAGGAGCACATTTGACCATCTGGCCACTGAAGCAGGTTTTAGTCTTTTCTTGTGGCAAATTGTTATTTCCCGCCCGAGAATTTCCGGAAGTAAAAATATCATTCCCGCACAGACCCTAATTATTACAGTCTTATATTCACTAGGAAAAATAAGTTGTGCATGGTTACTTATACAAAAAACAACTGTGATTTGCCGTCAAGGTGACTTTAATCTCATCTTGGTGATATAAAGAAGTAAGTAGTCTCTGGTAGTGTCCTACTAGCACATGCTGGTTTCACCAGACCCAGTGTCGTAGGAAGTTAATTCTAATATATAAACAGATATTTATTAAGAATAGATCCAATGAGAGTGACTAATAATTAGAACCAAACAAATGCTGGCTAATTTTTCATCAACTCCCCCCCTCCCCCATGTTGGCATTTATTTTATAATTTAAATGCATAGAGGAAGAAGGGCTGTCAATATGTCAATCAAAAAAAGTGTTAAGTTCCATCATAATATTTAATATATACAAGTATTATTTATTTCAATATATTTAACTAGGCCAGAGATCTATAAAATGTGAAAGTTTTACTTTTCCTTATCATAATATGAAAACACACATTTGGCCAATAATTTTACCTTAAATCTGTGCTTATCAACGAAATAAAAGCAACAGATTTAATATTTTAAAGTATTTGTTTTATTCCAAGAATGTAACTTATCAAAATCCGGCCTCGTTGTATAGTGAGTGAGTGGTCAGTGCACCTGGCTATGAACATCAGGGTCCTGGGTTCGATAACCGGCCGGTACCTTGGATATTTTTCTCTTAAGATGAATAAACCCAACAGTCACCAAGAGTTGGTAAATTAGGCTTGAGTTAAGTTTAAGTCCTACATCGGCTCCACAACTTCATGATAACTATCATCACCTCATCTCATTTCGGGTACGACGTGTCCTCCTATGGTGTACCCTGGGAAACGTTCCGTGCCACCAGAGTGGATAATAATCTACAGATAAGGCGACTGAACCTGGATGTAACCTCCCTCCTGGTCAGTAATACCATATGATTAAAAAAATAAACTTATCAACTAGATTGACGATAGCCCTCCAATAAAGGTACAAACACAACAGTTAAGTTATTTTAGTAAGTGAGTGTTGATCATCCATACCTGAAAGCACTTTACCTGCTGAGGTGGTTGGGGTCCCATTCCTGTGGGAGGGGGTATCCCCGGTTGTTGTTGTTGGGGGTTCCCCTGCGCGGGCATCATGCCGTTGGCTCCTTGAGGGGGCATAGGATACATGTGGTGGTGCTGGGGCTGAGGAGGGCAGTTCCCCCCCGTGTTCACACCCGCAGTCACCGTGGCCGCTCGCAGACCTTGTGTCGTGGGGGCCAGGGTCACTGCTGTGCCTGAGACAGCCCGGACACACCAGTGGAAACAACCGAACACCACAGCGCAACAAGGTTGAATGCATGCCAACGTTTCCGTCGGCGGGCAAAAAGAAAAGAGGGAGCCAAAGGACGAGACAAATATTTAAAATGGCACTGAGCTCGCTAGATAGTCTTAACGCAGCGGTATTCAACCTTTTTTTTGTTCGTGTGCTCCCAGATATAATTTATCTTATTTGGTGATTTCTGTTCAATTTTTTTTGATAAAGACAACAATGCTGAAATATTATTCTATTTGTGTTGGAATGTATGTGCCGTTATTTCCACTATAGAAGACAGAAGAAAGGAAGAAGATGTCACCTTTGTGCGTTGGATTCTTCCCACATTTTTACTCCTTCCCTAGGTGGGCTTTCTTCATTAAATCTACACTTATTAGTTTATTTTTCCTTTTTCTTTATTTTTTATAAATTTCCATTATTATAAAATCATCCTATAGAATAAGTAATTAATAAACATTATGTTATGAAAACTGATTAAAAAAAACTCAAGACTAAACTAAAATTTTAGCCGATATTATTTCACATTTGATCTAACCGAGTTTTTCAACTACAGCCTGAAAGTGAGTTATTTTTTTTTTCACAGGGTCTCAACTAAACTTTTGCATTACATGTATACATTTTAAATATTAATACATTAGTGTGATAGGAATGAGAAAGATAAAATGTAAAGGAAGAACACCCACATTTGTGTGGCGGTATGGTGGAAAACCACTTAGGGAAAAAAAACTTAAGTACACCTCAACAGGATTCAAACTCTATCGACACCTTAGATGATTTTACCACCAAACATTAATCAGAACGTCAGTCTTAAAGTGTTGAAAAGAAAAAAAAAAACTAATACTGCTGAGATTTTGGCTAGAGAACCGAATTTAAAAACAGTTGCAATTACAGACAAATAAGAAATTCAAACAAAAACCTTCCAAAATTATATTCAAAATCACTTTTTCTTCGAAGATTTGAAGACATCTGTGTAGTTAGATATTTCCGAGAGATAATCAATCGATATGAACTATGACCTCCACTTACCTAGGACTGTGTTGATATTAGGAATGAACACCTATACTCACCGTAATACTGCAGGTTGGCTGGTGTGGGTGGCAGACTGGCATACGCCGGCTGCTGGTTGGCGGCATGGGGCGGGTACTGGAATGCCGGCGGTGACAGGTACATCTGCAGGTGTGGTGGCGGAGGAAGAGCCACAGCGCGGTGGTTCATGGGAGTGCCAAAGTGGTGAGGATGGGGGTGATGATGGTGGGGATGTATGCCCTGAACTGCAAAGCTGTATGGACCCACGGTGTAGGGTACGCTCATGGTGACACCTAGAGGGGCTAGGGTAGTGACTGCCGGGTGAGGGGGGTACAGAGGTGGAGGTGCAGTGGTCACCACTACAGGCTGCACCGCCGCAGAAGAAGGAAGGGCTGAGATTTGTTGGGAAAGGTCAAGAGACCCCGCAGGGGGTTCGACTAGGGCTAGCAAGGTCCCGTGAGAGTCCAGCGCCATGGCTTCATGAGGGCCTTCGTTGTCCAAGAAGTGATCCCCTCCTGGAGTGTGCTGTGTAAAAATATAAAACTTTTATTTATGAATTAATAATAATTTTAAATAAAAACAAAACATTAATACAGCAAAACCACTGATAACTGAAATAAATAAATAATCATCATCATCATTATTATCATTATCATTATTATTATAATCATCACCGTGTCTTACTACCCGTTCGGGTTATACGTACTTACGCTAATGTGTGATGGTAGGGTGATTGTGAGATGAAATGGAGGACCTACAGTTTAACGTGGGATCCGAACCACGGTGGTAGGCCTGGCATTCCACACATTCACAAGTTGTGATTAATACACATCTTGTCAGAGGTGAAGGAAGGGTTTGGCAATCAGATAAATCTATGCCAGGACCGAGGAGTGAACTCCAGACTGGAGTAATCCAGTGTTTGTGTTATTTGTACTCTCTTCTTTGTGTTTGATAAAGGCAACAGTGCCGAAATATTATTCTATTTGTGTTAAAATGTGTGTGTGACTACTTCTACTATAGAAGACAGAAGAAAGGAAGATGTCACCTTTGTACATTGGATTCTTCCCACATTTTTTCCTCTTTCCCTAGGTGGGCTTTCTTCAACAAATTTACTCTTGATAGTTTATTTTTCCTTTTTCTTTAGATCTATCAATTTCCTTTACTATAAAATTATTTAGTCATTGGGCCACTTCATTTTTATACATTTACTTACTTAATAAAGTTATCATTATTAATGTAATGTAAATCTAAAAGGAAGTCTTTGTTTAAGTTACAATTCAACCTTTTGTCGCTAGAGTGAGGGTTAAAGCACATCGGCGACACCTATGTGGAAAGTCAGTCAAATGCTAGAGTCCAATCTGACCGGTCATATCATATGGTCAGTGGTATCATGGGACTTTCAGCGTACGATTGTGTTCGCCATGTTTGGAGACATTGTAAAGACTGTGCTTCTGAATTATTAAATCAAGAATGTGTTTGTGAAAGTGTTAATCTTTAATCATTATTATTATTATTATTAGCACCGCGTCTTACTACCTGTTCGGGTTGTACGCAAATCTTTAATCAATTATCTGTATAGTATTAGTTTGTAATTAGAGTGCCGTCCGATGTGCACTGTCCCGTCACTGCTATAACTATCGTAAAGAATACAGCTCACCCTCATGTAGAGCTCATACCAATACTTGGCAACTTGAAAGAGAACCTCTGGGTAGACTCCTCCACCCTTGGCCGCATTCTCCACCGTGAGGCAAGCTTGCTCAAGCATCAGGTCACTCTGCTCTTTGCACTGCAATTTTTAAACATTTTAAAATCAATGAACAGATGACTTTTACAAAATGGTGTTTTCTCTGAAGTCTTACTACTCGTTAGGGTTATATGCTCATGTACTAACCATGGTAATGGTTTTAAAGATTAGGGATGTCATATTTAGGGTCTAAGTGTACCCACATTTGCATGGAGGGAGAGTGAGAAACCATTTTGGAAAAAAAAACTCAGTTCATCCAACCGAGATTCGAAACTTAATTTATTTGTTTTCGGCAATGTAGTCTACGGCAAGGGTAGCGCCTTAAACCATGCAGCCACCAAAGCAGGTAACAACATATTTAAATTTATTAACAAAACACATTTTAATATGTAATACAGCACATGGTCTTGGCTCTTCAATCTAATATTCCATTTTAACTGAAAAATTAATTTATAATCATTTTTTAACATATAATAAAATTACTTTAAATTTGAATAATGTGAACATTAATTTGTGATCTACCTAAAAGAACAAAATGACTAAATTGAATATAAGTGTGAATATTAGATTTCAATGTAGGGGTGTATGAAGTCCACTTCTTCAATTTGAAGCAAACTCATATCGAATATATGAAATATTCTCGAAGCCGAATCGAAGTTTGAATATTTTTTTACACTATAGAAATATATTATTTTGTTGTTCATTAAACTTTATGAATTGAAATTACTTAGAAAATGTTTTATTGTACCTGTTGTTACGAATATTTAATTTTAATCTTGTAAATCAAGTTTTATTACAACCTACAATTCAATTACTTAGGATTTTTTCCAAATAAATATTGTTTTATATTATATATAAATGGAAATAAGTGACCATAAATCGTGTATTTTAGCTGTCAATATTTTATTGACGAAGCTTCGAAGCCGAATTATTTTCGAAGCGAAGTCGAAGCTGACATTTGTTTCGAAGTTTTAAAGTTGAGTCGAAGCTTCGCACACCCCTATTTCAATGTTTTTATTGGTGAAACTTTGTAACTGTCGAATCAGTATTGTGTTTATGAATCCGAGTTGAGATTGACAAATATTTGAGGAAAAGTTAAAAGTTTTCGAAGCTCGGCACACTTTTTGTTAAAAGTAATTATTATTAGCAATTATTATATAATTTTCAGAAAAGTGTATAAATCTGATTAAAAAATACTGTGTACGGTTTAAATTATTCTATTTTTGCCATACAATTTTGAGAAATAATGATTTATGTGCATAATTTGACATTTCCCTTTTGCTAGACACATAAAATACCTAACAATATTGGTATAATGTATTTTGATTGTAAAGGGGTGTGATTAACTCTTCTAAATATAGAGGGAAAGGTGCCCTTTACAAAAAAAAATTTTTAAAAATTGAAATTTTGAAAAATACAAATATATTATTTTTAAATCAATAACTATCCAACATTCTGTAGATATATTAAAAAAAAGTGGTGATTTCCGCATTTAACTCCGCTTGAAATGTGTTTCAAATTTCATAGAAATCACGTCAATTAAATACGTGATAGTAGTGATGTGCGAAGCTTTGACTTGGCTTTGAAAACCAATATCAACTTCCGACTTCGCTTCGAAAAAAATTCTGGCTTAGATAAATTATTATTATTAAGCTCTGCGAATAAAAATATGTTTAAACTATTGCCATTCCGAGCTGTTATATACATTACAAACTAATATTCATAAAAAAAATCTAAAGTAATTTAATTGTATGATGTGATACTTAATTTATCAGAATAAAACAAAATTTCCAAAAGATTGTGTAGCAACAAATTTTCCAAGTAATTTTAGTGCATAAACATGTATAAATAACCATAATATAATATATTTTCAAGTATAAAATAGTAATCAAACATATTCAAACTTCGGTTCGGCTTCGAGAATATTTCATACGTTCCATTCGAATTCGCTTAGAGATTGAAAAAATGAATGTCGTACAACCCTACGTAATAGTTGATATCCAAACCAACTTACCTGCAGTATCGCGCGCTGTATCTCATTAGGATTGAGAGCGTGTGAATGTGGCAGACACGAGAGAGCCAGCTCGGCTGCTGACCTCACAATGTTGGGGTCACAGCCCCGGGAAGCTCTGTCTGCAATGCTCACAGCTTCTGGGGGAGTTAGGTGACCTTCCCAAGTGTCAATCAGGAACAAGATGGCAGGTGCACCAATCTCCATAGCTTGACCTATGCAGAGCACATTGGAACAGAAGAATTTTTCATAATAAAAAGGTTTTCCTTATTCAGATATATATCACATCCAATGTCTTTTTCCTGTGTTTGTCCTTTAGTTTTACCTTTTACATGTTCACTATCTCAGTAGACCATGGTTCTTTAGTGCTGACTGACAGCTGACGGCTTTGAGAATCTACCAGACTAAATTATGTATCCTCGCTGAACCATATGATCTGCAAAAAACTGTGCTTACCCGCTGTCACTTCTGACAGTCAAATTTAGGTATATACCTAAATGTTGACTGTCAGAAGTCAGCTGTGAACTGTCAGTCAGCACAAGAAGCCACGGGTACTGTATGTGTCCTATCATTCTTTACAATTTTCCATTTTCTCCTTTTTTTTTTTTTTTCCTCTTTTAGGAAGTTGCGTTGCGCATTTAACACTCCTCCCTGACGAGTTCCAATAGAATGAAACCTAAGTCGGGGGATTGGGCGGTAACAATCTATTTTCTTCCAGAGGTAACCACTACCTCTTTGTCCAATGGCAGCAGTGTAAAGTGTGACCTGTGTTCTTCTTTTCATTAAAAGCCATATTGTGTTGTCTCCTTTTATATGTTTCTATCCACCTTTCCTGTACCGTCTTCCAAATATCATAATAAAAAGAGTGGTGGTCTTTATAGGCTAGCCTATTTTAGTCATGATGCGGGACAATTTAATTAATTTGTTGTAATAAAATATACCAACTAATATTTCACGTACAAAAAGCTCCAAAGACAAGTTTCGTATAAAAATAAACCCTAGTTTTCTACTCGCCTGTAATCCACGACACATGAGAGGAGTACGTCCGGCTAAGCCAGTTGGGGCTGACGCAGTTATGAAGTCCAAGGGCATAGAGCCCAATCTGGAAAGCACAGATGTGCAGGGCCCTGTGCGGGCCGTGATGGTTTGGGATGTCGACGCCTGTGTGAACAGGGACGTGCTACTGTTGCCGCCAGCTTTAGTCAGCACCGTTTTGGCCAACTCAAACATGAAGTGTGCCCCGGCTTCTGATGGCTGGTTTGGTATGGAGGGGTACACACGCTTCCCCTTATATCTGCGATCGCAACAATATGAACAAGGGTAGTGAGTAAGTCAACTAAACGATGAAAGAATGAGGGCCAACTATATTCGAGGCAGGAAGAACTATTTATATACAACAGAGGGACGGTAAGGTAAAAATACATCTGAACTATCGTTGGGTCAAATCCATTACTTTATGAATCTGAATCTTCAATTTATTTTTGAATCCCAAATTCGAAACTCAAATCCGAATCTTGGAATAATTATGAACATTAGGAGGAAATATAAATAAAGTAGAAAATACCAATAGTAGCTAAATGTTCACGTTCTTATGATAAATTTGTTATAACATTCATACATTCAGTTAAGTGTTAAATACAGTCTTAGGATTGAGTCTCGAATTTGAGACTTTCTCGAATTCTCTAATCTCAAATATCCTTAAGTATTCGAGGGCCCTTCCCTAGTTTTAATATTTCTCTTTGAATTTAAGGTTGAAACATCTTCTATAATTTCTCCTTGGATTTGGAGATGATATTTTCCCTTGGTAATTCAGTTAGATGAAGAAAAAAAAACCATACTGTATTCAATATCGAGCTAAACTCTATTATTAAAAATAAACGCCATAGTTTGAGCCCGCAAAGCGAGATATACCGACCGAGCGGCCGCCACTGTTAGTGACGATAGTGCCAACATTTGCGGAAAGAGAGTGTCATATGGTCAGCACAATGAGCCCTCCAGCTGCTACTCTCTGTTTTCTAGACCGGAAAACGTTACTTATTTTATTAAAGTATCTCCTCATTAGTCCTCACAAAGCTGAGTATACCCAATACAGGACTCAATGCTTCACAGAAAATTCTACAAGCGTGGGGTATCGAGCCCGTGACCTCTGGATCTGTAGCCATGAACTCTAAACACTAAACGACAGTCATACAAAGCTTGGAATTTTATGAGGTTAAGATTTATGTAAAGTTGTTAGAAAAACAAACCTAATTTTATTTGAAGAGTGAAGTGGTGTTTATATCTCTTTAACACACAGAGCACTGTCAAAGAGGTAATTTTTGATCCAAAAGTTTGCACCACTGACCTGGACTCTTTATTTCTGGTGGTGGTAATCTGTGGCCCTGGATTGGTGGCCGGACTGCTCACTGAAATGGCTGCCATTCCTTGTTCCAGCTCGGCACTAGTCGAACTGTGTGGGCGGCTTCCTTGACCGGCTAAAACCAAACACAAGGCACCATTTTAGGGTAAACCCTGAGAAGAACATTTAAATGCAGTCTTTTAAGGGTTATTTATTATATTATGGCTCTTGAAATAAAATCACTCTTCACTCTTCTTTCAAGCAGGGCTGTGGAGTCGAAAGAAATGTACAGACTGACTCCAGCTTCATCATCCTCATCATCATGAAAAAGCTTCCAGCCACTGGCTGGATCTGTCCACCGCCTCCTTCCCTCCTACCACCTCTCTCCTTCCACCTTGGCCCAGTCCTCTCCTCTTTCCTCCACACTCCTCCTTACTCCCTTCATCCGTCTCTTAGTCTTCCTCCCCTCCTCCACATCCAAAATCCTCCTGGCCATTTCTTCCCTCTCCATTCTTCTCCATTCATGACCACACCACCTTAATCTTCTCTATTCTGCCCTGGACTAGATGATAATTGTATCACTTTAATTTTATATTTTTTTATTTTTTAGGACCAATATTCTCGATTTGGATTAACAAATCTATTTAAATATACATTCACAATGTCAAAGAAGCTTCCATGAAGTAATCTATATTGGAGTATTTTACTATGAGAGATTTTTTATTAATAATTAATATACTTTAGACATTTCTGGTGAAGTCAGAGTATATAAAAAAAATATAGAGGAGTTAGAGTCGAAGGATTGGTGTATAAACATATTTTCCCCTTTTGACAAAAATAAGGAAAATAGGAAAAATAAACTAATGAATGTAAATTCAATTCAGTGTTTGTGTAAAATGTATTTCCCTTTTCTATTTTTTGTTTGATAAAGGCAAAAATTTGACTACTACTACTTTGGAAGACAGAAGAAAGAAATATGTCACCTTTGTACAATGGATCCTTCCCACATTTTTACCCTTTCCCTAAGTGGGCGTTTTTAATTAAAATTACACCCATTAGTTTATTTTTCCTTTCTTTTTTTTATATCAATTTCCACTATTGTAAAATTATTTAACCACTGAGCCAGCTCATTAATACACATTTTTCCTTCTTGAGTTATGTTTTATTACATAAAGTGTTAAATGTACTCAACTCACAGATGGCAGTGTTTTCTACAAACTGCGGGTCGGTGGACGACCCGAGGGCGGATACGATAGGACAAGACACAGGTTCTGAACAACACGACTCCTCCTTCCTGCGGTTGGTCATCTGGACCCACAGCACGTGAGAAAAACAAAAGAGTTATGACACATGGTTATCCTTATATTTCAAACCAAGGATGGAAACCTCATATCCTTAAGGATTAGTTGAGATTCGAAAAATTTTCAAATTCGACACTCAATACTTTAAAAAAAGATTGATTTTTCATGTTAAATTTGTTTTAGAGCACTAATACTATCTATTGGTGGTTCGAAACCATTATAATTATAGTACAAGCTCAACAACCAGGCCACAGACCAGTAATTTAACACTTAACTGAATTATTATATATGGAAGACGGTATAGGAAAGGTGGATAGAAACATATAAAAGGGACAAACACAATATGGCTTTTACAATGAAAAGAAGAACACAGTTCACACTTTACATTGCTGCCATAGGATAAAGATGTAATTGTTGGCTCTTAAAGAAAATCGATCGTCACCGCCAAATCTCTCGACCTAGGTTTCATTCTATCGGAGCTCATCAGGGAGGAGTGTGAAACGTGCAACACAACTTTCAAATCATCTGGTTTTTATCGGTTAATGTGCTAGTAAAGTTTGTAAAAAAAGTGTCTCATGATATTCCGGTGTCTCTACTCGTAACTTGTCAAATTTCTAACAGCTCCTCATTTAGGAAGTTACGTTGCGCGTTTCACACTCCTCCCTGATGAGTTCCGATAGAATAAAACCTAGTTCGGGAGATTGGGCGGTGATGATCGATTTTCTTCAAGAGGCAACCATCACCTCTTTGTCCAGTGGCAGCAATGTAAAGTGTGAACTGTGTTCTTCTTTTCATTTTAAAAGCCATATTATGTTTGTACCTTATATATGTTTCTATCCACCTTTCCTGTACCTTCTTACAAATATAATATAACAGCTACAACTCAAATTCTGTCTCAAGACAACTTTAATTTGATTCAAGGAGAATTCAATATTGCCAAATACACTAAATCAAAAAGTACTAGGTTTTTAGTCCTGATGAAAGTTGAATCTGGGGCTAGAAAATGATCTAAAGTGTGGGACCATATAAATATTATGTGGACAAAAAGAGGATTGTTTTGTCAAGTTCAGTGCAGTACCTGGCTCTTGGTGGGAGGGTGGCTCGAGTAAAAACAGCTCTGGATCGGAGTCTTGACTAGTTGGTGAATCTCCCTGTCTAGCAGTTTATCCATGATTCTAGCAACTTTCCTCGGTCATCCTTGTAGTGGACTAAAAGGACAATGGCTAGGTCACCTCTGGAATTAATAATAAATATCAGTTATGGTTATATAAAAGTTGCGAGAGAACTACATTTTAACTCTAGGAAAATTAATGTAATATAAATGTCACAAATCATATTTTTAAGGATCTGTGACCATTCAAATTTTCAAGCGGAGCTTAAAATATAGATAAAAATATTTATGAGTATATGGATTTTTGAGCCAAGCTTAAAATATATACAAAGGCTTGCGACATTCCGGTCTAATGCGGTAGTCGGCCGGTCTGGATAGCAAAAAAAGCTGATAAGCTGGATCTTGAGGGTGAAACATTTTCTGTGCAGTCAACGGCCCACAATGTGTGTGATAACTATATATTAGTAGTGTTTCAAAGCATATTTAAATTTGTGTTTAAAGAGTTTGCATACTCTTCAAACAAAGATTTAAATATGTGTTGGAATAGGCGCATTTTTTTAAGTCACAGTACAGTTGAAAGTACTGTACAATATTAAAATCGACAGTTTTATACACTCGATTTGTGTATCCTAATTAGTTTAGTATAATATAATACTGTAATTACATTGGAGCCACACCGGATAGTACAGAGGGCCGGATAGTCGCAAGCCTACTGAATTTAAAATAAATACCAGAACTTGGATTTTTTAGCTAAGTTTAAAATATATATTTAAAATAGAAATTAGTATAGAGTATTCAGAGTTTATAAAACAAAATATTACAAAAAAAAGTGTGCAATAAAACATTCTCCAAGTAATTTTAGGGCATAAAGATATATAAATAACAACATAATTTTTTAAAGCATTAAACAGAAAATATTCGAACTTTGATTCGGCTTTGAGAATATTTAATATATTCGATTCAAATTATTTTTTTTTAAGTGGACTTGGCACACCCTAATAGAAAGTGTTGGGAAAAGGATGGATGGCGGTGACTCATCCAGAAAGTGGAATGGTTCCAATGATATTTATGAAATACAAGTTACAACCATCATACGCCATCAAGGAAAAAAAATCCGCAAACTAAAATTTACCATGTGTGGTGATTGGCAACAGGGTTGTCCACCACGGGCCTATTTTGAAGTGTTTTTTTTTATTATCTACACTTTTTATGATCTTTTTCAACCCCATTATGGTATGATAAAAAATAATTTATTTTTAACATCAGATTGGATACTTGTAAAAGGATTGAACATTTAATTATTTTTAGCACCGCATTTTACTACTCGTTTGGGTCACACACAAATGTACTAATTAGGCTAATGTGCTAGGGATGAGTAAGAATGAATTTAGAGGAAGTGTACCCACATTTTTGTGGAGGGTGAGTTAAAAACCATTTAGGGAAAACCACACTCAGTAAACCCGAGCAGGATTCAAACCTCATCTCCCTGACATCAGCACTATAGTACAATGCAGGAAAGACGCTTTAGAACATGTGGCCACTGTCATGTGAAATCATAATGTTGAGGAATCACGAATCAAAAAATCAAGGTTAAAATTTAAGATTGGGACTCGAGTAAAGTAAGAATCGTGGCAGCTCTAATTTAAACATGTGTTTTAAATATTTATTAAAAATATTACAAAGCAGAGCTCAATGTCTATAAGTAATATAGATTCAAAATTACAATGTACCTTTGTCTCCTAGTGCCCTCGCACAATAAAGGATGGTCGGCCTCCGAAACATTTGCTTTGAGACCAAGGGCTGCTACGGCAGCCTCAAAGCCAAGAGCCTCGTCTGTAGGAAGCCTCAATCCAGGCCCCTGAAGTTGACAACGAAGACCTTCTCGAGCCACCCAGCGGAGCTTAAAAAAATGAGTTATCAGGTAATATAATTTATTACTTGACATTATTGTACAGTGTTTCTACACTGTCTTATTCTACATTTCCAAGCCATTAGTCACTAATTCTTTAAGTTAGTGTATAAAGTATACAATACACTTAAACTTACATACGCCTCTGAGACCTGGACATTGACAAAAAGGGACGAGAGTAGAATTCAGGCAGCGAAGATGAAAATTCCTAACTAAGTATTTTAGGAAAGGACAAAAGAAATAGAAATTAAGAAGTAAGGAAAGAAATTGGGGGAAAAAGCTGAATGAGAGAATGGACAAAAATAAACTGTGATAGTTGGACATGTTAAGAGAATGAAAGATGGAAAGACTAGAAAAGCAAGCAATGGAAATGAGAAGGCTTGGAAAGAGATTTGAGTCTATATTCGTGAAGGTTGTAAGAATAGTGTGAGCAAAATAAATTTGAATGAAACAGTAAGGTGGACGAGTGGAGGAATAGTGGTGGAAAGTGAAGAGGAGGTGGATATATACCACTCAAACCTCAACCTGGCAGAGCCAAGACGATGATGATGGTGATGATAGTTGAAGGCATTAACAGAAATTTAAAGTTGTGCCCTTAAATTGGTAAACAAACGCACACATTTATTTTAATTCCAATCCGAACAAAGATACTTAAAAATCCAGGCAAGCCATGTTTAAATATCGTTACGTACCTGGGATGGCCAGCGCTTCAAAGAGAAAACTGGCCAGCATTATGGGCAGCAGCGCCTCTCCCCTGAACGTAGTGTCCCACCTTTCAGCTGCTCCGCACGCTCGCGGATAACGTTCAGTTCCCAATGGCCCAGCGGGATGCGTTTCAGCAGGCAGACCAGCTCTGTCTCTTGGTTGGCCAACTTTACCTGCACAGACACAAGCAACCAATCAGGGGCGAGAGTGTAAAGAAACTTAACTTTATAATGTAAATAAACTATCAAGACTTGTTTTAAATATCACGGATTAAAACAATTATCTTTTAACATATCATGGTCAAAGATTTTTTTTTTTCAAGGTGACCTGGTGGTATAGGGGTAAGGTGTCGGACTTGTGTGCTGGGCGGTCCGGGGTTCAATCCTCGGTCCCGGCACAGATTTAATGATTGCCAAACCCTTCCTTAACCTCTGACAAGACGTGTATTAATCACAACTTGTGAATGTGGGAATGCCAGGCCTACCACCGTGGTTCGGATCCCACGTTAAACTGTAGGTCTTCCATTTCATCTCGCAATCACCCACCATTACACATGAGCGTAAGTGCGTATAACCCAAACGGGTAGTAAGACGCAGTGCTAATAATAATATTTTTTCCAAAGTAATAGTATCTGCTCTAACGTATTCCTATAGTTACCTCAAGCGGCTTGGTGCTGGCAGGCGGACGGGCCATCTCAGTCCAAACAGACCCACTCTAAATGCGAGGTGAGAATGTTCCGAGTTCTCGGCCAAGACAGTGCACAGAAACGCACACTTGGCCAAAGTGGCTGACGCCAAGCATGACAACTGGTGTGAAGCTGGATTTCACCAAGTTGCTGGGGGGGGAAAAAAATAAACACATATTTTGAAGATTTTTCAATGAATCACCACCGCCACTAAGCCTATATTGTTTTGTTAAAAATAACTTATTTATTAAATGAAGTCAAAGAAAAAAATGTGCTACAAAGGGCTATATTAAATCATACATTGAAAGGGGGATGGAAGGGCAAGGCCTAGATACCAAAAAACTGTAACCCTCAAAGTTCACAATAAAACACATAATTATGTAGAGCTTCGCACCCCTAATTCTAAGTATCCTATCCCTAGTCATATTCTTATTTCCTTATCTTCTTCCATGGTAAAGATATTGATGCGAATAGTTACTTGAATGGAAAAGAACCAAACACAATTGAATTTTTCAATGAAAAGAGGAACAAAATACAAAACTTGTATTGCTGGCAAAGACATGAAAAAATAATTAAGAATTAAAGATATTTTTCTCGTAATGTGATCTGGAAAATTTGCTATTGGATATTTTTCTTTACTCAAAATCACACTTATTACAAGAAGACTCACCTTTTTCCTCTTCCCCTTGACGGGCATGGGAGGCAGCTCTATCATGAGATTTGGCGGGTTGGCCAACAGCTCTTCGCTAGTCTCACTCCGAGAGTGCACGCCTCCTTGCCATGACCGTGGCGTGCAGACCCTCCGCCCTTGCAAACAAGATGTCCCAAGGATCCTCAGTCTTCTTCAAGTTTGCAAACACCGATAAAGTCGACAACGGATTGTTCTTGTCGTCGCGCTTTACCGAGCCGGGCTTGGGCTTCTCCGAGCCGGCCGGCTGGTTGACCAACGCTTTGGGGTCGTAATAGTAAACATTGTACTCGATCGCCAGACTGCTGAGAGTCAGAGTTGGATGAAAATGAATCATCTTTGGATGGCCTTCGGGAGGCTTCGGTGTCTTCTGGGGGGGCGACAGACACTCCCGAGGCACCGGTTCGCTCTCTTGGACCACTGGTTGGGCTTCAGAAGATGTCGAAGCACTGATAGTTTTCTGCTGAGCCATTTTATTTGGAGTGGACGATGTGCAAGGTTGGAAAGGACCAGCGGTAGCCGGGAGATTTAAAGGGCCTATTAGAGGCAGGGGCACAGTACTTCCATTGATTAAACCTACTGGGTACAAACATTTAAGTCCGGGAAAACCGCATTGTCGTCCATCCCACCGGACACAGGAGGGGGAACACTCAAGCCTAACATCCTTTTGGTCCTCCTCAAACTGTTGTCACTGTCTTCGCTCTGAGACTCGATAGAAGCAGTTTTAAGTGGGTGTTCCTAAGAGTCATATCTGGCACAACAACCATTTTTTTTAACATGTTATTCGGTATCTGACCGATGCTGGTACTGGTTCCACTGCTGCTGGAATCGCTGCCGCCTCCTTCTGAGAATCAGTGTCCCCGGCGTCCACCCTCAGCGAGGATACCATCAGCGCGTCGTTCAAGATGTCCACATCGGCATCGTTCTCACAGAAACCCTCGCTACTCACGCTCGAACGGTTACCGTCGCGGTTACGGATTGCTACTTCCTGCATACCGCCTATGGGAACGGGCGAGAGCTGAAAGTGATGATTCAGTTGGCGACGATCCGTGTAGGAAAATTCGACAAACCCGCCGATCCGCGGTGGACGTTTTGCGTTATGAAAGCCACCGTGCTTGTGATGCTGAAGTAATAGCGCAGACCGTGGGAAAGATGGTGTGGAGGTTGATCACAGTTCAAAACAGCCTAAAAAATATAAATATACAAATGTTTAAATTATCGTGAATAACAGAAAATTATTTTATCTGGTGAAAACAACTTCTAAAACCTATTTTTACCTTTGAGTTGTAATTTAATTTGGAAGAAGCTACAGAAAAGTAATTTAAGAAGATAAAAACAAACACAATATACTACGAGGAGGCACAAGGCACAAGGCGTGTCCAAAAAAATAAATAATAATAATTTAGCACCGCGTCTTACTACCCGTTCGGGTTATACGCTTAAGTACCAATTACACTAATGGATTAGGAATTGGTAAGGTTGAATTTAGAGGAAATGAACCCGCATTTGCGTGGAGGAAGAGTGGAAAACCATTCAGGAAAAACTGCCCTCAGTTCACCCGACCGAGATTCGAACCACGATCTCCCCGTCCTCGGTGGTCTGGCTCAACACGACTGGCGCGTTAACCAACTACGCCACCAAGGTGGGTCAAAAAAAAAATATATATATATATATATATAAAGTCCGTTGAGATATGACCACCAAAATGGACTCGGAGGCACATGTGCAGTAGCGTAGATTGACTCATTAGCTTTCTGTTGATCCTTTTAATTCAGTTTTATCTTCATCTGATGTTCTGTGAGAGTGATTTAAAATTAGTGCTGTCATAAATAATCTCACCAGTTGTGAGATACGATTTTTGTAAGCAGAAAACCTTACCACTGCAGAATTGATCTGGATATGTAAGTTTTAAGGGCCTGATGTCACGAGTGAAAGTAAGGTGAGACAATGGGTCCATCTGTTTGAAGAAGGTCGGACCAATGTTCATGATGAGGAGCGCAGTGACCGACCAGGTGTGGTGACTTGACAATTTAGTGGAACGTGAGGACACAAACATTTGTGAGAACTTGCCGTTGTTTCTTACTTAAGGAATTTTATTTTGAATTTCCAGAAGTTATACGGTCACTTATTCACGAAATTGTAACAGAAAAGCTCGGCTACAAGAAACTGTGCGCCAGATGGGTCCCCAAAATTCTGACTGAAGCACACAAACAAAAACACATCGAATCAGCTCTAATGCTTTTGCTGCATTTTGAAAAGAAAGGAGATAAACTTTTTTTTCTCAAATCATAACCGGCGACGAGACTTAGATTTTGTATACGAATGTTGAACCAAAACAGCAATCGATGCAGTGGCGTCATTCAACATTCCCAAAGGCATAAAAGTTCAAACAGGAACGGTCAGTCAAAAAAATCATGGCTTCTGTTTTTTTGGGACCAGAAGGGTGTCATGCTTGTTGATTTTTTTTAACAAGGAAGAACCATCAATGCTGCAGGATATCGTGAAACCTTAAAAAGACTCGGACGCGCCATTCAGAACAAAAGATTGGCATGCTGACATCAGGGATTCTTTTTTGCACACCGCTAGAGCCCACACTGCAGCTCAAACTGTTGAGCTGATTCAGCAGTTTGGATGGAAACTGCTGGACCACCCACCCTACAGTCAAGACCTCGCTCTAAGTGACTATCACTTATTTATGAACATGAAGCAGTCACTTAGCCACCCTCTCAGCGTTTTGCAGAAGCCGATGAATTGAAACAAGGTGTGAATCAATGGCGGCAGATTTTTTTGAAAGGGGTATAAAGAAGTTGGTGGCAAGATAAAAAAAAAGTATTAAAGTCAATGGGGACTATGTGGAAAAATAAAGGCGATATGAATGTATTTTTAGCCCTTTATAAAACTTTTCTAACCCTATTAGTTTTTTAATTAATTTATTGGACCTTATTTTATGGACGCGCCTCGTATAGGTCTGTAGAGTGAAAAGTGAAACATAGTTTATGTGGAATCTGATAGTAGTGTACACTTTTTTTTTAGCCTTACTAACTTACTTTTTAGTCTTACTAACTTTTCAGGCTATTCGCCTATGTACTATAATTACACTAATGGGTTAAGGATCAGGAAGGCTTAATTTAAAGGAAACGCACCTGCATTTGCACGGAGGGAGAGTGGTGAAATCATTTAGAAAAAATAACCACCCTCAGTGCACCCGACAGTGATCGAAAAGCGCTTTCCCCGTCTTTGAAAGTCTAGTCTAACACGAGATTAGCGCGTTAGACCACGAGGCCACCGAAGCGGGTATTGTATGGTTTTAATTGGATTTTGTTAAAGTCATTATGTGTTTGCCCCCCTTTTTATTCCTATGATTCTTTACTGTATCTTTAAAAAGGAAAACTGGCACCAGAAGGATGTATTATATTAAACATCGAGAGTGGAGTACAAGGGCAAGGCCTGTAAACTTACCAGAAAACCGTAGGCCTCAAAGTTCACGAAATACACAACTCTTACTCTCTTCTGTTGAAGAAGGGGAGTGATGTACCCCAGGAATAACATAATTGTGTGTTTTGTTGTGTTTTAATCGTGATTTTTGAAACCTAAAATTTTCTGGTAAGTGTGTAGACCATGCCCTTTTATCCTCCTTTATATATTTAATTTAGTGTGTCTTTACCAACTCATATATTTTGTGATATTCCCGCCTTGAATCTTAATAATATGATTAGTTTATTTTACACAATCACAAATTCACACAAGGATTGTAATAATTTTTTTTTATGAACAAGTCTCGTTAAATTTATCCAAGAACAAACTTTTAACATTGTTCTACTATGACACACCTGCGACGAATTGACAAGATTGTCAGTCCTGGCCGACTCGCCGTGTCTGAAACAGGTGAAGGGGCAGTGGTACAGTGGGTTCACCCCGCTGACATATGTGATTCCAGGGAGAGGGTAGTCCTCCCAGTCGAGGTAGCAGGCCTCAACCGCTGGCTTGAACCCGCTGAACGCTTCCACGTCATTGCGGAAACTGTTGGCGTTCTTGTTGCTGTTGTTAGGGTTGGTCCCGGGAATGGCCGGATTCGTAGACACGCCTACGCCTCGACTCTTTGTCACCTGAAAGGTAAGAAAGAAGGGGTGGTAATATAATATTGTTAGCATAAACATTGATTGTGATAGTGTATCTGAACCAACGCTCAATAAAAATATATATACTGCGTAGCGCTTTGGGTGTTTTTCCAAGTTAGTCTCATCAATTACCTTTTCTATGATCTTGAGATGCCAGTCACGGAACTGTCCCAGCAGAAGCTCCCTCTCGTCCGGAGACAGCCCTGGATTCATAGCCGCCAGCCGCCAAAGGATCACAATCTCGTCACAGAGAGAGGAGCAGGCGTGCTGAGAGGCGTGGCTGTTACTGTTTACGTTGCTGTGCTTGCCTCCGCCATGACCCGAGCTGCCGTTATGAAGAGCCACTTTCGTGTTGAACCACCACACCAGGATCTGGGGTCATTCAAAAGGTGGCACACACGTTAAATAATAAAAATTAAACAACGTTTTATCTAAAATTTATTTTATGCCAGAGATTCATTGATGAATAAAAACAATAACATAACTTTATTTTGAAAAATATTCACCTTATTGATAAATTTTGGAAATTTCAGTGGTTTTTTTCACCTCGTCTTACCTCCCGTTAGGGTTATACGCTTACGTACTAATTAAGCTAATACTCTAGAGATGAGGAAGGTTGAATATAGATTAATTGCACCCGCATTTGTCTGGAAGAGAGAGTGGAGAAAACCATTTTGGAAACACCCACTCTCAGTACACCCGACCGGGATTCGAACGTGATCTTCCTGTCATAGGCAGCCTTGTTTAACATGAGAGCGATACCTTATACCAGTGATTCTTAAACAATGGGCCGCGCCCCCCGGGGGGCCTCAGAATATTATTATTATTATTATTATTATTATTAGCACCGCGTCTTACTACCCGTTCGGGTTATACGCACTTACGCTAATGTGCAATGGTAGGGTGATTGTGAGATGAAATGGAGGACCTACAGTTTAACGTGGAATCCGAACCACGGTGGAGGCCTGGCATTCCTCACATTCACAAGTTGTGATTAATACACATCTTGTCAGAGGTGAAGGAAGGGTTTGGCATTCAGATAAATCTGTGCCGGAACCGAGGATTGAACCCGGACGCCCAGCACAGAACTCCGACACCTTACCCCTAGACCACCAGGTCACCTGGCCTCAGAATAATAATTTAAAATGTTTTGATATGCGATGTTGGAGTACGATAGAAAGGATAAAACGGATAAATCAGGTGACTAATGAAGAGGTCAACTGAATGGGTCACATAATGAGTTACCATTTTAGTATTTAGTATTTTAAAATTTTAATATATATATATATTAATTTGCAATACATTTGCTATAGTAAAATTATCTTAATATATTCGATTCTTTATTAGGCCCTAACTACTAATTAATATATACATTTGACATTGAGGAAGAGTCAGAGTCGGATAGTAAAAAAATATAGGAGTCGGAGTTGGAGTCGAAGGTACTGACGCCTGTGCTTTTATCGTTTTAAAAGTTTAGTTTGTTATAAATGGTGTGTCTTTATCTAACCTGTTCACAGGCCATGCACTCCTCGGTGATGATCTCCAGCAAGGGCACAGCGTTCCTGTCGTTCCTTTTGAACATCTCTCGAGCAATGGACAGAAGATTCCACATTCCCTCAGGCTCTCTGCCTCTCAGTGGACGCAGCAGGCTGCTCCACTCTGCCGCTGCAGGGGGCGCTGTTGTGCTTAAGTAGTTTACATCACTGCGGTAAAACATATCAAGAGGAAACTGTTCAAACTAGCTCAAATTCTTTCTTCTGCTTGTTTCTACCGAGGCCTAACCCACCCTTTTCCCTCCCTTATCACTTACATTACACTTTTATGTACACACGGTGTCTACTCAACTTGACCAATGAAATTCCCGACTTTTTCCACGATTTCCCCTGATCATTTCCTAAAATTCCCGACTAAAAAGTATGTCACATCCTTCTAATTCTCCCACCTCCCCTCTCATTTTTCTATTAATCTTTTTTTATGAATAATTATAAGTTTTAAAATTTAAATAAACATACTTTTTAAATTTGTATTAATATTGTTTATTAGGAATTATAAAGTGTATTACACAGCTACAAAAAAACTACACTTTGAATAACATTATTATTTACTGTTTTAATAATTATTATAGTTCATATTTTGAGTAAAACCACATTTTCCCAGATTTTTATTGTAATTTACCAAATTCCCGGCTTATTCCCGTTTTTCCCCGATCACTTCAAATTCCCAGCTAGTTCCCGTTTTCCCTGATTTTCCCGGATGGTAGACACCCTGTGTATAGTTTTTACATATTTTTTAGTCATTAGGACTTTATTCGTATATCTCAAATTACTTTTTTCAAATTCAGAGTAAAGTTGAATCAAAGTTTGAATATTTAAAAAAAATGTTTAATGTTGAAGAATACTATATGTTGCATATAGCTATATAATTTTTGGTCTTAAATATAATTTACAAAATGCAATATTGGAAACATAATTAACATATTTCATCCTAAAATGACAAATTAAGTTTCCCTAACAAAATGTAATTTAATTATTTCAGATTTTTGCCATACAAACATTATTTTGTAATGTAAATAACAGCGAAAATTAAAAAAGAATTGAACATAAATGTTTATTGGCAAAGCTTCATAATAATGTTGATTCCAGAATTTTACTTTCGAATCAAAGTCAAGTTTTTTCGAAGCGTTACACACTCATATATAACATACAGTATTGTTTGGATAGACTGTTTGCACAAGTTTACCCACCTTTATGGTTTGATGCTTTTGAAAGTTGAAAAAGTTTATAAAAATGTAAATTTGTTTCTGGATAAGGGAAGTAGTATCAAAGAAAAAGTCGCACAAGATTTTTTTCTCAAAAGTAGGAGAACTAGTTTCAAAATAAGATGGTTAATACTTAATAGTTTGTCGGAGCAAGAAAAGGGTTAGTTAATGTACCTGAAAACAATGGGAGCAGGAACGCAGAACTTGATGAGGATCTTCTTTATGTTGTCATGGAGTGTCTTCTCGTCCAGGTACCAAGATGTCTGGTCATTGGCAGAGGCGCCTGCTGTGGGGTCTGGGGCACGCGCATACCTGAAAAAGGTTCGATAATAGTTTGATTCCCATCCATATTTAACTACTGCTGTAAACCAACTACCAACCATATAGAAAATGGGAATTTTAGATAGAAGAAAAATAATATACTTTCTCACTAATAAATTATCTGAGCTAGCTAGCATGCACAATGTGAAATATTACAAATACAAGGATTTCAAAATCGATTCCTCGACACTCAATTCCTATTGATATCAAAAATTAATCTTAATATCACAATTTTCGATAGCGCATTTCTGAGCACTTATATTTCATTAAATGTAAGTTCTATCATTTAAATGAAACGGCAATGGTCATGACTGAGTAATTTTTCATTTTGACCGATACGTTCTAGTGATCTTGCGAAAATAAAATTTGTTCATTTAATGTGAGTTCTTCTTTTACTACTTACATATTTGTATGTTTTTATTAATATCTACACATTTTAGAGTTTTTTCAAGCACACACACAGAATGGTATATAAATATGATATTTTAACCTGAGGTTAGATGGTTAGAAAAGGACTGAAACGATATATATAATGAGGAATCAAAATTTAGAACTAAACCTTGAGAATTAGAATCAAGAAAAACAGGAACCGTAATATCTATGTCATATATATCCAGCAGCTGCAATGTGTTGTTGTACTTGGCATATATATATTTTTTACTACCTGTTCAGGTTATACACATATGTACTAATTATGCTAATAAGTTAGGGATGAGAAAGGTTGAATTCACAGGAAGTGTACCCACATTTGGGTGAAGTGAGTGTGGAAAACCCATTTAAGGGAAAAACCCTCCAGTAAACCCAGCCGGGATTCAAACCTCTATCTCCCCGTCATCGGCAGGACTGACGCCTTATACCATACAGCTACCAAAGCAGCTATTTACTTTCCATAATTTAGTATGACGGCAACAATTATATAAGCTATAAAGATCTGTCACACAATATCTTTGTCTTTGCGGCCGATATTAAACCGCCGTCCACTCAACCTTACAACACTCACCGAGTTGATAGCAGAGGGTTGGGAGGACAGGAGCTCATCCAGCAACCTTTGAGCTGTAGGCAGGATCTGCTGGGGCAGTTCACTGATCAAGTACTGGGCAAATTTTTGTAGTTGTTCACGGTGGAGTCTGGACAAGGACTCGCTCACCGGGGCGCGTAGACAGACCTGTGTTGGCTAGGAACAAACAAGGCGCAACGTACCATTAGATAGGAATATTTGTCAAATCATAATCATCAACATCAACTGTTTTCCAGCCTGTGGCCGGGTCACTTTAGTAAAATGCCTCCATCTTCCTCTATCCTTCCACCACGATTCCTCCTTTAATTTCTTCCGTTCTTCTCCTCTCACCTGAACACTTTCTGTTATCTGCTCCTCTCACCTCTTTATTGGTCTCCCCTTGTGGTCTTTTTCCTACATACTTCATTTCCAACATCTTCCTTGGCATCTTGTCAGAACAACGAGAGAGAGAAAATAAAATTGCCATACATGGTAGATCTATTTGTTATAAATACAAGGTTCCCACCCTTAGGATACAAAAATATAGGACACTTTAAACAAGACCCCCCTCCTGACACCTTGAGCAGCGATGAAGCTCACTAGAACCGCTGACTTGAGCTTTTAAGAAAAATGGCTGATTTTTTATATTCTTCAAAACGCGAACTAGAATAGGTTAATGTTTTAACGCTTGCAATTTAAATTAAAATAAGAAAAACAAAAAAAAATTTGTAGGTGCATCCAATGATGATTTTAAGGATGTTTCGACACACTGTTTCATGAAATTAGAGAAGACAATGTAAAGTGTTTTTTAATTATTTCTGTGTGTCATCTTTTGATGAGCTGTATATTATTTTTAATCGGTTGCTCCAAAAAAAAAAGACACCTAACATTTTAAGCCAGCCTAAAGTTTTTTTCGGCCGATTACTATAGCCATTGCAGCTGATGTCTACAATGTTAATACGAAGTGTAACTTGAAACACAGCTTTTACGTAGTGAGCTTTAGCAATTGTTATTTTACATAAATCCCTGAGACTGTTATCTAAGCCGAATAAAAGTTTCCGGTCAAATTTGTAAGAAGAGTTAGGCAGAGTTCAAATAATTACGAGGTTTTGGTTAATTATTTTGTTAGTACCAGATATACATGTTGTTTGGTTTATTAATTTTTAGTATAGTTGGGCAAAATGAAGCAAAAATATTGTGCTGTGATTTTATTAATTTATATGTCATAAACAAAATAATAGTTTAACTATATTAGGGTCTAGAGTAGTCGCAAAATCTGTAATAATGTTTTCTTCTTATTAGCATTGAATCTTACTACCTGTTTGGGTTAGCATTTGCCTGGAGGAAGAGTGGAAAAACATTTTTTTTTAAACCTCTATCAATACACACGATCGAGATTCGAGCCTCAATCTCCCCGTTATCGGCACTCGGCAGTCTAGCCTAACATGAGAAAGGCACGTTAGACCATGCGGCCACCGAAACGGGTGATAATCTTATTTATAGCATGATAAGAGCAAAGCTACTCCCAAATGATGACACACTTTTAATAAGTATGTTGGTTATGATAAGAGTGTGAAGCCTTGGTTATGACAAAAGTGTGAAACCTTGGTTATGACAAGAGTGTGAAATCAAACTCACCAGATGAATGCGGTGCAGGCAGACTGCAACCACGTGAGAACACCAATATGCCGTCGAGGAGCAAGTGCAGTTGCACGAAGTGATGCGTCGACGGTCAAATGTTACCGCCACGTTGTATTGGCCTCTGCCCTGGCCCACCATGGGCGCTGGCGGCAGCACGCTCGCACTCAGATGGAACCCTGCCACAGTTCATCTCATTAGGATTACATTCACAAGATTATTACGCCAAGGCGTGAGCCTGCAGGCGAGCTATACCGACCAAGCGGCCGCCGCCATTAGCCATGATAGTACCGAACCTTGTGGGTAGAGGTTGTCATGTGGTCAGCACAACGAGCCCTTTGGCTGTTAGTCTCAGTTTTTTAACCGAGTGCTACTCCTTTATTCAAGAGTTTGACTTCGTTCTAGACCCACTGAGTCACAGACAAATTTTGAAAGCACCGGGAATCGAACCCTAGGACCTTTGGATCTGTAGGCAAGATCTCTAATCATTAGATCATATTGACACAAACTGATTAAATTAATTAAAACCAATGTTTTAAAGATTGAGCCATTTTTAAGAAATAGTTCCTTCCAAATATTTGCCAATCTCCTAATCGCAGAGGTTATTTAATTTGTTTAGAACTTAACGCCGCTTGTGAAAGCCTCCAAAACAAATTGAATATATGAATGTATGCATTATTGCAAAGGTTAGCCATGCCGATAATTAATCTGCTATATTCTATAATCACATTACTACTTTAAGAACCACATAATTAATATTATAGACATCTAAAGCCTTATCCTTATGCCAGCATATCTTCTATCGACACTCAAGAATGATAGAATAATTTCCCATTTTGAGCCACTACTCAAAGAGTGTTTTAATAAATAGACTCCATTGAGCTACATTCCCAACATGGGTACTTTTAGAACCAAATTATGAGTCGACAATTAAGAGCTAGATCATGGTCCATTCCCATTTAGAGAAATAGCATGGTTCTTTTTGTTGTGGCTTGATTCTCTTTTGAATCCATATCAAGAATATATCCTTTTCTAGAGTTGCAGGGTAAGTCGATGACTATTACAGTAATGCTAAATCAAGAGACATCCTCTCTAAAATCACATAGTGAAAATGTACTTTGAGAACTAGATAGTTAATTTATTACCTTTACAACTTAATGAATCTAAATTTAAATCTTTGACACAACTGCCAATTTTAAAACTAATTAATAATAAACACCACTTATAAAATTAAGTTATATTAAATTAATACTTTTAGATATATCATAAATCAGGCTTTTAAAAAGGCACACCATGATTGGACATCAAGTTAATTCCCGTAATCTAGCTATAAAAAGGGTCGGAAACTGGCCGATCTTTATCAACCAGTCGATCTTGAGATAATTTTCTGTCGATAGTGTAAGAAAGCTACATCCTCATTAAAAATTAATATTTGAGACACCTAAACACGCAAATATATCAAGCACTATCAAATAATATTTGTTTGTTTTCTATTTATTTGACATATTTAGCATGCACTTTCTGAACCGACTGATTATACCAGCACAACACACAAGAATATCTATGAGCGAGAGTGAAAGAGCCAACCAATTTTGCCTGGAAAGGTATTTCCACATACCGTCCAAAGCTCTTTTAAAAGCCAAAATAGACATGGGGACCGACGCCTTCACTTCTCTTCTGAAGGAAGTTGTGCTCAGATTTTTATCGCATAAGAAAAATCCGTCAACCTCGGCCGGGTTTTGAGACTTACGCATCGGGCCCTAAGGCGAGCACTTTATCCCAAGACAACCGAGGTCGACAATAATATTTGAGTGTTACCAAAATAACCTAGATAATTGTTATCGTTATAAGAAAATTAAATCGGCTATTTATTCTTTCTCTTGGTGACCTGGCGGTCTAGGGGTAAGGTGTCAGACTTCTGTGTTGGGGGTCTCGGGGTTCAATCCTCGCTCCAGGCACAGATTTATCTGATTGCCAAACCCTTCCTTCACCTCTGACAAGACGTGTATTAACCACAACTTGTGAATGTGAGGAATGCCAGGCCTACCACCGTGGTTCGGATCCCACGTTAAACTGTAGGTCCTCCATTTCATCTCACAATCACCCTACCATTACAGTTTAGCGTAAGTGCGTATAAACCGAACGGGTAGTAAGACGCGGTGATGATAATAATAATATTCTTTCTTTTTTTTCCAAACAAAGGAGGATTTAAGGAAAGGTTGAATTTAATGAAATATATATATATTATATATATATATATATATATATAGGAGTGATGGAGTGGAGGGGGGGAGATGCTAAGTGTATCGGAGAAAGCGTGTGTGATCACAGGACCCACCGATCTGCAGCGGCTCCTTGACGGCCTTGTTGCGGTAAAGATGCTCCCCTCGCTGGAACTCGTCGGCGCTGCCGTTGGCAAGGCAGGAGTAGAGGCGGATGTCCTCCTCGTTGTCGGGGAAGCTCCAGAACGCGATGCGTAGCTGGAGCTGCTCCGGGACAGGGGGGTACACATGCTCCACCAACTCGAAGGGAATGTGGGACGCGACACAGCGGGCCGTCAGCTCCCCCAGGCTTGGTACCTGCGCACCACATTCTGAACACAAACACACTTGGATTATTTATTAAGTTTTAAACAAAAAAAAAGGCCCAACACAACTTTACTGTCAATGCATCACACAATTTTCACTTTTTTTTTACATGTATATATAATCATACAAGTTTATTGACCAATCTAACCTCAATCAGCAGCCAGAAACAAAAAATGGCTCATTATGGTTTAATATTGATAACCCTCTTTGCCCATTGGGGGCTCCGCCCCCCAAACCTCCCGTGGGTTTTATTTGCAAGTGGATGTAAACTAATGTAATGTTTTGAACGTAACAACTTACAGTTACCGGTATTGTATTGTATATACCGCACCGACTTTAAAGTTGCTCCGTCATTTTGAATTTTTTTCGGGGGTTAAAAATTAAAAAATTTTACTTTTTGGAATTTTCCCGTAGGTTACAAGCTAGAAGCTAGAAGTTTGCCAAATTTCAAGTTTCTAGCTCATCTACAGTAGCTCCACGACTTATTTGGTGCTGACTGACAGCTCACAGCTGACTTCTGACACTCAACATTTAGGTATATACCTAAATTTTGACTGTCAGAAGTTAGAGCTGTTAAACACATGTTTTTTGTAGATCATATGGTTCAACGTAGGGATTAATAATTTGGTCTGGTAACGTTTCAAAGCCGTCAGCTGTCAGCTGTGAACTGTCAGTCAGCACCAAATAAGTCGTGCATAGGGTTTAGAAGTATGTAAACATTAATGTCAGTGAGTGAGTCAGCCATGTGGCTTCATAGTAGTATAATAATAGTTATTGTATGTGAAGTCAGTTGACCTTATGAATTATGATCATTTCAATGTTATAAATAGGATTATATAGGCTCTATCATATCAAGTAGCTAAACATAGATGACCTGGCGGTCTAGGGGTAAGATGTCAGACTTCTGTGCTGGGGTTCCGGGGTTCAATCCTCGGTCCGGGCACAGATTTATTTGATTGCCAAACCCTTCCTTCACCTCTGACAAGACGTGTATTAATCACAATGTTTAGAATGCCAGGCCTCCCACCGTGGTTCGGATCCCACGTTAAACTGTAGGTCCTCCATTTCATCTCACGATCACCCTTCCACTACACATTAGCGTAAGTGCGTATAGACTGAACGGGTAGTAAGACGCGGTGCTAATGATAATAATAATGATGATAATGATAATAATAATAACTAAACATACAATATGGTGTGACCTGCTTTGGTGACTGCACGGTCCAACGCGCTACTCTCGTGTTAAACTAGACTGCCGATGACGGTAAGATTGGGGTTTTAATCCAGGTTAGGTGTTGACCAACCGAGTGTTTTTTAAATGGTTTTCCACTCTCCCTCCAAGCAAATGTGGATAAAGTTCCTTCAAATTCCACCTTCCTAATGTCTAACACACTAACGTAATTAGTACATGTGTGTATATACCTAATATAACTACATTAGTGATGTTAATACACTAAAACAATGTTTACATGGTCACGTGTGTGTGTTTGGGTGATAAAAAAAACACAAGGGGGTAATCGAATTGTGTGGCTGGGCGCCATTACAAAATAAATGCATCAAGGATGTTTTCTCCTAAAATTTGGACTTACATTCTCCCCACAGATTAAAAAAATATGATTTTTTTTAAATATTTCTGCATGCTGTTCTATTTAAAAGTTTAAATCGTTTATATCCAATAGCACACATCAATGGACACGCAGACTCCAAAGTAACTCTTGTCTTGCTTGTATTATCAGTGGTGCACAGGTAGGGGTTCGAAACGTATTAGGGCATTTTGAGGTGTAAATTTTTTTTTTATGGTTTTTCCTAACACTACCCGTTCGGGTTGTACGCGTATGTACTAACTACACTAATGGCTTTAGGGATTAGAAAGGTTATATTTAAAGGAAGTGTACCCGCATTTGGGTGAAGGGAGAGTGGAACAACATTTTTGGAAATAAACTCAATACACCCGACCGAGATTTGAACCTCGATCTCCCCGTCATCGGCAGCCTAGTCTATTGTAATAGTAGCGCGTCAGACCACGCGACCATCGAAGCAGGTACAAATAGTTATTTCACACCCTCCCTCATCGCAAATGTAGGCATACTTCCTCTAAATTCTACCTTCACCTTCATTCTCATTCGAGTTTCGGTGAAAAAAAAAATAGGATGAAGGGGGGGGAAAAAACACTTGTTAGTTCAAAACAAGGAGGGGAAAATGTCCTGACAGGCAGAAGTATGTGACATGTGAAACATGCTTTCACGCACCGGATGACGTCATGATACGTGACGTGACGTCATCATGCGTACGGACAGTGGGCGTATAGCCACTTCCTCTGTACAAATACAGTGTAGGCCCTACAGCTATATATAGCCCCTCCCAGCTCACTAGGTATATTTCCGGGTGCGCCACTGAGAATTGCTCGCTTAACGATTCAAAATGTAATGTACAAACTTATCACTCTTTTTAGTGTGCAAGCTAGTTCCAAAGCTCCCGTAATAGCAATATATATTTTTTTTCCAAACGGTACTCGTGACGTCATTTCCGTCCTTAGAAAGTCATCCTCATTTAGGTGCCCCGGGCTTTGGTTGACCTTTTCCGATGAACAGCTAGCGCTACTAGTGAATAATATTTATAACACGATTATTTCCACAAAGGGACTAAAGCGTTGTGACCGGTCGTCGAGTTTAGTCACAGACAGTGCCGTACCCAGAAATATATATTTGGGGGAGTTGGGGGTAGGAGAGCTAATAGGGCTGGGTGTTCCTACATGAAACGTCCTATAAAAAATAAGTTGAAGCGATTTAATTTTTTTTAATCATAATTGGAGTCGTAGATAATAGGAATTTTATAAGGCTTCCAACAAGCTAATAGGGTGACCTGGTGGTCTAGGGGTAAGGTGTCGGACTTCTGTTCTGGGGTCCGGGGTTCAATCCTGAGTCCGGCACAGATTTATCTGATTTCCAAACCCTTCCTTCACCTCTGACAAGACGTGTATTAATCACAACTTGTGAATGTGTGGAATGCCAGACCTACACCGTGGTTCGGATCCCATGTTAAACTGTAGGTCCTCCATTTCATCTCACAATCACCCTACCATTGCACATTAGCGTAAGTGCGTATAAACCGAACGGGTAGTAAGACGCGGTGCTAATATTAATTAACAAGCTAATCACCCGCTTCAATGGCCGCGCGGTCTAACGCGCTACTCTCGCAGTAGACTAGACTGCCGTTGACAGGGAGATCAAGGTTCGAATCTCGATCGGGTGTTTTTATTTTCCCTGGTTTTCCATTCTCCCTCCACGCAAATGCGGGTACACTTCCTATAAATATAACCTTCCTTATCCCTACAACCACTAGAGCAATTAGTACGTAAGTTTATCACCGTATGGGTAGTAAGACTCCGTGCATATATATATTCTTGGCGTAGCGTGTTAAACCCCTTTCCCCTAGGTTCAGCCAAGGTCAAACCAATTAATTAACACTAATAATTAAGAAAAATTGGACTACAAACGCTCGGTTACGGCGCATACGAAACAATTATGAACTGCTACATAAGATACATTTGGTTCTATTCTTTAGCACCCAAGTCTTATTTTTATTAATATTATTTTAAGTATTTAACTGCACTTTTCTAAACATAATGATTATATCAGTACACGAGAATTTCTATGAGAGAGAACGAAAGGAGCCTACCAATTTTTGACCGGGAAAGGTATTTTCACATACCTTCCAGGGTTCTTTCATGTGCTACAACCGGCAATGTACCAATGTACCCTCCGAAGGAAGTTGTGCTACGGATTGTTATCGCTTATATATATCCGTCGACCCCGACTGGGTTCGAACCCAAGAGGCGCGAGCACTTTACCCCCTCCAAGACCACTGAGGTCGACACACCACACGTTAACTAGTTCAATTCTCGACCATATATGCCAAAATCTGCGACGCAAGTATTTTATGCAATAAACCAGTAAATAAACCCATTCACGTAGGAATTACTCTCTGAAAGGTCTTTTTCCTACCAATAGCTAGTATAATAGCTTTCTGGTAGGGAAAAGGCCTTTCAGAAAACATTCTACGCTGAACAGACTTTACCTTCCGAAGAGTTGATGCGGGGGATGGGGGTGGGTTAAGGGTAGATGATACATCTGCCAGTCTCCATTAAAAACATTTTACACCCCTAAAACCCCCCCTTTCCAAGGGCCGCGGGAACAATCATTCGTCTCGTGTTTAGAAAGAGAAGACAGACTAATTGGATGTTTATCAACACGCGTTTCGTTAGAGACTGGGGCGGGCGAAATTTGACGGATAAAAATACGACTCTGTTCTGGATTACACTAGCTAGACATATTATAATCTGCACAGAGACTGTAATAATATCAAATAATTAACACAAGGGATAGGCCTATTTCGTTGATGAGCATGTTGAATGGGACTTGTAATTCAGTCAACAGGTACATGTCTCTAATTAGTTCAGTTCTTCTTTCCTATATATATTTAAATTTTAGCCTTATATTTTAGACAAGTCTAGATACACTTTTTTTTTTTTTAAAACAAGACGAAATGAAAGTTGTTACTTTGCTAATGCTACCATTAACGTTGATATAAATATGTTACTTAGAATCTTCCGTTACTTCCATGCGAGGGAAAAAAAAACCCGTCAAGTTCAGGGTTTTCAATATTTTCCTTTGTGCTAGACTTTCCGTGTTTTCTATTTTCTCGACAACTTTGAATTAAATTTACAAAAATAAAAATTTCATTATTTTTTTTTTCCATAAAATTGACTACTATGAAAATACACTGATTTTTTTTTAAATCTTTTAGCGCCATATCTTACTACCCATTCAGGTTATACGCATACGTACTAATTACTCTTAATTGTTAAGGAAGTGGAAGGTTTAATTTACAGGAAGTGTAACCTGCATTTGCATGGAAAAAAAAGATAGTGTAAAACCAATTAAGAAAAACCACCCTTAGTATATACGCAACCGGCATTCGAACCTCGATCTCTGTCATTGGCAGCCAGTCTATTGAGAGAGAGAAGCGGATTTAAAACATAATAATTTATCTTGAGGGAGAAATATAATCAGATGTTTCACAAGGAAGGGGGAAAGGGATGAGAAATGTTTTCGAATCTGCTTTCCTTTATTTCTATGCAAAGACTGTTTAAGGTGGGGTTGAAGGGGACGCGAGAAAAGACCAGTGTTTTTACAGTTTTTATATCAAAACTTTCTTTTTTCTTTTTTTGCTAAAATAAATATAATATTGCTCCAGTAAAAACATATAGTTTAATTCTCTTCACAAGGTGATATCAACAGTTGTCGAACCCGCCTCGGTGGCGTAGTTGGCTAACGCGCTAGTCGTGTTGAGCTCAACCGCCGAGGACGGGGAGATCGAGGTTAGAATCTCGGTCGGGTGAACTGGGGGTGGTTTTTCCCTAAACGGTTTTCCACTCTCCCTCCACGCAAATGCGGGTTCACTTCCTCTAAAAATTCAACCCTCCCAATTCCTAATCCATTAGCGTGATTAGTACTTAAGCGTATAACCCGAACGGGTAGTAAGACGCGGTGCTAAATAAATATAAACAGTTGTCGAATATCTGTCAAGGGTGTCCTGGAATTTAGTGACAAACTTTTTCTCCTCATTTAAAAAGTTTGTCACTAAATTCCAAAACATCCTTGACAGATATTCGACAACTGTTGATATCACCACGTGAAGAAAATTTAAACTATATGTTTGTACTGGAGACATTTTATTCGTTTTGGCCACAAAAAAAAAAGTTTTGCTATAAAAACTGAGAAAGCAATGCCATTTTCTCGTGTTTCATCCCACCTTAAATGTATCAAATTTTTTTAAAAAAATATTCGTATTAGTTTGTTTTTTCTCTCAATATGCTCCGTGTTTCCCAATAAATTTCCCAGAACGTCCCGTCTTAAGAATCAAGCAGGATGTGAAAGATAGAACAAAGGTTCATAAAAAAATAATAAAGGTCGGCAGTGGGTGACCCCAGGCATCTCCCCCCCCCCCCCTTCTTCTGAGCTCATTACACCTAGGATGGTACACAGGGGGTGAGAGGAGGAGGACGAGGAGGAGGAGGAAAGACACGGCTAAGATTTGCTTCCTTCCCTCATTTCCTCTTTTCCAATATTGACGTTCTCGCTAGTCTCTTTTCACTTTCAACTCTTTGTCTTATCTTAGCTTCCCTTCTCTTCGTGTGTCTTTTGGAAGTAATTCTACTGTTCGCTTCCGCTCTATCCGTGTATCCTTCTATTCCTCCATTCTAGTGTTAGCTGGATTGAACAAGAGATATCTCTTCAATTCGTCCTCTTGCTAACATTTATTTCCATCAGCAGCTCCTATTTGTGGTCAGACAATTTCAAAATTTTTTTCCTGCTTTTATTTGCTTATTGTTTCGCGTTTCTTTGATCATCTGAACCAATCAGGCTGACCACACAGCTAGTAAGGATTGTCATCCTAAATAAGAGCTGCCCCCGTACCCAACCAGGATTGTCATCCTAAATAAGAGCTTCCCACGTACCTAGCCAGGATTGTCATCCTAAATAAGAGCTGCCCCCGTACCCAGTTAGGATTGTCATCCTAAATAAGGGCTGCCTACGTACCCAGCCAGGATTATCATCCTAAATAAGAGCTGCCCCCGTACCCAGTTAGGATTGTCATCCTAAATAAGGGCTGCCCCCGTACCCAGTTAGGATTGTCATCCTAAATAAGAGCTGCCTACGTACCCAGCCAGGATTATCATCCTAAATAAGAGCTGCCTACGTACCCAGCCAGGATTGTCATCCTAAATAAGGGCTGCCTACGTACCCAGCCAGGATTGTCATCCTAAATAAGAGCTGCCTACGTACCCAGACAGGATTGTCATCCTAAATAAGAGCTGCCCACGTACCAAGCCAGGATTGTCATCCTAAATAAGAGCTGCCTACGTACCCAGCCAGGATTGTCATCCTAAATAAGAGCTGCCCACGTACCAAGCCAGGATTGTCATCCTAAATAAGAGCTGCCTACGTACCCAGCCAGGATTGTCATCCTAAATAAGAGCTGCCCACGTACCCAGTTAGGATTGTCATCCTAAATAAGAGCTGACCCCGTACCCAGTTAGGATTGTCATCCTAAATAAGAGCTGCCCACGTACCAAGCCAGGATTGTCATCCTAAATAAGAGCTGCCCCCGTACCCAGTTAGGATTGTCATCCTAAATAAGGGCTGCCTACGTACCCAGCCAGGATTGTCATCCTAAATAAGAGCTGCCCACGTACCCAGTTAGGATTGTCATCCTAAATAAGGGCTGCCCCCGTACCCAGTTAGGATTGTCATCCTAAATAAGGGCTGCCCCCGTACCCAGTTAGGATTGTCATCCTAAATAAGAGCTGCCTACGTACCCAGCCAGGATTATCATCCTAAATAAGAGCTGCCTACGTACCCAGCCAGGATTGTCATCCTAAATAAGGGCTGCCTACGTACCCAGCCAGGATTGTCATCCTAAATAAGAGCTGCCTACGTACCCAGCCAGGATTGTCATCCTAAATAAGAGCTGCCCACGTACCCAGTTAGGATTGTCATCCTAAATAAGAGCTGACCCCGTACCCAGTTAGGATTGTCATCCTAAATAAGAGCTGCCCCCGTACCCAGTTAGGATTGTCATCCTAAATAAGGGCTGCCCCCGTACCCAGTTAGGATTGTCATCCTAAATAAGGGCTGCCTACGTACCCAGCCAGGATTGTCATCCTAAATAAGAGCTGCCCACGTACCCAGTTAGGATTGTCATCCTAAATAAGAGCTTCCCACGTACCCAGCCAGGATTGTCATCCTAAATAAGAGCTTCCCACGTACCTAGCCAGGATTGTCATCCTAAATAAGAGCTTCCCACGTACCCAGGCAGGATTGTCATCCTAATAAGAGCTTCCCACGTACCTAGCCAGGATTGTCATCCTAAATAAGAGCTTCCCACGTACCTAGCCAGGATTGTCATCCTAAATAAGAGCTTCCCACGTACCCAGCCAGGATTGTCATCCTAAATAAGAGCTTCCCACGTACCTAGCCAGGATTGTCATCCTAAATAAGAGCTTCCCACGTACCTAGCCAGGATTGTCATCCTAAATAAGAGCTTCCCACGTACCTAGCAGGGATTGTCATCCTAAATAAGAGCTTCCCACGTACCTAGCCAGGATTGTCATCCTAAATAAGAGCTGCCTACATAAAGATAATTTTATTGTTCTTGTTTTTACCATTAATAAACATAACTTCTTTTATAATTATTATTTAGTACCGCGTCTTACTACCCGTTCGGGTTATACGCTTAAGTACTAATTAAGCTAAGGGGTTAGGAATTGAGGAGGTTTAATTTAGAGGAGGTGAACCCGTATTTGCGTGGAGGGATAGTGGAAAACCATTTAGGAAAAACCACCCCCAGTTCACCCGACCGAGATTCGAACCTCGATCTCCCCCCGTCTTCGTCAGTCTAGCTCATCACGACTAGCGCGTTAGCTAACCACGCCACCGAGGCGGGTTACAACTTATAGATAACTTCCGATTCTGAGATGTATTAAATTTGAGTCCCTCTTTTGAAATAATGACATTCACTCTTGATGTGAAAAGTTACGTAACACAGGATGGGAGGGTGGGGGGGATCGGGCTAAATGTCTGCATGGTGCTACATGTGAGGAAAGAGGGGTAGTAAGAAAAAGAGTTACGTTGCTTATGGATGACCCCTTATGATCAGTTCATCTCCCTTGTGACTTACGTCTGAGGGTCAGAAATGTCTGCGACAGGCTCGCCAATAGACACTTCGCCCGGTACCAACTAAGTCTCATGAATTCATGATCAAAGAGA
This sequence comes from Timema podura, assembly GCA_033556935.1. NCBI lineage: Eukaryota > Metazoa > Arthropoda > Insecta > Phasmatodea > Timematidae > Timema > Timema podura. Next base: position 5,155,227 of record JAVRXN010000007.1, read on the forward strand.
GACTTTGGGAGAAAAAAAAAGAAGAGCCGGATCAACTTGAACTCTAGGCCGCCATATTAGAATCGTTGCATTAGCAATGGAGAGTGGATATAAGATCATCATGAACAGTTTCAGGGTCTGTCTCGAACTTAAACCTCTCCATTTACCTCCGTCCTTCCTCCACTCCTCTACACACATCCTTTATCCGCCTGTCCCTGGGTCTTCCCCTTGGACTCCTGCCCACCACCTCCATTTCGAGCTTCTTTCTTGTAATCCTCACCTCTTCCATCCTCTTCACCTCTTCCATACCACCTCACTCTCGTCTTCTCTAACCGGGGTGGGTTCCTCCTCCTCTCTTTCTCTCTCTCGCTCCCTTTCATTTCTCACCCTGTCCATCCTTGTCACTCCTAGCCTTCTAAGAAATTTAGTCCCGTATGCCTGTATCCTCTTGTTCCTTAAAAAAAAAAAAAAAAAAAGAAACCATCTATAGTGCACCCGGTCGAGATTCGAAACTGGACCTCTCTGCCAATGGTCTATCGAGAAAATGACGCCTCAGGCTGCAAGTGACAAGGTAAAATCAACGGCCAAGTGTAAGAATTTTTTTCCAAGCGTTCCAAAAGTAGCAAACCGAGCTGTGGTTGGTTGCTCTTCCTTTTATATATTTGACACAAAGAGAAAATTAAAAATACGACGGTAAGTTTCACTCTCGTGTTTATTTTGAAGCTCGTGAGGTACTCGACCTGTGGTAGCAATCGCAGAGGACAACGAACGGTTCGTCTCAAACCCCCCTCCACCCTCCGTCACAATATGTTACTTCCCCCCCTCCCCCTTGCCAAGGACGATGCACGTGTGCAGTTCTTCCCAACAGCTGACTCGCTCGATACAACAAACGACGGGCGGAAGGCTAGCGTTCTCTAGGCATACAGAGAGCAAGGTTGAATCATGTAGCGGTCTATCCTCTAATATACAACAAACAACGGAGGGAAGGCTAGCGTTCTCTAGGCATACAGAGAGCAAGGTTGAATCATGTAGCGGTCTATCCTCTAATATACAACAAACAACGGAGGGAAGGCTAGCGTTCTCTAGGCATAGAGACAGCAAGGTTGAATCATGTAGCGGTCTATCCTCTAATATACAACAAACAACGGGGGGGAAGGCTAGCGTTCTCTAGGCATACAGACAGCAAGGTTGAATCATGTAGCGGTCTATCCTCTAATATACAACAAACAACGGGGGGGAAGGCTAGCGTTCTCTAGGCATACAGAGAGCAAGGTTGAATCATGTAGCGGTCTATCCTCTAATATACAACAAACAACGGAGGGAAGGCTAGCGTTCTCTAGGCATACAGACAGCAAGGTTGAATCATGTAGCGGTCTATCCTCTAATATACAACAAACAACGGAGGGAAGGCTAGCGTTCTCTAGGCATACAGACAGCAAGGTTGAATCATGTAGAGGTCTATCCTCTAATATACAACAAACAACGGAGGGAAGGCTAGCGTTCTCTAGGCATACAGACAGCAAGGTTGAATCATGTAGCGGTCTATCCTCTAATATACAACAAACAACGGGAGGGGAAGGCTAGCGTTCTCTAGGGATACAGAGAGCAAGGTTGAATCATGTAGCGGTCTATCCTCTAATATACAACAAACAACGGAGGGAAGGCTACCGTTCTCTAGGCATACAGAGAGCAAGGTTGAATCATGTAGCGGTCTATCCTCTAATATACAACAAACAACGGAGGGAAGGCTAGCGTTCTCTAGGCATAGAGACAGCAAGGTTGAATCATGTAGCGGTCTATCCTCTAATATACAACAAACAACGGGGGGGAAGGCTAGCGTTCTCTAGGCATACAGACAGCAAGGTTGAATCATGTAGCGGTCTATCCTCTAATATACAACAAACAACGGGGGGGAAGGCTAGCGTTCTCTAGGCATACAGAGAGCAAGGTTGAATCATGTAGCGGTCTATCCTCTAATATACAACAAACAACGGAGGGAAGGCTAGCGTTCTCTAGGCATACAGACAGCAAGGTTGAATCATGTAGCGGTCTATCCTCTAATATACAACAAACAACGGAGGGAAGGCTAGCGTTCTCTAGGCATACAGACAGCAAGGTTGAATCATGTAGAGGTCTATCCTCTAATATACAACAAACAACGGAGGGAAGGCTAGCGTTCTCTAGGCATACAGACAGCAAGGTTGAATCATGTAGCGGTCTATCCTCTAATATACAACAAACAACGGGAGGGGAAGGCTAGCGTTCTCTAGGCATACAGACAGCAAGGTTGAATCATGTAGCGGTCTATCCTCTAATATACAACAAACAACGGAGGGAAGGCTAGCGTTCTCTAGGCATACAGACAGCAAGGTTGAATCATGTAGAGGTCTATCCTCTAATATACAACAAACAACGGAGGGAAGGCTAGCGTTCTCTAGGCATACAGACAGCAAGGTTGAATCATGTAGCGGTCTATCCTCTAATATACAACAAACAACGGGAGGGGAAGGCTAGCGTTCTCTAGGCATACAGAGAGCAAGGTTGAATCATGTAGCGGTCTATCCTCTAATATACAACAAACAACGGAGGGAAGGCTACCGTTCTCTAGGCATACAGAGAGCAAGGTTGAATCATGTAGCGGTCTATCCTCTAATATACAACAAACAACGGAGGGAAGGCTAGCGTTCTCTAGGCATACAGACAGCAAGGTTGAATCATGTAGCGGTCTATCCTCTAATATACAACAAACAACGGGGGGGGGGGAAGGCTAGCGTTCTCTAGGCATACAGACAGCAAGGTTGAATCATGTAGCGGTCTATCCTCTAATATACAACAAACAACGGAGGGAAGGCTAGCGTTCTCTAGGCATACAGACAGCAAGGTTGAATCATGTAGCGGTCTATCCTCTAATATACAACAAACAACGGAGGGAAGGCTAGCGTTCTCTAGGCATACAGACAGCAAGGTTGAATCATGTAGCGGTCTATCCTCTAATATACAACAAACAACGGAGGGAAGGCTACCGTTCTCTAGGCATACAGACAGCAAGGTTGAATCATGTAGCGGTCTATCCTCTAATATACAACAAACAACGGGGGGGAAGGCTAGCGTTCTCTAGGCATACAGACAGCAAGGTTGAATCATGTAGCGGTCTATCCTCTAATATACAACAAACAACGGGGGGGAAGGCTAGCGTTCTCTAGGCATACAGAGAGCAAGGTTGAATCATGTAGCGGTCTATCCTCTAATATACAACAAACAACGGAGGGAAGGCTAGCGTTCTCTAGGCATACAGACAGCAAGGTTGAATCATGTAGCGATCTATCCTCTAATATACAACAAACAACGGAGGGAAGGCTAGCGTTCTCTAGGCATACAGACAGCAAGGTTGAATCATGTAGCGGTCTATCCTCTAATATACAACAAACAACGGAGGGAAGGCTAGCGTTCTCTAGGCATACAGACAGCAAGGTTGAATCATGTAGCGGTCTATCCTCTAATATACAACAAACAACGGGGGGGGGGAAGGCTAGCGTTCTCTAGGCATACAGAGAGCAAGGTTGAATCATGTAGCGGTCTACCCTCTGATACAACAAACGACGGGAAGAAGGCTAGTGACCTCTAGGCATACAGAGAGCAAGGTTGACAGGCAGGAATATCATCCTACTCGCCCAACTTATGAAATTGGCCGATGAAATGCAGTGCCAAAGAACCCATTGACTTTAAGCGCGAATAACACTATCCATTAGAATGTTAAATGACGAGCAAAGAAATAAGTATAAACGATTTTAGATAGATCGGACGAAAATTATTTATGAGAATTATATTCAAACTCCTTAATTTCTCTTCACAAAAGGTGATCACACATTTAATTTTCGTCATAAAGTAATTGCCAAATAATATTATTGAAATATTAACTTTTAAAAGCAAAAATTACCTTTCCTATCTCACAGTTTTTGTTGTTCTATTATAAATTTCATGTCCGAATAATAAATATACATTGTAAAGATTATAATTATTGGTGCTCGCAAAAAGTTGGGGACCCATGATCTAAGCTAAGCGACCAGGACTAAAGTAACTTTTTGGAGTGTATTTGGGGAGTACTTATTGTAAAAATGTGAGGGGTATATACATAAACTCGCTATCAACATTTCAGCCTTTCGTCTAGAGAACCCCTGGTGGGCAAATTACGGTCCACGGGCCACATGCGGCACCTCACGTATTGTTACGCTGCCCGCAAGCTATAAATATTTACATACAAAAAAATATAGTGCTCAAATACCAGAATTAATCCTTTTGAACGAATATACCATTTCTATTCAACACACCGATAAACATTTATATCTTGAGCAGTTTTTAAGAATCTCAACTATAAATTTAAATCAAAGATTAAAGACGTAATAAAAGAAAATTACATTCAACTCATTAAGTTTTGTTATTTTTTAGCACCGCATCTTGCTACCTCTTAAGGTTATTCGCCTATGTACTCATTACACTAATGTGACAGGAACGAGGTTGAATTTAGAGGAAGTGTACCCACATATGCGTGGAGGGAGAGTGGAAAACCATTTTTTTAAATACCTCTTTCAGTACACCCAAAGAGGATTCGAACTTCGATCTCCCTGTCTTCGTCAGTATAGTCAGTATAACTTGAGAGTGACAACTTAGACCACACGGCCACCGAAGCACGGTATGTTTGATTGAAGAATCACTTATTTTATATGGCGTCTTCCTTTTTTTTAATAATAAATTACACCTACCGATATTAAAAATCTCGATGTAGCCCTCCAGTTGAAAGAAAAAGTGACCGGGCCTGCTCTAGAGTCTAGAATCTGAGAAGGGTATGCTAATAGCTCACCCAATCCTGTTTCCGACAGGCTTGTTGGTTACCTTGGCAACTTTCTATAATGCTGCCAACACAATATATTCAATCAATATATTGCGCACACCGTTTACGAACATACAAAACGGATCAGTGTGAGAAACCTAATAATCATGATCGTCATTATAATAATATTAGATCGTCAGTACCTCGGACACTCCCTGGTTAGAGGGCTCAAATTAATTACGTTATGTGCTTGGACCAAATTACCTTCCTTCTCTTGCTACCCCTAAGAAACGCATTATAGCACTTTAACCCCCTCTTACCCCCCTCCATGTTTTCAATAATCTAAGTTACCCATTACCAACATTATTTTTTTTCTTAACTTGTGGTCTAAATATATTCCGTTCAAAAGGAAAGGTCCTATGGAATTTATGTATTTATTTAAGGTATTTAAAATGTACTTACTTTACCGACTGATTATATCAGCACACGAGAATTTCTATGGCAAGAGCGAAATGACCTACCAATTTTGGCCGAGGAAAGGTATTCTCACAAACCTTCCAGGGTTCTTTTACATTCCCACAGTCGACATGGGACCTTCGGTTTTACTTCCCATCCGAAGGAAGTTGTGCTATCGCTCAAGAACAATCTGTCGATCACCGACTGGGTTTGAACCCACGAACATCGGGTCCTGAGGCGAGCACTTTACCCCAATATCACCGAGGTCGGACGTATGGAATATAAAATAACAACCTCCCCGGTAACGACAGCCTTTAGCAGTGGGTGAGTCAGAGGCCTTGGGCCAGGTGGCGAGCACTATGTATGTTTTGAAAGGCTGTTGCGCTTTACAAAATGGATCTTTATATATATATATATATATATATATTACATATTTAATCAATGGTTTTCACGCTAAACTCGCGAGCGATCACGTGATTAGCAAATAGCTCTCAACGGGGAGGCAAAGGTTCGAATCTTGGCTCAGTGAACTGAGTGTGGTTTTTAACAAGTGATTTATTGTTGTGGTTTTCTCATCCTCTCTCCTCGCTAATGGTGATTCTTATTTGTTAAGGCCTACTTTAATTATAATGGTGAAGTATTTTAACATATCGGGTTTACATATATACAGTATATTATCAATGGTATTTAGAATTAAATTAGTCATTAGTAGCAAGTGTGCTAAACCTATTGATATTAATAAAAATGTCAAAATGAGAAGTTTTCCTAGCACTCAATGAACCAACATACAATAATATTGCCTAGCGCCTGTAAACTAGACTGTACCGGGTCGAGCACGCGAGCTTGAAAAATAGAGCCAGTTCTATCTTTCAAGCGTGAGCGCTCGCTCCAGTCTGGCCACCTCTCATTACAACCAATGTGTTGGGGGTTTTTTTTGTCGCTCGCCCGCCCAGTCTGGCCGTCTCCTGCCTTGCCACAATCTTATTTTCATTGGACTTCCGTTATTTTAAAACTGGGAGCTCGCGTTGTACCAATGGAGGAAATAAAAATATTACAAATTGTATTTACATTCTTAATGATGTAAAGATATATTTTAGAGTAATTCATTCATAAGGAAGTTTTAATGGAAGCTTTTGATAACTTTTAGTGAACTTAGTAACAAACCAATTAAAGACATATTTCCAGATGCCAAATTTTAATTACGTTCGTTCAATCAATGTTTAGTTGTTTTTCTACACACCACTAGATTAGTAGTAATGGAGGAAGTAGAATCGAGAAGGGCGTATTCCCAAATGTGTCTGGGGAGTTTGAAAGGGAAATAGGGGAACGGGGAACAGGATTAAACCACTCGCTCTGAATGATGTCAGACAGTAATGTGGTCGGGGGCAAGGTGGTAGGAAGTCTGCGAGGTCGGGGGCAAGGTAGTAGGAGGTCTGTGAGGTCGGGGGCAAGGTGGTAGGAAGTCTGAAAGGTCGGGGGCAAGGTGGTATGAGGTCTGTGAGGTCGGTGGCAAGGTGGTATGAGGTCTGTGTGGTCGATGACAAGGTGGTATGAGGTCTGTGAGGTCGGGGGCAAGGCGGTATAAAGTCTGTTAGGTCGGGGCAATTCGGTATAAAGTCTGTGAGGTCGGGGGCAAGGCTGGTATAAAGTCTGTGAGGTCGGGGGCAAGGCGGTATGAGGTCTGTGAGGTCAGGGCAAAGTGGTAGATGGTCTGTGAGGTCGATGGCAAGGTTCTAGGAATATGTGAGGTCGATGGCAAGGTGCTAGGAAGTATGTAAGGTCGGGGGCAATGTGGTATTAGGTCTGTGAGGTCGGGGCAAGGCGGTAGAAAGTATGTGAGGTCGGGGCAAAGTGGTAGATGGTCTGTGAAGTCGGGGGCAAGGTGGTATGAGGTCTGTGAGGTCGGTGGCAAGGTGGTATGAGGTCTGTGAGGTCGGTAGCAAGGTGGTATGAGGTCTGTGAGGTCGGTGGCAAGGTGGTAGGAAGTTTGAGGTCGGGGGCAAGGGGTAGGAGGTCTGTGAGGTCGGGGGCAAGGCGGTAGGAGGTCTGTGAGGTCGGTGGCAAGGTGGTAGGAGGTCTGTGAGGTCGGTGCAAGGTGGTAGGAAGGTTTGAGGTCGGGGCAAGGCTGGTAGGAGGTCTGTGAGGTCGGTGGCAAGGTGGTAGGAGGTCTGTGAGGTCGGTGGCAAGGTGGTATGAGGTCTGTGAGGTCGTAGCAAGGTGGTATGAGGTCTGTGAGGTCGGTGGCAAGGTGGTAGGAAGTTTGAGGTCGGGGGCAAGGCGGTAGGAGGTCTGTGAGGTTGGGGGCAAGGTTTTAGAAGGTCTGTTACTGTTCCTAATGAATCAAAAACCATATAGCCTATATCCCACTTATCAAGGGCAAGATGCGCTTCATTTTCAAATTTAATTTGATTAAAAATTAGTTTGAAGATATTTTTAAAAATGACGACTTATATTATTACAATGTTATACCACCTATAAAATGAAATAAAATATTATCTTGAGATTAAATATTTTCTCATGAAACGCAATTCTCGGTATTTTATTTGAATTTAACTTTTTTGTTTGTTTTTTATAACATGTTACTAATTTCACATAGCTATACGTAGTCATTTTTCCATATTTTATTAATTTAATGTCCTCAAGTCTTATTGAAATTAGTACTAAAACTGTTACGAAACTACACTTTTTTTTTTTTTCAATCAACGATCCATACCGTTTATAATTATTCCATTCTGAGGGTGAGCGGCGCAGCGACCAGGCTAGCATGCTTACGCTAACCTATGTTATAAGCGTCACTACATCTTATTTACTGGGGGGGATGACAAAAACCCATTTTCACTTTCAATCATAAAATACTAATTATTTCGTACCAAATAAATAACACGAATGATTTAATGGAATTAATTCTAAGAGTCATTTATGAATTACTTCAAATGTGGATTTTCAAATTTTTAAAAATAAAACTGTTTCTTTTACGGCACTAAGCACGCTCTATTTGAATATATTGGGGGAGGGGTGAGACTAACCTTCCAACCCCACTAACCACGGGCGCACTCAAATTGAGAAATAAAGTATACTTGTCATCCAATGCACATGTGATTAGGAACAAATTGTAATCCTATTCAACTCTAACCCCTGTCCTAACATAACATAGCCTAACCTAAACTAACATAACTTAGCCTAGCCTAGCCTAAAACTTAACCTAACATAACAATATCCTAACCTAAACTAACATAACCTAAACTAACCTAACATAACTTAGCCTAACCTAACCTCCATTCCTCCATTATGAACAAAGTCATTATAAATTTAATATTTACTCCGCAGTTCGTACGCACCGTTAGCTACATCTTTACTTCTGGTGGCTACAACCATAAGTGTACCCTCATTTGCGTGGAGGGAGACGAAGTGAAAAAAATTTAGGAAAAATTTATTCAGTAAATTCGGCCTGGATGCAAGCTATGACGCGCCTTTATCCCTGTGTTGGTTGTTCAGAGCTAAACAAGCCCCCTCCTCTCACCCGTACCTACTTATAAGAAATACCGTGCATAAGTGATACGTTACCGAGAGCACCAGAAAAAACGGGGGGGTTGTAACGCCCTTCTATCCTGACATTATTGCCAATTAAATTCCGAAACGAGTTTACCGAAATTGCTTCTATCCTAAGCTCGTCTATTTGACTTGCACCTAATCACTTTGTGCGCGCGCCATATTGGCGTGCTGGTTTGCCCCCCCCCCCCCCCCCCCCGTGTGACCTTCCCAGCCCCTAAACTGGCCGGGGCGGGTCCGCTCGATTATTTATGTACGGCCCTGTACACATGTGATGTGTATAATGAGGCCCATAACCACCAAAATGTATGACAAGTTTATGTGACATTTTATATTTGGTCAAGATGTGTGATCGGCCTAATTTATATGACTAACCATTCTATGCTTTTGTACAGTAGCCCCATGACTTCTTTGGTGCTGACTGACAGCTCACAGCTGACTTCTGACAGTCAACAGTTAGGTATATAACTAAATTTTGACTGTCAGAAGTGACAGCTGCTAAACACATGTTTTTTTGCAGATCATATGGTTCGGCGTAGGGATACATAATTTGGTCTGGTAACTTTTCAAAGCCGTCAGCTGTCACTCAGCACCAAAGAAGTCATGGGGCCACTCTAACGGTGCTGACAAAAGGTGCGATTTGACTTTTTTAGGGAAGATGGTGAATTATAAGTGAACTAGTATTCACAAAAAGAGGCAGAAACGCGACATCGCGAGAAAAAGGCGAAAACTGTGGGATAAAACGCCTCCCATTAAGACAGGTCATTGGGTAAAGGATCGAACTCCGGCCTACAACATAGTCCTCTCTAAATAGGCGAATGTCCCGGACTATTAGTAAAACGCGTCTAGACCCGCTCACACAAAGACGACTCGAAAATAATCTGATCCAAGCGAAGCAGAAAAGAATTCTTCGATGGGAGTATTTCGTTTGATTCGACAGCGTCGCCGTGCGAGGTTTGTATCATCGGTAATTTCCGGGCAAGTTCGGGGACATTTGGTAGATCAGTGCAGGTGCTAGCGCCGATTGAGGCTGTGATGTTCTATACTTGACATCATCTCTGAGGGAACCGCACAGTTACTATTGGGAAACAACTTTGTCATTCTCTCGTTTCCGTGTGGTCAATATCCCCTCAAATATAAGACAAGTTTGGCAACGCTGGTTAGTCGAGGTTGCCAGTAGCTCCTTCTTACCCCAGAACACCACCTTCAGACATAACTGAGAGCGAGGAGATTTGGCCAGTAGCTCCTTCTTACCCCAGCACACCACCTTCAGACATAACTGAGAGCGAGGTAAGATTTGGCCAGTAGCTCCTTCTTACCCCAGCACACCACCTTCAGACATAACTGAGAGCGAGGTAAGATTTGGCCAGTAGCTCCTTCTTACCCAAGCACACCACCTTCAGACATAACTGAGAGCGAGGAGATTTGGCCAGTAGCTCCTTCTTACCCCAGCACATCACCTTCAGACATAACTGAGAGCGAGGTAAGATTTGGCCAGTAGCTCCTTCTTACCCCAGCACACCACCTTCAGACATAACTGAGAGCGAGGAGATTTGGCCAGTAGCTCCTTCTTACCCCAGCACACCACCTTCAGACATAACTGAGAGCGAGGTAAGATTTGGCCAGTAGCTCCTTCTTACCCCAGCACACCACCTTCAGACATAACTGAGAGCGAGGTAAGATTTGGCCAGTAGCTCCTTCTTACCCCCAGCACATCACCTTCAGACATAACTGAGAGCGAAGAGATTTGGTAACAGTTGACTGAGAGAGAGCGACAATAAGACCTGCAGTTCCCTCAGCGATGAAAGTAGGTGTATAGATACTGTGCAGGTGTTCAAGTAATGGCTGCTTCGATTCGATCCGACTAGATGGGAGCAGACCTTATCACGACAGTGAATTATTGACACATTTTGTTCAGGCTTCATCACATTTGTACTCACTCAATTAGTAAAATTATTTCAATCGTGAAAAAGGGTGAACCTTATGTACCCCGGATCTTTAAAAAAGTGTATTTTCTGTCCGTATTTGGGGGCCCCAGTAGGAACGTTTCAACAGGTTTCGTTCAAACTTGTGAGTAATAGGTGTTGAATGGCCATATATCTAGGCGAAACCAAGGTTTTACATGAAGTGACAAATTTTTGAAAATTCAAAATTTTTTCGAAAGTGGCCAAAGAGGATTTTGTGTAAAATGGGATATTGGGGAGTGTTTAGCATGACATGTAACAACGAATAATTGTTTTTAGGGTAGTTTTGGAACATGTTGTCCCAAACCACAATATACTATTTTTGAAGAACATACTTGATATTTAGCAAGGAGAAATAAACGATACATTATTTTGAAAATGTCTTACTACCCGTCCGAGTTATACGCCTATGTAATAATTTATACTTTAATATATAAGGGATTATTAAGATTTAATATGGATAAAGCGCATCAGCATTTGCGGGAGGGAGAGGGAGAAACCGTTTAGGGGGGGGAAAAACACTCTCAGTACACCGGAACGAGATTCGAACCTCAAATCTACCCGCTATCGAAGCCTAGTCTACTGCGAGAGTAGCGCCTAAGACCATGCGGGCATCGAAACGGGTTCTTTAGGTCTTGACCGACTATAAAAAAACAACTTGTAGTTCAAGAGGTATGCTACCAGATATCACTTACACCCATATATATATATATATATATATTATTATTATTATTATTAGCACCGCGTCTTACTACCCGTTCAGGTTGTACGTACTTACGCTAATGTGTAATGGTAGGGTGATTGTAAGATGAAATGGAGGACCTACAGTTTAACGTGGGATCCGAACCACGGTGGAGGCCTGGCATTCCACACATCCACAAGTTGTGATTAATACACGTCTTGTCAGAGGTGAAGGAAGGGTTTGGCAATCAGATAAATCTGTGCCGGGGCCCAGGATTGAAACCCGGACCCTCAGCACAGAAGTCTGACACCTTACCCCTAGACCACCAGGTCACCCATTATATATATATATATATATATATATATATATAAATGACTGTTATAACGTTTTTGCCCTGACCCTCTCATATGTACACTTCGATAAAGCGAAGAAATAATAGCAAACCACCGCTAATGTACCAGACAGAGATTCAACCCCCGACCTACTCGCTATAAACAACCACATCATTGATAGTCTATTGTTAATTGTATTGACACCGTTTACAAATGTCAATATGCCACAAATTAGACCTGAATAAAGGCGTTATCGGTGTTTTAATTCTACAGAAGAACAGAACAAAGAAGCGAGAGCAGTGACTTGTAAACATGAACGAAACGAGATGATAACAATGAGCGAGAGAGAAGAATGAACCAGACGTGAGATAAATAGCGATAGGGGTGAATTGTAAACTGAACGGAACAAGAGATAAAGAACGATGGGCTCAAAGGGTAAACTGAGCGGAACAAGAGATAAAGAACGATGGGCTCAAAGGGTAAACTGAGCAGAACAAGAGATAAAGAACGATGGGCTCAAAGGGTAAATTGAGCGGAACAAGAGATAAAGAACGATGGGCTCAAAGGGTAAACTGAGCGGAACAAGAGATAAAGAACGATGGGCTCAAAGGGTAAACTGAGCTGAACAAGAGATAAAGAACGATGGGCTCAAAGGGTAAACTGAGCCGAACAAGAGATAAAGAACGATTGGAGCAAAGGGTAAACTGAGCAGAACAAGAGATAAAGAACGATGGGAGTAAAGGGTAAACTGAGCAGAATAAGAGATAAAGAACGATTAGAGCAAAATGAACGCATAGAAAGAGAAAGAGCGAAACGAAAAACGGGTAAAATTAACGTAACGAGAGAGAAATAGGAGAAAAATAGTTCAAAACGTGATAAAAACAAATGTAAAATAAATCAAGGCAAAAGTCTAAAACGTAAGACAAAACAAAGCGAGGCAGAGAGGCGAAGAGGGAGATGAAGGAAGCTTGGGGCAGACGGCCTGGCTCTCTCCTGCCACAAGATGGAGCGAGGGGGAACAATCGCCTAACTACACTCGATAAGACGCAGAGCATGGCAGTTTAACCAACAATATTGTGATAAGAGTTCCGAGAAACTACCCTCTGTCTTCCTCGTGAATGGTCACAGTGAATATAAAGAGGGGGTTTCTTCAGTTAAACGAAGACAAACATCAGAGGGCAGCGCAAAGAAGGTGATAGGCTGGCCGCGCACCGGGCAAGACAAAATGTCCGGGTAAATGACGTCTTGACGTCAAACTTAGCATACATTTATATGGTAGTGCCACACACCGACAATGTCTTGGCAAAAGACAGCTTTAGTCACAATTAGTCACGATTAGACGTCTGGTCGTAGGACAATGGATTTATGTTTTCGCTAAAGACATTTCGATACACGCATACGCGAGATGACTGCTAACCCTACTGCCATTACCTCGTGGTTTGTTGTTTTTATGAGTTGACTGCTAGCCCTGCTGCCATTACCTCGTGGCTTGTTTTTATGAGGCCTACCAATTTTACCGAAAAAGGTACTGCACTAAAAGTGTTTACTTTAAGTGGGGGGTAAGCAACTTTTGAGGAGGAGGGGGGCTCCGATTTACATTTATCAAAGGTCCTGCGATCATACTTCGTTCCTCCACTCTACTTTTCTCTTTTTTCCTGTACATCTTGTGTTTATTCCTTGAATTCAATATTTCCTGTCTTTATATCAAATATATTATAAATAAAATGTACATTCCTTTTACCCTGAAAGGTTGCAGTCTTACCTTGACGGTTTACACCATGGCCCTATCTTATAAACTGCTCCACAGTGGAACCAAGCAAGGTAGCAGTCTTACCTTGACGGATTATACTATGGCCCTATCTTATAAGCTGGACCATAGTAGAACCAAGCAAGGTAGCAGTCTTACCTGACGTATTACACCATGGCCTTATCTTATAAGCTGGACCATAGTAGAACCAAGCAGGGTAGCAGTCTTACCTTGACGGATTACACTATGGCCCTATCTTATAAGCTGTACCATAGTAGAACCAAGCAAGGTAGAAATGGCTGCGAGATTGACCTGTTGCCAACCCTTGTATTAGGTCTCCTTTAAAAACTCTTTTGTAAAAAAAATATATAATATACCGACATCATTCGCAGCAGAGGTTTCGTAAAAGTTGCCTTGAACGGCCCCCTCAAAGTTTAGTTTGTTTTTCTTACAGGGTTTTTTTTTAAATCATAAAAGCGCGAGGGAGGTCCATAAAAGTCCATAAAAGAGACGGCACTAAATATAGTATATAGTACAGCCGGTGCAACACACGGGGAAGAAGGGGAGGGGTGATGAGGGGAGATGGGTCTCCAACACTAGAGATTTAACATTTTTCCAGGAAATTTTGAAACGGAAAATTTTCCACATTGGCGGTTTGCGGTGGAGGGTTTAAATTGTGGAGCCTGTTGTACTTCAAAATACAGTTGAAGTGATTCGGAATCATTGAGATATAATTGGTATTTATAGCACCGTGATCGAGCGCCAATTATTATATTATTACGGTTGCGGTTTAATTTGTGATAATTGGTAATTATATCCCCGTGATCGAGCGCCAATTAACTACGTTACGGTTTGTTTGACTTCAATAAATACAACTGTTAATGTTGCACACGATTTATTGGAGTGGTTTTATCTTCTCATGCAATTTTACTTGAAATACAAACTATGTACTGTCGTGATATTACACGTACTCTAGATGGACCAGTGTTATAACCAACAAATCGAAAGCGTCCCTGCGACAGGTGTCTTGAAAGCTAGCTTCCTATTGGGTAGAGGGAGCTGGCATCTCTTGCTTGTTTGGTAAATACTACGGAATTTAGTTTTGAAATAAAAAATAAGTTTTAATGGTGCAATCCTTATATATTATTCTTGAAAAGCGCGTGATTCTCGATGGATGAAGTCTTAAAAGGATAATTTACATACAGTACTTTAAAGAAAAATGCACTTCACCCATGACTTTTTAAATATATGAGAGCGGTCCAAATCAATATCATTACATAGTGTGTTAAGAGACGAGTAGATTATAGAAGGGGGTGGGGTAGATAGAAAGCACGGGAGACAATACTGGGCCAAACTTTAAATTATTTTAGTTAACTTATTGATGACAAAAAAATTAAAGTATGATTTATGAAAATAACGGGTCTACAAAGGCACGCAGGTGACCTGGTGGTCTAGGGGTAAGGTGTCTGTGCTGAGGGTCCGGGGTTCAATCCTCGGTCCAGGCACAGATCTATCCGATTGCCAAACCCTTACTTCACCTCTGACAAGACGTGTATTAATCACAACTTGCGAATGTGAGGAATGCCAGGCCTACCACCGTGGTTCGGATCCCACGTTAAACTGTAGGTCCTCCATTTCATCTCACAATCACCCTACCACTGCACATTATCGTAAGTGCGTATAACCCGAACGGATAGTAAGACGCGGTGCTAATAATAGTAATAATAATAATAATAATAATAATAATAATAATAATAATAATACTACAAAGGCACGCATCAATTTGTTTCTTTACTAAGTATTTTTAGCGCCAGTCTTACTACCCTTTCGTGTTATACGCTTAAGTACTAATTACCCCAGTGGTTTTAAGGATCAGGAAGGTTATATTTATAGGATGTGTACCCGCATTTGCGTGGGAGTGTGGAAGACCACTTTATAAAAAAACCTCTCGATACACTCGCCCGAGATTCTAACCTTGATCTCCCCATCATCGGCAGTTTACTCCATCACGAGACTAGCGCCTTGGACCATACGGCCACCGAAGCGGGTAGCACCCTCCAGTTAAACTATCACCATGAAAAATTGGGTCCCAAATGCCACCACTGATAAGTATTTAAGGTCGTACCAGGAATCGAACAATGGACCCTTAATATCGAAAGTGAAGTGTCATTGATTGAGCTTAAGGTGTCTGGCCAAGTTTTGTTTTTTTTAAATTGGGTTAATTCAATACCACGCAGGGAAGCTTCGAACGGCTGGAACTGTCTATCGGTTGCGTGAAATAGCCCCATTAGAATAGAAACTAAAAACAAAACAAAGCCGAGCCCAAAGAGGAGGGAGGAAGAGAGACGATGGAACAGACAGACAGGCTGGCTTGCGAGGTCAAACACCTTTCTGTCTCGCTCGCTCACGCACTCACACACACACACTTGACCAAAAACACCTTTCTTTGCTTGCGTACGTTGTGAAGATGCTTTCTCCGTCAGACTGCTCGTGACTCCAAGGTCACACCATAAGGTGCCCGAAAAAACAGATCACGACGACAAAATTAACAAAGATAAAATGAGAAGTTACAGTCAAAATGTTTTGTTTTTTTAGCACCTTGTCTTACTATCCTTTTGTGCTATACGCTAATGCCGGGATCACGATCAACTTAACGTTAACTTAAAGTTTACTTAACATAACTTAACGTAAAGGACCTCCTCGTGTGTTTAAATGGAGGCGATCACGATGCAGTTAACTTAACGTTGACTTGCAGTTAACTTAACGTAAGGGATGTCCTGGGAGGTCTTTTACTTTAAGTGAACGTTACTTGTAGGGCATCACGTGATCTAGCCAGACCAATAATTATGCTAGTGACGTCAAAAGGGCTATTTAGTAATTCATTTGTTGGTTTTATTACCAATGTTTACTCTTTAGCGTAAGTTCTAGTGATCATACAGTGAAACAAAATAATTAAACTAAAATAGGAAAGCTAAATTTATCAAAAAAGTTTTGTAATAGATGTTTATTATATCGATTGAAAACTGTAAACATTCACAGATCATCACTGTAAAACTAGTACAAATCACAGATCATACTCGAGAATGAAGATGTTTGGCTCGAGTTATTACTTATTAGTTAAGTTACGTGAATCGTGATCACACATACGTTAAGTTAACTTTAAGTGAGCGTTATTTTAAGTCGATCGTGATCCAGGCATTATGGACTAATTACGCTAATGGTTTTAGGGGTTAGGAAGGTTTTATTTAGAGGAAATGTACCTACATTTCCACCTAGAGAGAGTGGAAAACCATTTTGGCAAAACCACCCTCAGTACACCCGACCGAGATTCGAACCTCGATTTCCCCCATCATCGGAAGTCTAGTCTACTGCGAGAGTAACGTCCTAGACCATGCGGCCACCGAAGCTAGTCATACCTCCCCCGATCTCGCGTCATATGAGGGTTAAAATCCGTTCCGATCGGGATATGAGCCGTTCTTGCTCAGAGGTACGGGGTTGAATCTCTTCTGTGGTCTGGAGTTCAATGACTAGAACGATTTCGTCAGGGTTAAGGTCAATTTTTTTATGAGTCTCTTGAACACAAGATAAGTTTTTGGTAACTAGCCAATTAATTTTAACGTTATTCTCAATGTTGATATACAATTAGCGGTTCTTAGTTATAAAATGAACATTGTCGGAGGTAAAGTCGTGTGCTAACATAATTTTGTATTTTAACAAAAAAAAAGAGCCAAAATTCGCGACAAGTATTCGCAAACTTTTGAATCCATACAACAATTTTCAGCTTTTTAAGGTATCAGGAAATGCCCTAAAGGGTAAATATGTAATAACGAATGCTAGAAGTCTTATTTGTTTACATTTTAAGGGTTGATTTCTCCCAACACTTAGTTCGAACGAACCAGATCTGTATATTGGTACAAAGAACAGCTGTGCCAAGTTTGAATTAAATCGGTTAATGAGTTAAAAAGTTATGAGACATATCCACCAAACACTTTATTTGCAGTACTTTATTCATTTGAGGTATTTAACGTGCACTTTCTGGACCGACTGATTATATCAGCACACGAGAATTTCTATGAGCGAGAGCAAAAGGGTTTACCAATTTTGCCGGGAAATATATTTTCACATTCCTTCTAGGGTTCCGTTACATGTCCACAATTGACATAGGACAAGACTGCTTTACTTCTCCTCCGAAGGAAGTAGTGCTAAGGATTTTTATGGCTCAAGAAAAATCGGTTGATCCCGGCTGGGTTTGAACCCACGAAATCGGATCCTGAGGTGAGCACTTTACCCCATGACCAGAAAGGTTGACCACCAAAGACAGAAAAATGCAAATCGGTGGAGTTAAAAATAGTTGAACCCGCTTCACTCGTTCAATAAATGAAAACACGTGATTATATTGTTTTGGGTTGTTTATTTACACTGACATTATTTACTAGATTGCCTGTACGAACTCAACAAGCAGAAATCTCCCACCCCGACTTATTTTATCTATCACCCGCTTCTGTGGCCGCGTGGTCTAACGCGCTACTCTCGCAGTAGACTAGACTGGCAATGACGGGGAGATCGAGGTTCGAATCTCGGTCGTGTGTACTGAGGGTGTGTTTTCCAAAGTGGTTTTCCACTCTTCCTCCATGCATATGCGGGTACACTTTCTATATCTATAAATTTAAACTTCCTAGTCCTTAAAACAATTAGCGTAATTAGTTGGCTACATAAGCGTACAACACGAAGGGTTGGTATGACGCGGTGATAAAAAAGTATATAATTGTATTATTATTATTATTAGCACCGCGTCTTACTACCCATTCGGGTTATACGCACTTACGCTAATGTGCAATGGTAGGGTGATTGTGAGATGAAATGGAGGACCTACAGTTTAACGTGGAATCCGAACCACGGTGGAGGCCTGGCATTCCACACATTCACAAGTTGTGATTAATACACGTCTTGTCAGAGGTGAAGGAAGGGTTCGGCAATCGGATAAATCTGTGCCGGGACCGAGGATTGAACCCCGGACCCCCAACACAGAAGTCTTGACACCTTACCCCTAGACCACCAGGTCATCTATTTCGCCTACAGTGGTAGCGTTTGAAAAACGCATGTTATAATTGGTACTAGCGGATCCGCCGCGTGGATAAAAGAACCCTAACTTTTCTCGCTCAGATAAAGCCCTTCCTATGAAGATTGGTCTGTACCCTCGCGTGTCCCCAGTCGAACAAAGGGGCTCCTCCGTCAGGTGAGTGATAAGCGGTTGTCGACCTGAGCCCTGCGAGCCCAGCTGACTTCGATCCTTTCCTCCCCCCTCTACCCCCCAGCCGGCCCTTTCTCTCTGGCAGGACCCTGCTGCTCCGACAAGCACCGCGCGCGAGCCCAGACGAGCCCCCTCCCTGGGAAACCAGGCAGGGTGATCCACGCACAGAGCCCGCATGGACACAGAATAGGTTGACCTGGGCCTCCTCATACCTCAACGGCGGGTCTTACGTCACATCCTGTGCGGAGCCATAGCAACAGGCTTTCTTCCGTGTCAAAGGGCCAGTTTCATGGTCAGACTTAGTATTAAATATAGGACGACATCTACCTAGACCAGAATGGAATGGGCCAGTTTCATGGTCAGACTTAGTACTAAATACAAGACGACACCTACCTGGACCAGAATAGAATGGGCCAGTCACATATGAAAATTGACCCATTCCATTATTTATCCTAATAAATTTCGAGGTTCCATTATTGTTCACACCCGCCTCGGTGGCGTAGTTGGCTAACGCGCTAGTCGTGTTGAGCTCGACCGCCGAGGACGGGGAGATCGAGGTTCGAATCTCGGTCGGGTGAACTGGGGGTGGTTTTTCCTAAATGGTTTTCCACTCTCCCTCCACGCAAATGCGGGTTCACTTCCTTTAAGTTCAACCTTCCTAATTCCTAATCCATTAGAGTAATTAGTACTTAAGCGTATAACCCGAACGGGTAGTAAGACGCGGTGCTAATTATTATTATTATTATTATTGTTCACCAGAGACCAGTTTTTCTTTTCCCCCGCTAACTAAACTAAAAATGTGATCACCTGCTCCAGTGGCCGTATGATCTAAGGCATCCCACTCTCAATAGACTAGAATGCCGAAAGCAAGCGGGTCGGGGGTTCAAATCCCGTTCAGATGTACTCTTCCTCCACGCCAATTCAGGCCGACTTCCTCTAAAACTCAAGCTTCCTCATCCCTAACACATTAGTGTACTAATTAGTATATATATATATATATATACGCACACAACACACCACACACATATATATATATATATATATGCACACACACACATATATATATTATGTGTGTGTGTGTGTGTGTGTGTGTGTGTGTCTGCGTATAAACTGATCGGGTAGTAGGAAACGGTGCTAAAAAGATTGTGATCGAAAGTTAAGAAGGGTTTTTTACTCAACACTAAAACCCTCACTAGGCCAAGTACGAAGAACTCAAAAAAGAGAATCAATTTATTCCCATCAAGTGAAAACGGTGATTCGGTTGGTTACAAGAAGGTCCTGCTCAACAACGAAATATTTTGTACACTCCGTTTATCATGTAGGGTAGCAAGCTTACCTTGCATGGTTCTACTATATTTTTTATAGCACCGTATTTTACTAACCGTTCTGGTTGTATGCATATGTACTAATTACGATATTGTGTTAGAATCAGGGGTGGCCAAACAGTCGATCGCGATCTACCGGTCGACCACGGCTGCTAGTTTGGTCAATCTCTAATCGATCAATTTATATATATATATATATAGAGAGAGAGAGAGAGAGAGAGAAATGCGCCTTATTACCCATTCGGGTTACACACTTGAAAAAGATTGAGAGAAAGAAAATCAAAGAGAGGGTTTGCAGATTTTTCTTAAATCAACATTAGAAAATCGAAATACTGAAGCTCTCTGATTGATGAACATTTACAAACTTGCCTAGAGTAATTTATGAACTCTCATTCAACTAAATATCCTAAGATTATGGCGGCGTCATACATCAATTTAAAAAGTCAGGTGTTTTAATTAAAATGTGGCTTGATGAAAAAACTCAAGTTTCAGTGTGTGAAAGGACTATGAAGTTTTTATACCCTATATTATTTAACTATTAAAGGACTTCTGCGCTGAGTGTCCGGGGTTCAATCCTCAGTCCTGGCACAAATTTATTTGATTGCCAAACCCTTCCTTCACCTCTGACAAGACGTGTATTAATCACAGCTTGTGAATGTGTGGAATACCAGGCCTACCACCGTGGTTCGGATCCCACGTTAAACTGTAGGTCCTCCATTTCATCTCACAATCACCCCTACCATTATACATTAGCGTAAGTGCGTATAACCCGAACGGGTAGTAAGCCGCGGTGCTAATAATAATAACTATTAAAACACAAAATTGGGCTATCTATTTTTTTTTACCAATGAAACAAACAATGTAAGCCTATGGTTTAGTAGTAGATCGCAAAGGATTTTCCTTCTCTGGAGTAGATCACTAGATCAAAACGTCTCGCCACTCCTGTAGTTAGATATTAGAGTAGAAACAGAGATTCTTAACACGGCAGTCCAGTGTTATGCGGCTTGTAACAGCCATGATTTGTCCAAGAAAATCATATCTCGAGTGTCGGATATAAACACAATCAATACTACAACGTCAGTGTGTGTTCAGAAGCTTGAGGTCAATTTTAACAACATCGTTGAGCCGACGTATTCCATACATGTTTCATCTTATGTGACTGGAACCTCTAAACTAGGAGTGTTAGCGAAAAAAATCGCTGTGGTTTTTTTTACACCAAAACTTTTTTTTAGTCAAATTAAATCAAATACGTTTTCAGTAGAAACACAAAAGTTTAATTTTCTTCACAAGGTGATATCAACATTATTATTAGCATCGCGTTTTACTGCCCGTTCGGTTTATACGCACTTACGCTAAACTGTAATGGTAGGGTGATTGTGAGACGAAATGGAGGACCTACAGTTTAACGTGGGATCCGAACCACGGTGGTAGGCCTGGTATTCCACACATTCACAAGTTGTGATTAATACACGTCTTGTCAGAGGTGAAGGAAGGGTTTGGCAATCAGATCTGTGCCGGGACTGAAGATTGAACCCCGGACCCTCAGCACAGAAGTCTAACACCTTACCCCCAGACCACCAGGTCACCTTGATATCAACAGTTGTTGGATATCTGTCAAGGGTGTCCTGAAATGTAATGACAACTTTTATTTTCGTTAACCTCAGTTGGTCTTTGAGTAAAGTGTTTCCCCTCATGACGCGATGTTCGTGGGTTCAAACCCAACCGGGATCAACGGATTTTTCTTGAGCGACAAAAATCCGTAGCACAACTTCCTTCGGAGGGGAAGTAAAGCCGTCGGTCCCATGTCGATTGTAGACATGTAAAAGAACCCTGGAAGGTATATGAAAATACCTTTCCCGGCAACATTGGCGGGCACTTTCGCTCTCGCTCATAGATATTCTCATGTGCTGATATAAATCAATCAGTTCGGAAAGTGCTAGTTAAATATCTAAAGTAAATTAAAAAATAACTTTTCCTATACTGATTTAAAAAGTTTCTCGTCTAATGATGCTATGCTCATGACAGATATATTCAATAAATGTTTTTATCACCATGCGAAGAAAATTGCATGCTCAAAATTACTAATGTATGTCCCAGCTGCCTTTGATAAAACATCTGGGCCTCCCCATAAAATGGACATCCTCTATTTAAATGCTAATTTACAAACAACCACCTTAGTATAACATAAACATTATTTCCATAACTGACCCACCGCAATGATGGCGCCCCCATCAATGTACTATGAGGGCGGGGAGAGAGACAGGACATGTAATGTATCGTTGACTATCGAAGATATTATTTCTGTACTTCTTTTCTGATTGAGAACTTTAGGGACAAGTTTAAGGTGGGATTGAAGGGGACGCGAGAAAAGGCCTGTGTTTTTGCAATTTTTATGGCAAAACATTTTTGTGGACAAAATAAATCAAATATTGCTCCAGTACAAACATTTAGTTTAATTTTCTTCAAATGCTGATATCAACAGTTTTTGAATATCTGTTAAGGGTTTTCTGGTATTTAGTGACAACTTTTTATCTACATTTAAAAAGTCTGTCATCTAATGCCACCATGCTCATGACATATTTAACAACTGTTGATATCAACATGTGAAGAAAATTAAACTATACATTTGTACTGGAACAATATTTTATTTATTTTGGCCAAAAAAATATTTTGCCATAAAAATTGCAAAAAAATTTGTCTTTTCTTGTTTCCCCCTTCCATCCAACCTTAAGTTGCACAATGATATAACTTTCCAATATCAAGGCCTAGGCCTGTTTGTAAAGTTTAATCTATGCCTTAGACACATCTATAGTGCTCTATGGCAGAGGTTCCCAATTTTTTTTGGCCACGGAACCCTAATTGATCATAATTTTTTTGGCGGAACCCCATTTTGATAATAACAAAAGTGATTGTACCTTGTAGTGTAGTTTGAATATTTTCATGTTTGACATGAAAAGAAAAAATAATTATAAATAAAAAATTATTATCATAAGTATTATAAAACATTTATCGTACCAAAAAAAGTAACTATTTAATGTGAAGAATGAAATTTTTTTCACATATTTACTTATAATAGCACTAAAATTAGGCTGTCTCGACAGGTGCACCGCCCCGCCACCCACTCCGCCAGCGCTGTTTGATACTAGATATACTTACAGCGGCGCGGCTAGTCCAATTTTTATAGGAAGAACAGTAGAATTCACCAACATTGGAAATAAGTAACTGAAGTTTGACATTATAGAAATTAGCTTAGTTAGAATGAATTATTAAATATATTTAATCCAAAACGTAACAAGAACAATCGTTATAGTATTTACTTATATATTAATCAATAATGTTTCTTTATATTATTAATTATAGGGACTTGTAATGTATTTATTTCATTTACGTCGTTGTGGTAACACGAGATAAAACAGTTCAAGAGTTATAAATTATATGTTATGACTGTTTTCTACGAACGTTTTAGTTAATTCTCAGACAGAACTCGGAACCCCTCTGACCTTTCCACGGAACCCCAGGGTTCCGCGGAACACCTTTTGGGAAACGCTGCTCTATGGTATAGACTTATACTTCATTAGTTTTAAAAGTTTATCTAAAATTCTAGAGTTCCCATTTTTTCCAGGCAGCTTAGATTGAAAAAAAAGAGTAGGTATAATAAAATTTCATTTTTCATCAAACTGATTTTAGCATGTGAAGTCATATAACTTATGTTTAAAACAGAAAGATTTAAGATTAATGGGGAAATATATATCTTATGTAGCTTCACAACTGATACATATTTTATTTAATCAGCGTCCTTAAGATGGGGTGCTAGTGAGCGCGAGTTTAGTGTATTGATTTTGCAGTTTTTATAGCATACAATTTTTTTTTTGCCAAAATAAATCAAATATTTCTTCTATAGAAACATAGAGATTAGTTTTCTGCACATGCTAGTCTCAACAGTTCTTGAATATCTCTCATGAGCATAGCGGAATTTGGTGACAAACTTTTTAAATTAAGAGAAAAAGTTGTCATTAAATTCCAGGACACCCTTGACAGATATTCAAGAGCTGTTGAGATCAGGATGTGCAGAAAACTAATCTCTATGTTTCTATAGAAGAAATATTTGATTTATTTTGGCCAAAAAATGTTTATGCTATCAAAACTTCAAAAAATACTGCCCTAAACTCACGCTCACTAGCACTCCACCTTAAGCTTCAACTTAAAGGTCCCAAATCTTCCAGTATTTTTTGTAGATTTTACAAAACTCTACGCGTTTTGTTGGTTTTTCCTTAGAGATAAAAAAACTCCTTGTTTTTCCCTGGTTAAGTCTACGGGGGCCACAAACTGCATTTCAAAGATGAAATCTTAAGGAAGGACGTTTTGTTTTTTAACAACAGAGTGTACTTGCTAGTTATTGTTGCACACACCTGGCGCGGTGACAGAAGGCAGTGACAAGAGTTTCACCACTGCTCAGCTGTCCCACATGTTCAAACTGGGCGTGGAATGTCATTAGTGAGTATGTGTTTGAAACTTCACCCGTTAGTTCATTCAAACAGCTGGCCATTAGGATTATTAAATAACTTACAGTCCTAAAGAGAGTGCAAGTCTGAGTTAATTTCAGCACATTGCCATATAATGTTGGTGTAGCCATTATGAAAAGGGGACAACTTTTCTTTTAATATACCTTTCAGGCATTTTAATTATCTTAATGTGCAGTAGTAGGGATGGAGGTAAATTTTATTTTAAATGTACCTGCATTTGCCTGGAAGAGGGAGTTAGAAACCATTTAGGAAAAACACACTAATTATATCAAGCTCATCTATTTTGGTTTACTGGTAACAAGGAGGTTGGGATTTAAATCCTAGTGGTTTGTACTGAGGGAGTTTTTTTTTCCTTAATAGTTTCCCACACTGTATCCCTACAAATGCAGGTACATTTCATCTAAACTCTACCTTTCTCATCCCTCTTCAAACCTATTCATTGCCCGCTTGGGTGGACGCATGGTCTATGGCGTCACTTTCACTAGACTGCCTATGACGGGGAGATAGGAGTTTTATCTCTGTGGGGTGAATTTTCCTAAATAGTTTTCTACTCTCACCCCGTAAACTCGGGCATTCTCCTTCAAAATTCGACCTCCTTAACCTCTAAAAAACCATTAGCGTAATTTGTATATAGGCGTATAGCCTGAACAGGTAGTAAGACGCAGTGCTAAAAAAAAATTTATTCGTTAAATATGTCCCAGATGTGTGGTAAAATGAGCTCACAAAAAAAAGACAGCTTTGTTACTGTAAATTTAATACTAAACACGATCAATCATATTTCTTTTTAACGTGGATAGCCTTGCTCACAGTAATGACAGCTTTAATTTGTTTGGAAAATAAAATGCTTGTTTTAGGAAAACAAATAAGTCCTATGCCTATTTTTGTAACTTATTATTTTCCAAAAGTGCCACAATATAATTTTTTTACAGGCATTCTAACTTTTAACAATCATGTAGCAAGTTTAAAAAAAACATGACTTTAACTTTGTATGTGCCATTATTTTTAAGGATCTAACTATTTCATCAAGTTTTTCGTGTGGTAGTTTTTTTTTGCTTGTTTTTTTCAAAATAACATATTACATTAACTCATATACAGTAACTCAAACATAACTTTTGAGAATTGAAAATAAATCAAATTTCAAACTTATTTAAGAAAATAAATACACCGTAGGCCTCCTTCAGTCTTTACTGGATATACAAACATCTCGAGGGGGTGGGGCGAAAGGGGTGAGGGGTGTCTTAAAGAGGTGGGGGGGTTTGGACTCCACCAAAAATGTCAATTAACATTTCATTAAATTGAAATACATCATTTCAATACAGTCAGCCAACATTAAATTAAAAATAATTATACACTACCATTAAGTCAACTTTTGTTTTCTTCCTAATTATTGGAGACCCAGAACCAAGTAAGGTCCTGCGGTTCGCTGTTAATTTCTCCAACTGGAGATGTCCAAATATTTGTGCAACATTAGGTGTTTATTTTAAAATCTAACTGAGGCTGTAGGTTTTATTAATTATGTGATTCTAAAAGGTAAAAAGTTAGCCTAGACATTGAGGATGAATACAAAATAATGTTATTAATTACTACTTTAGGGGGGAGCAAGGAACCCCAAACAGGGGCGGATTCAAGAGGGAGACGCGTCCCCTCCCCATTTAAATTATGTTAAAGTCACTACTAGTTGATACTAATACACTAGAGAGTTGCTTATGTCGTCAATAATTGATTTACATTTTTAGCACATATTTTAGATAAGTTAACAAAAATTAACACAAAAAAAACAACAAATAAACTATGAATTGGTATGCATTCTTTTTCAAATTTTTATTAATTTTGAAGAATGTTCCATTCAAAATTTCCCTAGGGTAAACTTGCCCCAACTCGGTCACTGCATCACCCCCTCACAAAAATCCTGAATCTGCCCCTGACCCAAACTACACCATCCCCCTTGATTCTGTGACTGGTTCATTTCATAAACCCAAGCACAACATTTTTTTTCGATAGTAATAAAACTGTTTGGAAACATTTTCCTATCTGTAAAGAATAGTTTTCCCTTTGTCGTAGGATTCTTAGTTAGTTAGGAAGAAGTAATAGTTTAAAGAAAAATACAAAAACCTGTTTGTTCATGGTCAAGATATGTGATTATAATTTTATTAAAGTTATTAATGGTTAGTGTTCCATGGGTATCCACTTAATTATTTTTTCTAATCCCTATTAAAATAAGTGGTAACCAAGTATAGATCACATAATATAAATTTTGTTTAATAGCACAGCGTCTTACTACCTTTCGTGTTATACGCTTATGTACTAATTACACTAATGGTTTTATTGATTAGGAGGGACTATATTTATAGAAGTGTACCCGCATTTGTGTGGAGGGAGAGTGGAAAACCATTTTAGGTGAAAACCACCTTAGGCACACTTGACGGAAATTCGAACCTCAATCTCTCCATCATCACAGTCTAGTCTACTGCGAGGGCGCGCTTAAACCATGTGGTCACCAAAGCGGGTAGTATTTTAGAATTTTGTTGGTAGATTTAATAACTGCCAAAAAAAATTCCCTTCCTATCTAAACCAGACAGTAATCTATTAAGTGTTCGAGTGTAAATATATATTGCACATAAGATTAGCCAGTTTAGAGTTAAAATGAGTACTCGGGCCAATCTTATCAAATTAGCACATTAAAAAAAAATAAAGATTAAAACCTCTTGAACATTTTTTTTTCCAACTAAGAAGGCTCAATAAATTGTAAGGTACATTTATACCAGCACCGATAGGTTTGGTGAAAATGTATGTTTCACAGGGTTTTTTATTCATTCATTCATTCCAACAATCCCCCAGACATCATTGTTGATGTTACTAAGTCACTGCTCCATATGATGCTTGCTGAGTAAATAATAAAATCAGGTCATTTCAAACATTTGTTGTAAATTATTTAGGTTGAATTCAAAGGTTTATTTAAATTTAGGCTTAATAATATATTAAATAAATAAAATGGTTGAAAAATAGAAAAACTAATGGCTGAAATCCGCTGCGGTGCCCGCATGGTCTAAGGCACTACTCTCGCAGTAGGCTAGATTGCCGATGATGGGGAGATCGAGGTTCGAATCTCGGTTTGGTGTACTGAGGGTGGTTTTCCACTCTCTCCCAAGCAAATATTAGTACACTTTATATAAATATAACCTTCCTCATATCTAAAACCATTAGCGCAATTAGTACATAGCCCAAACGAATTACTTAGTGATATGCAGCACTTCAAGAAAAAAAAATTGTTGAAATCGTCGCAACCATTAAAAATCAAATAGGAAATGTTCATTTGACTTTAAACTGGCACCTGATATATTTATTAGATGTTTGGTGGAAACTTATTTAAGTTACTCGGTTCTTGACTTCTTGGTTGTATTTTAGTTTAAAAAAAAACACATAAGTGGCCAAGTGGAATAACTGGTAAGCTCGTCTAGTTTGTTTCCGGATGTTATACTCAGCTGGTTAACCATTTAGGAATAACACCTTTCATAACACCCAACCAGGAATCAAACCCCTTTCATCAATCCAGTCCATTGCGAGAGTAAAACAATCCATATTACACTAATGGATTGGGAAATGGAAAGGTTGAATTTAGAGGAAGTGAACCCGCATTTTGTGGAGTGAGAGTGGAAAACCATTTAGGAAAAACACCCCACCACCCCCAGTTCACCCGACCGAGATTCGAACCTTGATCTCCCCGTCCTCGATAGATGGTCTGACTCAACACGACTGGCGAGTTAACCAACTACGCCACCAAGGCGGGTGTTAGTGATATAGTGTTTACATCTAAGGTATTGGGGGAGAACAAATTAATTAAGATTAAATTGTAACCCATTAGGTTATGGTGATATTTTAAAGATTTGGTTTTTTTTTTAAGTTTTCTCAAACCAGTAACATTTTACCTTTGAGTCCTTAGGAAGTTAACTTTGCCATAACATTTTTTCTCCTCAGATTTTTATTTTGTTTACACTAATTACTAAGCTTTGTGGCCAATAGAAATTGTAGCTACCTATTGAAAATCTCTACTTACTTTAAAGGAATTTTAATCTATCATTAATACTGGGGCTGCCCTTGGAGGTGTGCAAAAGGTGCGGCCGCACAGGGCCCCATAATTTGGTGGGCCCGGTGCTTGCTGGGACAGGAACCAGTTGGGTGAGACAGGAAAACCAAGTTGGTGCGGGAAATTTTTGTTTTTGTTTGTGTGCTTGTTTAGTAGGCTTCCTGTATAGACTAGCTAGTAAATACTGTCAAAGTGTAGAAACAAACAAAGACATAATCTTGTGGTTTGATTTATCGAACGAGTGAAGTGAGTTCTCCGTTTTAGCTCCACCGATTCGCATTTGTCTGTATGTGGTGGATTGTCTCAGTGTAAGTTGTGAAAGCATTAACCGATTTAATTTTTAAAACTTGGCATAGCGGTAGTTTGTTCTTTGTAGGCTTTATGCGGATCAAGTTAGTTGGGGAATAAAAGTTAACAAAGGTGAGGGGATAATGCAATAATTATGTATAAAAACATAGCTTTTAGCATTAATTATTACATGTATGATTACATTTAAGAGAGTTTTCCATTGATGGTAAGGGCAAGAACGAAAGGAAATTTTTTATTAATCTTTTTTAAACGCTGTGTATTACTCCAATCAGGTTATATGCATATGAACTAATTACATAGTAAGTTTGAGATTGGAAATTACATTTAGAGGAAGTGTACACAAATAAAATGAATTTAAATTAAGAGAAATAATTACGTGGGTGGGCCTCCCAATCATATTTCACATGTTGGCCTAAATGTTTTGTTATAACTTGTTAGAGAAACAGAAAATGTAGGAATAATTTAAAATAGAAATAGTTAAGAGAATGTCATGTTTAAGTATTCAATTCGATTAGACTAAATAGCTTTACAATTACAACGAAACAGTGGAAAATAGAACAAAATGTTAATTCAGTTAGGTGGGGCAATAGGGTCTACAAATTAGTTTTAATTGAAACTCAAGGCATTCTTTAATTCGTTGCAAGTATTTTTTATTGTTCCTACAATGTTGTTAAAACCCACTGGTGCTAGCCCTGATATTAATCCAAACACAAGGTAGGAAGCCTACAGTGCTCAGCAAGCATGCAGTCTGATTAAATCAAACAACAATTTTATTAAATTAATTTATCACGACAAAATAGTTTGTAAAGATTATCATGCTTTTTTTTTAGAAACATACTCTTAGTAATGTGTGGGAGCTATGATTGAGACACATGTGGACCCTTAGTAATAAAATACCTTGTGTTTGGCCTAAATAAAACATATTATACAATTGATGTGTGAAATTATATTAAACACACGCCTTTGAAAATAATTGTAAAAGTACAGACCATATTTTTGAAGATTTTTTTATTTGAAAGTAATAAAATAGGTCAATAATTTCTCAATACGATGTAGATGAATCAAAAGTCATTGAAATTTTAATATTATAATCATTATCGAAAACTAAAATGTAATTGTGTTCCATTTTGTATAGCTATGAGAAACAGGACTCATAAAAACAATTGCTCCAAACAAAGGATTTTACTAAACAATGGAAAATGTAAGTTAAGTGACACCATTAAAATTGAAGTGGGAAGACTGGAAAATAAACACTAAGCTTTAAATTAGTTGATTCCTTACCTTCGACAGGAACGCTTTGATGTGCCAAAAGTACCCGAGCCTAGAGTTGGACGTTTCCATCCTCTCCAATTATTACACAAAGATTCTGGTTCGCTGCTCCAACTGCACAAAGAATCCTCTTCGAATCTATCGGAATCTTCAAACGAAAACCTATCCGCATCTTCCCATTCCAACATTGCCCCGGGGTCATCCCCCACACCCGGACTTCTCGCCAGGATGATTAGTAAATAATTCTCCTTTTCAAAACAAATACATACATCTACCTTGACCCAGAGTAGACGGGAAGAGAGAGACGGGTCACTCGCGGTCGCGACTGAAAAGGCCACAAACCTTTCCTTTTTTTCCCCTTGACCAACCCTTCACTAAAAAAGTCTCGTTCACAACACAAAACACAACATTTCGATACTACACACACTAATACAGTTCCCAAATATCCGATTAAGAATATTCACACTCAAACACTTCTAAAACATAATTCAGCCCCCCACACAGCAGCTGCTATCAACTCCCAGTCCCAGTACCCAATACTTTTGTGGCCTATTCTACCCCACCAAAGACAATAACAAATATGGCGGATGGCGCTCGTCTAGCTAAGCTAAACAAAAAATCATAGTGATGGATTTAAAAGCAGATGTTTAAGAGTCCATTTAGCTATGCCACTAAAAATAATTGTGGCAGAAAGATATTACTAGACTAAAATTAAATATCTTTAATGAAACAACAAGATAACACTTAAAACTAATTTTAACCAGCTACCAAGTTGGACGTGCCTGTAAAATTAAATGACCCTAATAATATATATTTTTCATTTCAAAATACGAATAAAAATTGTATATTTTGGATTGAATTTGTATATTGTTAATAAATAAGTTTTAAATATCTCATTTAAATAAAATCTGTTAAGTACAATGGTTTTTTACATTTGACCATGTTTAATATTATTAAATATTTCTACATGAATTCTGGTAACTAAGTTCATAGCGTGGCAATTCTATAGAGGTAAAGAATATAAACCATAGACATACTACTCATTTTATTGTTCACTAATATCTATGTGGTTTATTTGGATTTAAACTTATTGTATATTATATGAGTAAAACAAACCACTAAGTTATTGTGAAGTAGGTCTAATGTAATATTCATGATGATAATAAAAATCATATTTAAATAACAATCAAATAATTATGATTTAAATGTAGGCCTACAGGCACCACATAATTATGTAGTTTCATGTTTTAAAATTCAAAGATTAGTAGACGTTGTATTCTGAGTGAACCCTTCCTATATGAAGTATTTTTAAATACCTTATGATCTTATAGAACAAAGAGGCTAGGTCAATTCTTATTAATAAAAAAGACTATCAATATACTGTAGGTAAGACTTAAATCACTTTTTTTTTATATGATCTATATTTTATCATGATTAATTGTATACTATTTACTATTAGCTATGCGTTATTCATTAATATAAGTATAACTTAATAATATTTACAAGTTGTGACTGTTTGAATACAACATCTATCTATCTTTAAAGAATTTACGGACCCTAAATCATACTCCATGAATGTCGGACTCTGTGAAAAGCCGTGGACTGAGACAACCCTAATGGACGAAACTGGTCTCAAGGCCAAGGTAGGAAATTATTATAAAACTCGACACAGTGGCTGCCATCCAAGGAATCCATAGTGGGGCTACTTTCACCACGCCCCCTTTCGAACTTGATGTTTTTTTTTAAATTCCCAAACCCACCTTGGTGGTGTAGTTAGATAACGCGCTCGTTTCGTGTTGAGCTAGACTGCCGAGGAAGGGGCGATAGAGGTTCGAATCTCCCTCGGGTGAACTGAGGGTGGTTTTCCACTCTTCCTCCACGCAAATGTGGGTTCACTTCCTCTAAATTCAGCCTTCCCCATTTCTAACTCATTAGCCAAATTAGTACTTAAGCGTATAGCCTGAACAGATAGTAAGACGTGGTGCTAAGTTTTAATATAAATAGATTTTAAATTCAAAACACGAGATATTCCTAATCGTGTTGGATGACTTGTATGGGCCTACTACATATCTATTCAGTACTGGTGGCCTACTTCTTGCACGGCCACCATAATGAACATTCGATTAACATGAATTCGCAGCAGTATGCGATGCGTCGAGAGAGGGTTGATTGTCATAATATTGTTAAATGTGGCCACTGACAAGAGGGCGTTAGTTTACCCGGTAGGGAGTGTTGCCCATGATTATATATACTATCAATGCTATTTTGATAGCATCAAGAAAATATAGTTTAGATCTTTTTAGTAATCCCTTATTGTAATACACTATGTCAAGTAATATTTATTTTTAGAATAGTTTCTTGTTCATCATCATCATCGTTATCATCGTCATCCTCCATTAGGGTAAAGTGTTTATAACGCTAAAGGGTTTTTGGTTTAGTACTATAAAATAAGAATTGGTGATAGCTATTACAAACTTAAAGCGCTTCCTAAGTTATTTTGTGATCAATTACGAAGGTACGTGATATATACATAGGTAGACGTGTTTCTTTCTGTCCCGCCCACCCCTCGTAGATAGCTACTCTACCCTTAACAAAAGGTACCGTAGGGAAAGATCCATGTCTCTAACATGTGAGAGCAGCCGAAGTGTACCCACGCCCAAAACTTTATTATATTTCGGAGTATCCTCCACCATCCTTTCCCACTGTCTTTAACCTCACGCAACTTAATTCCAAAATTTGCCGGGTAGCGGAGCTAGTTTTTACTAGTAGTACTAGTGTGATGGTTAGAGGGGTAAGGATGGATTTTCTTAAAAGTATATATTATGTTAGTTTTTCTAATACCATTTATGTACCTTGATTTTCGAACGAATTGACATTTGAAGCACTTTACAGAAAATACAAACATATTTTTTGAGGCCAACAGCCGTAATATTGTACAATTATTTTTAGTGTTATTTTATTGGTATTGATGATATCTACCTATCAAAAGTGACAGATGTAGATCACATAGCTTAGGTATGAATACGTTAAAAATAGATATAGTTAATTCATAAGAAAATTGTGTTATACACTTATTTGTTGTGCTAGCCTGAATATTTTTGGTTTAAATCACATATCTTTTCCATAAAGAGTGTATAAACTCGTCACAATTCAAATACTTATTGATTCATTACTACACAAGCTTCTAATAAAAGGTATGCATTTTTTTAACAGTTTCTTTACTCTTACCTAATAAATATAACTATCTGCATATCATAATACTTGTATTGTACTATTTATCGTGAAGCCTTCCCTACCCTCTCGCACTACCCTAATAGCATACTTTTAAGGCTAGAATAAAAAGTAATGGGTAAAGTGCATCTTCTTGTTCCAATCCAATATGAATAATGTACAAGTGTATCTGATAAGTGACATACAACTCATACTCTGCCACTCGTATCTGTCAAACATACCTCAATTATCTTAACAAGATTTTTGGATATCCCTAACTTAGCAAATATTTCATATAATTTGTTTCTTTTAACTGAATCATAGGCCATTCTAGAGGTTTTTCAATCGATGTACCACCATATTGTAATCCTACTTTTTTTTTAATCTGCCGAATAGTCAAAATCTAATCCATTGTTGATCCATTTAAAAATCCAGACTGATTAGCCCTAATTATTTCCTCTGTATATGGCTTCAATTTAGTTAAAATCATGTTGGAAACAACTTTCTATTAAAATCAACTTTGAAAGACAATTAAGGCTTCCATTTTTAATCAAATAAAGGTCAGTTGTTACTTCAAAATGCACTAAAAACGCTTTGATTTTGTTTTATTCATCATGGTGACATGCCTTTGTTATTTATTTTATAAATATAAGATTGGTATTACTAAACAAATTGATCTTAATGTAGCTACACAGTTGTATGTTCATTAGATAGTTATATTATTTTAATATTTGGCTTAATTATGGAAATTAAATTTTAAAATATTAGGTAGGTGCTGCTGTGTTTTCTAGAATAACGCAGTTTAGGTTTCTTGAGATAAAATTACTTTATTGGAACCCTAAAAATCTTGTGGTGGCAACATTGCTACTATCGTTCTTCTTTTATAAGTTAAACTTTTATGTTCGCTATTTTACAAACGTGAAGGTTATTAAAATATTTATTCATATAGGTATAATTTTAATGATTTTGAATAGAATTACTTTATTAAAATTCTCAAAACTATACTTCTGTACTCAAGCATCTCATTATCTTTCCAATCTGTCTAATTTGTAGGATGAATGTGGATCTCAAAAATGTTTTTGCCAACCCCATGTTGACTTTTAATGTTTATTTTATCTTAATCATAAATTTTATCGTAACTTAGTAACACATTAATTATATTAATTGTATGTTGATAACCTGTAAAATTCTTTCGAACTTATTATTTTGATGTTAAGAAATAGAGTTTATTTGTATTTTCAGTAAACAAGAAAAATGGCTCCTAGGAAGGGGAAAGTGCAGCAAGAACAAGTCCAAGTTTCACTTGGCCCCCAAGTTCGAGAAGGAGAAATAGTTTTCGGTGTTGCCCATATTTTTGCAAGTTTCAATGATACATTTGTACACGTTACAGATCTATCAGGAAGGTAAGTAATTGTAGGAAATAAAATCTGTAATCGACAAAATTTCAATCAGTATTTTTTTATTCCTTAAGAATTTGATAGACTCAAATACAAATTGTTAAGAATGTCAAACTTTATTTCTTGTTAAGATGCACAGGGTATAGTAGGCCTACACCTTTTAGGAATGTTAGGTTGACTCTGGTGACGATAAGCAAAATATCGAGCATCTAAGGAACTTTTTTGCCCCAACAAAATTTCCTAATTTCATAAATATATTGGCTATAGTGTGAGCCGAGGGCAGGATTCTTTTGTTTCTCTCTCAAATTATGAAAAGTTGGAAACCTCTTAGGAAGTTGTGTTGCACGTTTCACACTCCTCCGTGATTGAGTTCCGATAGAATGAAACCTAGGTCTGGGCAGTGACAATCAATTTTTTTCAAGAGGCAGCTATTACCTCTTTGTCCAGTGGCACCAATGTAAAATGTGAACTCTGTTCTTCTTTTCATTGTAAAATATTGTGTTTGTACCTTATATATGTTTCAATCCACCTTTTCTATACCTTCTTGCAAATATAATACAATTACCTCCGAAAAGAGGTTTTCCTTATAGAGATACAATGTAAATTTATTAATTATTGTTGTGCGCCAAAATATTTTTTTATACACTAAAATACCTCTTGACTATCGAAATAAGGTTCCTAGTTTTGTTTGTTGTGTGCGACACACATTAGGTTCATAATTTATCCCGTTTCAATTTTAAAATTATACACCATATTTTTCTAATGCTATTTTAATTAAATGGTGGTTTTTATTGCTATGTGTATTAATGATAAGCTACAAAATATTTTATCTATTATATCATCACAGATTTTAAAAAATTGTTCACAAACACGTTTTGCTGATATACCATTCCCTGATAATAAAATATATACCTAACACAGTGATAAACTTATGTACAGTAGCACCATGGCTTCTTTGGTGCTGAGTGACAGCTGACGGCTTTGAAAAGCTTCCAGACCAAATTATGTATCTCTACGCCAAACCATATGCAAAAAACATGTGTTTAGAAGCTGTCACTTCTGACAGTCAACATTTAGATATATACCTAACTGTTGACTGTCAGAAGTCAGCTGTGAGCTGTCACTCAGCACCAAAGAAGACATGGGGCTACTGTATTTAATCATTATAAGACTAGAGAAAAAAGTCTCATATTTCTGTGGCCACTTCCTTTTTAGAATCATTTGTTTTTTTTAGAATCATTTTTTTTTTTAGAGAAACGATTGCTCGAGTAACTGGAGGAATGAAAGTGAAGGCAGACAGAGATGAAGCTTCGCCTTACGCTGCCATGTTGGCTGCTCAGGTTAGTGGTTCGCTAGTACTTGACATTTTAAAACCCCAACTCTTTTATAGAAGAGGTGTGCCCAGCAGGGCTGTGGAGTCTGGGTCGTAAGCAATTTTGGACAGTCGGTCGAAAAGTACCGGTTCCGGCTTCAA
Organism: Timema podura; assembly: GCA_033556935.1. NCBI lineage: Eukaryota > Metazoa > Arthropoda > Insecta > Phasmatodea > Timematidae > Timema > Timema podura. The sequence goes on from JAVRXN010000007.1 coordinate 5,191,606, forward strand.
AGTAAAAGCCTGATGAGTCACATGGTGGGATGAAATACCTTTTGTTACTATTTTAGTATTTTAAAATCTTAATGTATATTAATTAGTCATATATTTGATATAGTAAAATTATTTTACCACAGTAAAATTTTTATTACCTTCTAATTAATATTCATTTTCCATTGATGGAGGAGTCTTGAGTCTGACAGTAGTAAAATAGTCGTAAACGAAGGGTTTAGTCTACCGACTCTACAGCCCTGGTGCCAAGTCCGCTTTTTAAATTCGAAACAAATAATCAAATAGTATGAAATATTCTCAAAGTGGAATCAAAGTTTTGATATATTTTGTTAATTCTTTTATGCTTGAAAAAATATTATATTGTGCTTATTTGTCTAACTTTATAACTAAAATCGCTTAAAAATTTGATTGCAAATTTGCTTGTTTTATTTATATATATTTTAATATGATAAATCAAGATATTTGAGGTTCGAATCTCGGTCGGGTGAACTGGGGGGGGTTTTTCCTAAATGGTTTTCCACTCTCCCTCCTCGCAAATGCGGGTTCACTTCCCCTATATTCAACCTTCACAATTCCTAACCCATTAGCGTAGTTAGTACTTAAGCTTATAACCCGAACTAGTAGTAAGACGCGGTGCTAAAAAAAATCAAGCTATTAATACAACATGCATTTCAATTACTTCAGATTTTTTTAAAAATAGTTATCATTTATTTGTAAAGTCTAGAATTTTTTTACATCCATTATCGTTTCCAGCCTGGGTCAGTTTTTTATTGAAGCCATATATTTTCCACTACCGGCTCGCTGGGCCTGTCGTAGCTTCATATGTCTTATAATCTAACTTAAGACTAGGACAGGCACAACATCCAGTCCCCGGACGTTAATTCATCACTAATAGGGTAAACCCACATTTCACCAATGATAAATTTTTCGGCCATGCCAGGAATCGAACGAACCTGGGACCCTTAGCTCAGTAGACAGACACGCTACCGAATGAGCTGAAGTGTCTTAGGTTTAAATCTTTTTTTCTTAGTCAAAAAAATCAAAGTAAAACAAAGATGTCAGTTGTTTTGTCATTAAAATTGTGGATGTGTTTGCAGGATGTAGCAGAGAAGTGCAAATCCCTGGGTATCACAGCGTTGCACATTAAGCTACGGGCAACAGGCGGTAACAAGACCAAGACGCCTGGACCCGGTGCCCAGTCGGCCCTGCGCGCTCTAGCCCGTTCCAGCATGAAGATTGGCCGCATCGAGGATGTCACACCCATTCCGTCAGACTCGACGCGCAGGAAGGGGGGCAGACGAGGTCGCAGGCTTTAGGATATGTCTGGGTGGATCATTGTTTATATTATTTGCATACATAAACTATGTATTGTATCAATAAAAGTGCATATTCGCTGAGCTCTTAATTAATTTTTGTGCTTTACCACCTTTCTCACACTTAATACTCACTTCGGTAGCCGCAGGGTCTAAAGATAGGATTCCCTCAGTGTGTCTGCAACCAGTGACTAGACTGCTTTCCATAGTTTGTTGTGGCCCAGTATTGCCAACTGTACGATCTGGATACTACTTTTGATATAATTTCACCATGTGTACAATCCAATTTTAGGATATTTTCTAAAATAATATCCTGTGGCCCTACTATCTAGTAATAAATTTTACATTTTTTTTTTTTTAAGAAAATCGCAGGGCTTATCAATATGTCGGAAAGTAGTAACCTACCGGTCAAAATACAATCCATTTCAGGTCCATGTACTATCGCTAGAGACTTGGTAACACTGTTGTGGCCAGTTCCTTCGAGTTAACTGCGACTGGTGACCAGAGTGCACATCCAGTGTCTACATTGTGCGCATCCACACACCACTGAGAAAGTTTGTGTTTTAGTAGAGTTGTATTTAGCTTTCCGTTTGATTGGGCTGGTTTTGAAAATGGGCAAGATTTTCCCATAGAAGAGGCTGAATACTTAATTGAAAAGGTGGCAAAGCACCCCTCAATTTTTTATATATCTTTGCCAGTGTACCGGGACCAACGTGTAAGAAGTAATCAATTACTCTTAATGTCATAGTCCAGGCTAGCACTATTCTTGAATATCAATTATTGAATATAAAACTCTGATGACTGAGAAACAAACTGTTCTACACATAAAATTACCCAAGACTGACTAGCAAAGAGACAAATTTATGGAAACAATGTATCCCGCATCTGCGACTCACCATCCTCAAGATCGGTCGCAGAGGGAATCCTACCGCTTGCTAGGCCTGTTGTAGCGTCATATGCCTTATAAATAATGTAACTTAAGACTAGGACAGGCACAACATCCAGTCCCCGGTCGTTAATTCATCACTGTGAAAGTGTAAACTCACATTTCACCAATTTTACATTTTTCTGCTATACTGGGACTCTTAATTGAATAGACAAACATGCTACTAACTGAGCTAAGGTGTCGGATTACATTCGTAACTAAAAGAAATTAAAGTTACATTAACTTTATATGCATTGTACACCATGCACTATGTATAGATTAAAAATGCTATCATTGAAAATGTTTTTGAACTTCTTGCGTACTGTGTGCTATACACTATTCTCTATTTGTTATGCATGAATATAAAACCAGCCGAGTGAGTGAGTTGAAGCCATAAGTGCCAATTGCGAAGGTGCTTTGCATATTAGTCAATTCCATAATCATTTTCAGGGGTGCGCTGCACCCCCAATATTTCAGCCTTTTAAAAGCCTTAATACTATGGCGCTAGTTCTATCTTGATTATAGGGTTGCACTGCAAGCAGTGTTTTCTAGCGTAGCAAACAGCAGGTGCTGCCAACTTATATGTATGCAAGCGAGATTAAGTTCATAGCACTCGCCAATTGTGAACTGACAGCCTGGCATTTGTCAACATGTTTCCAATATAGTTTGGTTAGTGGCAATATTCATATGTATTATTTTAATTTTATTTTACTAAACATACATTGAGACTATAAAAAAATTGCAGCTTAATTTTGCCCATTTTCTATATACGGTACATGAAAATTGGCAAATGTTATACCACCCCTACACCCCCTTTTTATATAGCACCCCCAATGTTTTTTTTTTACAACTCTGTGCCTATAGTTGGAGCATTGAGATGCACTTAAAGAGAGTATTGAAATATGTGGATAACTAGGTCCACAATTTGATTGGCCTGGTTGTATTGAGGCAACAATTTAGTTGCCGATTTTTTTGATTAAAAAAAAAATATTAACAAGGTTATTTGCTGTAACACAATTTCAGATTAAAAACAAACATTTATTTGTCCATTTAATTTATTGAAAATTTTACCAAGCTGAAAAAATATACACAATAAAAATTAAATAATATCAATAATCACAAAATGGTAATACAAAGTTATTCAAGGGCTTTAGAATCATGTTTTCATATTGTCCATAAAATGTAGCAAACAATATTTGTTGATTAAATTTTAAATGTAATTTAGTAAAGAGAACTGAAAATTATTGAGAAATGAAAGGATAAGAGCTTAAATTGTGTTTTGTGCAAGTTTGATAGTCAAAGCATGAATAATAAGAATAAAAAATAAAAGTGTGTTTTTAAAAATATTAGTTTTCCAAAACGAGTGATCCCCAACGAAGGTAAGCTGAACTATCCTTTCAATTTTGTCTTTTTGAATCATGTCTTACAATAAAAGACTGATCCAGAATATCACATGTATCTGACGACATATTATACTATGCAGACAACGGTGACTTCTGAACGCAGTCGTCCCATTAATGCAAGAAATGGGCTTAATGATCAACATGAGAAGTCCGTGGTACAGCCAACTACTCACCTGGAGTACCTAGATTCCACGTAGACACCAAGACTCAACTGCTCACACCTATGCCACCAAGTTCCCCGCCTCAGCTCCAAGGACCAGAGAGATTAGTCGGATTTATCTCGTGGTTACCTCCAACTTGGAAGTGGCCAAGTTAGAGCACTGCTAAAATCTACCGAGGTTCTGGGGCATAGTTTTGAGGATTAGGGAGGTTATATTTATAAAGTGTACCCACATTTGCGTGGAGAACCATTTTGAAAAAAAAAAAAACAAACACCCTCAGTACACCCGACCAAGATTTGAACCTCAATCTCCCAGTCACGGGCAGTCTAGTGCAAGAGTGACGTCTTAGACCATGCAACCACTGTAGCTGCTTATCCTTTCAATCCCCGAAAGTAAATTGTACTAAAAATCTAGAGATGTCATGATACCTGTCTAGCTAAATTTCGATTCTTAAATTTTTAACATCAATTTTGTTTTAAAATATAATACCACTATTTACAGTTTTTTCCCAACCTTTTTGAGCTTTCAACCCCTTTGATAGATCATCAAATTCTCTTCACCCCCCCCCCCTCACCACACACCCTCTAACACTGAAAATTAGCATGATAATTAGCATTGTTCTAATTTTTTTTTCAGTTCTTGAATATTGGGTTTTATAACTGATGGCGATGCTAAAATTATCTTGCTTTGCAAACGAGATTGAAATAAAGAATGTCTTCAATTAGTCAATTTTTAACATTATTTTCAAAACATTCCAAGCTCCTTTTTAATTCTATTTGTCAAATACCCTGCACTAGCGCTTTGTTTATTTCATGGTACAATCTTTTTCTGTAATCATCTTTTAAAATTGTCCACAATTATGTCATCCTCCCTTGGTGTCCATTGCGGGGGCATGTATTAGTGGCAATCGCGGTGAAAGGGTACGGGTGTATACCATAATAATAGGTGCACACTGCGGGTCACGTATTATCACGTAAAACAATAATTGTAGCCCACCGCGAAGCACAACAACCGAAACCTATTGTGTATCACGATACAGCTAAATGATTGGTGTAATCAGAAGCTCATATGGCAAATTGTCAAAACATCAGATTGTCGCAGAGTCTGTCGATTATCAGATTAAATTGATGATCGATATAGGTCCAGGCTTGATATTTATTACAATGTTTAGTTATTTTTTTTAAAAACCAATAAATACTATATATTATGCATGAGTTGAAAACAAAACACAAATAAATAACTTTCTTATTGCTTTCCCATAAATAGCCATTAGTTTAAACACAAACAATTAGCTTAATTTAATAAGACTAGTTGATAATTAATAAATTAAACAGGGTATCCAACCAACATGTTTTTACAGCCACTAGATATAAATGTTAGGCATATTAAAACATTATTTTATTACGATCACAAATTAATATAATAATATTTTTAGATACATATTCTGATTTGTGTTACCCTATGAAGGTTTTAAAGAATTTCAGCCTAAACTTGTGGGCTCTTGATAATGCGATCTAGGTTAGATTTCAATGAGCTCACATATTGTTGAGTAATGAGATTGTTTATGTTCTACAGGACAACTGTGTTAAAAGAGATTCAGTGTGTGGTAGTAACTGGAAGAAAAATGTTATTTTGATTAAAAAAAAGCGTTTTTTTTAGTGGAAATCCAATAAATTTGATAAAATTCCCAGACTTTACCTTAATCAAGCAAATTCTACGTTTTTCAGGTCACTTGACACCCTTTTAAAAGTAGTATTAATAACAAAGAATTATGCTTAATATATTATAAATGGTATTGAAATAAAACTGTGCCAAGAAAGTAGCTATTGGGATCCGACAGTTTTGCCAACATTGAGGTAGACACGGGCCTGTAGTTCTACTCTTTGTGGGTCTTTTGTTCGAGAGTGGTGATGGTGTTGACGTAGCTGTACTTCAGCATGAAACCTGTCCGGACATCCACCCCGTCGTGAGAAAGTGTGTCGTGCGGTTGGACGGCCAGTTTCACAGCAGCCTTGTTGGCTTTACGCCACACCACAACTCTAGGAACAAGAAGAAGAAGAATTAGAGTTGGGTCAAAACCAAATCTCCAATCCGAATCTTGGAACACAAGAGGAAATATAAATATAATAATATAAAATACAAATGATAACTAAATTTTAATTTTCTCTCTTATAATCCATTTCTTTAAGGGAAACTTCTTTTCACTTTTTGAGGTGGATTTTAATATTTATTTGGAAGACGGTACAGGAAAGGTGGATAGAAACATATAAAAGGAACAAACACAATATGGCTTTTACAATGATAAGAAAAACACAGTTCACACTTTACATTGATGCCACTGGACAGAGAGGTAATGGCTGCCTCTTGAAGAAAATCAATCATTACCGCCCAATCCCCTGACCTAGGTAATGAAACCTATTTGTCCAGCGGCAATGTCAAGTGTGAAATGTGTTCTTCTTTTCACAGTGTCAAGCGTGAAATGTGTTCTTCTTTTCACAGTGTCAAGCGTGAAATGTGTTCTTCTTTTCACAGTGTCAAGTGTGAAATGTGTTCTTTTCACAGTGTCAAGCGTGAAATGTGTTCTTCTGTTCACGGTGTCAAGTGTGAAATGTGTTCTTCTTTTCACGGTGTCAAGTGTGAAATGTGTTCTTTTCAGTGTCAAGTGTGAAATGTGTTCTTTTCACAGTGTCAAGTGTGAAATGTGTTCTTTTCAGTGTCAAGTGTGAAATGTGTTCTTCTTTTCAGTGTCAAGTGTGAAATGTGTTCTTTTCACAATGTAAATTGTGAAATGTGTTCTTCTTTTCAAAGTGTCAAGTGTGAAATGTGTTCTTCTTTTCATTGTAAAAACCATATTGTTTTCATTTTTTTTATATGTTTCTATCCACCTTTTTCCAAATATATTACAATTACCTCATAGAGCGAAAAGAGGTTTTCCTTAAAGATGTATATATTTATAAATATGTAAATTTAACTTGAAAATAGTGTTACAAGATGACACTAATACACAAATAATAGTAGTGACTGTTGCGTTTTGGACGTAAGAGTAGTATATCACCTTTGACTTCGTGCAGGAACAAAATATTAAGGATATGCGAGAACAATTTTTTTCAATTCGAGACGAGAGTATAAAAAAGTATCAAGACATGAGAAAGAGATGAGAAAAACGTCCTTTGAAAGAAAAAAAATTAGATTATTATTATTAAAGTAAATATATAGTTTATGTAGTTCCTTATTTATATTTGAGCTGGCGCTTGATTTAGATTGTCTTATATATAGTTCATTCAAACACTTGATATACCGTATCTAATACACATTTTATGATAGGTAGTTACAATGAAAACCATTTATAATTTAATTTTGTAGTGTAACAAATCATATTGGCAAAGTTTGATATTGAAAAACAATATTTATAACCAAAACATTTCTTAGTGAAGGTTGTTTTGGGGTAGGAGGGGGAGATGCGGCCTATTTTGGGGTTACTACGCTGTTAATGGAAATAATGAATTTCCGGTTTGGTTTTTCTAGTTTATTAGGGCCATTACTTGTGCTATTTTTTTTTAATTTCTCGAATTTTCAAGATTCATTTTTTAACTTTCGAGACGAGATCGAGATTTTTTTTTCTTGAATTTTTGAGTCTCGCATGTCCCTAAAAAATATATCTATTTATAGCAAGAAAAGTTTGGCTAAAAAGGCTTGGATAAAGGCAGGTACACATTTTATGGCTTAAGATATCTCTAATCAGATAAAACACAATTTCATGTTCTTTCATCACAAGCACAAATTTTAGGTTATTTGGAATAGAGCATTAGGCTAAATCATGGTTTAGATTAAGAGGGATAGCTAGCATACTTACCTTGGTGATACTGGAATAGAGATTGTTTAGATAGCCGTGACAGTGAAAGCTTGTCCTTAAAAATGTGTTTGTGTGTTTTGTAGTGTTCTATCTAGACAATTTCTACTCCAGTATCACCAAGGTAAGTGTGCTGGCTATCCCTCCTAATTTAAACTAAGCACAAATTTAAATGACTTAATTAAATGTCTGAACTGCCTTTGTCGTATATTGGTCAGAGTTCCTGTCTACAGATCCAGAGGTCCCCAGTTCGATCTCCGGCGCTTTTAAAATTTATCTTTAAGGATAAGACCACCACACAAACGACTTTTCCCGCTGTGTTCAAGCTGTTTTTGTCGCGCAAAAAAACGGAAACCAAGTGGTTAAATGGTGGTATGCTAGACAAGCGATAAATATCGCACGATAGATATATGTCGGATTCGGCTTCAAGGTCATGTCACGTTTGAATGTTCCGGGGTCCATTTTCCAGGTGACATATCGCGCCTCTCTACCTGCCACCCGTTTGACAAAAACCGAGGAACGCTCCTCCACCAAGGTTGTTCCTCCACGCTCCTCCAATTGTCATTCAAGTGTAACTCAAAGCCACGTTTACGTGTGCTGTGATAAGTGTTATATTTTTATTGTTAGTTATAATATTCGATATTCAAAATGAATGAAAATGTCATCAATTTTTATTTTTAGTGAAGCAATTACTATACGTGCTGAAACGTTCCCATCGATGGACTACAATCGATAATGTTTCAGCCACGGGCACCCATAAATGGGCGATAATGGGGGCTCTGGCCCCCATTATCGCTCTGCAATATTTACTCTTTTATTTGTTGATTTTTATGAAAAAATAAAATTGTATGTTTGGGATTTGGCTGCAATTTGCTTTAAACAACATTTAATCATCAATATCTGACTTACTAGAGATAATGTATATTTTCTCCCATTCCCTTTTCAACAGCTTCTTTTCATTTTGTTCTGTTCAACAAAGTTTTGAAAAATATAATGTTACTTTCAATGGATCTACAACAAAATTTTATTATTTGTTAATTTAAAAAAAAAATTGGCTCTTGATTTTCATAATTAGCTCAGATTTAAGTTCAGATGCTCTAAAATTCCCTCCCTCAAGGTTAGATTCATGAAATTTTTTCTCGAGGAGGGGCAAATGGGACTCCCAATACGCTCCCCATTTGGAAAATCCACATGGGCGCCCTTGGTTCTAGCCACACACACCACGTAGCTTGGAGAGGCAAATAATTTTTCCTGGTATAATTAAAAGGAACAATGTTTTCCCGATTGAAATGTAGAAACACCAAAGAGAAATCGTGGGCAAGAATCGGTTTAAGTCACTCTGTGTAGTCTCTCTTATGAATTTTGCAGCTGCAACTACGCTGCTTTTATCGCTCCGTCCCCCTATTCGACTTTTGTAGCTGGGGTCTGAGCAGGAAAAGTCGTTTGTGTGGCCTTAACCTAAAGCAGCGACTCTGAAACAGGATCAAGCTCAGCCTGAACTTGAATAAATAAGTAGCGGCTCTGGTTTAGAAAACTGATATTAATGCCCATAGGTCTCGTCGTGCTGACCAAGTGGTACCCCTCTATCCGCAAATGTCGGAACTATCATAGCTATCGGCGGTGAATGCTCAGTCTCTACAGTTCGCTCGTGGGCTCACACCATGGAGCGTAAATGTCCGACATTAGCTGCTTGTTATTGGTTGATTGGTGGCACTCACTTTATATCATCCTGAAAGTTATGAGTATCTCCTGAATCATCATATTCCGCAGCGTCGTCTCTTGGCGGCAAAACCACAGAACATGTCGGGAGTTTTAGGTCTCCTGTCAAATTCATCTTCACCGGTCGAGAATCTTCCGCTGTAGATAACTGTCTGGTCAAAGAGGGAAGGACAAGAGAGATATCGTCTCGAAGTGAGGTCATCTTAACCTGAAACCAATAATGTTACAGAATCTGGTAGAAAATAATCGTGTCATCATTGTAAGCTAATATTTTGAATCTTCAAAGTTAAAATATGAGCATAATGAAAGTAAGGGGTACCTCATTTAAGATAACATACAAGCAATATCTAATTTTTAAAAAAAAACTTTAATCTTTACCTTCACCTCAAATTTTGACATCGCTTCAATTAAATATGGATACAATATAAAACCAACAAATTTCAAATCTGAATTTTAGAAAACATTGTAAGTATTACCACCATCAACTATAAGAATAAAGTAGAACATTTTAATTATTAAAATTACTAGATCTAAAGTGAAATATTTATATGTAGATCATATTAAAATTACACTCAAAATGTAATGTGTATGTCTATTAAAGGCCTCATATTTGTAAGACATGGCTTTGTAACTGCAAGCTGAAGCCCTGTCTGTTGTATGCATAGCTTCCAAAACAAAACCTAATCGTATTAAGCACTCTTTGCAGTTTCACCAACCTATTAACTAGTCAGCGCATGTCTGGTGTCTGTGATTTCAAGTTGACACAATGTCCTTAAAGTACTCGTACAAATAAAGATAATCTTTTACGGTTTTACAAATTAACATTTCAAAGTTCATAAAAATATACTCAAATAGCTTTTTGAAAAGGTACTCAAATTTAATCCAAGGGGGTGGGTGGGTGGGGGAATCAGGAGTTGCATACTAATACACGGTGTATATCATCCGGGAAAATCAGGGGAAACAGGAATTATCCGGGAATTTGAAGTGATCTGGAAAAAATGGGAATAAGTCGGGAATTTGGTAGATAACAATAAAAATTCCAGGAAAATGTTTTACTCAAAATATGAAATAAAATAATAATTAAATCAGTAAATAATAATGTTATTCAAACTGTAGTTTCTTTTTGTTTGTAGCTGTGTAATATATTTTATAATTTCTAGTAAACAATGTTAGTACAAATAAAAAGAAATATTTATTTGAATTTTAAGAATTATTATTATTATTCATAAAAAAGATTAATATAAAAATGGGGAGGGGGGGAAGTTAGATAGATGTGACAAACTTTTTAGTCTGGAAATTTTAGGAAACGATAAGGGGAAATCAGGAAAAAAAGTGAGTAATTTCATTGGTCAAGTTGAGTAGACACTGTGCTAAATAGTGAGTTTTCACCCTTTCCTACCTCTCCTTCTTTCTTTTCTACTTCTCGTTTCTTCTTTTTCTCCTCGAGTTCCTTGTCCAACTCTGCTCGCTCCTCCTCGGGCGAGGGCAGAGCTGCAAACTGTATTGTGGTCTGGTGTTGAGTGGGGTTGCTCAGCTTGATGATCAGTTGAGACACGTCGCCAGGGCGCAAGGGCTCACATGTCACCAGTCGCACCTCCGGTACGTGGTAGCTGTAAGAAGTGACCACGTAACCGATAAAAAAAAATAGGAGCGATACTATCAACAAATAATTTATCACCAGACTTTTATTCGCGATTTCAGTGTTCGATCCTGACCGATTACACAGAGAAACATTTATATCCATCGTTAAGGCATGTGCCGGCCGAGTTATAGTCTATTACCAGGAGGGGTGTGAAGATTCGAAAAAAAATTATCAGCTTCGACTTCGCTTAAAAAAAAACCCGGCTAGGACAAATATGAATTTTTGCCAATAGTGGTTAATTATTGACATTTTGAACTGTTATGTACAGTACAAGACAATAATCATATGGAAAACATTAGAAGTAGTTAAATTATTAAGTTGTGATGGTAACTTTATTAATCAGAATTAAACTAAATTAGAAACAATATTGTAAAATAAAACATTTTCCGAGTAATTATAGTGCTAAAGTTAAACAAATGTACAAAATATTATAATTTTTACAAGCATATAATACATCTAACAAAAAATATTCAAACTTTGATTCAGCTTTGAGAATATTTCATATATTCGATTTGAGTTCACTTCGAATCTAAAAAATGGACTTCGAAAACACTTATAAAATAACAACTTGAACTTGACTTTAAAAAAAATAATCACAGCTTTGACCATTTATGAAGTTTCATCAATAAAAAATATTGATAGCAAAAATAATCGCTTAAGTTATTTTAAAGTATTGCATCAGCTTATTAGGAACATCCTTTAATATTTTCAAAGTGCTGCTTGATATATTGGTGTTGCTATTCTTAATTCGCAGTACTGCGATCATGCGACTAAGAACAGACTAATAATAATAATTAGCACCGCGTCTTACTACCCGTTCGGGTTATACGCTTAAGTACTAATTACGCTAATGGATTAGGAATTAGGAAGGTTGAATTTAGAGGAAGTGAACCCGCATTTGCGTGGAGGGAGAGTGGAAAACCATTTAGGAAAAACCACCCCCAGTTCACCCGACCGAGATTCGAACCTCGATCTCACTGTCCTCGGTGGTCTGACTCAACACGACTGGCGCGTTAGCCAACTACGCCACCTAGGCGGGTCAACAGACTAATGAACAGAACTTACAAGAGTAAATGTTTTATAAGGTACTAACTAAGCAAAGAGTTGAATCTTGAATTTGGTGGACGCTGGGTTATATTCTGGCTTGCTGACGTTGTGCTCACACACGCGGCATCTCTGGGAGCGCTTGATCAAGAACTGTTTGTGAATGGGTAGCAGCCCTTGTGTCAGTAAAGGCTGGAAGTCAGGCTGAGACAAGCGTTGCGGCAGGGTAGTCACTGGAAAAACATGACAGTAGCCATGTCTGAATTTTTATAAAGTAGAAATTGAATGATTTTTTTTTTACTACCCATTCAGGTCATAGGCTTATGTACTAATTATGCTAATGGTTTTAGGGAGGTTATATTGATAGGAAGTGTACCCAAAATTGTGTGAAGGAAGAGTGAAAAAAACAATTTTTAAAAAACCAACCTCAGAACAAATGACCGAGATTTGAACCTCGATCTCCCCATTATCGGCAGTTTAATCTATTGGGAGAGTAGAGGGTTGGACCTCGCAGCCACACATACATATTATTTTTTATCCCTACCATCCAAAAACATTACAATGAACATCAAACCTTAGGCTAAGGTCATACAAGCATTTTTTTCGTGGACTGAAAAACCAACACTGGCCAAATGAGTGTTATTTTCACTTCAGTACATTAATATTTTCATGTTTGTTTGAGCAAAAGGGATGAGTTTTGCCGATAAGGTTTGTTTTATAAATTAGGTGCTGAGGGCTAAGAAAATGTTTTATCAATCCCACAATCAGTAAAGTATTGACTTAAGAAAAATTCCATAAACTTAGTGATAATTATTTCCTCCCCATCTGGCCACATTTTCTTATCCCCATACCATTGATCTATATACTTCTATGTTGTTTTGGCACTTGAATGATTAATAATAGATAATTTTTCTACTTCTATCATTAAAAGTTCCCTGTTTCTAAAACTGACACCAGTCTCCAAAGTGGGTAGTGTTTGAACAAAAGCTATATTAGAAAAAAAAAACGCACTGGCTCATTCATCATATTCCTGGTAACCTTGAAACGTGACTCAACAATTTAATCAAAAAAGGAAATTTCCAGCTATCCGGTCACCATTTTTTGGTTTCTAGCTGTTGAGTTTATTGCATGTTTTCCCAGTTTGTGTTGTAACCTGAAAAAAAAATTTTTTTTTGTTTGGACTCAGCCATAAGTACACCTGTCAATATAATAATGTGCCTCGCAAGTTTTAGCTAAATCCTAAAAAACTGCAAAAGGTTCACATCCACACACCTTTTGAGATGTCTAAAGGTTTGGTAAAGATGTCCTCCGGTAATTGTTCTACCTCTTCTGTAGCGATAGATGCAAGTACTTCTGGGGCATTGCCCCCATCATCTTTATACGCCAGCCCTCCGAGGGGTGGTAGCCCTGCTCGCTTGCGGGCCACCATCGCAGTCAATCCAAACTTGTCGGAGTAGTGAAGATAGCTGCGACGTGGTACAAACTTCTTCCTGACATTTCAACAATATTAATGATCTAATTAATCCAAACAAATTATTATTTAATTTATTTGAGATATTTATTAAATTATTTATTATTATTATTATTATTATTATTATTATTATTATTATTAGCACCGCGTCTTACTACCCGTTCGGGTTATACGCACTTACGCTAATATGTGATGGTAGGGTGATTGTGAGATGAAATGGAGGACCTACAGTTTAACGTGGAATCCGAACCACGGTGGTAGGCCTGGCATTCCACACATTCACAAGTTGTGATTAATACACGTCTTGTCAGAGGTGAAGGGAGGAGTTTGGTAATCAGATAAATCTGTGCCGGGACCCCCAGCATAGAAGTCCAACACCTTACCCCTAGATCGCAAGGTCACCGTTTAAGGTATATAAAGTGCACTTTCTGAACCGAGTAATTTCTATCAGCACATGATAATTTCTATGAGCAAGACCGTAAGGGCCAACCAATTTTGCAGAAAAAGGTATTTTCACATACCTTCCAGGGTTCTTTCTACATGTTCACAATCAACAGAAGACCCGACAATTTCACTTTCCCCCAGAAGGAAGTTGTGCTACAGATTTTTTATTGCTTAAAGAAAAATTCATCGGCTTCGGGTGTGTTTGAACCCACGAACATGAGGTCCTGAGGCGAACACTTTACCCCAAGACCACCGAGGTCAACCAAAACCAATTAGTTGGATAGAACATCGTCTTCAACTATCAAAAACCACTCAATTCATAACTTAATAGAAGATTTTTTTAATTTTTCCCACAAATCGTAGATGCATTGCATCTTGATAACCGTATGGGCTGTTCACATATTTACATTAGTGGGGTAAGGATGCAGAAGGTATATTTTAGAGGAAATATACCCATATTTGTGTCGAAGGAAGTCGGGCAACCATTTAGGAAAATTCCTTTCAGTAAACCTGACATTTATAACTCCAATGTCCCCATCCACATCAGTCCAGTCCATCCCAAGAGTTTTAAGCCCTACACCATGCAACCAATCTAGAAGGTTTTTATATAACATACCTCTTTGTTTACATTACTGTAATCATGGTGTCTACTCAAATTGACCAACGAAATTCCCGACTATTTTCCATTTCCCCCTGATCCTTTCCTAAAATTCATGACTCAAAAAATATGTCACAGACGTCTTCCCGCCCTCCACCAAACATTTTTTTAAATAATAATAAGTTTTAAAATCAAAATAAACATTTAAAAAAAAAATTTGTATTAACATAGTCTACTAGAAATTAGAAAATATATTACACAGCTACAAGCAAAAAAAAGTTTAATCACATTGTAATTTATTGATTATTATATTTTATATTTTGAGTAAAACAACATTTTCTCAGATTTTTTTGTTTGTTTGTAATTAACCAAATTCCCGACTTATCCCCATTTTTCCCAACCACTTAAAATTCTCGGCTAATTCCAGTTTTCCCGGATGGTAGATTCCCTGATTATATGTAATTAATTTACTGTTTAGACCTAAGTCTATGAATGCTTGTTAATCTCTAATCTACAACGACCCTCAAAACAACTAGCCTACTACATGAAAGGATTTGTTCAGTTGTCTGGTAACATTAATATTATTTAAATACATAGGATTTGTATCGAAGGCTAGGTTAAGGCTGTGCCGCCCTCTTTGGATTAGGTTATTTTAAATAACTATTTATTGTTTTATTGTAACTATTACCTAAGCTCAGTCGATAGCGTGTCAGTCTAATGAGCTAAGGGTACCGGGTTCGATTCCCGGCATGCCCGGAAAATGAATCATTGGTGAAAATCGGGTTTACCCTTTCACAGTGATAAATTAATGGCCGGGGGACTGGATATTGTGCCTGTCCTAGTCTTAAGTTAAATTATGAGGTATATGAAGCGACAGGACTAGCAAGCCAGTAGTGGAAAATATATATGGACCCAGGCCACAGGTTGGAAACATTAACGGTTGTAAAAAGTCAAATTTATTGGGAAAATACTGTAGTACACCATTTGGATTAACAATCCACATCGATGATTGGAATCTCGCATTAGACTGGATTGCCGGTGTTAGGGAGTTCAGGGTTTGAATACTGGTTGGGTGCATTAGGATTATTTCTTTTCTTAATGGTTCACAACTTTTCCTATATGCAAATGTTGGTACATTTCCTCTATTTTTTTTACCTTCTTCATTAGTGTAAATACATAGATAGATGGGACAGGTAGTGAAATGCTGTGGGGGAAAAAAAAGAATATTGACCACATTGAACAATAGTTTAATATTATCGACTTAATTTCATCAGATTTAATGAAATTTTAAGGTTTTAGTAATAAAAGCTAACTAAGCCAAAGTTTTTTACATAACAATTAAAGTAAAGTGGGAGGTATTATAAAAAGTGTTTGTTACGATAATTCAAAGAGTTAAATTTCTTTTTTTTTTAAAGATGACGACTAAACAGTTTTTGTATCCTTACAACTAGGCAACACTGTACACTCTACCTATCTTTCTCTTGCCGTTCCTTCGTGGCTAGCACCTTGTAGTGTTCCAGTAATTGGTTGATCCTTTGTGTGTTGGGATTCTCTCTCTCGGGCCAACCACCGGTCGCTGGGAAGAATGGTAACAGTTAGAAAACTAATATCTTCTTGCAGAAGTACGATTTTAATCAAAGAGTTTTGTAAAACTAAAGATAAAATGTTTAACTTAATGAATACGAGAGCAACCCTATTCATTAAATTATTTCTAATCAATCCTCCTCATACATATGCCTATATTACAGATATATTTTAATAACCGATGGTTAACTAATAAAGCAGTGTTGGTTACACACATATACCATTTTTATTTTTATAGGAATACCACTTTCTACCATCGACATTGATTAAAAGTCACTGACATTTTGATATTGTATAAATATGTATAGTAGGGCCCCTGTATCTGCTGATTCAGTATCCGCGGTTTACCCCTGCCCAATTTTATTTATTTTTAATTATTCAAGAAAAAAAATTGTTTATTATGTCACAATGCCCATACCACCACCTCACTTCATCTCCTCTTGGTGGGCAATGTGCTATCCATATCACCATCATTATTACTATCATAATTATCATCATGTGATCGTCGCAACAAGAAGAATGAAGAACAGTAACTAAATACATGTTATTATTACTTTAGTCAATGATGGTAATGTCTTACTGTGAATAATTTATCAATTAAACTTTATCATATTTATGTACATGACATGAATATCACGTTATATAATAGTTCGGTATTATCTGCGGTTTCACGTAACCGCGGTATATCTAGGAACGTATTGCCCGTGGATATGAGGGCCCTACTGTATATATTTTTTTTAACTTGTGTGATAATTATTACACTAATGGGTCAGGGATGAGGAAGGTTGGATTTTGAAGAAGTGTACATGCATTTTCATGGAGATAGAGAGGGGGGGAAACCATTTAGGAAAAACCACTCTCAGTCCACCTGACTGGGATCGAACCAGGATATCACCATTATCGGAAGTCTCGTTTATTGCTAGAGTAGACTATGCGGGCATCAAAGCGGGTCATAAATTATTATTTTTTTATGCGTCAGGCTGAGGCGTTTGATTATCGGGTTTTAATTTAGTGCTAGTGCGCTCATAGCAAAAAGCCACTTCATCTAAAGAAATAAGGATGAAGAGGGTGAATTTTAAAGAAACATATCAAATATCCTCCTAGTCTTGAATTGAATTGTTCAATCTGATGGTACATACCGACAGTTTGATCAGGAAGACCAATATCCCTTGAAGTCCAGCGACAGAATCCACACACTAAATAGTACACTTTGCGGGTAGTAACTTTCTTGGGGTCATCCGGATTTGGAGTTGATAGGGAGACGGCGCGTGTTGACATGGTGTGCGTGCAGCTCGGACAGTCGAAACAAGTTGCGCATCGGTTCTTCTTCATTCGAGCCTCGGCCAGAGGAATATTCTCCAAGCAATTAGCACAAAAATGGGATTCCACCTAAGAATGGAATATGTAGTTATAAAATTGCATTTATTAAGTTTTTTTATATAACTTAATAGTAATATTGTATTCTGAGCCCCAGTTTGTGAAAGATTATCCAGTAGCTAATCTGTAGCCCAGTTTGTTGAAAGATTATCCAGTACTAATGTACCGTTGTCGAATGTACTAATAGTACATCCTTTCCGTGGAGGTTCTTTCCATGTTCCGATGAGATGAGGTGATGGTGATAGTGAGTATGATGGTGATGGTGAGTATAAGGGTGTGAAAACAGTGTAAACACTTATGACTAAATAACCAAACCCTGGTGACCATCGGGGTGATTCCACTTTCGGGAAAAATACTCAAGGTACCAGCCGATAATCGAACCAGGGACCCCTTTGCTCATAGCCAGGTGCACTGACCACTGCAAGACGGGGCCA
Organism: Timema podura; assembly: GCA_033556935.1. Taxonomy (NCBI): domain Eukaryota; kingdom Metazoa; phylum Arthropoda; class Insecta; order Phasmatodea; family Timematidae; genus Timema; species Timema podura. Next base: position 5,209,568 of record JAVRXN010000007.1, read on the forward strand.
GTTATTAATATCAGGGTGTCTACTGAGTTGGAGAAACAAAAATTGGTGACTTTTTGGTGACCTTATTTGACCCTAAAATTCCTCCGGTAGATGGTCGAACATTATACAATACATATATAGCCATAATGCACTCACACGCAACGTTAAAGTTTAACTAGATGGCGAGCGTTAACCTTGTCCTTGGTATCACGGTAAAAACAATCGGGCAACTTATGGTTAGCACATAGCATCATGGGTAGTGGGTGGCTCGACATTCGACACATTGTTGCGATTAACAGGAAATTCAAACAAAAATATTTTTGTGACTTTATGACTAAAACATTGAAAATTTGTGAATTTTCGGGACTTCCGTGACTTTTTTTTTGCAATTAATAGCGTTTTCGGGACTGTCGGGACCCAGTCGACACCCTGAATATGAATTGAAAAAAATTTAATGAACAAAAATTTGAATGTTCTATACCTACAGTCCAATTTTCATAGAAAATACAATTATTTTTTGTGACCAAACGTGATAACATTGTGTTGTTCTGTTAATGTTATTTTATAGTTATTTTTTAATATCCTACAAATGTGAAAACCCTGAACTGGTAGTAAGATGTAGTGCTAAAAAAATACTCTTTCAAAGGTGACAGCTGAAGATCACATGGCGTGAAATAGATCTAGTAGTTTTTCAACCTGTATTATTAAGCCCTTCCTGTGAGAATTGGACTGTAGTTAGGTAGTTGTTAATGCATTCTAAGTCTCGTGGGACTATACAAGCAGAAAGACAGATGATATTTAATGTTGCCAATATAGATAGAAGAAATACAAATTGTCTTATTTCATATTTTACAGTATTTATTTTTAATCATCGTGTCTTAATACCTGTTCAGGTTATACAAATACACTCTAAATATAACTTTCCTAATCCTTGAAACCATTATCATAATTAGTACATTCAACTTGCAATATATTTCCAAATAACTTATAACTTCTCGTCTATTTGCGCACTTAGATAGATTGGCATACCTGATTATTTCATTTATGTTTACCCACATATTTTAATATATAAGAAATTAAATTATTGAAATTGTTGCAAAAACAGAATGTAAAAAAAAAGAAGTGAAAAGTTATTTTGAAAGACATTGCAAGTTGAACTTGGCACTCTATTAGATATCACTTCTTTCCGAGGCTGAAAGAGAATTTTTGTAGTACAGTACGTGGCGTGTTTTTTATACAAATAAATGTTTTAGCGAGATTACTTTTACATCCACAATCCCAGTATCCTATATATTATTTCTGTCGTCAACATACCTTTTTATCAACCAATACAAAGCCTACAGCGATGAACGAGCTATCAGTGGATAGGATTTTTTTTTACCGACTTCTGACATAGCATACTCAGTTTATGTTAAAACAAAAATCACCGAAATTAAACTCTCTTTGCGATTTTGTGTATACACTTCGCTGAGTATTTAATTTCAACAAACCAACAAAAAACTAAAACATTTGGGGGGGTGGGGGAGGGGAGGTTAAATGTGCGAAAGTTTCGCACGGGTTTAGTGGTAATTATAAGTTAAAATCATGCTATGTAGAATTAATTCAATATTATGTATGGTTTCTTGAGTTAATGGAACATTCTTATAAATGTATTACAATAAGTGTCACATTTTAAGTATATGTACCATTGTTTTAATTTTATGTAGAAGGATTGCATTATTTAACAGTACATGATATTGAATTCACATGTGTGTTTTAACCTAAAATATGCTCTACACACTACATGACAACAGATTCAAATGTGTATTACTCCAAAAAATATGCTCTACATGATATATGCATATGAATATAAATTAATTATATATATATATAATGAATATAAATTAATTATATATATATAATGAATATAAATTAATTATATATATATATGGTTTTTGCTGTGTACTAGAAAGGTAAGCAACTAAAGCAACAACTGTGTATATGTGTTTTATAATTATATTTGAGTCAATTTTTTTGTCATTACCAAACTTGGCACGCTTATAGCCACTCTTTCGGATATTTTTGGTTATGGTTTTTGATTAGTCATTCATACGGCCATTTTCGGTTAAAAATGTCCTGTGCAAAAAAAAAAAGTTGTTTTAGTTAGGCATGTGGGTAGAATTACTATCCTCAAGAAAAAGGAAAGAGATTTCAGGTATTTTCGAGAAACTAATAAGCTGTAGCTCATTTCCAAAGTTACACATCCCTACCAAAATCATTCTCTCTCTCTCTCAGTTTATTACAACCCTAGGGAGGGGGGGGGGGCTGAGACCTATCAAGGCAGAAACTACCTAACCACCAGTTACAAGTTGCTTTTAAATTTGAAGGTCATTTCAAAGTTATTTGTAAGTAAACCTCAGTCTTAAGAATGCAGTTCAGGACTCTGTACACATATCAATCTGATACTGTGTCATCGATTTCTTACTGACCACAAACTAATTATAGAGTGTATGTAGGTGGGGTTTAAGTGGGCTATTTTAACAGTCCATTTCTGTCACTCAAGAACGTGTAACCTGTAAACCTGTATTTATAAACATGCTTTGGTAGGCCTATAACCCCATGATAAAAGGAATAAAATAATATCCCTCTAAGCTTAAACCTCACCTCATGGCAAACACAAAAGCCACACCTGATCTTCTGACAATGCCTACAAAAATACAATCTTGTGATTGGCTTCAAGGAGCCACAAGTACAGGCAAGCTGAACTACATCTTGTTGAAAAAGAAACGCCATTTTCGAATAAGGTTTTACTTATTCGTCACAATGCATTATTTCTTAATTACTTAATAAAATAGCTCAAACACTAAACAGCTGATTGTCACCGCTGCTGTACTGTTTGTATATCATAGCACTACTTTTCATTGTAGCCTATAGATGTCTCTGAAGTTTGATACTTTGCGATAGCTCTGCCACCTATAGGATAAAATAAATGGCGGCATTTAAAAATAAATCCTGTGATGGGAGGGTTGACGGGAGTATATTTTAAAGAGTTATTTTTATTAATTTATGTGAAGAATTCGGTCAAGACTTTTATTAAATAGATTACAACAAAAGGTATGTTTATTATATTTTAATTCTTTAATGAAACAAATAATCAAGCTTATAACTTTCAAGGGAAATATTTTTGTCTTGTTCTAGTACTGAACAAACACTGGCAACCTAAGTTAATCTATTATTAAATTCATGTGTATCACATAGTGATACATGGTGCTTTACCTTAGGATCAGTCTTAGAAGAATAAAATTTAGTCAATTGAAAAATTACAACTGGCCAGGCCAAATCGAATCCGGAATCAATTTTGGTGTTCAATGGTAATCTTACAATTAATTTAATCATGTTGTGTTTCTTACACTATAACTACAAACATTTAACATCTAACAAAGGTTACTTAGAACGGATTTAAATTAATTATAAGATTAATGTAAATACAGTATCAATAAAGGCCACTATGAGGTCGCTCACTATTTTGTGTAACGTAATTAAAACATAAACAATTACAGCTTTAAATCGACTTTCCCACTTAGCCTTGTCATAAAACACCCTTGGTACGTGAACATTTGAAATTTCCCGGCTTACACTAAAGGCTGCTCAGTTAGCAGATGCTTACGCAAAGATTGCGCTCGAAAGCTGTATTGATCCGTATTGAAAACAAGGTTTTGCGCATGACAACAATGGCCCTGCTCTCTTCCCAAACATTATCATTCAGGAAATTTAACAAAATTAAGCTAGTGTTTTGAAATGTATTTATCTAAAACTTGTTCATGTTAGCATTCCACATTGTTGGAGTTATTTTTTTAACGAATTAACCTGCATTGTTGTAGTGATTTTCACTGGGTTAGACTTGTTTATTTCTAAAACGTTACAATTAAAGACGTTTAATGTAAGACTCTGTTACAAGAAGTGACAATTTTTTAAAAATAATTTTGTTATTACTTGAATAAAACATTATGCTAAGATTTTTTAAAAGTAAACCCACAATTGTTCCGAATTCCAAGTGGAATTATGTCCAAATATATATTTAATGGGTGTGGTTAATTTGTGCCGATTATTTACATTCCGCTACAACTAGTACTTTTTTTTTATAGGAGAGCTTTATTCAAACAATTATAATTCGTTAGGGGTTTAGTAAAATAACATTTGAACCGTATTTTTTCCAAACAAACCGAATGAGAGCTCAAACTTTATTTAGAACGAAAGAGAACGATCATATTTTTTTTTAATTTGTAACCAATAGTCTCTTATGAAATCAAATTATTCCAGTTTATTATTATACTTTTGATATCGTGTGAGAAGCGAATATTTTAAGGCGGTGTAGGACTGCATGGCAAGCGCAGTGGCGCAGAGATGGTGATAATGTAATGGATTGAGGAGTGAGGGAGGGAAGGAGGGAGGGCGTTAGGACGCCCGGTCGGGCGGGACAGCGGAGGGGGAGAGAAGTGTAGTAATGGGGTCGACATCAAAAAAGTAGGGGAGGGTCTGCTAAGATCGACGGCGGGCAGGCTTGGAGGAAGGAAGGGTCCGTCTGAACGTGAAGTTTTGAGGGTTAGATGTCTGGTGTGGTTTTGTTTCAATCAACGGCCTAGTGATTGCGTGAATACATTATTATTTAATATACCTCCTCTCCGCTGTTGGTTCAATTGAGCGTGTGTGTGTGTTTTTGACGAGGGGGGGAGGATTTACGTAGTGTAATGTGCGTGTATGCATGCGTGGTGTTATAATATACGCATGATTTGTCATGTGAGGTAAGATTTCACTCGTAGGTATAACATTGACCGTGAAATTTGTGGTTGGAACAATTTTTTTTATAAGAGAACGATTAATTGATTGGTTTGTCTTAAGGTGGGATGAGAAGGGGTCACGAGAAAATACCAGCGTTTTGGCGGTTTTTGTGGCAAAACATTTTGTCGACCAAAATAAAAATAAAATATTGCTCCAACACAAACATAAGAGTTTAATTTTCTTCACACGGTGATATCAACAGTTGTTGAATATCTGTCATGAGCATAGCAACATTAGATGACAAAACTTTTTGAATGAAGATAAAAAAAAATTGTCATTAAATTCACGAACATCTTTGACAGATATTCAAGAAATTTTGAGGTCACCATGTGAAGAAAATTAAATTCTATGTTTTTAACGGAGCAATATTTGATTTATTTTAGTAAAAAAAAAGTTTTGTCAAAAAAACTGCAAAATCACTGGCCTTTTTTCGCGCCCCCTTCCATCCCCCCTTAAAAGTCACACTATTTTTAACTGTGCATGGAAATAATAGGCTCTACACGTTTTATATTTGTGTGTTTGCATCTGTGTTAACAAACAAGTGTATTTTAATAAGTCATTCCTTTATATTTAATAATTCACTGCATGGTTGATATGTGAGCTTTGACATAAGCAACGTTTCTAATTAAAAAACTAAATAGATAAATTGTATTCCGCATATTAGCTTCATTTTCATAAAACGTATTTATAAAAACACAGCAATGTAATACTGTTTACACAGTGAAGTCTTAATATGTTACCGAGACGAGATATTTGCTTATAAAGTTCGAGTCACTTCGATTTAAACTGGAACTGTTTCATTTGCTTTACAAAGTAACAGCACTATTCCAAAATATTAACTATGTGGGGTCAATTTATTTGATTTTAAATAACGAATTATTTAGATAAATATTGAAAAGAGTCCTTTCGGCATGTTTTTCGTATGTTTTTCTTTTTTTCTTTCACCAAGATTGTCACGTATAATAATGTTATATTAATCACTTGCATGAAAAGTTATGTTTTGCACCTGTATAGTTTTTTTTTGTAGGCTTAGTATAATAATTATTACTGTATTATGTTATTAGTTTAAATATTCGATTTAATGGACCGGTCATTATTAAAATATTTAGATAGCTATCAAAAACATAGGTAAAAAGATATTTAGGATAGATCTTTATGCGATTTTAATGACTAAAGGGTAATCCGGAGGTCTAGGGGTAAGATTTCAGACTTCTGTGCTGGGGGTTCGGGCTCAATCCTCGGTCCCGGCACATATTTATCTGATTGCCGAACCCTTCCTTCACCTCTGAAAAGATGTGTATTAACCACAACTTGTGAATGTGTAGAATGCCAGGCCTCCACCATGGTTCGGATCCCACGTTAAACTGTAGGTCCTCCATTTCATCTCGCAATCAACCTACCATTACACATTAACGTAAGTGCGTATAACCCGAACGGGTAGTAAGACGCGGTGCTAATAATAATAATAATATGACTAAAGCCTATGTTCTAAGCTCTTTAGTTGTTAATTTGGTTGGAACACATTATTTTTGTAATACAGTATTTACGAACACACTATTAATTTAAACACCAATACTTTTTTTCTATATTAGAAAAAAAATCAATTGAAGAAAATAATTAAATATTATGCTATGGCTTGGTCTTAATAGATAGCAGGGGTTTCATTGCAATCATTAAACATAAAAAGCCATCTCGGGTTTGTTTTTTAAGTGTCGCGCGCGAGTATGTATGTGTGTGTGTGTGACAATTTATCTGGCAGTGGTTCATATGTGGACGGTAAGAAATGTCAGGCTGGGGGTGGTTTATTTTTACTGTAGCGGAACAACCCTTAACTACCTGTAGGTCGGTCGGTGTTGGATTGAACACTTCGCAAGTTAAGGTAGGTCATGGGGTATGGAACTTTAAGGCTGTGCCTACCATTTTTTTTAAATTTTTATTTCAACGTTAGCATTGTATTAATATTTTGTAGGAAAATTATTGATGTAATTTCTGAAACTTACCATTGATAGTTCTAGGACCAATATTAATGGTAACCTTCCACGTTTATTTTTCATTTATTTGAGGTATTTAATATGCACTTTCTGAACCTACTGTTTATATCAGCACACTAAAAATTTCTATGAGTGAGAGCGAAAGGGCCTACCAATTTTACCGGGAAAGGTATTTTCACATACCTTCCCGGGTTCTTTTTACATGGGACCGACGGCTTTACTTCCACTCCGAAGGAAGTTGCGCAACGGATTTTTATCGCTCAAGAAAAATATGTCGATCCCGGCTGAGTTTGAACTTATGAAGCGAGCACTTTAACCTAAGACCACCGAGTTCGACCCTAACACGTTATTTTCATGGGTTTTTCAACCATTTCAGCGGTTTTTTTAAAAGGTTTTCTGACAAATTCTAAAATTTCAATAAACATGTGAAACTATTTTATGTATCAATGCAAATATTATGGATGAACCCACAGTTATATTGGGCGACTCGACTAGAAATAATTATGAATAGGTGAATTATTATTACTATCACTGCGTCTTACTACCCGTTCGGGTTATACGCTCTTACGCTAATGTGTAATGGTAGGGTGATTGTGAGATGAAATGGAGGACCTACAGTTTAACGTGTGATCCGAACCACGGTGGTAGGTCTGGCATTCCACACATTCACAAGTTGTGATTAATACACGTCTTATCAGAGGTGAAGGAAGGGTTTGGACCGAGGATTGAACCCCGGACCCCCAGCACAGAAGTCCGACACCTTACCCCTAGACCACCAGGTCACCTAATAGGTAAATTAGTTACTTTATAGTAAATATTGATTGGGATGAATACAATAAATCGCTAGCAGACTTAATTTCAGTGTAGGTCATACAGCTGAATGTCAGCTACACCGTAAAGTTTTTTCGAGGTAGAATCCATTTTTTTATCACCTAACGGCTTATGTACTAATTACGCTAATGGTTTTAAGGATTAGGAAGGTTATATTCAGAGGAAGTGTACCTGGATTTGTTTGAGGAAGAGTGGAAATCAATTTTAGAAAAACCACCTTCAGTACACCCGACCGAGATTAGAACCTTGATCTCCCCTTAATCGGCAGTTTAGTCTACTGTGAGAGTAGCGCCTTAGACGATGCGGCCACTACGGTGGGTTGTTCCCACTTACCAAAGGAAAAAAAAATTCCCCTCTACATTTTCCCATTTTCCAACGACCAATATTTCCGTGTTTTCTTTTCCCGATCTCAATGTTTTCATACGTGTTCCCATTTTTACAAAACCACATATTTAAAAATTGTTCACTGTCCAGAGAACACGCGATTCGTAAATAAAAGTGGTTTTGGCAACAGCTCCTCTCATTCACGGCGTTCTAAATTTAACTGTGTAACAGTGAACAGCGGACTGGTTGGCATGCTGTCACAATATCGTCTACAGAGGTGGAACGGAACAACGGCAGCTGCTGGCGTGGTGAGGAGGAAGGAGTAAGTGTCTGGGAGCGTGAAAAAAAAAAATACATGTGCGCTAGATGGAAACCTTATGCCGGCGATTACGATCAACTTAACGTTAACTTAAAGTTAACTTAACGTAAAGGACCTCCTCGTGTGTTTAAATGGAGGCGATCACGATGCAGTTAACTTAACGTAAGAGATGTTCTGGGAGGTCTTTTACTTTAAGTGAACGTTACTTGAAGGGTATCACGTGATCTAGCCAGCCAATCATTATGCGAGTGACGTCAACAGGGCTATTCAGTAATTCATTTGTTGGTATTATGACCAATGTTTACTCTTTAGCGTAAGTTCTAGTGATCAGACATTGAAACAAAATAATTAAATTATAATAAGAAAGCTAAATTTATCAAAAGAGTTTTGTAATAGATGTTTATTATATCGATTGAAAACTGTAAACATTCACAGATCATCACTTTACAAATAGTACAATCACAGATCATACTCGAGAATGAAGATGTTTAGCTCGAGTTGTTACGTTAAGTTAAGTGAATCGTGATCACACATACGTTAAGTTAACTTTAAGTTAACGTTACGTTAAGTTGATCGTGATCCCGGCATTAGCTGAGAAGCTCATTTTATAACGGCAACGTTTAGTCAGTAGTTTTGTTCTAAGCTTCTCTACGAGTATAGTCGACAACGGTGGTTTTGGGGGTAGAGTGCTCGCCTCAGGACCCGATGTTTGTGGGTTTAAACCCAGTCGGGGTCAACAGATTTTTTTCTTGAGCGATAAAATTCCGTTTGCACAATTTCTTTCGGAGGTAGAGTCGTCGGCTTCCATGTCTATTGTGGACATCTAAATAAACTCTTGAAGGTAGGTGGAAATAACGTTCCCAGCAAAATTCGTATGCCCTTTCACTCTCGCTAGTAGAAATTCTCGTGTGCTGATATATAATTATTCTGTTCAGAGAGTGCATCTAGATATCAAGATAAAAAAAAACCCATCAAATTGCTTCAAATCTGTACTAGGGATGGACAAACAGACATAGAATCAGACACGGGGACAAACATAATAAGGTTATTATTATTAGCACCGCGTCTTACTACCCGTTCGGTTTAAACGTTTAAATACTAGTTGCACTAGTAATTTAGGAATTGGGAAGGATGAGTATAGAGGAAGTGAGCCCGCATTTACGTGGAGGGAGAGTAGAAAACTATCTAGGAAAAACCACTCTCAGTTCACCCGAGCGAGATTTGAACCACGATATCTTCTTCTTTGGCAGTCTAGTTCAACACGAAACAAGCGCGTTAGCTAACAACGCCACCGAGGCGGGTGGAGGAGAGTAAAAAAAAGTGTGTATTTTTTTTCTATCTCAAGCCTAAAGGATTCTGGGAGCCCTCCCCAGCAAATGTTTGACAATGGAGTGCTCCCCGTCTAGATCAATCAGCTACAGCTTTTAATATTAAAAAAAAAAGCCCTAGACATTAATAGGATTGACCTTGAAGGGAAATTTGACAACCTACATAACGATTAGAGAGAAATATTGTAAAGGTGTTGGTTACGAACATTAGTACGAACCCTTCCTTCACCTCGGACAAGACGTGTATTAATCACAACTTGTGAATGTGTGGAATGCCAAGCCTCCACCGTGGTTCGGATCCCACGTTAAACTTAGGTCCTCCATTTCATCTCACAATCACCCTACCATTACACATTAGCGTAAGTGCATATAACCGAACGGGTAGAAGACGTGGTAATGATAATAATAATAATAATAATAATAAATAATAATAATAATAATAATAATAATACCACCCTCTTGTCTGATGAAATCATCATGTTAGTTAGTGTTCCTCTGCACTTATCAGGTGGTTGGAGGTAAGTCACTGTCTTGAATTTTTAAAATGTCCAGTCCATTAAACAGTGGCGTCACGTAGATACATCGTCGTTGGATGTATAGTCCAATTGCACAAGAAGAACCTTTTTTTTTAGAAAAGCATCATAACGTCAATTTTATATTTTATTTCACCTTTCATTGTGGCCTTTAAATTTTATAATTGTAAATTGAAAATTAAAATTAAAATAATTAGAATATTTATTTATATCATCGTAATTTCAGTCCCAAATTAAAAAATACACTCTTTGAAATTTTTTATTCATCTATTTTTTTTGGTCCGAACATCTTAGTTATAGTCTGTAGCAGTCTGTCTATTGAGCTAAAGATTCCCTGGTTCGATTCCCGGTATGACCGAAAAATGTATCATTAGTGAAATTGTGGGTTACACTTCCACAGTGATACATTAACGGTCTGGAAACTGGGTGTTGTGTCTGTTCTAGAGATTAGTCGATATACGAAAATGTTATTTTTAGCACCACATCTTACTACCCGATCGGTTTATATGCATATTTAATAATCACACTAATGTGTCAAAGATTAGGATGGTTGAATTTAGAGGACGTGTACCCATATTTGCGTGGATGGAGAGTGGAAAACGATTTAGGAAAAAAACCTTCAGTACACTCAACTGGGAACAAACCCCGATCTCCCTGTCTTCAACAGTCTAGTCTATTGCAGAGTAACGCCCTAGACCATGCGGCCAATGAAGTCGTGTGCTGATATAATCAGTTGGTTCAAAAATGTACGTTAAATACTCTGGAAATATTGGCAAAGGGGATTCACTTCCCGTTTTAGATATAATACTCGCCTTACTCGTTGGGGGCTCCGCCCCCAAACCCCTGTGGTTTTATTTGAAAGTGGATGTAAACTAATGTAATTCCAGCGTTGTTTTGAACGTAACAACTTAAAGTTACCGGTATTGATTGATATACCGCACCGACTTTAAAGTTGCTCCGCCATTTAGAATTTTTTTCGGGGGTTAAATTAATTTTTTAAAACTTTTTGGAATTTCCCGTCGGTTACAGGCTAGGAGCTATAAGTTTGCCAAATTTCAAGATTCTAGCTCATCTGGAAGTGGGTAAATATTATGTCAGTGAGTGATCATCCATGTGGCTTTATATAGTTTAATATTACCCGCTTCGGTGGCCTCGTGGTCTAAAGCGCTACTCTCGCAGTAGACTAGAATGCCGATGACGAGGAGATCAAGGTTCGAATCTCGGTCGGGTGTGCTGAGGTTGTTTTTCTAAAGTTGTTTTCCACCCTCCTTCCCCGCAAATGTGAGTACACTTCCTTGAAATATAACCTTCCTAGTTCCTAAAGCCACCAGCGTAATTACTACATAAGCGTATGATTCGAACGGGTAGTAAGATGTGGTGCTAATATATATATTTAATCGAACCCAGTATTAGCAAAATTTACTTTGTGTAAAACAAAAAAAAAATTGTTAATTTATTTTTAATTTTAAGTATAGTTTGTGCCAAATTTCTACTATCACAAAAGAGAAGAAAAAAAAAAAGAAAAACGAAAAAATTCTTGGCATTTAAAAATACAACACGTTCTCATTTTTTTAACAAAAGCTATTCTTCTGACAGCATAGATTTGTTAATTTTTTTTAAATTTTTTTTTTCAGGAGAGAAGGCAGAAAGAAGCTTTTCGTTTATTCATCGGCGCGACGTATTTAAAACAACAAGCAACTCATCTTTCCAGAAGACCTTGAATATACAATGATTACTTTATAGGAATACAAACTTTTTAACTAGTCGAAGTTACCAAGTTAAAGTGTGCTTACATTTTCCTGTACAGTGGCATCTGCATCGAGGAAAGTGTCAGAAAGAAGTAGGGCGGGGTGAAAAAAAAAAAGAAATGTTTTTAAAGAACGATAGTCGATGAAGAACAGGAACGAGTCGAAAAAGTAACAAAAGAAAACGACCGGAAGTTAGTTCCTGAGGTGTTTCACGTATCGTGAAACCTAAACAGCTGACGATCGAAACGACGATGTTTAATGACACCTGTGTTTTATTTATTATGTTTCCTTGGAGGAAGTGAGTCAAGACGGTCATGTGAGTTTCAAATATTGATTTACTTCTAGAAGGAGTGTTAATAGTGACGGAAGAATGATAATATGAAAATTTGAAAAAGTAATCAAGTGGTAATTTTAGGACAACGTTTGTGCAATTAATTTACAATAAATTAATCTTCTTATGAGGAAAACCAACTAATATTTGATTGAACATATTTATTTAAAAACATATTTTTAAGTGAAAATTCCAGGAATAAATATATATTTTAAGCTAGAAATAATAAAGGGAATTATTGAACTAGCTCATAATATTATTAAAATTATTTTGTGAAGCGCTAAAAATAAAAAAAAACGCAACCAAATTTTTCGTGTATGAGAGAATTTTCTTGCAACGTAGTTTTTTTCTTTTCCCGTTAGAAGAACGATTATAATAGCGGAACGATCAAGCAAGTTTGTAAGTTGAAACTGAGGAGAACAGCTGTTGTGGAAAGGGACGACGTAAGAAGGTTTGTGGCACGTGCGTCTAAGGTGGCGTTGTGACCAGGAGGTATGGTGACCTTGAAATGAGCACCAGGGAGGTGATTCTCGACGGCGGTTCCCCTTGGGGGTTCCGCATGCACGGGGGCGCGGACATCGGACAACCCCTCAGGATATCTAGAGTGAGTACAGCAGCATCATCGCATGTGAATAATTTGATACCCGCTTCGGTGGCCGCGTGGCGCAGTGGTCAGTGCGCCTGGCTACGAGCTTAGGGGACCCGGGTTCGATTCCTGGCTGGTACCTTGGGTATTCTTTCCGAAAGGAGAACTACCCAAACGGTCACCAGGGTGGTAGATTAGTTTCAAGTTAGGTTTAAGTGTTTCCACACCCTCATACTCACTATCACACTCATTTCACCAATGATAAATCTTTGGGCCATGCCGGGAATCGAATCTGGTACCCTTTGATCAGTATACTGACACGCTACCGACTGAGCTAAGGTGTCAGATACTCTACCTTAATAGTGGTACGCAAAAAGTATAAAATAATCAAGTTTGACTCCAAATATTTCGTGAACTATAATGATTTGAGATCATGGAAACATTTATTATAGCTTGTAATAATTATACACTTGCTTAAATTGTGCAATAACGATTTTATGCTCAAATGACATTATTATCATTATTATTAGCACTGCGTCTTACTACCCGTCCGGGCTGTATGCACTTACGCTAATGTGTAATGGTAGGGTGATTGTGAGATGAAATGGAGGACCTACAGTTTAACGTGGGATCCGAACCACGGTGGTAGGCCTGGCATTCCACACATTCACAAGTTGTGATTAATACACGTCTTGTCAGAGGTGAAGGAAGGGTTTGGCAATCAGATAAATATGTGCCGGGAGCGAGGATTGAACCCCGGGACCCTCAGCACAGAAGTCTTGACACCTTACCCCTAGACCGCCAGGTCACCGACCAAATTACCTTAAATAGAAGAAAGATTTTTCCAGGAAAAATATAGAAGAAACATTTCCAACATGTTTTTTTTTTGGTTTTTTACATCTCACATCTCTAGTTAGATAACACTATCAGAAAAGGTTTCACCTCGCAGCTGATATTTACGCTTATCATGCTCTACCCCCATAATCACACAACACAAGTTGTGGGAAAAAAAAACGTAATACGAGAGGTACCCGCCACGGTGGCCTCATGGTCTAAGGCGCCACTCTCTTGTTAGACAAGACTGTCGATGACGGGGAGATCGGGGCTCGAATCTCGGTCGGGTGCACTGAGGGTGGTTTTTCCTAAATGGTTTTACACTCTCCCTCCACGCAAATGAGGTACATTTCCTATAAATATAACCTCCCTAATTCCTAAAACCATTAGCGTAATAAGTACACAGGCGTGTAACCCGAACGGGTAGTAAAACGTGTTATTAAATAAAAAAAAGAGGAATAATAATCACGATCTCAATTTATATTTACGTACCCGCCTCAGTGGTGTAGTCACTAACGCGCTAGTCGTACTGAGCTAGACTGCCGAGGATGGGAGATCGAGGTTCGAATATAGGTTGGGTGAACTGGGGTGGTTTTTCCCTAAACTCCCTCCGCGCAAATGCGATTTCACTTCCTCTAAATTCAACCTTCCCAATTCCTAAATCCATTAGCGTGATTAGTACTTAAGAGTATAGTCCGGACGGGTAGTAAGACGTGATGCTAAATAAAAAACACACACATATATATATTTACGTGAGTACGAATTCGTTTACTGTCTCGGTGAGCAATTTCCGCAGACTGAGTGGTTTCAGCACAAGCGGTGGGATTACTTCTGTTTTGATAATCTTGTCTGTTGGCAAGGGTAGGGTGATCCACCCTCTATATCTTTCTTCCCAACACCCCATCTTCGTTCTGACTGCGGCCCTGAAGGGAAGGGGTGACAACTAAGGGGCGGAACTATATTTGGAATCTAGCAAGCGTGTAAGTGCCTTGCAAACCTGTTGTTCACACTAAAAAAAAATCATAATGAATAGTTTAGAAGTGTGATTTTCGCGCGTTTTAATAGAAACATTTCTATTTGTTATTAATTATTATATCTAATATGAAAAGTGAACTTTCAAAGCTTCAGGTAACATTTTTGACGCTAACGTGATATATTATCGTTGATTCTTGGAACATGATTGCCTTATAAGGGGCCATCCAGCCAAACTGGCGAGCGAGCGAGCGCGTGATTATCAGATAGCTCTCGATAGTTGTTTACGAGGAGGCAAAGGTTCGAATCTTGGCTCAGTGAACTGAGGGTGGTGTTTGACAAGTGATTTATTGTTGTGGTTTTCTCATCCTCTCTCCACGCTAATGGTGATTATTATTTGTAAAGGACACCTTGGGTTGTAATATTAAAAGTTTTTTAATATATCGCTTTTACATACATCTATATATATATATCTCTTTATATATATATGCTTTATGATCTTACCAATTAATATAGGTAGCAAGTGTGCTAAACCTTTTGATGATTGTAAAAAAAAAGTCTAATATCGTGTCAAAATGACTAAACTCCATTCACGGTAGGAATTATCTCTTAAAGGTCCTTTTTCCTACCAATATCCTACTATATAATAGAGTTCAGGTAGGGAAAAAGACCTTTTAGAAAACAATTCCTACGGTGAACAGACTTTAGACTGTACCGGCTCGAGCTAGCGCGCTTGAAAAGTAGAACCAGTTATATATTTCAAGCGCGCGCGCTCAATCGCTCGCTCGCTTCAGTCTGGCCACCTCTCATTACAACCAATGTGTTTATTATTTAGTCACTCGCTCCAGTCTGGCCAACTCCCTTGAAGTGTTATTGCGTAACTTTTCACATCAAGAGTGATTGTCATTATTTCATAAGGGAGCTTTCATGACACTAAAAGAAGGACTTAGATTTAATACTACTCAGAATACATTTTAAAACCTGAATATAAAATTATTTTAAATAATTTTATAACAATATTTTTTTTTTTTTTTAGCTATGAAAGATCTGTGTTACATAACACTGTGATGTACCCATCCTCCTCCTATGTAACACCATATAGACATTAGAGATCCTCACTCCCCCCTTTTTGAACAGCGCTACATGGTTCATGGATAATCTCTTAAAGTGCGGTTGTAGGGAAGGCGAGTTAAGGGAAGTGCTCTCACAGTTTTTGTAGCATAACCTTTTTTTATTGGCCAAAATAAATAAAATATTGCTCCATTATACAACTAGAGTTTAACTTTCTCCACATATTGCACTCAACAGTTCTTGAATATCTCATGAGCAGAGCGGTGTTAGATGATAAACTTTTTAAATGTGGAGAAAATGTCAATACATTCCAGGACACCCTTGATAGATATTCAAGTGTTGGCATCACCGTGTGAAGAAAATTAAACTCTAGGTTTGAACTGGAGCATTATTTGATTTATTTTCAACAACAAATTGTTTTGATATAAATACTACAAACATACTACCCTTCCCTTCCCCCCCACCCTAATCCCTGTACCGCGTAGATCTTTCAGTCGCCAGATTAGTTATTTGGTGCCGGGAATTCAACCCCTCTCTCGCCTGTCAGTATTTTTCTGTTTCGATAACCTCCTCAGAACTTCCCCTCCGCGGATATAACCTAAACTATGAGTTACTCACCCTCCGTTTCGCGCCAGCAATTTCTTTTCGGGCGTGTCGTCTCAACAGATTAGCAGACATATTGCGAGTTCAGAAGGAGGGTAAGGCTTACATGCTTCATCCTGGTGTCGACACTGATCTCTAGAGATTTTTTTTTTTAAGTTAAAAATGAATTTCTTTCTTCCTCTAAAACACCTGACATCTTATTACGATGTAGTAGAACTCTTTTGATTCGATGTCCAAGGGATATCTAAAAAAAAATTGAATTAGGGGACGGCCAGACTGGAGCGAGCGACTAAAATATAAAATAGAACACATTGGTTGTAATGAGAGGTGGCCAGACTGGAGCGAGCGACTAAAATATAAAATAGAACACATTGGTTGTAATGAGAGGTGGCCAGACTGGAGCGAGTGACTAAAATATAAAATAGAACACATTGGTTGTAATGAGAGGTGGCCAGACTGGAGCGAGCGACTAAAATATAAAATAGAACACATTGGTTGTAATGAGAGGTGGCCAGACTGGAGCGAGTGACTAAAATATAAAATAGAACACATTGGTTGTAATGAGAGGTGGCCAGACTGGAGCGAGCGACTAAAATATAAAATAGAACACATTGGTTGTAATGAGAGCCGGTACAGTCTAGTTTACAGGCGCTAGGCAATATTATTATGTGTTGATTCATTGAGTGCTAGGAAAACTTCTCATTTTGACATTTTTATTATTATCGATAGGTTTAGCACACTTGCTACTAACGGCCTAATTTAATTGGTAAGATCATAAACCATACATATATGTATATTTATGTAAAACTGATATGTTAAAATACTTCCAATATTATAATCAAAGTAGGCCTTTACAAATAAGAATCACTATTGGCGTGGAGAGAGGATGGTAAAACCCCAACAATAAATCACTTGTCAAAAACCACCCTCAATTCATTGAGCCAAGATTCGAACCTTTGCGTCCTCGTCAACAACTATCGAGAGCTATCTGCTAATCAGCCGCTCGCTTGTCAATCTGGCCGAGCCCTTAACCATTTTTATGAGTATCTAGGCAGCTCTTTAACACAATAAATAAATAACCTCAAAATAGGCTACATATAAACACACACATTTTAAATATGCTATATATAACATACATATACAATATATACAAACATGAAAAATTAAGAAAATTTTAAACACAAAATATAACAACTTGGAAAAATCAACATACAAAAATTACAGATTTAACTCAGTCACGTGATTCTATTTACAGACAGAAACTACGAAAGACGAGTCAACACATTCCCTAATAATAACCCTCTCCAAGCTTTCTCTTTTACTCTGCGTCAATAACTCTTAACTTTATATGACAAGTTATATTTTAGTGTGACCAAAATAACATTGAACGGTCATAGTCGGTAATATTATATGAAAAAAAAATATGTAAATATTTATTTAACCCGCTTCGGGGGCGGCGTGATCTAACGCGCTACTTTCGCAGTGGACGAGGAGATCGAGGTTCGAATCTCGGTTGTGGGAATTTTTTTTTTTACCAAAATTGTTTGCCACTCTTCACACAATTGCGGGAACACCTCTTATAAATATAACCTTCCTAGTCCTTTAAGCCATTAGCGTAATTAATAAATAAGCGTATAACCCGAACGGATAGTAATACTCCGTGTTAAAAAATAAATATATAATTCATTTTGCTGAAAAAAAAAATGGTTTGCTATGAAAATTACAAAACACCGACCTTTCATTTCCTTTCACCCCACCTTAAGAAGTTTCATTTGCGAAAATCGAAACGGTAATATATATTAATATCGACAATTATTTTTAGCACCGCGCCTTACTACCCGGTCGGTTTGGACGTTAATGTACTAATTACACTAATATGTTAGGTATTGGAAAGGTTTAGAGGAATTGAACTCTCATTTATGTGAAGGCAGATTGGAAAATAATTTAGATAAAAAAACCACCCTCAATGCACCAGATCGGGATTGAACCCCGATATTCCCGTCTTCGGCATTTTAGTCATAATCACTGAGAACTTGTTATGATTCCAAAATAATGTCTAACTACCTAGAAAATAAAATATGTTGATATATCAATGTTTTAACGTTTAGTCTTGCTAATGCATCAGGTTTCAACACAATCTGTGGATTGCTGGCCTCTGAGCAGATTCTGCTTTCTATTTTGGGCGAACGTGTGAATCAAGCTTAACGTCAATGTAAAAGCGTTAATGATGTATTGGATTGTGCCACGACACAGCGTTATAATGTGAAAACATCATTGGACTATGATCTAAAATATATGTTTAATCTACTAGAAAATAAAATTGTTGATAATCAGCTGTTTTAAGCGTTGCAATGCATCATGGCATCTTAAGTGTGTGAATTACCCAGATTCTGCTTTCTATTTTTAGGCGAGCGTGTGAATCAAGCTTTAGAGAGGTGCGCGAACGTGTTCCAACAGTGTGGACGGGTAAGCGAACATTTCGACGAACATAATTTTACTTCAACCTAAAGATGAGAAAAAAACCGTTCTCTTTGATGTACGGTTCGTTGAGTATTGTTTCGAGAATTTAAAAAAAGGTAAATTTGAAACGTAAATATATTCAGGCAAGGGTGGCGGGACCGTAGGGTGGGTGGGAGGGAGGTCCATTATTCTTAAAAAAAGTGATTACTTATTTTATAAAATCTAATAAAAAGTAATTACATTTAAAAAATATTTACTAAACCAAAGTAGTTGATAGACCATAGTTAATAAAAGAATAAATCTCTCCACAGATGTCTTTTTTTATTTTGCTTCTTCAAGGCGAGATAGATGCAAATATATGCAGTGGCCGATTCTTGTTGATACGTATTATTCTCCTTGGGTTTGGACGATACTAACGGAAAAACACGAACCGACCCCCCCACCCCCCAACATGTCATTGTTCGCCGCGCAGTCCGGCGTATGTTTCGTTTTCGGTTCCCATTCCGTTCCTTGTGTACGCGGCCTAGCGTTCATAATAAAAAAAAAAAGGAAGGGGAGGGTAAAGGTTTAAAACTGGCCAGACTGAGCGAGCAAAAATGCGCGCGAGCGAGCCTAAAATATAAAATAGAACACATTGGTTGTAATGAGAGGTGGCCAGACTGGAGCGAGTGACTAAAATTAAAATAGAACACATTGGTTGTAATGAGAGGTGGCCAGACTGGAGCGGTGCTCGAGACCGGTACAGTCTAGTTTACAGGCACTAGGCAATATTATTATATGTTGGTTCATTGAGTGCTAGGAAAACTTCTCATTTGACATTTTTATCATTATCGATAGGTTTAGCACACTTGCTACTACGGCCTAATTTAATTGGTAAGATCATAAACCATACCTATATATATAAATGATATGTTAAAATAGTATATTATCAAAGTAGGCCTTTACAAATAAGAATCACCATTAGCGTGGAGAGATGTTGAGAAAACCACAAAATAAATCACTTGTTAAAAACCCCCTCAGTTCACTGAGCCAAGATTCGGACCTTACTGCCTCGTCAACAACTATCGAGACTATCTGCTAATCACGTGCTCGCTCGCACACGCTTGTCAGTCTGGCCGAACCCTAAGAGTTTTGGGACTGACTATCCATCGCGTGTGTTCCAGATTTTCTACCTAAGAATAACATTGCTTGCACGTTTGTTTACACATACATAAATACGAGTAACATTCCTGTACCCCAGCTTCTGTTCAGACCTCAGACCGTGCAAGACTAATAATAATAATAATAATAATAATAATAATAATAATAATAATAATAATATTAATAACAATTTTTATATAAATCCCAAGTGTTTTTACTTTATCATAGAGAAATCGTGGACATTTTTTGAGCTCGTTTGCGTTTTATGTGCCACCAGACCCTCCCCCTCCCCCCCAAAAAAGTTAATTTTAAATTTTTGGTGGTCCTTTTGTCTGTCCTCTCTTGGTCTAGATCCGAAACGGGTCGATATAATTTGTTCAAACTTGATATTTAGATGCTATATGTGCTATACCACAAATATATGTTTATGATTTTGTTGATAGACTTCTTTTTTTTTTAGCACCGCGTCTTACTACCCGTTGTGTTGTACGCCTATGTAATAATTACGCTAATTGATTTGGGGAGAATGAAGGCTATATTTAGAGGAGGTGTACCTCATTTGGGAAAAAAAACCCTTAGTACACCCGACCGAGATTCGAACCCGATTTACACGTCATTGGCAGTCTATCTACTACGATAGTAGTGCGTTAGACCACGCGGCCACCGATAAAGTACTAGTATTTAAACTTAGTGTGTTTATGATTAATGATTGATAATTTTTGAAAATTCTAACATTTGTTTTGGAAAAACTATTTGTTTAAAATGGATATCTAGGGAGGGACAAATAATAATGTTTACTTGTTTTTGGTGTAAAATTCATTTAAGGGTAGTTTAGTGATTTTTGAAAATTTGGAATTTTTGGTAATATTGCTAAAACAATTTTGTTTTAAATTTATACCTGGAGATTGTTTTACATGACAAATAAAATAAATTACATTAGTTTTTCGAGGAAAAAATTGTTTATTGGTAGTTTTATGATGACTGATTTTTACGTAGCTCACACCACAAATAAATAAAGAATGTAGTTTATGGCAACTCAAAATAAACCACCTTTAATGTATGGTTAGTTTTTTTCATTTATTTGAGGTATTTAACGTGCACTTTCTGAACCGACTGATTATATCAGCACACGATTTATGGGATTGAGGTTAGTACATCCGGAGTGGGGGGAGGGGAGGCTCGTCACATACTTGACCAATCAGTGAGGGGTAGTTGTCATAGCAACCGAGGCATATAGCCAGATTTCTTGACAGCCATTGAGTATGCTTGCATAGTAGTAACGCGTTAGCTCCCGCAATGTGGCAACTATGCTCCTCAGCCTACCCACCACGCGAACTCCCGCAATGTGGCAACTGTGCTTCTCAGCCTACCCACCACGCTAGCTCCCGCAATGTGGCAACTGTGCTCCTCAGCCTACCCACCACACGAACTCCCGCAATGTGGCAACTGTGCTTCTCAGCCTACCCACCACGCTAGCTCCCGCAATGTGGTAACTGTGCTTCTCAGCCTACTCCCACAACGCTAGGTCCCGCAATGTGGTAACTGTGCTCCTCAGCCTACCCACCACGCGAACTCCCACAATGTGGCAACTGTGCTCCTCAGCCTACCCACCACGCGAACTCCCGCAATGTGGCAACTGTGCTCCTCAGCCTACCCACCACGCGAATCCTGAAGCGGTTTAAATCGCAGTAAAATACAGTAGTTTGTTAGTCAGTTGGTCGTGTTACCTGCTGTCGTTCTAATAATACACTCGTCACGCAGTGGGAATGTTCCAAACAGTTTTGTTTATTGGTACAACATTGTTAGGATGTCGTGTTACCTGTTGTCTAATTACGTTCTAATGCACTTGTCGTGCGCTGCCGTCATGACCTTGAGGCGTAACGAGGAAGGGGTCACTTAGCGGTGTTTTTTTAACTTCACTCGCTTCAAAGCGATGTGCGCACCACGTACCACTGTGGCAAACAGTGCATGCCTGGTCACAGTCAAGGCTTCACTACGCCCCCCCAAACCCCCA
The DNA here is from genome assembly GCA_033556935.1 of Timema podura. Taxonomy (NCBI): domain Eukaryota; kingdom Metazoa; phylum Arthropoda; class Insecta; order Phasmatodea; family Timematidae; genus Timema; species Timema podura. The sequence goes on from JAVRXN010000007.1 coordinate 5,231,450, forward strand.
CCCAAAACCTCCACACCTTCGCGTCTTACAACCCGTCAGGGCTATACGAATTCTAGTTTCATTAATACTGCAGAGATGAGGATTAAATTGAATGGAAATTAATCCGAATTTTGTGCGGAGATATTGTGGGAGACATTCGGGAGATATTTCCTGAAATAAACCCGACTGGGGTTCGAAACCCTGCTTCCATATCACTGGCAAACCAGACTAGATGAAACTGACACGTAGTCTTCGCGCTCACCGATGTTGGTGGTTCTTCACTAAAGTAATGTGCCTTAACAGACAATAAAACAAAAACGGGTGGTTGTGTCCCCGTACCTAAAAATTGATTCGATACTGGGTGGGGGCTGTTTGATTTTTTTTTCCTTGTCAGAAATATATACCTTGACTATTATATTTATAAACAAACGTTCTACCGACTGATCTAGTAGAGGTTTCTCAAGAGTATTTTTTATGTATTTTATTTGCACCAACACGGTAGGGAAGTTGGAAGAAGAGTTTAGAGGAAATTCACACGTGTTTGTCGACCTTGGTGCTTTTGTGGTAGATAGCTCGCCTCAGGACTCGATGATCGTGGGTTCAAAGCCTGTTGGGATCAACGGATTTTTATTGAGCTATAAAAAATCCGTGGCACAACTTCCTTCGGTAGGCCTGGCATTCCTCACATTCACAAGTTGTGATTAATACACGTCTTGTCAGAGGTGAAGGAAGGGTTTGGCAATCAGATAAATCTGTGCCGGGGACCGAGGATTGAACCCCGGACACCTCAGCACAGAAGTCTTTGACACCTTACCCCCTAGACCACCAGGTCATCCGATTACTAGTAAATAGTAAAACAGGCAGGCACATAAAATATCTCGTGATAGCAAACACATTCGCACAGGAAACCTGGGGTGGTGATAATTATCGCCGTGGTTAAGCTAAGTGAAGTAACCTGTTCATCTCTCTGTATAATAACAGCTCATTGTTGTGACAGATGACAGAATGTGACAGGGGACGCTCTATACCCGGTGAATTGTGAGTTAATAAATCTCTGACTAAATTAACCCCGAGGCAAGTGGTGGCCGTAAACCGCGTTATATTAATGGTTAGTTCAGCTGAGATCAACTGGTATGGACTAGAAAAGTATTGTATATAGCAGAATTTTGGTAGGAAGGGCCTTTCGGAAGATAGAAACCTTTAAGCGGCCAACAATGGTCACATTTTACTATTTAACAAGTGTTATTTTTATCACCGAGTCTTACTACCCGTTCGGGCTATACGCTTATGTACTAATAACGCTAATGGTTTTAGAGTATTATGAAGGTTATATTTAGGTGACCTGGTGGTCCTAGGGGTAAGGTGTCAGACTTCTGTGCTAGGGGTCCGGGGTTCAATCCCCGGTCCCCTGCACAGATTTATCTGATTGCCAAACCCTTCCTTCACCTCTGACAAGACGTGTATTAATCACAACTTGTGAATGTGTGGAATGCCAGGTCTCCACCGTGGTTCGGATCCCACGTTAATCTGTAGGTCCTCCATTTCATCTCACAAATCACCCTACCCCTTTACACATTAGTACAAGTGCGTAACCCGAACGGGTAGTAAGACGCGGTGCTAATAATAATAATAATAATAATAATAATAATAATATAATAATAATAATAATAATAATAATAATAATAATAATAATTGTTATATTTAGAGGAAGTGTACCCGCATTTTCGTGGAGGGAGAGTGGAATACCAATCTGGGAAAAAATCCTCATTACACCGACCTATCTTCCCGCCAACGGCCACTCTACTATGTCGAGATAAAGGCGCCTTAAACCATGCGACCACCGAAGTGGGCCAGAATGTATTTAAATCATTATTAGTATGCTTGTTGATGTCCACTCTGTGGGCATAGTGGTCAGAGCTCCTGGATACATATTCAGAGGCTCAGGGTTCGAAACCCGGTGCTTCCATATTTTATTTTGAGAAGCAGTTGGGTCTGTAACGAGGTCAAACTCAGCCTCGTGAGCACCAATGAGGAGATAGTTGAATAAACAAGTAGAGGTACTGTCTAGAAAACTGAGATGAATGGCCGGATGATTCCGTTGTGCTGACTACATGACACCCTCCACCCGCAGAGGTTAGCATAATCCTCGACAACATACGGCGACTACTTGGGTTATGACATGTTGTTATTGATAGACGACTTTAGAAAGTTACATCAGATATTTTTTTACAGTTAATAGATACCTGTTTTTTTTTTAGGAACATTGTCAAAAAAAGAATGCGCATGCGCACACGATTTGTAAATATCTCTCTCTCGAGGTTAAAGCGGTCGTAGGGGAGAATTTCCGAGAAACAAGGTCCACTATAATAATCCAGCCGATGACGGCATCTTTCAGGAGTTTCTTTTTGGCACTCGGACAAACTGGGTTCTATTTTTAGTGCGAAACAACACGCGACTGTACACTTTACAGACAAACACTCGACCGACACGTTCAGTACAATCATAGCAATGAACACACTTTCCCTCCTTGTGGAGTGAAATCATTTTATATTTTTAGGTGGAGTGTAAACCACGGTCTGTGTCGTCTTATGAAACTACTTATCTATTTCGTCTAAGCTTACACCCCCTTTCGCCCTTCACCTACAATATCCCATTGTCATGTCAATAAGAAAGAGTAAAGAAAACTCCGAAACTTCTTGTTTCAAGGTAAAGAGGAAAGCTCGCTGCTAGTTATTATTACTATTAGCACCGCGTCTTACTACCCGTTCGGGTTATACGAACTTACGCTAATGTGTAATGGTAGGGTGATTATGAGATTAAATGGAGGACCTACAATTTAACGTGGGATCCGAACCACGGTGGTAGGCCCGGAATTCCACACATTCACAAGTTGTGATTAATACACGTCTTGTCAGAGGTGAAGGAAGGGTTCGGCGATCAGATAAATCTGTGCCGGGGCCAAGGATTGAACCCCTGACCCTCAGCACAGAAGTCTGACACCTTTTACCCCTAGACCACCAGGTCACCTCGCTGCTAGTTCTCAAATATCTTAAAATGTTCTCTTGTGGGCCTATCAAAAAATGACTGTATTTTTTAGAAGAAAGTTAGATCTAAAGTCCCTTTTTATCACATCTATTCTCATTCTTTCATAAGTCATAGCTCTACAAATATGATTAGAAAGTATTTTGAAATGAGCTAATGTCACATTTTCACACTTTTTATTATTATTAATTAAACTCGAAACGGGTTGTTAAAGGAAAAGAGGAAGCCCCTGTTATAATATTTCGACTTTAATTTGGCGTGAACAATATTTTGAAATAACGCATCGTATGGTTAAATAATGCACTCGCTTCGGTGGCCGCATGGTTTAAGGCGCTATCCTCTCAACATATTAGGGTGCCGATACCGAGGAGATCAGGGTTCGATCCCGGTCGGCTGTATTGAGGGTGGTTTTGTTCCTAAATGGTTTTCCATGCTCTCCACGCAAATACGGGTGCATTTCCTCTAAATTAAGCCTCCCTAATACCCGCCCTATTAGTGTAATTAGTATGTAGGCGTATAACCCGAACGGATAGTAAGACGCGGTGCTAAAAATAATAATTAAATATCGCGTTAGAGTTGAACGTCTGCGCGGCTATTTCTCTCTTACCAAAGCGGCCCCCTTGGTAGTAATAATTATATTATTTTATATCCAACTTGCGGATAAAAACTTCAGTCTCGTCTTGTCTGGTTTGACGTTCACGGAAAGGTAGGTTTAAAAAAAAAAAATCCCGGTCGGGTGTACTGAGGCGTTTTTCATAAATTTTTTCACACTCGTCCTTCATTCAAATGCGGGTACATTTATTTTTAAAACTTTGCCGTTCTTATTTCTATCATATAATTTTGTGTAAAAATACGGATATCCTTTTTTAATCACGGGAAAACAATTTCTGGGTTGACGAAGGCAAAGTTTTTTTTTTTGCGCCGCGTCTTAACCACCCGGATTATAAATTTATGTACTATTATTATTATTATTATTATTATTAGCACCGCGTCTTACTACCCGTTCGGGCTATAAGCACTTACACATGTGTAATAGTAGGGTGATTGTGAGATGAAATTGAGGACCTACAGTTTAACGTGGGATCCGAACCACGGTGGAGGCCTGGCATTCCTCACATTTACAAGTTGTGATCAATACACGCACGTCTTGTCAGAGGTGAAGGAAGGGTTTGGTAATCAGATAAATCTGTGCCGGGACCAAGGACTGAACCCCGGACCCTCAGCACAGAAGTCCGACACCTTACCCCTAGACCACCAGGTAACCTACATTTGTATACTAATTACGCTAATGGGTTTAGGGATTAGGAAGATTAGTTCTATAAGAAATATACCGGCATTTACGTAGAGGAAAAGTGTAAAATTGTTTTTTTTAATCACCCTCAGTACACCCAACTGAGATTCGAATCTCTATCTCCCCGTCATCGGCCAGACATAGTTGAATTTAAGCTAACATAAAAAAAAGGTCAATAGTTTTATTTTTATCTCAGGGTGCCATTCTGTAATCTTGCGGGGTATCCGGAGTAAATCAATCTCGGATGCGCAACTGGTCGACAAAGCTGCGCGCGGTGTTTAGGTTTTGTTTAAAGTTGCCATTCCTCCTCCTACTCCTTGTTCAAGTTCGGTCTGAGATATTTTAAAACTTTGATTACTCAAATAGATCCGTGGGTAATCAATGAACCAGTGTTCAAGGCTGCCAACTTGTCGGCGGTTAAGTTTATGTGAAAACCATCGGCTCCCCCCCTGGTTTACCAAGACAGTAACCGGCCCCGTGGTGTAGTGGTCAGTGCACCTGGTTACGAGCATAGGGGTCCCTGGTTCGATTCCCGGATGGTACCTTGGGTGTTCTTCCTGAAAGGTGAATTATCCCAATGGTCGACAAGGTTCAGTCGATCAGGTTTAAGTTAGGTTTAAGTTAGGTTTAAGGGCCTTACGCAAGAACTTGACCAAGTGGATGCTTTGTGGACACTAGCGTGGGTTTGCTGTCGTCACACCATAGGTTAAAAGGTGGGCCGTGGACTTAGGCAGTTTATGAGGTGGGACAGTTGAACTGAGGCAGTTTATGAGGTGGGACAGTTGAACTGAGGTAGTTTATGAGGTGGGACAGTTGAACTGAGGTAGTTTATGGTTAGGGAGAGTTCACCTTAGGGAGCTGATGGTTAGAGACAGTTGAACTTAAGGAGCTGATGGTTAGAGACAGTTGAACTTAGGGAGCTGATGGTTAGAGACAGTTTAACTTAAGGAGCTGATGGTTAGAGACAGTTGAACTTAGGGAGCTGATGGTTAGAGACAGTTTAACTTAGGGAGCTGATGGTTAGAGACAGTTTAACTTAGGATCTGATGGTTAGAGACAGTTGAAACTTAGGGATCGATGGTTAGAGACAGTTGAACTTAAGGAGCTGATGGTTAGAGACAGTTGAACTTAGGGAGCTAATGGTTAGAGACAGTTGAACTTAAGGAGCTGATGGTTAGAGACAGTTGAACTTAAGGAGCTGATGGTTAGAGACAGTTGAACTTAGGGAGCTGGTGGTTAGAGACAGTTTAACTTAAGGAGCTGATGGTTAGAGACAGTTGAACTTAGGGAGCTAATGGTTAGAGACAGTTGAACCTCATAACTACTGCTCACGGTACACTCATGGTTTGTGACCTCGGCTGAAAAAAATTTGTTTGTTTGACCTACCAATATATAGGTTCGAATGCACTGTATCGGATTGAAACATATCTATTAAAAATATAATAATAATGCAAGACTAACAGTTTTGAATACATGTTGAAATAACACCTAGAAACAGTATTCGAAGTTGGACGTGAGATTGTCTCAAGGCGCTGTTACAACGAGCTATTAGTGGCCTTGAATAAGGAATGGTTAGAGTGTTTTACCTCATCATTTCATATCGGTCCTACCCTTCCAAAAGTGGTGTCTGGTCCAAATATCCTCAGACTCTGCTGTCCTAGATTCCTCTGTTGAGTATACATCAAGAAATCATGTAACCTTTATCAGCGCTGTGTCTGCGTTGTTGGTAAACTACACTGGGTGTCTTCGCTGGGAAACAACGTTGTCGTTCTCTCGTTTCCGTGTGGTCAATCGCCACTCAAATATATACAGGGTGGGGCCTAAACAATTAGACGATTGGTAACTTGAAAATCAACACTTTAACTGAAAAGTAAATATTCACTAACTAAATAAAAGCAAACTCCATAAGATAATGTCACTTAGATGAGATCCACCAGATATATATGTAAATATTCACTAGCTTGATAAAATCAAACTACATACAACACTTTGTGAAGATAATGTCACTCAGGTGAGCTCCATCGGACGTCAGACAAACCTCAGAACGTTGTGCATCACTTTCCTCAGCAGAGATCGTATAATTGTTTCCACCCCACCCTGTATATATCATTATATGTATGTATATACTATATATATGTTTATATACTTTATATATATTTATTTAGAAAGTAAGGTGACCTGTCGGTCTAGGGGTAAGGTGTCAGACTTCTGTGCTGGGGGATCCGGGGCTCAATCCTCGGTCCCGGCACAAATTTATCTGATTGCCAAACCCTTCCTTCACCTCTGACATGACGTGTATTAATCACAACTTGTGAACGTGTGGAATGCCAGGCCTACCACCGTGGTTCGGATCCCACGTTAAACTGTAGGTCCTCCATTTCATCTCACAATCACCCTACCATTACACATTAACGTATAACCCGAATGGGTAGTAAGACCCGGTGCTAATAATATATATTTTAAAAGTAGTGTCAAGTTAGGCCACACCTAGCAATGTTTCACGACTCGCCACTGCCAATGGCTACGTTCACGTCTCGACCCTTCTCTCAAAGAGCGCAATGGCAGCAATCTGGTGGTATTAGACCACTTGACCTCTGACCTCTTGACAGCTTCCTGGGGTCACCCCCCCTCCCCTTCTCTCTCCTCTAGCTTGAGACAAGTCACGTCATTGTTTAGAAGGAGATCTAATTGCTCCTGCTGTCGGGAATGATCAAGATATGTTCCAGTCATGTTCTAGTCTTAAGTTCCGCTTTGTTGTGACTTCCTCCAGACAACGCCTTCCTTCTTTTGTCGCCACCGCAGAACTTACAGACCGACTTATCAGGAGGGTGGGGGGGCCTTGATGGGCACATCTCCCAATTGCTGGAAGCTAGAAATAATTCTAATTGATAAACACTTCTAGAAACTCTCTGAAGTGCTTTTTATGATAACACAGCCCCCTAATTTGTACTTGTATCTTAATTTTTTAAATATTATTTGAACCATAAATTGAGCCATTTTGTTCATACAATTTCGGGTTGGGGGAGGGGGGGTTGAACCCCTAGACCCCACCCCTTGGCTACAGCCTTGCGACCTATACAGTTAGATACAGTTTACAGTCCTATTTTATCATAGGAGACCGCCTCTTTGGTCTAGTGGTTCCCGACCATAGAAAAGGGATAAATATAGAAACACCACTCTAATGTTGGCAAGTAGAACCACATCGCTAGCGCTCGAGGCGTTAGTGCCGCGAACTAAAAGATTCGAAGGCGGGGAACGTTACACTTGGAACACAACGCATTTTCTGTTGCGGAATGTTAATTTAATCGATTCTTATATCAAATTTAATCAAATGTAACTAACTCTATTATTTTATAAATAAACCACAATATAAAATGTAAAAACCTAGAAAATCTATGGACTTCACGTCCACGCTTGCGCATTCCTCTGTGACGTAATTGCAAGCTGCTCCTAGCGATAGTGCCCCAAACTAGTTTACGGGATCAGCTAGTCCTATAAGAGTGCCCATCCCATGTTCCCGACTACAGATCCAAAGGTCCCGGTTTCAATCTCCGGCAGTTCCTGATTCTTCCGTGAAACAGCGGGTCTGGAACAGCGTCAACTCAGCCTCGGGAGGATAAAATGAGGAGCTACTTGAATGAAACAACTCCAAGGTCTAGAAAACTGAAATTAACGGCCGTAAAACTCATTGTGCTGAACACATTAGTTGGCACTATCTCCGGCCAACAGATGTTGACCACTCCGTTGGTATAGCTCAATTGCCTTCCTTATCTGACAATAAAGTTAACTAGATCTATTTCCATGTATTCATACGGCAAACCACGTGATAATGAGTTTCTGCGCCTTATCGCTCTCTAATAAGACCTACACTTATCCTAGTGTACCCCGTGTAATTGTGGACTTGGGGTCACCGTGGGTTGTATCAACTCATGAGATGACGTCACGGGGGATATAACGAGAGGAACCAATCATGATGTGCCATTTTCCTTCTCACCAATAGTGGGGGGTCACCACCATACAGCTCAGGCGACTCTTTAGGTGTTTTTTTTTAGCACCGCATCTTACTAACCGTTCGGGTTACACGCTTATAATACTAATTACACTATTGGTTATAGAGATCATGTTGACTGTGGACAAGTAAAAGAACCCTGGAAGGAGGTAGTATGTGAAAATACTTTTTTCGGTGAAAATGGCAGACTCTTTCACTCTCGCTCATAGAAATTCTCATGTGCTGATATCATTCGGTTCAGAAAGTTCACGTTAAATACCTCAAATAAAAAAAAATATACATATTTATGCAGAGTAGAATTTTTTTATCCAACATTAAACTTTTTTTTTTTTAATATTCGAACTTAGATTTGACTTCAAGAATATCTCATATTATTCGATTCAACTTCACTTCAAAGTAGACTTGTCACACCCCTAGAAAATAGCCTTTTCAACTTCCCAAGTCAAAATGAGCTTGACCTTGAGGTGGGTTCAAAATTTCGAGTAAAGAAGATTTTGAAAACATTGTTTCAACAGTTGAAATTGTCAGTATTGGAGTAATTATTCATATTGTCCCAAGTATGTTGAAATGTTGTAATATTTCATAATGTTTGAAGAAATACTCACTATCACATCTATCATACTCACACCATTCACACTCACTATCACCATCACCTCATCTCATCAGACATGTAAAGATCCTCCACGGAAAGGATGTACTATTAGTACATTCGGACAAAGGTACATTAGTACTGGATAATATTTACACTACTGGGCTATGAATGATGTAGCCTAGACGTGCTATATTATTATATTATCCTTAACCAATATATTATTAAATCTTTAATTACCCTTGTGTTAAATACATTAAACTAAACATGGATCCACTTCAATGTTATCGTTAATAACGCTAGTGGAGATCGGCGACCTGTAGTTTGGACAGCCCTGTGTGGCTCCTCAAAGGTTCCCTTGTCGGTTCTCATTTCGTTGGGGATTTGAATCAGAAACCTTACAAAGTCACCGGAAACGGCTGTGAAACAGAAGTGGAGATAAGGAACGTTGAACGTTGAAATAAAGTTGATTCGTCCGATGTTATTTCTAAAACCGGCGACTGACTTGTGACGGAATATTGCAGAGTAAACGACGTCCTGAAACCGACTGTAGGTGTTTTTTTTTTTCGCGAACCCCTTTTGACACATGCTCATCAGGCGTGTTTTGTTTTATACTCTTGCCTGTATTCAGAGCCTTAATGCCGCGAGAGTTACATTACAAAGCTCGGGTCAAGTCAGTTGCCACCTTAAAGCTTTTCAAGTAATGTTCCGAGGGCTTCTAACGGGGAGATCGAGGTTCGAATCTCAGTTGGGTGTACTGTGGGTGGTTTTTCCAATATGGTTTTTACACTCTCACTCTAAGCGAATGCGGGTATACTCTCTCTAAATATAACCTTCCTAGTCCCTAAAAGCATTAGCGTAATTAGTACAAGCGTATAACCCGAACGGTTAGTAAGGACGCGGTGTTTAAAATAAATATAAAAATAAATTTAAGACCTTTGGTTAAGTATTTTGTCGCCTGTTATTAAAAACATAAAATTCTTGCTGTGATATCCATTAAATCCTAAACCCCCTTTAACACCCTCTTACACTTTACCACCCCCTTAAAAACAAAAAATTGGTTCCTGGGGGACAGTACCGAACAGGTTGGGAAACATTGTATTAAATAGTATACCTTAGCTTGTAAGCTAAGTTCGATCGAATTCTGTCTTTTATCTCAAACACTATGAGACACACAAATAGGCAGTTGCGACTGCGTGATAATCGTTTCTGTTCGTTATAAACACAAGTACTTCATCAGAGTCACTTGAAGCTCCCTTTGTTCAACTATTCATTATTGACGGCGGCATATTTAAACTATACTTAAAACGTTACACTAAGCTCGTTTCCCAGACCCCGGGCGGCCGTTTTAATTGCAAGTGTTGTTCCACATTAAATGAGTGGGAAGGGGGGGGGACAGGCTGATGGTCACAGCGCGTGGTTTAGACGGAGGTTTCCCGTTTGCGGTACACTGAAATGGTCGTGAGAACTGGTGTTTATATTGGGACAACGTTGTGATTCTCTCGTTTTGTGCGGTCCATTTCCTCAAATATAACAAGTTTCGCAACGCTCGTTGTCGAGGTTGGCAGTAGTCCTTCTTACCAGCACACACCTTCAGACAACTGAAGCTGGTTGCAGTAGTTTAGATCCATGAGGATTGCCAGTAGCTCCTTCTTACCCCAGCACACCACCTTCAGACATAACTGAGAGGAGGAGATTTGGCCAGTAGCTCCTTCTTACCCCAGCACACCACCTTCAGACATAACTGAGAGCGAGGAGATTTGGCCAGTAGCTCCTTCTTACCCCAGCACACCACCTTCAGACATAACTGAGAGCGAGGAGATTTAGCCAGTAGCTCCTTCTTACCAGCACACCACCTTCACACATAACTGAGAGCGAGGAGATTTGGCCAGTAGCTCCTTCTTACCCCAGCACACCACCTTTAGACATAACTGAGAGCGAGGAGATTTGGCCAGTAGCTTCTTCTTACCAGAGCACACCACCTTCAGACATAACTGAGAGCGAGGAGATTTGGCCAGTAGCTCCTTCTTACCAAGCACACCACCTTTAGACATAACTGAGAGTGAGGAGATTTGGTCCAGTAGCTTCCTTCTTACCCCAGCACACCACCTTTAGACATAACTGAGAGTGAGGAGATTTGGCCAGTAGCTTCTTCTTACCCCAGCATACCGTCATCGACAGTCTAATTTAACAGAAGAGTGACGCCTTAGACCATGCGGCCACCGAAGTAGGTGTCGGGATGGATGTATGCTTGAAGTCACACTGGAGAGGGGGGGGGGGGATCTTGGGGGTAATTAAGGTAAGAAAAAAAGCGTTACGTGATTTATGGATGACCCTATTAAGACTGCTACCTGGTAAACGGAGTTTATCTATGTACGTATCGAACTAAGGACCTCAGAGAGAAGGGTGCACACCACGCCCTACACAACTTTTTCTCCTCCAATCTATCGTTTCAGTTTCCACTTGAAACAATGCCTGTCGCCACGTGGCGGTCGAGAGATCTATATTTAGGTACTTGCACGTGCTGAGTTTATTTTACTACCTGAAGATCTGGGGGAGCTTTATAGCGGACGTCGCGACGTTGCCGTATTCGTGTTAAAACACTTCATCTGGACGGGTCATCGGCCTTCGACAACAAACGGCGGCTGCTCTCTTGGTATGGGTTGCTGAAATGGAGGTTTCTTAGTAGTGTTATTGTTAGTAAACTATCAAAAATGGCGGCCGCCGATCCCATGACTTGGCGTATTAATACGTTAAGGTATTTATTTTTATTTATTAACGTGCACTTTCTGAACCGCCTGATTATATCAGCACACGAGAATTTCTATGAGAGAGAGCGAAAGGACCCACCATTTTATTTTTTTTCGTTGGTAAAGTTATTTTCACCTTCAGAAGGAAGTTGTGTCATGTTTTTTTTTAGTCGCTCAATAAAAATCCGTCGGATCACCAGCTGGGTTTGAATCCACGAACATCGGAATACTGAGGCGAGAACTTTACCTCAAATACACCAAGGTCATCAATACGTGAAAGTAGATCTAGTAAGTTGCTAGGTAAAAAAAAAAAAGTTCTTCCTATGAAAATTGTAATTGTATTGGAAACAGGCGAACAAAAAAAACCCCTCTGACATTGGCGCTATCCAAGCAATTTCCTGTGAACTCGCTCTGACTGCTTCATAAGGGGGAGGTTTTGTTGTGATTAGCGAGTGGTAGATTAAAGGGGTGGCTCACCCCACCAGAGAGCTCCTTCTCCCTTCTCGACCCCTGACCTGTCTTTCTCCATCTTCTTGATTCGTTCACTCGCCGCAAGGATCGTCTGTATCTGACAGTATCTCCAGATATTGAAGATCTTGGATTTACTCTTTCTGATGACATTTTTTTTTAAAGCGCCGCGTATTAATACCTGTTCGGGTTATTCGCTCATATACTAATTACGCTACCCGCCTCGGTGGCGTAGTTGGCTAACGCGCTAGTCGTGTTGAGCTTGACTGCCGAGACGGGGAGATCGAGGTTCGAATCGGGTGGGAATTGAGGTGGTTTCTCCTAAATGGTTTTCCACTCTCCCTCCACTCAAATGCGGGTTCACTTCCTCTACATTCAACCTTCCCAATTCCTAACCCATTAGTGTAATTAGTACTTAAGCGTATAACCCGAATGGGTAGTAAGACGCGGTGCTAAGTATTATTACTAATTACGCTGATGGTTTCAGGGATTAAGGAAATTATAGTTATAGGAAGTGTACCCACATTTGCGTGGAGAGAAGAGTGGAAAACAATTTTAGAAAAAAACACCCTCAGTTACCCGACCGAGATTCGAACCTCGATCTACCCGTCATCGGCAGTCTGGCCTACTGAGAGAGAGAGAAACGTTTTAGACCATGTGACCACCGAAGGGGTCATGACGACCTTGAATGATCCGTAACCCTAACTATTTTATTGTGTGACTTGAGCCGGTCCTACCCCAAGATAAAAACTACAACTGTCATAATACTGTCTTTAGCATCCCCGTCTTGACGAATTTACTACAACCCAACTTGATTACTATCTGAACCGCGTCTGTGGCCGCATGGTTTAAGGCGTCACTGTAGCAATAAACTAAACTGCCGATGATGGGTAGATCGTTGTTCATCCTGGTCGGGTGTAGGCCTACTGAGTGAGGTTTTCCCTTAATGATTACCCACTCTCTCTCTACACGCAAATGCGGGTACACTTAATCTAAATCCAACTTTCCTAGTAACGTTATCGAAATTAGTACATAAGCGTATAACCCGAATGGTTAGAAAGACGCGGTGCTTTTTTTTTAAAAAAATGTATAGTTGCAAGTTTAAAGCGTTTTGTTTAGCTAATCCGAGACAAGAATAATGTTAATAATAAAAAAAAAACTTTGGAGGCTACGTGGATGAAGGCCACTGCATCGTCTAATATGGTTCGACGGTAACATCGGGGTTCGAATCTGGGCTGGCCTTACTGAGGTGTTTTTTCCCCACGCAAATGTGAGTATACTTTTTTAAAACATATATAAATTCTACCTTTCTCATCACTTCCCCGTAAGTGCAGATATTTGTTTATCCCGGACGGGTAGTAAGACGTGGTGCACGTGACTATCGCGCCCTGAATGAGTTTGGTTACGTCTTTACATTCACACCAGAGAGAAAAATACATGGCTGATGTCACCATATTCTTGTTATATGAAACTTCCATCTCTACATCTCGTCACTAACTTCCCCTGGGGGTTGTGTATTGGGTGACTGACGAGCTGTCAGCTGATAAATGATTGAGTTCTAAAGGGTGAGGGGTTGCACATATATTTTTCGCCGCCGACCGACCGAAGGATAGAAAGTTGGAGTCTAATTTTAGAATCCTTCGGTTCTTCGCGTTTTGCTGAAAGTTTTCAGCCCGACGCTTTCTTAGCCTCCGGCGGCACAAACCAAACATCCGTGGTTTTGGTGAGAAAAGGGCTTAAGTTCCCTTTTAAAAGTTTATTAATTGCCTATGCTGAGGGGGTTGTTAATCTCCTTCTTTACTTAAAAATAATTCACGTATTTGGTAGTGTTGCTTACTTTTCATACAGTTCCACATATTTTTAGAGCCATATTGATATAGAAGGTCTGTTACAAATAACGACATAGCCCGTATTTTACAAAATTTGTAACAAAATAACGTTTCCTCATGTTATTTGCTCGGGAATTACATCAAAAAAGAGATTCGCTCTAACAACTAATATGCAATCTAGTTTATATGTGAGTATTTTCTTATTGATCCTGGGGCTTGTTGCACAATTTCAATCACAAAATTGGCCATACTTTTTTTTCCTTCTTCTTCTTTACCACCGCGTTTTACTACCCTGGAATTTAATGACCAACTTTTTTCTCTTCATTTAAAAAGTATCTCATCTATTGCCGCTATGCTCATGGCAGATAGGGTCTATTCAACAATTGTTGATATTAAACTCTATGTTTCTACTGGAGTAATGTTTATTTATTTATTCAGTTCAAAGAAAATGTTTTGCTATAAAAAGTGTAAAAACATTGACTTTTCTCACGTCCCTTAAACTTACACCTAAATATGTTCTTTTTAAGCCCACACTCTGATAAAAAAAATAAGTTCCTTCTGATTCGGTCAGAAATGAGTTAGACATAACTAGGCCCTAATTTTAAAATTATGATTTTATTATTATTTTTAGTAATTCAATAAGAGTTATGGTAAAAATTATATCATGATTCAAAAGTTTGATTTTTTGTTTTACAGTTCAAATACAAGAGCTCTAAGGATATAGAAAAAAAAAATCAACATTTTCTTACATAGAAGCATCAAAACCATGATAATAAAAATTTTCCTGATTATTCTTTCGATACTGATACATTTGCCTATTTACCGTTATCAATACCTTTCTTTACAAACTAAAAATGATCAAAGTATTGATATTTTTTTTTCGATACCACATTGATATTGGTGTTTTGGATAGCTAATGATTTCCATAAATCCCATCCATTTCTACAAGCCACTTCACAAAATAAACACGTGTATAAAACAGGTGTAGAACAATATAATATATAATGTTTTTAACCCCAATATTTCGATTCAATTAAACACATAAATTATACCAACATAAACGTAGCAGCAAATATTTTGATCCACCGGTACATTTTAATACCTCTAGTGGTAAAACATAGAATGCGCTGATGTTGTTCGGTATGCCCTGCCACCTATCAGAGAATGTTGGAAACACTTTGAAGAGCCTCGGTGGCTCCCAGTGTGTTAATTGTCATGGATTTGATTCGTTCAGAGGAAAAATAAAGTAATCCCTTATTAAAAGCTGAGGCTAGCACTTTACCCCAAGACCAGTGAGGTCGACGAGTGGTCAACTATTTAAGGAAAATCACCTTCAATACACCCAGCCGGGATACGAGCTTTGACCTCCCCTATCTTTGACAAGCGATCTTGATGTTTTTATCAGCGCCTGCCAGTATATTCTGAGCTGTAAATCTGATCGTAAATGACTGTTTTTTTTTGACCTTGAGCTTTGCGATAAAACGCGTACTCTAATAATCGTCTTGATAAGATATATTTTTTTTGTAAGCGTCCTCCATTTCCATTCAGACTTGTCAGTGGATGTTGTCTGTTCAACCGCCGCTAAACGGCTCGGATTCCCCGCGAGGTGTCAATAACGGGTTTACATTGTCACATGTATACGCGTTTTAAAGTATTTATATTTAGAAAAACGTGAAACGTTTTATCAACTAATGTTTTAAAAAGAAACTAGTAGAACTAAAACTTCTATAAGCATTTGTAAAAAAAAATGTAATTTATTTTGTATTCCTGTGAAACCGGTAAACTCATGTGGGTCACGGCGCTTTGAGATCAACTCACAATACGATTGGGTGAATGATGGTGCATACTTTCTAAATACCTCTCAAATCCTCTCCAAGTCAACATTGAGCTTAATTTTTTCTCTCTCTAAATGTGGTATTTGAAATATTTAAACCCAAATAAAAATAATTTAAAATCCTTGCTGTAAGCACGTTTTTTCTTTTTAATTTATAGAATATATTATTCAAAAGTATATATTATCACTGTGGCGAATAGTTGTGAAACTATATTACATTTTATAAAACATTTCTGATAAGTGCTAATTTTTTATTCTCTAAATTTGGAACTATGGTTATAAAATATAACATTTTAAAGCAAAATAATTATAAAGAATCTTACTTCAGTGGATACCAATTTAAATAGTTTGTAATCTTTCTATAATATAATTTTGACCAAAACATTAAATATAACATCAAATTAAGTCTTGTGTTGATAAAGCAAGTGTTGCTACATTATCGATATCAAATTAACTTTTTATTTAAACGAATCTTAGATAATTAGACAGAAATTTTTGTATATTTAGTTTAATGTAATAAACAATAACCATACAACACATCTCTGTAGAACAATTTGGGGGCCATGGCCCATAGCGAATCCCCCGGAATAAACAAGATCAAGAAGAACATTGTGCATGTCTTACGTACCAGCTTTAGACAGGTAGGTCTATCGCAATTATGAACATTAGATTTTGGTGACCTGGTGGTCTAGGGGTAAGGTGTCAGACTTCTGTGCTTGGGGTCCGGAGTTCAATCCTCGGTCCCGGCACAGATCTATCTGATTGCCAAACCCTTCCTTCACCTCTGACAAGACGTGTATTAATCACAACTTGTGAATATGTGGAATGCCAGGCCTACCACCGTGGTTCGGATCCCACGTTAAACTGTAGGTTCTCCATTTCATCTCACAATCACCCTAATATTACACATTAGCGTAAGTGCGTATAACCCGAACGGGTAGTAAGACGCGGTGCTAATAATAATAATAATAATAATAATAATAATAATAATAATAGATTAAAACATTCGGTCTAGTGGTATAGTGGTAATTGCACCTGGCTACAAACATTGAGGTCCCGGGCTCGATTCCCGACTGGTACCTTGAGTATTTTTCTCTTAACCACCCCAACGGTCAACAGGAGTTGGTGAATTAGGCTTAAGTTAGGTCTAAGACTACCATTGGCTCACACCCCCATATTCACTACCACATCGTCTCGTTGCTGGTACATGTAGACAACCTCCTATGGTGTGTCTTGGACAATGCTCTGTACTACCAGAGAGGCTAAAAGTCTACATACAGGGGGTAGAGTTGGATGTCATGTCCCTCCTGGTCAGTAATGATATACGATAAAAAAAAATCCTACTACATAACATATATATATATGTTATGTAGTAGGATATATATATAGCTCGGAAACTTATAGCCCAAACTGCACACATAGCTTGTATAAATATATGTGTGTGTGTGTGTGTGTGGTCTAAGACGCGACTCTCGCAGTAGATGAGACTGCTTAAGATGGGAAGATCGGGGTTAGATCCCGGTCGGGTGTACTTAGGGTGGTTTTTCCTAAATGGTTTTCCACCCTCCCTCCGCGCAAATGGGGCTGCGTTTACTCTAAGTTTAACCTTGCTAAGCCCTAACCTATTAGCTTAATTAGTACATAATCGTATAACCCTAAAGGTGCTAAAAAGAAGAAGAAGGAAAAGTAATGAACCGTGCTGTCCGCCAGATGGGAACGCCCCCTTGCCATGTGGCTCGTGCTGTGAGTTGTTCTGCTTTGTACCACATTGTTTTAGTTCATCACGTGAATGAGAACTATTTTTCAAAATGGGCTGTCTCGCTTTCGTATGATGGCCGCCAAATTTGAGAATTAATTTACTCTTAGCTCGTTTCGGTGGCCGCATAGTTTAACGCGTTATTCTCGCAGTAGACTATACTGCCGATGACGGGGATATCAAGGTTCGAATATCAGTCGGGTGTACTGAGGAGCTTTTTTTCAAAATAATGTTTCACTCTCCTTCCACGCAAATACGGGTACACTTCCTCGGAATATAACCTTACCAGTCCCTAAATCATTAGCGTAGTTAGTATATTAGTGTATAACCCGAATGGGTAGTAAGACGTGGTACTTAAAAAAAATTCTCTTTGCTGCAGTCAACTTTCTCAACCATAAAATATAATCTTTTGAGGTCAGTGAAATTTTATTGCGTTGTATTAATATTATATTTATACACCTCTGACAAGACGTGTATTAATCACAACTTGTGAATGTGTGGAATGTCAGGCCTCCACCGTGGTTCGGATCCCACGTTAAACTGTAGGTCCTCCATTTCATCTCACAATCACCCTACCATTACACATTAGCGTAAGTGCGTATAGCCCGAACAGGTAGTAAGACGTGGTGCTAATAATAATAATAATAATAATAATAATAATAATAATAATAATAATAATAATAATAATAATAATAATAATAATAATAATAATAATAATACTCTATTTTGTAACATTTATTCAGACTTACTTTCAATGAGCTCTGGCCCACTGACTAAAAGAGAGTAATCTTTCGTTACTCAGGCTGGGCTTCCCAGACTGATTTTATCGTTAAAACAATTTTTGCTTTCTCTAAGTATAAACTTAGAAATTGGTGGTCTTATTTTTTTTAGCAACCACGTATTACTCCCCCGTTAGGGGTTTACGCTTATGTACTAATTACTCTAATTACAAATGGAATAGGAGTGAAGAAGGTCGAATTTAGATTAAGTGTACCCACATTTGCGTGGAGAGAGAAAGTGGGAAACCATTTATGAAAAAAACAACTCATTACACCCAACCGGGATCAAACTATTCATCATCGGCAGTCTAGTCTATTGCGAGAGTAACGTCTTAGACCATGCGGCCACTGAAGTGGGTCATTTTATAGTAACAAAAATAATACAATTCAAGGTCGGGTTCTAGTTCAGGTTAGGTACACTGGAGGTGGATTTCACATGTGCTTTATAACTGTGGTTTGATTTATTTTGACCAACAAAACGTTTTGTTATAAAAACTGCAGAAAAATTGACCTTTTCTCGCGTCCCCTACAGCCCTCATGGGCTGTCCACTCGCCGCAACGAGCAAATCTCTGCCAGTGACCGTACAGAACATGTTATAGATTTGTACCAGGCTGTCCGCGGATCTGTTTTCAGGGGTTAGATAGGAGGGAAGGGGGGCGTGTTTGGCAGTCTTGTATTATTAACGTCTGTTATCGGGGGGGGGGGGGGGGGGGAGGGAAGGTTGCCTGCCACCCCCTCCCTTCCTAAATATCACTCTCTCTCCCGGTTACAATTTCCTAGCACGCCTCTGCTGTTCAGTCGATATTTTGAATAACGGGGTCGTAGTTCGGTCCTCTGGTGGATTACCGTGTGTTTGTGGATTATATTTAAAGCGGGTTATTCTTTTGTTTTACTCTCGTACTTTTAGTGTGTACTTTGTGATAGGTCAGGATTCAAGATTTAAAAATAGAAGTCATATTTCTTGAAGTTATATAAGTGGATTTGCGTGAACTGCGATTTTCAATGTCGAGTGTCACCATCACACAACCTATGACGTTACATTCAACATTTTATATTTATTTTAATTTACTGTATTATTTTGTATTTTTTAATTATATTACTACCCGATTAACCGGTAGAATGGTCTAAATCTTTAAGGAGTCACTTTTGGTATAAGATTTCCTGCCATTGATGGGGAAGTTGGTGTTTGAATCCCAATTGGGTGTACTGAAAGTGATTTTTATTTATAACTAGCAATCCCACACAGCGTTGCCCGTGACCCACTGTGATATAAGAATTATATAAGCCTCCCCCCTCCCACAAAAATGGTTTATAATCACGGTCGATTTCGTACAAATTATAATTTTTTTTTCCGAGGATGGTGCGGCCTATTTTTATCACAGTTATCTCTGAAACGTAATTCTAAACCAGATTAACAATATTTTCTTCAAAAATTGGTTAAAAATATCCTGGTTAAAAAGCTAATTAAAAATTTAAAAATCCGGCTTTGAGGTGCATTCGGACCCCCTTCCGTCCACATATGTTAAAAATTTCAGATCTCTGCGTGCCGTAGATTTGGCTGGGCATCGCACACAAACAAACAAACACACAGACAAACACACAGACAAACAGATAAACACTTCCTTTTATTATTATAGATAATTTACCACCATCCCCCCACGAAAATTCGGGAACATTTCCCTTAAATTATACCATATTCATCTCTACCCCATTAGAATTATCAATATATTATATGACCCGCTTCGGTGGCCGTGTGGTCTAAGGCGTCACTCTTGGGATAAACTAGACTGCCGATGACGGGGAGATTGGGGTTCAAATCCCTATTGGGTGTACTCAGGGTGGTTTTGTCCTAAACGGTTTTATACTCTTCCTCCACGCAAATGTGTGTACACTTCTTCTAAATTAAACCCTCCTTATCCTTAACACATTAGCGTATAGTATACTTAATTTTGCTAGGAAGGACAGTAGATGCTAGTTACTAGATTACTAAAACAATTTTAATGTATTCATACGTCAAGTCATATCTGGAGCTGTCACTTTAAATAGGTATTATCAATACATATAAAATAACATAAATAATAATAGGTGAAATGTTATCAATTTTTGCCGCAAATAAATATATTTGAATTTCAGACCAAAATCAGGGTATAATTAATACATAGATGTTTAACCCGAGCGGATAGTAACATGTGCTGAGAAAAAAAAACCAGTATTCGTAAATGCTTATAACCTTGATAGTGAGATGTGGGACAAATAGTAAATACATATTATTTATTGACGTATAGTTGTAACGCTCACTTTCTAAATACATATTATATCAACACATGACTTTTCGGCCTACGGACTAGTTTAACCTAGGATAGTACTATCTTCCCTAGCCCTGGCCCCCGAGATTCTCACTACCTGGATGGCAGGACGAACTTTGACACACATAATTTAATACAGGGTCTTCAAACCTTTTATGTCCAAGGGCCAAAATTTCTGTCTCTAGTTGGCTCGCAATACTGTACCGGAAATATCAGGATTGAACACTCAATATATTCTTCTTTTGGCTTTCCGAGTGTCTCAGTAGGGATGAGCGAACATGAACAGTCCCGACTAGGTCCGAACACTCCCGACTATGTCCGAACACTTCCGACTATGTCCGAACATTCCCGACTATGTCCGAACACTCCCGACTATGTTCGAACACTTCCGACTATGTACGAACACTCCCGACTTTGTCCGAACACTCCCGACTATGTCCGAACACTCCCGACTATGTCCGAACACTTCCGACTATGTACGAACACTCCCGACTTTGTCCGAACACACCAGAAATAGTTCTCTTTCCCTTGTATACTAGAGTAGTAATTTACAATTTCATGGTAAATTTGTATAAAAACGTAATATTTTTCTTTGCGTATAGAGCAAAAATAGTTTGTAAAATAGCTTTAAATACTTATTTATTTTATTATTTAATTATGTTAAATATAAATCTGTATTTACTATTTTTTTTCTTTTTAAATAATTTTATATTTTTCATGAGTCAGCGAGCTGCAAAAAAGAGTTACGCTGGGTCGCGGGCTGAAGACTCCTAGTTTAATATATTCGTAAACACCTCTCAAAATCGAACTAGATTTTCCTAGACTAGTGTTCGACTACACCGACCATTGGAACAGGCCATATTTTAATCAACACTAATTATGTGTCTTGGTAGAAGTTACTCATTGAGTAAAATAAAACCACAGATTAGATTTATAACAGTTCAAAATGGTTACCAACCTTTTCCATATCGTAGGTCCCCTGAAGTCAATAATAATAGGGTGTTCAAAAACAAGGTTCTTAGAAAGCTATTTGAATCAAAAGGGATGAATATATATTGGGGAGTGGAGGAGGTTACATAATGATGAGTTACATACTATTTACTCATCACAATACACTGTTAGGGTAATACATTCTCGCAGATTACGGTGTTTAAGACATACATCGAAAACGGGAGATTTTAGAATCTTGTTCAGCGTAGTGACTGGAAACACAATGGGAAGAGACCATTGGGAAGACCTAGACACAGATGGGAGGGTAACATTAGAATGGACCTGAAAGAGATAGGGTGTAATGAGGTGGACTGGATAGAACTAGCTCAAGATAGGAATAGGATTTAATGAGGTAGACTGGATAGAATTATTTCAAGATAGGGATAAGGTGTAATGAGGTGGACTGGATATGACTAGCTTAAAAAAGGGATAGGATGTAATGAGGTGGACTGGATAAGACTAGCTTAAGGTAGGAATGGGGTGTAATGAGGTGGACTGGACAAAGCTAGCTCAAGACAGGGATAGGGGGTGTACTTTTGTAAGTGCTGCAATGAACTCTTGAGACCTAAATGCCATAGAGTAGATAAGTACATTTTAGAAGCTCTTATAGCTATCAAAAAACGTTCCTTCCTATCTAAATGGTACTGTAGCTGGTGTTGAATAGTCCATTGTCTCCAAACCCTACCTAGCACTCCAGTAAGACAAGCTGGAGGGAGGCTCGTATGTGACTGTGATCACAATAACATTGTGATGTGGTGGCCAAACCTTCCTTTCTTCCAATACCAGGCGTGACATGTCGGCTGCCGGGTGTACTACCTGATACAAAAACGTCTGACTCCCCAATGGTTTTTAAAGTACAATTTATAAACACGTTAACAATTTACAAGATAATTCGTTGAATGGGAAATATTTTATTTCAAATAACTTTTTGAGTCCGTTATGTTTTTGTATTTCTAATTTGACTCTATGTAGAGCACCTTTTCTTGTCGGGTTTTATTCTAAGGATATAATTTTTGAAAAAAAGATGTTAGGGGGTATTTAAATATTTTTTTTACAAGTTTAACAGTATGATATACTATTTGTTTATCAGAACATGACTTACAAATTGACTTAACTTATGAAAACACACTTTAAACGCCCTTTGCCTTTAGCCAGAATATGTTTCAGTTGTTTTTGTCGTAAAACGCGGGAAATTTTGCATAGATTTAATACAAACACGGACATATTTATGAACTTGGGGCATTTAATTGAAAGATTTAAATACATTTGTATAGCATAAAAATAAATTAAAAAACCAAGCGCGATTATTTAAACTCATGACTTAGGGGACTGCCAGACTGAAGCGAGCGAGCGACTGAGCGCGCGCGCTCGAAAGATATAACTGGTTCTATTTTTCAAGCGCGCGCACTCGAGCCGGTACAATCTAGTTTACTGGCGCTAGGCAATATTATTGTATGTTGGTTCATTGAGTGCTAGGAAAACTTCTCATTTTGACATTTTTATTAATATCGATAGGTTTAGCACACTTGCTACTAACGGCCTAATTTAATTGGTAAGATCATAAACCATACCTATATATAATATATGAAAGTTATATGTTAAAATACTTCAATATTATCAAAGTAGGCCTTGACAAATAAGAATCACCATTAGCGTGGAAAGAGGATGAGAAAACCACAACAATAAATCACTTGTTAAAAAACCACCCTCAGTTCACTGAGCCAAGATTCGGAGCCTCCTCGTCAACAACTATCGAGAGCTATCTGCTAATCACATGCTCGCTCGCTCTCACGCTTGTCAGTCTGGCCGAACCCTTATACGTCCCTCCTTTCCTTTTAAACATTGGGTTGCTTAATGACTACATAATATATGTTCCTGTAAACTCTAATTACAAAAATTAACCACTTGTTAATTATAAACTCCATGGTGTAAACCCGCGGGCGAGCTACACCGACCGAGCGGCCGCCGCCGTTAGCGATGATAGTGCCAACATTTGTGGAGAGAGGGTGTCATGTGGTCAGCACAACGAGTCCTCCAGCCGTCATTCTCAGTTTTATAAATCATATTAGCTACTTCTTTATTCAAGTATCTCCTCACGAGTCTTGAGTTTGACCCCAACTGCTTCACAGATAAATTTTAAAAGCGGCAGGGATCGGACACAGGACCTCTGGATCCGTAGCCAGGAGCTCTCTGACCTCTAGACCAGATAGGCGGTCACTAGTTCATAACTATACGACATATTAAATCAAACTCTTTCAAAACTTTATTTCTAAATGGTTTTTAAAAAATGGAAAAATAATTTTAAATAAACTGGAGAAAATACTGTTAATTTTTTTATCCCAAAAAAAAACTAATTGTTTCATAATATTGTCATTATTTGTTTCTTTGTTCAAAGTGCATTACAATTTACATTCCTTGCCCCTCAATATGAACGGTAAGAAATGGAATGTGATGTAATTTGTCTTCGCATAAAGATTTTTGTATAAGCATTAAATATTCAGTGGATATTTCCCACATATTTATTATTTTTAAATTTTTTTTTAAAATACGGACTGTCTCAACGTGTTTTGACCTAATAGTTTTGGATTGCATAGTAGCACGGTCTTATAGTATTGAAATGTGCATCGCGTGAAGGTGAATCTGATGTAGGAGGTATTTTAAATTCAGTGTTTCTTCAGTTTTAAACCGACGACAACGTGTAAAATAATGTGCCTTTTATGTGCTGAAACGTTCAGATTTGTGAGAATATAATCTTAATTTATTATCGTGAAGCGCCCAATGATTTCCTTTCAATATTTTGATTGTCTTTTTTTTTCTGTGTGTGTTTAGATTATTAAATTTGATGAGTATTGTTTGGTCTTTGGTGCATTTTAAAATTAGTTTAGTGTGGCAAAAAATAAATACAGAAAGATCAATGAATTTATAACAACAGTTTGGTGATTTTTTTTAACGTGTGTGTGGTTTTTTTTTTAAATTCTGGCTAGCGCAGTCATTGATCGAAACCAAAAGTGATGACAATTGTTTTGAACATTACTGACATGAACTTGAATGTTTTAACAGTGAGTGTAGACTAACATGCTAAAGTTTTGTCCCGGTGTCGGCAGAAGGAGTGAATTCTTGGTTAGTGGAATATTTGATCAATGAGTGCATTAATTAAAACAATAATTACATTCTATTTATTTCAACCGATCCTAGTTCAATACATGAGGTCTAAGTGATTTATAGTATATTTTATATATAGCCTGATTTCATATGAAATACCTCACAACCCTCTTAGGTGACCGCGTGGTCTAACGCGCTACTCTAGCAGGGAACTAGACTGCCGATGATGGGGAGAATGAGGTTCAAATCTCGGTCGGGTGTACTGAGAGGTTTTTTTCTAAAATGGTTTTCCACTCTCCCTTTACGCAAATGAGGGTACACTTCCCACAAATATAACCTTCCTATCCCATAAAACCCCTAGCGTAATTAGTACCTAAGCGTATAACCAGAACAGGTAGTAAAACGCGGTGATAAAAAAAATTGAGGCATGTCAAGGAGAAATAAAAACAGCGACGCAACCGGCAGGTTTAGGCGAGCGGTTAGGACACCCGACTCTTGACCATGAAGGGAAGGAGCTTCGATCCCTATAAACTGAAAAGTGTATAGTTTCTTCTCGATGTTTTATCTTCCTTTCTCCAGGCGGATGACCTCCTCCTGTTTAATTACTCCGATAGCCGGCTCTAGCACTAAAACAGACTCGTATTGATGAGGTAAACTGATAATTAAACGTGACGTGTTTCAAAAGGTGAACCCCGGCAGCAAGGCGGCCCAGAAGGGAGTGCGGGAGGGCGACATCATCTCCTCCATCAACGGCCAGTCCACCAGGAGCGTCACCAACAGCGACGCGCATGCGCTGCTCAGGAATGCCGGCCATACTCTGCAACTGGGACTAAACCAGTAAGTAGTTCCTTCAATCTGTCATATCATTAATAAACAATTATTATTATTATTATTATTATCATCATCACCGCGTCTTACTAACCGTTCGGGTTATACGCACTTACGCTAATGTGTAATGGTAGGGTGATTGTGAGATGAAATGGAGGACCTACAGTTTAACGTGGGATCCGAACCACGGTGGAGGCCTGGCACTCCACACATCAAAAGTTGTGATTAATACACGTCTTATCAGAGGTGAAGGAAGGGTTTGAAAATCAGATAAATCTGTGCCGGGACCGAGGATTGAACCCCGGACCCTCAGCATAAAAGTCTGATGCCTTACCCCTAGACCGCCAGGTCACCCCATTATCTAGCTCTCTTGTGTTCTAATTACTCTAATGTGTTCGGGAATAGGAAGGTTGAATTAGAAGGAATTGTACCCGAATTTGTGTGGGAGAGAGTGAGATACCGTTTGGTAAAAAAAACACCTTCAGTACACCTGACCTGGATCGAACCTCGATCTCCCCGTCATCGGCAGTTCAGTCTATTTTTAGAAAGTGACGCCGTAGGCCGTGTGGCCACCGAAGCGGGTCTCCGAAAGTTAGACGAGGATTACATTGAATGGGATGTTGTGCCAACATAACGAACTTAACGCTAACCCACTTCGGTGGCCGCGTAGTCTAAGGCGCTATTCACGCGGTAGACTAGACTGCCCATGACGGGGATATCGAGGTTCGAATCTCGGTCGGGTGTACTGAGGGTGGTTTATCTAAAATGGTTTCACTCAAATGTGGGTACACTTCCTCTAATTAATATAACCTCCACAGTCCCTAAAGCCATTAGTGTAATAAGTACATAAGCGTAGGTCTATAACCAGTACGGGTAGTAAGACGCGGTGCTAAAAAAACAACTTAACGTTCATGTAACTTAACGTAAAAGTGCGAATATTCTAGAGCAGCGATTTTCAACCTTTTATGAACTCACGGTACGATGAACAAGGCCTTAAAATTGTTAAGGTAAAACATTAGCTGTTAAGGAGGGATTCTATCATTAAAATAACGAGTATTAGGATTGTGTTTAAAAGCTCAATAGCTAAAATTCCAAAAAATTTGGGTTATTTTAAAAAATATATATAATATTGTTCATCAATTAAAAAAATATATATATTCATTCCTAATTTTTTCTCACTTTTTTTTTTGTATCGTCCCCCAAAACTCCTACTAAACACCTGATGACCCTTAGCCGCACACCGGTTGAAAAACGCTGCTCTAAAAGGAAAATTTGTAGCGAGGCGGGTTGAGGCAATGTAAGGGGTTTTTTCTTGAAAGGGTTGAGCCAGCAGCGCCGAGGTTGTGTGATTGCAGGGGACGCGAGAAAAGATCAGTGTTTTTTGTGGTAACAATTTTTTTTTTGACAGAAATAAAATAAAATATTGCTGCAGTAGAAACAGAGTTTAATTTTCTTCACACGGTTATATCAACAACTCTCTAAGTTCTGTCATGAGCAAAGCGTCATTAACTAAGAAACTTTTAACTGAAGAGATTTTGATTTATTTTAAATATTTAACGCGCACTTTCTGAACCGATTGATTATATCAGAACACGAGAATTTATATGAGTAATAGAGAAAGGTATTTTCACATACCTTCCAGGGTTCTTTTAGATGCCACAACAGACATAGATAGGACCAACGGCTTTGCTTCCTCTTCGAAGGAAGTTGTGCTACGGATTTTTATCGACCTCTGTCGACCTCGGGTAGGTTTGAACCCACGAACATCGGGTCTTGAGCCGAGAACACTTTACCCCAAGACCACCGAGACCAACAAAATATAGATAAAAAGTTGTCATTAAATTCTAGGGCACCTTTGACAGATATTCAAGAATTGTTGATATCAACACGTGAAGAAAATTAAATTATTTGTTTTACTATTTTTTTTACTATTTGATTTACTTTGGCCAAATAAAATGTTTTGCTATGAAAACTGCCAAAACACTCCCGTTCCCTACACTCCCACCAGAATTCCTACCAGAATCCCCACCAGAATCCCTACCAGAATCTTTATCAGAATCCTACAAGAATCCCAACCAGAATCCCCACCAGAATCCCCACCAGAATCCCTACAAGAATCTTTATCAGAATCCTCACCAGAATCCTACCGGAATTCCCACCAGAATCTTTACCAGAATCCCCACCAGAATCCCTACCAGAATCTCTATCAAAATCCTCACAAGAATACCTATCAGAATCCTACCAGAATCCTCACCAGAATCCCTACCAGAATCCTCACCAGAATCCCTACCAGAATCCCCACCAGAATCCCTACCAGAATCTTTATCAGAATCCTACCAGAATTCCAACCAGAATCCCCACCAGAATCCCTACAAGAATCTTTATCAGAATCCTCACCAGAATCCCTACCAGAATCCCTACCAGAATCCCCACCAGAATCCCTACCAGAATCTTTATCAGAATCCTACCAGAATCCCAACCAGAATCCCCACCAGAATCTCCACCAGAATCCTACTGTACACATTATTGTTCTTCATGCGCTCCCCTGGTTAATTGTACTGCAGTTCTGTGTGCTAACCCTCCTAGCCATATACCCTCAGGTTAGATCCCTCTGGTCTCTGTTGGTCAACATTGGCACCAAAGGCGGGTCACTAAACTTTGATGGTACGCATCAAAAAACTCAGGAGTAAAATACAAAACGATTAGTTTCTAGTAATTCATCAAACCCTTCTTTTCTCTGTGCCCCACATCCTCGCCCCTTATGGCCTTGCCTCACTAATGACCTGGGTGGGTGTAACTGGGACACGCTGTATAGTTTCCGGGCCATTTAACAGGGCGTAGTCTCCCCCCCCCCCCCACACAATACACACAATAAAGGGGGCTACTGAGTAATGGGGTGAAATCCCTGTCAGTAGACATACGTGGGTTGAATGGACTCCGGGGTATACAGAAGTTAGTTCACTTTGATCCCTGACCGGAGGCGCTATCATAGAAATATGTCGTATACGACATAGGAAGTCATTTCAATATCTATCCCCCCTTCCACCCTAGTGATACTTCCCGTCTTAATACTCTTCTGAGCTAACTGCATATTACCTGCTTCAGTGGCCGCAGGGTATAAGCAGGGGTCTCCAACCTTTTAGAGTCCAAGTACCAAAGTTTCTGTCTCTTGTTGGCTCGCAATACTGTACCCACAATATCAGGATTGAACACTCAATATATTCTTATTCTTTTGGCTTTCCGAGTGTCTCAGTAGTGATGAGCGAACACGAACAGTCCCGACTATGTCCGAACACTCCCGACTATGTCCGAACACTCCTGACTATGTCCGAACACTCCTGACTATGTCCTAACACTGCCGACCATGTCCGAACACTCCCGACCATGTCCAACACTCCCGACTAGTACGAACACTCCTGACTCCTGATTATGTCCTAACACTCCTGACTATGTCCTAACACTGCCGACCATATCCGAACACTCCCGACCATGTCCGAACACTCCCGACCATGTTCGAACACTCCTGACTATGTCCTAACACTGCCGACCATGTCCGAACACTCCCTACCATGTCTGAACACTCCCGACTATGCCCGAACACTTCCGACTATGTCCGAACACCTCCCGACTATGTCCGAACACTCCCGACTATGTCCGAACTCTCCCTGCCATGTCCGAACACTCCCGACCGTGTCCGAACACCCCCGACCATGTCAAAACACTCCCGACTATGTCCGAACACTCCCTTATTTTAACCATAATCTAGAATAGGGCCTACATTAGAAAGAGGTCGGCACTAACTCATTTCGAGTTAATATTTGACTTTCCTCCATTTTCCCTCGTAACCTTCACATACATTATGATATAAACATTTGAATGACTAGAATGTAAACTGTCGGTTCTATTACAGAGAATGCGGGGGATCCCCCAAGAGAAGGATTCACAGGAACGTGCAGCAAGAATCAAGGACGGAAACTACTAAACGTGAGTTTGTTTCTTTTTGTTCTTCGTGCACTAGACACGCTTGGGTCACTGGTGTCGGGGACCTCCTGATAATGTGCCACTAGTACACCATGTCACTGTCGCCAAGTAGGAGAGTGGAAAACCATTTTGTAAAAAACAAAACAAAAAAAACACCCTCAGTACACCCGACCGAGATTCGAACCTCGAGATCCCAGTCATCGGCATTCTTAGTCTAATGCGAGAGTAGCGCGTCAGACCACGCTGTCACTGAAGCGGGTCTCAACTTAATTCACACGTGGAAAATCCGGCCTCCTTTATCTCCTAATTTACTTGACCGGGTTTCGAATCTAGCCCTCAGTCATTGGTGTAAACGTCACTATTTGTGCTTGGAGAAGAACATTGAGTTGGTTTAGACGGACTGTAACAGTGGGGGTGGGGGGGGGTGGGGGGGGGGGTGGAAGGGATAGTTCTTTGTGACGTCACATATTTTATGTGGATCTCCCCCCCTGCCCCCCAACATTGCATCTTAGTAACCTTTCGTGTTATCCGCTTTTAATAACGTTAACTGTATAGGAATGTGCATTCGCATTTGCTTGAAGGAAGAATTGAACTGTTTAGAAGAAAAAAAAAATCACCTTCGATACAGCCAACCGGGATTTGATCTCCGACCTCCTCATTACCGTCGAACTAGACTAGACAAACCTAACGTTTAATCTACGTGCCCATAGATGAGGGTTTAAAAAAAATAATACACTAGAGTCGCGATTATCCGGCCGGATAGCGGAAAATCCGGATAATACTGAACCCGAGTGTAAATAATTTTTAGCTTGGGTTTTGGCTACTTTTTTTTAACTCTCACAGAACATTTAACTTTGTTTAAATATAATCTGCCGATTTTCTGATTGCGATGTAAAATATTAATACAGTAATTGTAGGGGGACAGTAAAAATTAAGCTAGAAAGGAAATTTTCAAATCTGTACTATACAGTTTATTTTAGAAATGGAACATCGGCTACAAAGCAAGAACAAGTGAAAATAGAGCGTCAAATGGATTACATTATAAATTCAGTAAATGTTTTATAGTGGATATGTACCGGTTTGTTTTATTTTAAAAACGCACCGGTTAACACCGAGAACCGGGCCGGATAATCGCGACTTAAGTGTATACAGTATACTATATTAAAATCCAAGGTTATGTCGTTTAACGTGTTCTCTCTTCTATACATCGTTCTATCTCTCTATCTATAAAACACAAATTAATAAACGAACCGAGTGTTGTTTATTTGTCCAGGTTCGTGTACCAGTACAAGCAGTTCTTCTTCGACTGTCAAGATCTCCAACGGGATCAATGGATCGCTCTCAGGTAACAAACTATTATACTATACAGTACTATGCCAAGGAGGAGTAATAGTTAAAGGTAAAACTATTAACTAGGCCGCTTATAAATAAACATCTGAACAAGTAGCTCGGAGTTTGTGAATCGTAGGGCATTTTTGTTTTATCTAAAGAAAATGTATAAAAACTGATAAAAAGATCGGAGCACACATCCCAGCTGGGTACATCAAGGGTTATTTACATATTACACTCGTATTTCCACGTAATTTTTTACATTCTCCCTAAGATAAAGGTACTTTCATCAACTTTACCCCGTGTGTAAAGTGTTTCATTAAATAAAGGGTACAGCACAATCGTACATACTTTATCATATTACAGTTTATTGTAATAAGGGGGAAAAAAATTGGGCCATAAATAAGCCCATTATTTTGATAACAATATTAAAAACTCTTCAGAAATAAATTTTGAACAGAAATGTAAGAGCCATTAAAATTAATAATTAAATTCAGTCACTAGTAAATTAACTTCAAAAGAATATTACCCGTTTTGAATAAAATCGTCAAAACAACTTTCAAAATATTTCAAATTACAAACAAAGAAATTCATCAATAAAATACACCCCTTGAATTACGTTTTATCTTAAAAAGAAAGGATATATTTTTATTTTATTACATGTAAAACTATCCCTAAGATATCAATTTTGAACAAAATCATTGAAACTATACTATAAATAAACGAGGTACGTTGAAAATGTCAAGTTGTTATATCGCAACTGAAGAATGTTGACGGTTTCCTGAATACTCCTAAAGAGACAGTTTAGAGACGCTCTACTGCATACAGGAAGTTGTCACTTCCCTGCAACAACGGCATACGTAAACATGGAGTCTGATCAGAAGGAAATTTTAGAAAATATAAACTTTTTGTTTGGCATTGATAGCATTTTACATGGGTAAAAATATTATTTTAGGGGTTGATAATTTATAGATTACTGAGAACAACATATCATTTGACATAGATAATGTGTTTAAATATCTAGGAACAGTTTTAA
The DNA here is from genome assembly GCA_033556935.1 of Timema podura. Taxonomy (NCBI): domain Eukaryota; kingdom Metazoa; phylum Arthropoda; class Insecta; order Phasmatodea; family Timematidae; genus Timema; species Timema podura. Next base: position 5,263,349 of record JAVRXN010000007.1, read on the forward strand.
CAAGCAATAACGATATTAGATTGTAAATTAGTTAAAGAATACTCGGTCATTAAGTTGTTGACATATCGACTGCTGTCAAGGAATGTATAACTAAGAATATACAAAACAATAATTTTACCGATTGTTATCTATGTATATGAAATGTGGTCTCATAACTTACATGACAAAAATAAATTGAGGCTGTTCGAAAACAAGGTGCTTAGGGAGATATTTGGTCCAAAAAGATATAAGGCTAACGGGAATTAGAGGAGGTTACATAATGATGAGTTACATACCTTAACTCATTATAAAACATTGTTAGGATAATCAAGTCTTGTAGATTATGAGGGGCAGGACATACAGCGTAAGTTGGAGATTCTAGAACCTTATTCAGGGTACTTACTGGCAAATCTAATGAGAAGTAAATAATACCAGTTAACCCAATCATGATTTAATTCAAAATGTCCGGATAAAAGTTTAATCATTGTATCTTTCCAGTTAAGTTATACATCGTTTGCTATCAACAGGAGACTGGATTTTGATGACCTAAAAATTGTCAAAAAATGACCAATATAATGACTTTAAAAATGCTAAAAAATGAATTTAAATTTTCTAAAAATGAACTTAAACATTTTTTTACCCACCAAAATACTGCAAATGTTTGCCAGCATGCTTATCAACTCAGGACTCACGAGATATATTTGTTTTTTCCCAATGTTGTTTTTCACACTCTCTTCAGTGATATGCTGGTGCGTTTCTTTGAATTCAACCTTATTCTGTCAGGTAAACAACAGTTGGGCCGCGGGACCCCTTGTCTCTAAAGGTTCATAGCTTGGTTGGACCACGATTACTGACCAGGAGGACTATAACAGGTAAAAGACCTGCAGGTAGATATGAATTCGGCCCCACCAATCTTTTTTGCGTTATATTAGGTTAGGTAAGGTAAGGTTAGGTTAGGTTAGGCTAGGTTAGATTAGCTTAGCATTTTGTTGTTTCTGACAATTCCATAACTTTATGTTTTTCGCTCAGCTTGAGAAAACATTTACAACTATTCTAAATGGAGCTCCACAACAGTCGGGGCCGAGTTAGTACATCAGTACGCCTTGTTTACAATTATAAAGAAGGAACTCGTGGCCCAACTATAATACGCCCTTCCTGTCCCAATATAAAATATATTTTAAACCCCTCAGAATCCGAACTGGTACAACTAATAACGTTGATGATATGAGGATGACGGAATTCTTTCACTTAGACCTTTCTTCTTTGGAAACCTTCTGGAAGTACTTAACCTTTGTCGACGACGACGCCCTGTTCTTATTATTCCTCCCCCGACCTCGGCGTCACGGTGCTGTGCGTCTCCGAGCGGTACCCTCCCTCAAGGAGGTTAATCTTATCCCTCCCTTCCCTAGTAATTTATCTCCAGGCCACCACTGCGACCCCCGCCAAGAGGTGATGAAGGCTCGTCTACCCTCAGTTGGACCGCGTGTGGAGACAGGGTCGTTTGCGAACGCGACCGACTGAATCGAACGAATATTTTCCGACCTCGGTTACCGTCTTAACGCCCGGTTAGTTTTTAGCATTCTTCCAGTGTGTGAAGTTGTTAGGTAAATAAAACAAACTCATGTTTAGGAAAGGCTGAAAAAAAATATTGGTTTAAATGAATTATTTTCTACGTTTTTTTTATTGATATTTCCTTTTGTTTGATGTTCCAAAAAGTTGACCACTGTGATAGCTCGGTGTTCATTAACTATGTGGGTGTTAAATGTTTTCGATGAATATACAACTACTTCTATGATTAAACAATTTACCTTTATTAAATTTTTTGTTGCTGTGAAAATATTAAAAAAAAATTACAAATATTTTTCATGATTTATTTTTAATTGTTTGATTTCGAAATTTGAATATTAGTTTCTGAAATTTCAAATATCCTTTGTCAATAAATTATCACGAGAGTTTAGTTAGTTAAGTAAAGTTAATCCACCGGCCATATATATATATATATCCCATCCTAACACACGCAGGTCACAAAGGAAATAATATATTATATATATATATATCCTTTGTGACCTGCTTGTGTTAGGATGGGAGTGTAGGGGACGCGAGAAAAGGCCGGAGTTTCTACAGTTTTTACGGCAAAACATTTTTTTAGACAAAATAAATCAAATATTGTTCTAGTACAAACACAAGAGTTTAATTTTCTTCACTTGGTGATATCAACAGTTGTTGAATATCTGTCATAACCATAGCGGCATTAGATGAGATACTTTTTAAAAGAAGATAAAAAGTTGTCAGTAAAGTCTAGGACACACTTGAGAGATATTCAACAACTGTTGAGGTCGCCATGTGTATAAAATTAAACAAAACATATATATTTAAGTGATATTTGATTTATTTAAGCCAAAAATTAAGATTTTTTTCTGTAAAAAAAAAAAAATATGGACATTTAGCTTACCTCCGTTCCGTTCCACCTTTAAAGCCCCCTCTCACCCCCAAAAAGAGTTTAAAAAAAGTATGTTTTGATCTCAGTACAAAAGCTAGCAAACTTTATTCAAACATCGCTCATCTAACGGATATTGTGCTGAAACTAACTACACAAACTATAAACCATGGGTATAAAACAAGTTTACAAATATTGTTAGTATCACCTAGAATTGAACCACGATCCTTTGTTCTGTACCTTTATAATTAAAGTGGATGAACACTGAGATACCATAAATTGCAATGGTCATTTTTTTTGGATCACTATTTTTTTTTGTCAGTCGGCTAACGAAGTATTTTCTTTAGAAGGTGCGGAAATGTTCATCCTTTGACAATAAAAAAAAAATATATTATTATATGGTGTGTAAAGATTTTGAGGTTTTTTTTTCGCCTTTAAACGTATTTGCACTGTAATTAAAACACTAAAACACAAAACTAACATTAATATAGTGAATACTAACACATTTTAATTGATTGTAAATAGTATTTTCAAATGGAGAGTGTGAATTTATGTGCCATGATTGCTTTCGTTTAGTTATTTGGAAAATCAACGATATCCACCTCGTTAGTCAAGTTTGATTCTAGTAGATTAGTTCAAGTATAAATATATTGTTCTTCTCACGCGTGTGAACTACAAAGATACATCAAATCACGGGCGTGACGTAGACCCGCAACCCGCCGAACTTACAAGTGACAGGAACAGTCGACTACAGAACGAAGCGATGAGCCGATGCCGGACCTCATCCCGTCCGAAGACATGAAGTTCCTGCCTTGTCCCCGGGTCTATTGCGGCGGCAGCGATGAAGAAGAGGAACGTCACAAGACCTCCGACGTCACAGACGGGTCAGAACAATCGACTGCGTCCCGCGCATCAGGTCCAAAGGTCCAGGGACGTCCCCAGACAGGTGCTAACTTCATTATTATACGGAACGAGTCCGTTTTTAAATATTGTGTACCGCAGCGGGGTTGATCAGAGGGGTTCGTTAAGAGCTGCGTATTCCTTGGTCACCTTCACTCCGCCGTCCGAGTCACGTGATTTCGATGAATCGATTGTTTAGAAATAATATTGTTTTATTAGGGGTATTTAGACGTTTTAGTTAAATCCTTGATTCCTTAGACATTAACAGTCCAACTACGTAGTATATTTTATAAGATTAGATGGAAGACACATTTTTGTTTTTAACATTTATTATTGAAGTTACTATTTTTTTAAATGATTAATCAACTATACAGGAGGGTGTTCTGAAACTCACAGCCCAAACTGCACATATAGCGTGCTTGAACCAAAAATAAATCCAAATTCCTATACACTTACATCCGGAAAACTATGTAATACCATTAAATTGTGTTGAAAGTTTCGGCGTACAATGCCGGGAGAGCAAAGCTGTTCGAGCATGCGTGTACAACAGGTTGCATATGAGTTAGACACGTGGCACCGCACATGTAATAATGGCAGGCACAGGAACATTTGAGCGTAATATTTATATGCGCACTGTAACTGTAATAATACTATTTCAAAATTGTTGTAAATATTGATAATGTTTATAAACAAAAATTAATCAGGCTCTTACACAAGCTATAGTCAGTCAGATTACTATTGGAAGAACCTTTAATTAGATATTAACAATAAATGTTGAGTAGCCCAACAATGATATTTATCTTAAATTTGTCAAAAAACTTATCTCTATAAGGAAAACCTCTTTACGGAGGTAATTGTATTATAATTGTAAGAAGGTATAGGAAAGGTGGATAGAAACATATAAAAGGAACAAACACAATATGACTTTTACTATGAAAAGACGCTACATGTGATTTGGACCACACTATATACAGAACTCCGAATCACACGTACCCTTACTACCCGCTTGGTTTATAAGCCTATGTACACATTACATTATTATTATTATTATTATTATTATTAGCATCGCGTCTTACTACCCGTTCAGGTTATACGCACTTATGTTAATGTGCAATGGTAGGGTGATTGTGAGATGAAATGGAGGACCTACAGTTTAACGTGGGATCCGAACCACGGTGGGAGGCCTGGCATTCCTCACATTCACAAGTTGTGATTAATACACGTCTTGTCAGAGGTGAAGGAAGGGTTTGACAATCAGATAAATCTGTGCCGGGACCGAGGCTTGAACCCCGGACCCCCAAGCACAGATGTCTGACACCTTACTTCTAGACCACCAGGTCACTTACAAATTACACTAATGGTTTTAGGGATTACGAAGGTTATATTAATTGGAAGTGTACCCGCATTTATGCGGAGAGGGAAACCATTTTGTAAAAAACCCGCCCTCGTTACACCCGACCGAGATTCGAACCTCAATCTCCCCGTCATCGGCAGTATAGCCTAGTGACGAGAGTAGCGCGTTAGACCACGCGGCCACTGAAGCTGGTGCCTGTTGACACAATTATTTGAGTTTCTTTGCAATAACTAATTTGCAAACTCTCATTACACCGCCACGATAAGCATATGTCATGGTATCAACCAAAAATATAAGAGTTGTAATTTAAGAAATAACATTTTGTATTTAATCACACGACAACAAACAAAGTTGATAATTTAAAATTAAAATAAAATTATAAAAAGAAATGAACGTTCTAGAATCTAATCTTCTCTGAACTTTTGGGCTAGATACTTTAAAAGGTTAGTACTTCGTGTGGGTGGGGGATGGGCTATAAAAAGCTGGTAAAATACTTGGTGCTTCAGTCGTAAAACAGTCCAGCGACGTTGTATATTTTATAAGATTAAACGAAAGATACATTTTGTTTTTAGTGTTTACCACTGAGATTACAATGTTTTATGGTTAATCAATTATATAATCTTATTAATAGCTATTACTTCTAATAGTTTGATACATTTTGATTGAAAATAGAGTGATAAATGCTTAAAATAATCACAAGATAAGAGTTTAGTAAAGGGAATAACGCACACACAAAACACTTCAAACATATTTACGTGTTTGTTAAGAGAAAGAAAATCAATAAGTAAAATATATACTAAATACGTATTTGTCACTTCTTCCTCTACTGCGGATAAAAAAGACGTTTTTTCCTCCATTGGAAGTAAAAGTTAATCGTTTAAAAATATAAGTAATCAATAAAATTTGTCAAGTAAACTTTATTTGCGTGTACCTTAAGGTGCGGCAGAAGGGAGCACAAGTATTTTTATAGTTTTTATAGAATTGAAATTTTTTGGCCAAAATAAATCAAATATTTCTCCATTACCAACATAAAGTTTAGTTCTAATATCAACAGGTCTCGAATATCTATCAAGGGTGTCCTGGAATTTTGTCAAAACATTTTAAATAAAGAGAAAATATTTCTACAAATTCCAGGACACCCTTGATAGATATTCGAGATCTGTTGATATTAGAATGTGCAGAAAACTAAACTCTATGTTGCTGCTGGAAAAATATTTGATTTATTTTGGCAAAAAAAAAAAAATGCTATTAAAACTGTAAAATTACTCGCGTTCCCTTCTGCCGTACCTTAATAAATGAAGGTCAGCACCTCCCGATATTAAAGTGGTATTGATCTACGTCCTGTCAAAATAGTAGTTTCTGTCACTTTCTCTCTTTTCACTACGGGGTTTTTTTTAGCACCACGTCTTACTACCCGTTCGGTCTATACGCTTATGTACTAATTACACTGATGTGTTAGGAATTAGGAAGGTTATATTTATATAAAGTATACCGAATTTCCGTAGAGGGACAAACCACCCACAGTACACCCGACCGAGATTCGAACCTCGATCTCCCTTTCATCGGCAGTCTAGTCTACTGGCGAGAGTAGCGCCTTAGACCACGTGGCCACCGAAACGGGTCGCAATAAGTTTTGGCGTTAATAAAAAACAAAACCCCACCACACTTTAAAAGTGATTTGTTGTTTTTTTATCGCCGTGGTATCAGTTGCCGGGCGACGTCACGACGCTGTACGTAACGGAGCAGACGCTGGAATTGAGCGTCGAGACCGTGACGGTGGTAGAGCGAAGCGTCGGTCCGGGTGGGACGGTGGAGTGGCGTCTCTATTCCGCGCGTTCGGTTTGCCTCGACGCCGTAGGAGAGGAGACCACGACAAGAGTCATCAGCATCCTGAACATCTGAACGACAAGGGCAGACCTTGGGCCAGGATCAACAAGATGGCGGCCAAACCTATCCCTTCGTCTCACACTGTTTCCGGTGGGTGATATTACCGTCACCAACTAAGATGGCTTCTGTAGTCGTACTTATATGTATTTTTTCTAGTTCCACGCTTTAGTGCTAGTAGTACTATTTGACAACTTTTTTGTGTGCACTGTGTATTTATATCCACCCGGGATACCAGCATATTTATACCAATATGGTAAGAACGAAGAAGTGTACCAGTTTTTGAGAGGAGGGAGATTGTAAAACCATATATACCTAAATATTGCGTGTCTGGGCTACATAACTTGTAGCCCAGTAGTGGAAATATTATCCAGTACTAATGTACCGTTGCCCGAATGTACTAATAGTACATACTTTCCATGGAGGCTCTTTACATGTCACTATGAGATGAGGTGATGGTAATAGTGAGTATGATGGTGATAGTGAGTATGATGGTGATAGTGAGTATGAGGGTGATAGTGAGTATGAGGGTGATAGTGATTATGAGCGTGTGAAACCAGTGGAAACACTTAAAACTAAATTAAGCCTAAAACCCTGATGATCGTTGGTGTAATTCCTCTTTCGGGAACAATACCCAAAGTACCAGCCAGGAATCAAACCCGGGACCCCTAGACTCGTAGCCAGGTGCACTGACCACAACATCACGGGGTCAGTCATTTATAAAAATAAATATAACCCTCATTAGACTCGGTCAGGGTTTGAACCCTCACCTTCAATTCACTGATAAACCAGACAACACTTTATTTACGCCGTTGCCCGCTATTTGTTAAAATTACATAACTACCATTAATTTACATAGGAAGTACCTTCTAGAAATACAAACCTCGATAATATTTTATTATATTATTATTTTATAGGTATCGAAACTACATATCAAAAGAGAAAATTGGTGACCTGGTGGTCCAGGGGTAAGGTGTCAGACTTCTGTGCTGAGGGATCCAGGGTTCAATCCTCGGTCCCCAACACAGATTTATCTGATTACCAAACCCTTCCTTCACCTCTAACAAGACGTGTATTAATCACAACTTGTGAATGTGTGGAATGCCATGCCTACCACCGTGGTTCGGATTCCACGTTAAACTGTAGGTCCTCCATTTCACCTCACAATCACCCTACCATTACACATTAGAGTAAGTGAGTATAGCCCGAACGGGTAGTAAGACGCGGTGATGATAATAATATAATAATAATAATAATAATAATAATAATAATAATAATAATAATAATAAAAGGGACAAATTCTAATGACATGGGCTTGGTGTATGAATTCATGAAAGTAGATGCATTCAACGGTAGATCTTAACACATTTTATAGCTGTCATCCTATAAAATTAGACTGTATATCTTCTATGTTCGTCGGATAGAAGCGACTCGAACCTGTGACCGTTGCAAGGTATGACACACCATGTGACCACAGATCAGGTCAGCTCTTACTTTGACAGCGCGAGTGACAATACGACATTTTGACACAAGGGGCGTTTCTGTCATGACACACACACATGATCGTAACAACAGTTTTCTCTCGCCAGCCAGCGTGTATTAACTTTTTATATCCAAACATAAATTGTTATAATAATCGGAAGACACATAAAACGGTAATGGCTCTGTCAAAAATAGATCATGTGGTTGATTTATTAACATATTTTTAAATACTATACGGTTTGAAAGGAATACAATAGTTCAATGTGAAAGAAGCGTCTTACGTTGGTTTGGACATGTTGAGAGAATGAGTGTGGATCGAGTGACGAAGTAAATATATGAAGGTAGAGTGTGTGGATCAAAAAGGAGGGGTAGGCCATGTAAGACGTGGTTAAGGTGGGATGGAAGGGGATATGAAAATAATTGCTGTTTTTTTTTCAGTTTTTATGACAAAACTTTTTTTTTTTTGCCAAAATAGATAAAATATTGCTCCAGTACAGACATCGAATTTAATTTTCTTCACACGGTCACCTCAAAATTTCTTTAATATTTGTCAAGGATGTCCTGGAATTTAATGACAACTTTTTCTATTCACTTAAAAAGTTTGTCATCTAATGCCACCATGCTCATAACAGATATTCAACAACTGTTGATATCACCATAAGAAGAAAATTAAACTCTAGCACTGTACTGAAGCAATATTTTGTTTATTTTGGCCAAAACATTTGTTTTTGCCTTAAAAACTGACGTCTCCTTCGATCCCACCTTAAATGTTGGAGCTGAATATGTGAAAAAGAGAAACATTAAGAGTTTTAAGACTAAAAGAGCATGTAAGACTCTGTGTATGGATGTTGAAGGGAGTATGCAAGGATAAGGAAGTGTGGAGAAAGTTAGTGAGGATGGATTAAGTACGGAGATGTTTTTTGAACTAAATGCACAGTTTCTTGCCTACCTCGTAAGGGAACGGCGTAATTTTTTTATAATATAGTTACTGGTGTTTTCTTTAAAAGCTCTCTACACTCAATTTAAAGGTACAAATTAATTATAAGATGCTATAAAATGGAATATTATATTTTAATTAGTGGCTCATTTGTATGTAGCATTGTCTAAGAAATTCCCCGCTGGGCATTCTACATACATTTTTTCCTCAACATTTCCTAAAATTTCTCACCCACCCAAATTGATGGATTTTCGAAGTGATTTCTCTATAACAAACCTTTTATTGCTTACGTAATGGTAGTTTGTTTTATTATCCAAGGTATATAAATGATTGAGCTTCAATGGTAACGTCCCCACTTCCTCAGGAGATTAATTAAGGGCAGTGCAGCCCATCCTTGAAACGTAATTCTGTCACTGTCCGTAACATAACGTGTGTGTATGTGTAAGTACGCGTGTATAACGCACTCCTCCCAGCATTCAATGTACCCGTCGGTAATTACCTTGTATTACAATTGCTGCACGTATCCTTGCAACTGACAGGGGGCTTCCTACCGCTCCCAAAAAAATAGAAGTACACTACCACAAAATAGTTGTCATCTTTTTATAGTGATATTCACACACAGGTGGTTTGAGGCTATTAAAACGAACGGATTATACGTTTGAAAATTCATAAATACATGTTGGGGAAATTAATTTGATGTATTTGTATGTTTTAAATACTCCTCCCCCCATTCCTTCAAAGTTTTGAGTCTTACTACCCATCCGGTATACCCGCGTATTTACAATTTTGTAGTAAGGAGGATGAAGGTAGGATTTTAAAGTAAATTTATCCTCATTTTCATGCAGGTAGAGTGGGGACTCTTAAATAAATAAAAATAGAGTCAACACTTTTACAAGTCAAGGGCGGTTAAGGTGCCATAATTAGGACATAACTATTGTACTGTCGACCTCACTGGTCTTGGGGTAAAGTGCTCGCCTCAGGATCCGGTGTTTGTGGGTTCAAACCCAACTGAGGTCGACAGATTTTTCTTGAGCGATAAAAATCCGTAACTCAACTTCCTTCGGGGGGAGGGGGGGAAGTGAAGCTCGTGGTAGCTTGTGCCTAGTGTATAGTGCAGATGATTATTCGTGATAACTTGTGCCTAGTGTACAGAGCAGATGATCACTCTTGATAACTTGTGCCTAGTGTACAGAGCAGATGATCACTCGTGATAACTTGTGCCTAGTGTACAGTGTAGATGATCACTCGTGATAACTTGTGCCTAGTGTACAGAGCAGATGATCACTCATGATAACTTGTGCCTAGTGTACAGAGCAGATGATCACTCGTGATAACTTGTGCCTAGTGTACAGAGCAGATGATCACTCGTGATAACTTGTGCCTAGTGTATAGTGTAGATGATCATTCGTGATAACTTGTGCCTAGTGTTCAGTGTAGATGATTATTCGTTATAACTTGTGCCTAGTGTACAGTGTAGATGATCTCTCATGATAACTTGTGCCTAGTGTACAGAGCAGATGATCACTCGTGATAACTTGTGCCTAGTGTACAGAGCAGATGATCACTCGTAGTTCCTCGTAGAAACAAGCGTGTCTCCGAATGTACGGCTGATGAAACAGGCTCAATTGTCCGGTCCGCCTTGTTTACATGTCCGTCCATCACTAGGAACAGGAAATATACTCCCGATGATTGGCGTTGGGTTGCCTAGAGGGTGCCGAGCATTGATTTTGGGACCTACATGGCGTCAGATTCTAGCTAGAGGGTTGGTGGATACACGATTTGTTAGTGCTTCTTTGGATGTGTTGTAAAAGTTATAGTGAGTGCTATCGTAAATGCCCCATACACACGGGTGATGTTTTAGTGGTTTAATCATTAGAGAAACTTGTATTGAAATAATTACGGAAACAACCATGAATACGACAATCATTACTTTCGTCCTTAGTTTGTAAACAGTTAATGCTACCAACAAAAATACTATTCCTAGTAGAATTTTTTTTTTGGTGTGAAATAATTTCAAATTTTAATATATATTTTAAAACAATCCGACGTATTTAAAATAAAATTATTAATATAAGCCTACATATAATAAATTTAATTAAAAACATTTCCAAAGGATTAGTTAATTTTTCAAAGGTTTTTCCGCTCTCCCTCCAGGCAAATGTGGGTACACTTACTCTAAATCCAACCTTCCCCATCCCTAACACATTAGCGCAATTAGCACATCTGCGTATAACTCGAACTGGTAGTAAGACGCGTTGCTAAAAACAACAACATACATTGTCTACTTTCTCTTATATAATTTTCAAGGTTTCAAAAATCAGTAATCATTAAAATACTCTTAAATTAATTTTCTTTAAAAAACAAATACACCCTGCTATTTATAATGTAAAATACTCCTCACATATCCACATCAAACAAAATAGCTAAAAAAAATAGAAAATTGAATGATTAAAAATCTTTAAATAGTAGCCCACTCTTAGTTCTAGACCCAGAATTAAAAGCACGATATGGGCTTGAGGTATGACCATTGACCGTAGAGAACTATAATATAAATACCTCAAATTTGAACGAAATCTATCAAATCATTTCGGCTGTATTCCAAGGTACAAACAGACATACAGAGGGACATACAGACATACAGAGGGACAGACATACATACATACAGAGGGACATACAGACATACATACAGAGGGACATACAGACATACAGAGGGACAGACAGACATACAGAGGGACAGACAGACAGACATACAGAGGGACATACAGACATACAGAGGGACAGACAGACCTACAGAGGGACATACAGACATACAGAGGGACAGACAGACATACAGAGGGACAGACAGACATACAGAGGGACAGACAGACATACAGAGGGACAAACAGACCTACAGAGGGACAGACACACAGAGGGACAGACAGACATACAGAGGGACAGACAGACAGAGGGACAAACAGACATACAGACAGACAGACATACAGAGGGACATACAGACATACAGACATACAGGGGAACAGACAGACACACAGAGGGACATACAGACATACAGAGGGACAGACAGACATACAGTGGGACACACATACATACAGAGGGACAGACAGACACACAGAGGGACAGACAGACATACAGAGTGACAGACAGACATACAGAGGGACAGACAGACACACAGAGGGACAAACAAACAGACATACAGAGGGACAGACAGACATACAGAGGGAAAAACAGACATACAGAGGGACAGACAGACAGACAGACAGAGGGACAAACAAACAGACATACAGAGGGACAGACATACATACAGAGGGACACACAGGCATACAGAGGGACAGACAGACACACAGAGGGACAGACAGACATACAGAGGGACAGACAGACATACAGAGGGACAGACAGACATATAGAGGGACAGACAGACATACAGAGGGACATACAGACATACAGAGGGACAGACAGACACATCTTTGGGCCCAGGGACACATACAACGTCTAGACTCATTACAATTTTAACCATTACAATATTTTATCGAGAACTCGTCTAAAATGTGTGAATGTAGGAGTGCAAAGGTCCATGTGGAATGATGGGACCACGTATGACAATAGATGACCCCCACATACTGACCACTGTAAGCCAACTATTCCAGTTTTCAATTACTCTTCTTTGTTCCCTCGTCACCGCCTTGTATTGAGACCGGCTCCAGCCTATTGTCGACAGTTGTGACAAAAACTTTGTGGATGTGAGACAAGGCGTGAGAAAATGTGGCTTCCATGAGCGAGGCGAAATATTCCCACACCGCCCCTACTTAGCGCTACCATTTAACATATTGTTTACTATCATTTTAGCCGTTCCTTGTATTATAATCGAACACAATCCTAGGGGACCATGCTTACAACAGTCCAATTTATATAAGAAAGTCATTTTATTTGGCACAAAATGGGATGAGGCAACTGAGGAGTATAGGAGGTTACATAATGATGAGTTACATACCCGGTACTCATCACAAGACATTGTTAGGATGATCAGATCTCGCAGGTTACGGTGGGAAAGACATGCGGCGCGAATGGGAGATTCTAGAACGTTGTTCAGGGTAATGACTGGCAAACCCATTGGGAAGACCTAAAGGCAGAAGGGAGGATAACATTAGAATGGACCTGAAAGAGATAGGGTGTAATGGGGTGGACTGGATAGAACTAGCTCAAGATAGTGATAGAGTGTAATGAAGTGGACTGGATAGAACTAGCTAAAGATAGGGATATGGTGTAATGAGGTGGACTGGATAGAACTAGCTCAAGATAGGGATAGAGTGTAATGAAGTGGACTGGATAGAACTAGCTAAAGATAGGGATATGGTGTAATGAGGTGGACTGGATAGAACTAGCTCAAGATAGTGATAGAGTGTAATGAAGTGGACTGGATAGAACTAGCTAAAGATAGGGATATGGTGTAATGAGGTGGACTGGATAGAACTAGCTTAAGATAGGGATATCCGAAGTAATCAATAACCAAAATATATACAGGCCTATATATAGTCATGGACTACTTCGGGTGTATATTAATATTAGATTCGGATAAATATTAATATTTATCCGAAGTAATCCATGACCAAATATATATACTATGTATAGATGATCATGGATTACTTCGTATGGATATTAATATATTAATAATATCAATATTTATTGGAATATAATATTAATAATTAAGATATTTATTGATTTTATTAATAGGCCTATATTAATTTTCATCCGAACTATTAATATCCATCCGAAATAATAAATATTAATACTATATGTGGTCATGGATATTTATATATTTATTACACACACATAAAGTGGAAGAACGAGCGACCCTGATGGTTGCTACATTGCGGTGTCCACGGCTGTTGATTTTCATTCACATGCACCCCCGCCTCTGTCCTTCCTGTGTGTCCAGCCCAGAGGAGTCATCCGGTGTCCCCCCCCCCCTTATTATCGCAAACACCCCTCCCAATCCAGAGCCACAGGTAGCAGCAGTCTAGATGTGAGTGTCAGCTGACTGATACAGTCATGGTAGGACTGGGTGTACATTCGCACGCAGGTGACACACATGTGTGTGTATGTGTCGGATTTTATCTTAGAACACATTGTGCAAGAGACTGACTTTTGGATCGTTTTTATTTCAGTACTATCATCATTAGAATTGAATTGAGATGTTTTATTTGTAAAAAAAGGGGAGATTCTTTCTAGTAAACATTTGTAAAAAAAAAAGTGTTTAAATATAACTGTACTTATTTAAAAAAAACTCATGTGTGGACACCATGTGAGAAGCGTGTGTTAATTTGATCCATGTCTTATTTCAATGACGGTTTATCTTTTATCACCTTCAGCCTTTTTTTGCTCAATAGTTCTCGAGAAAAGATATAGATTAGTTTATCTTTATCATCCTGTGAATATTAGGCGTCTTGTAAATATTTAACATCGTTAAGATGTACAAAAAAGATCCACGCAAAGCTACGGTAAAATATATTTGATTAAAGAAAAATATCTTTGTTGAGTTTTTGATGAATGAATTTTGGTGTGTGAGAATAAAGATGGATCCAATCATTCTGTATAGCCTTCCATTTTCCGCGTGAAAAGTTTCGGGTATAATTTAACAAAAAAAGTTCAAAGTATTTGTGTGTGCCATGTTGAATATACTTTATTTTAGCATTTATTGTGAAATAGCTTTGTTTGCTTGTTTTACGTTGAAAAAAAATAATCAACAGGATTTGTAAGCAATATGTAGTTTTATAGTAATGATAATATTACACTTAAATTGGAAACTTATCAAAATATCCAAAGTGAAATAATTATTTCATCCATTTACTATCATTTAAGAAAATAACCTTTTTAATGGGAATATTTATGGTCGAAACTCATGTGAATTTTATTTAGAGCAAATAAGGCTTCTTTTATTCTTTCAAATATCAACAGAATCAAACTATATTCACAAAATGTTGTATGGATCTCGTATTTTCTCAATGTGTTTTAATTGATGGATTATCAAACCACGATAATTGTGATTCATTGATAAGACTCTGAAATCAAACTAAAACTGTCATCGTAAAATAACTCCAGAAGATCGAAAGGTTGTTCTTACAACGGACAGGAAGTAAGTATATTCATCTAACATATCAAGTAAACTTATTTTGTAAACTTTGGTGGCTTAGATTTAAAGTACTATAACTTTTCTTGAGCCCCATTGATAACATTATTTCTGATGTTCTTGTTGCCTTTGCAACCGCCATCTTCTGTGATGACAGCCGAAACTCCGGAAGTTGTTTTATAAAAGTGACCAAAGTGCAATGTTATCGCATACTTATAAGACAGCGTGACTTTGATCTACTTAGACAGACTCATTACAATAATTATTATAGCTATAAGAAAAATCGATAGCGAGAATTTTTCTCGCAGATATCATTACAAATACAGCCGACAAAATAAATAAGAAAGGTATTGAAATCTAAAAATAATAGTGTTATATTGTAGAAGAGTGCTAAAGTTAAAATTTTAATAAATCCAGTACTTATAATCAACATCATCATCATCATTTCCATCCTGTGGCTGGTTCAATTTAGTAAAATGCCTCCATCTTCCTCTATCCTTCCACCATTCTTCCTCCTTTAATTGCTTCCATTCTTCTACTCTCATTTGCACTCTTTCTTTTATCTGCTCCTCCCACCTCTTTCTTCTACCTCCAGTACTATTGACGATAATAAATGCGTACACCTTACAGAAAATATATGGGAGCAACCATCATTTTTTTTTAATTCTCAAAATGAACCAGATAATAAAGTTGAGGGGCGCGGAATTCATTCTCTTCCTAACTCTACACCAATTCGTAGATACATATTTACTCTTCTACCACCAAAGTAGAATGGATATAGCACCCTCTTCTTCTAAACACGTCACATTAACACCTTACACTAAAACAATCAATGTACGCCACCTATTTTTATTCACAAATAATTTCTAGATGCCACGCCTCCTGGGAAACTTATATTAATATAATGTGAATGTCTGGAAATAAAAATGTGAAAATATCACTTCATAGCTTTGTATTTGGATGTAGGACACACATACACACACACAAACACATAAACATATGTTCTTTGCTATGTAAATTATTTTTTTAATTAAATGTTTATACCCCTTGTATATGTTAGTGTATGTGTGGGTTCATATATAATTATCTTATGTCAGTGGTAGGTAGATGTAATATTTTGGAATTGGATTTCTAACTGCGATATAAGTTTTACCTCTATCTAATTTCTATATTTATGTTTAACTTTGGTAATATCAGTGTCTAGTAAACATTGGGACATAGGTGTGTTACATAAGAGACACCGTTCCCTCATAATAATGAAAGCCCGAGTCAGCCAAACTATTCAGAGCAGTCCACAATAAGTTTTACACATATGTTTTGAAAGTCAGCTTTGCTTGTGTTTAGCTACATACAGTAAGTTACATTTAGCAAAACATCAGTAAACATTACACATTTTTAAAGCTATAACTAGGTGTGAAATGAGTATAAGGGGCTTCTTGTTCTTCCGAGAGCCTTTGGAGAGTGTTAAGAGGTTTTTGATAGTTGACGGTAAGGATCATCGAGGTAGGACTTAAGTAGTTCTTGTCCAGGACGAGGTGGAGTAGTTCACTAACATAGAAGTATTCTAGAACTGTTTGTAGAATGACTGACTTGGGTTCTAGCTTTGGTAGTATTTTACCAAATAACTATCTAAATAAATCCATCAACTCTTCGAGTTTGACTATTTTAAACGCTCCTACCTGACAACTCCCACCCTTTGATAGGCTGTCCTGACAGATTCACATATAGATAATAGTTAGAGGGAACGGGCAGCGACAATAAATGATTTTACCTATATCTTGTGCACGTTAAAACTTATTTAAAGTGCAGCTTCAAAGATTTTAACTCATATAACTGTGTGTGTACAATTAATTTAATTAAATTAAGCCACAGAGGTCTGAACTGTACTTTCATAGTAACATATTTTATGGATATCACATGATTTTATATACATATTTATAAATATAAATAAATTTTACCGACATATAATTGTTCAATTCCATTTTGTTCTTGTATAGACACAACTTTATATACGTTTTAACATTTATTTTAAGAAAATGTATATCATACTAATTCATAGTTTTATTATTTTAAGGTACCTTTAAACAGTTAACACACACACACACACACACAAAACTTAATTCGATTTAAAAGTAAATCGTTAGTTCGAACTTCTTCAAATTCAAACAGAAACATTTCGAAAATGGAAAGTATTCAAAAGGCCTATAAACACACATTGTTTTTATCCATGTTGCACAGGCGCAGAAGTGAAGAAAGAGTCATCGGCCCCTATTCAAAATGGTGTAAACAAGAGCACGAGTTCCTCCGTCGAGATCAAAAACAACAATAACAACAATAACAACAGCAAGGGTAAAGTGTTTTTAATCAAGAGTCTTGACAAACACCTTCCTCCTAGAACACGGTATTTTAAAACGTTTTGTGGTTGAGTGAAGCTCCGCTAACGGCGGTGAAACCTTGAACATCTTATCTTCATAGAATTATTTAATTTATGTTAAAACACCAACAACAATAGAGGCTCGCGTGGTGTTTCTATGGATAGGAAGAGATAGGGAATACTTCTTAATATCCTTTCTGTTATACTGCGTTTTAAACTGCTTTAGGATTTAGATCAGCGCAGCCGGAGTGGGGGTGGGGGTGGGCGTGGGGAGGCTCGTCACATGCTCGACCAATCAGTGAAGGGTAGTTGTCATAGCAACCGAGGCACGTTGCCGATTTCTTGACAGTCACTGAGTATGCTTGCATAGTAGTAACGCGCAATCTCCCGCCATGTGGCAACTGTCTTCCAGCCTACCCACCACGCGGCTCCTAAAGCGTTTAACTGAAGATCAGTGCCCAAATATTCACACGTTATTTTATTACTGAGTGGTAGGAAGAAGCTGCCACGGCAGGCGTGACTACTTCGAGCAAGAATATCAAGAGTATTTATTAAGTTATTATCCTTGTCTCAGCCACGTCTAAAAGCAACATGTAGCAAGTGACAGAATAATACAAAATTATTTATTTTATCATCCTCGTTGTCTGAACAACGTCGAGCAGGAAGCTAGTACAATTATTGTACATTCCTGTATGTCAACTTCTATTCTTGCCATGGCTGTCATAGCTACCTTTAGTTCACGACCCAACAGTGTGGTAGCGTTAAAATCATCCGCTAGGCCCCTCTATTTGTTTTACTCGTCGGTAGTTTCTTTAAGCCGGAATCCACCCTGCAGCTCTCCCACTGTCTCCACAAATATACCAATTTAGCCAACAACAAATGGATTGTTGTCGACGACGACCGGAAAACGTTCTAAAATACCGTCCTTGTTTATCACCGCTTCTCACCTTGCTTGAATGTTTGTTCCTGTGCTCGTGTTTTTTTGTGTGCAGATTGTTATGAGATCAGTAGAGTTAGGAATTTAAATGGCATACTTGTTCACTACTAAATTATTGGTCAAGGTTTTTCTAAATTAACAGACACAAGCAGTAATGAAATACATTAATAAGTAGGCAAATACCTTGGACTTAGTGGGTTTTACGGACGTGGAATAGTGGAAAATTGTGATGTATTTTATTTATTTTTATAGGGACTGGATATTTATCGTGTTTATAATCTCCTCGTCCATGATTTAGGACCGAATAAGACAAAATCCTGTTAGTTGGTGATATTAGCTCTCCTAAAAAAACTATCTTTAACAATTTTAAAATTAATCTGCTTCGTTGGCCGCATGGTCTAACGCGCTACTCTCACATTAGAGTAGACTGCCAACGACGGGAAGATCGAGGTTCGAATCGCGGTCGAGTGTACTGAGGGTGTTTTTTTCCAAAATTGTTTTCCAATCTACATTGACGCAAATGCGGATACACTTTCTATAAATATATCCTTGCTTATCCCTAAAACCATTAGCGTAATTAGTAGGCCTACATAGGTGAATAACCCGGATGGGTAGTAAGACGCGATGCTAAAAAAAAAAATAAATCTTATCAAAAATTCAACACCATAAAAGATCGAAATTTGATGGCAAATGTTTTTCCTGATGCTGTGGTAGAAGTGGTCTATTTCTCAAAATATTTGTTGGTATTGTGTCTATCTTACCAGATACTAATCTTCTTTTATCAATGGGTTGATGATGTATTCGTGCTTGTTTTAAATTGCCCAAAAATTTCACTAAACTCAAACTCTAAACCAAGGTATCTGCATAAAAACTATTTAAACCTAATACTTTCTGAGGGATATATTTGATTGAGTAGCTTAAAAATGAACAAGAATATGCCTTTTATTTGCCGATATGTTTTTTTAAGGTAATGGTTTTTATGGTTTGTATTTAATTTAGCCTAATTTGCATGGTTTTGTGTGTGTTTAATTTTTTGGATACAGCTTAAAAATGTTAACAGCAAAGATAAATCTGTGTATCAGGTCTATGTAAAACTAGGTAATAAAACAACAATAAAGGGTCAGGTTTTAAATGAATTCTTATAAATTTAAATCAATATTACACAATAGAAGCTAACTGTAACTTGTGCATACCACGACGTAATTCAAAAAAATAATTTTACGAACGTCAAGGCATACGTATAAAATATTAAATTATTTAAATAATACTAAAATCATTAATAAGAGTATTATCGCAAAGTATTGAAGAAATATATTCTTCAATCAGAGTTCATCACATTCACGACTAATTTAAATCAGTGACGGCTTCTAGATTTTTGTCAGAAGGGGTCTAGTTTTATAAAAGAATACAGTAGACCTATAATCGTATAGGAAGATTTTACCTGACAGTTCAAAGAACAGCCCTCACTTATTCATATGCCATGGCCTTCAGCTGGCACTTTTGACAGATTGTGTCAATTTTGACACCTAGACTATTAATTTAGTGACTTCTACATGTGTTGGCACTATATATTTAGTTTATTATTTTCTATATGCACCGAAAGGTCCTTTTTATGGTTATCCGACTATATAAGTTAGCCAGTGCTAAAACTTAAATATGATTAGTAATATTTAACCATGTAGTGGTTCCTAAGGACATATTTAACCTAAGGAAACACCAAAATGTTAAGGAAATGCACCACAATTCACATGTAGAAAGGATGGTGAACCATAATGGTAGAAGTAACGAACCCCCCCGCCCCCCACAAAGACAGTCTACTATACCATTCATACAACCAACTATATTGGTTCAAAAAATAATTAGCTTCACTCACCATTCATTAAAATACCTGTCCGTGGTAATCTTAAAAGAAACAGATTAATTCGCCACCTTGTAATTTTAGCAGCCTCGGGCGGTTCTCAAAATAATGCATCACACAAGCCGCAGCTGAAAAAAAAAAGTACATCTAATTCATTAAAGAATATAAGTTATATTGACTGGTGTTACTTGTCCTATTAACAAAATAACTACGTCCAACATATTTGCCATCAGTCAGTGGAAACTTAAATATCAGTGGACTTGATGCTCGTGCTGCTTATGATAATGTGGGTGGGCCTATATATAACTACAGTAGACTCGCGATTATCCGAGGCTCCGTGTTAACCGAGGCACTCATTCTCTCAAAATGTACAATTTGTTAATATATATATATATATATATTTTAATTTAGCTTAACTCTTTAGTAAATGTAATACTATAGCACTTGTTGATTTAATTTATTTTAGTAGCTTTTTTCAAATACAATAGAATAAAATACTTTTTTCAAATACGGTACAGTAAAATGCTTGTTAAATATATATATTTTTTCAATTTAGCGTAACTCTATAATGCAGTAAATGTAATACTTCGTAAGGTTATGTATTTTAATTTTATCTATAGTAATAAAAGGAAGTGTTTGTTTGTGTGCGATGCCCAGCCAAATCTACAGCACGCAGAGATCTGAAATTTTTAACATAGGTGGACGGAAGGACCGAATGCACCTCGAAGCAGGATTTTTAAATTTTTAATTAAACTATTTTTAGCCAATTCTTTCAATAAAATATTGTTAATCTGGTTTAGAATTTACGTTTCAGAGATAACGTTTCCATTTGAAATCGGGCACCATGGGGGAGGGGGGTAAGGGGGGCTTGTATAATTTTTACACCACAGTGGGTCACGGGCAACGCCGTCCGGGATTGCTAGTAAATTAATAATTTGAACACTGTACATAAATGCAATACATTCCTATTATAACCTATAAACCCCACACGCTCCGCATCATCCGAGTTTTTTCGTATCAGAGGTAGGCTCGGTCCCAATTACCTCGGTTAATCACGAGTTTACTACATCTTCAGTAAATCTTTTTAAGAATAAATATACGATACTAAACAGCTCAGTCGGTAGCGAGTATCTATATTGTGGTAATGATCCTAGGCTCCACTTCCACCGGGGTTGAAAATGGTATCATCGGTGAAATTGGGGGCTTCCTTTTTAATGAGTCAATGGCCGAGTTGTCAGGTGTCGTGTTTGGTATAGTAAGTACCAGGCTAGTTTTTAAGTCGTGTGCTGATTTAATCTGTCGCTTCAAAAAATGTAAAATACCTTTAGTAATTTGATAAAATTATAAATGATTTTACAGATATTCAAAAAATAAACTCAATATAATTTATTCTCCAACGCTTTATTTTTTTATTCAATAGAAGGTTAACATTAAAAATCTACAAATAGTGTCTGTCAGGATCTAAAATAATTCACAAAACCCCTTCAAAACGTTAGAAGCACATGGTTGAGATGTAAATGAGTTGGGGGCCCCGTAAACATCTTGTTAGTAGGTGCAGTGTCGGTAGTTTTAACTAACCTGCGGGTGACCTGGTGGTCTAGGGGTAAGGTGTCAGACTTCTGTGCTGGGTGTCCGGGGTTCAATCCTCGGTCCTGGCACAGATTTATCTGATTGCCAAACCCTTCCTTCACCTCTGACAAGACGTGTATTAATCACAACTTGTGAATGTGTGGAATGCCAGGCCTACCACCGTGGTTCGGATCCCACGTTAAACTGTAGGTCCTCCATTTCATCTCACAATCACCCTGCCATTACACATTAGCGTAAATGCGTATAACCCGAACGGGTAGTAAGACTCGGTGATAATAAATAATAGTAATAATAATAATAATAATAATAATAATAATAATAATAATAACTAACCTGCAAAACTTTGATGTTATATACAATAAAACAAATGGTACGGAACTCCACACGAACTTTCTCGCTCTATTTATTTTTTTTAGAAATGGAGATATTTACTTAAAATTGGTAATATAATATACACAAGCAAACCCGAGAACAAATTGCGCTAGACATACGTAAAACATTTTTTATTCATGGTTTTAAATTTCATAATTTGATTTTTAAAGAATTAACGTCTTCATTTGTATATTTGGATCGATACGAAATATCGATATTGGGTCCCCAAATGTCAATTTTGACTTACGGTTTAAATTTTTGTCATTTTACTAGGGGATATCTTTTGGTTATTGCATTGCTATTAAATTTCTCTTTTATAAAGTTTGACCAATTAAATAGTTAATTATTGACTATTGAGTCTAAAATGAGAGAGATAGAATCGTTATATCCGATTTTGAGAAAATGGAATTTTTCTTATTTTACCCTTTAGTAAACTGCTATTAATTTTAGGGTTAGACAGACAGCGTTGTAAAAACCAATTTTTATGGTTCGGGGGGTCATGAAACGTTGACATTCATCAACATCTCGGACTAGATTTTTTTTGATGGTCGTAATACTTTACCTTAAAAGTGTTTGCAAAGTTAAAAGAAATATATATTTGTGTATAGCTTGAAAACCTTTGGTTTTATAAAAATATATTTCAAGTAAAAGATGTTTGTTATAAATAGATCCACATGTATGCAATGATAAGTAATTTTATATCTCAAAGACTTACGGAGATAAAATTAAAAATTAGAATTTACGCATCAGACCGGAACCCTTAAAGTTATTTTGGCGAAAAGTTGAGAGTAGCTATTTGGTTTGTAATATTGATCAAAGCTTAGAAATGAAATTTAATCAAAATCGTTAAAGCGGATTTTGATAAAATCGATTTTTCTCTCTTTCCACCCTTAAGGAAACTACCCTTAATTTTAGGGTTGGGCATCCAATTCCAAAAATTCCTCGGGGTAAACCTATGAAAACCCTATATACCAAGTTTTAGCCCAATAGGTAAAATAGTTTAAGCTCTAGCCCGAGGTACAGACTGACAGACAGATGGACAGACAAACAGACAGATGGCAGACAGACAGACCGAATTGCGAAAACCACTTTTTAGGGTTCGGGGGGTCATGCATGATACGTCGACATCCATCAAAATCTTGAGTTTGATTTTTTAGACGATCACAATACTTTCTCTACCTGTAAGATAGTGAGAAAGTAAAAACAATTGAGTTACGACCCGCTTCGGTGGCCACGTGGTCTAAGGCGCTACTCTTGTGTTAAACTGGACTTCCGATGACAGGGAGGTTGAGGCTAAAATATCAATCGGGTGTATTGAGGGGGTTATTCCGAAATAGTTGCCCACACTCTTTTCCATGCAAATGTGGGCACATTTCCTATACATATGGCCTTTCTCATTCCTAACTTATTGACAAGTGCAGTTAGTACATTAGTATAACCCGAACGGGTAGTAAGATGCGGTACTAAAAAAACCGTTACCATTAGAAGAACAGTTTTATATATAAAACACTTTCACATTCCCTCATCCCTAAGCTTTGCCCTATCAAGTCCAGAAAATATTAATGCGCATGCCCGCACGTTTTTTTAATGTGTTTTATCGTCATTTTGTTTTATTAATAGCTTCGCGCTTGAGAAGTTCGCTCCTAACCCACGCTTCAACGGCGGACCTGTTTTGTAAATGTCAGATACAAGCTAGAGAGAAATTTTTAAGTTTTAATCTTCAAAGGACCTTTGATAACGAGGAGTAACAAGGAGAAGGTTTATTGAACCAAGGGCGAGTTTTACACTAACAAAAAAAAACTGTCACGTTTAGTTTCGAGGATAGTAATTATTGGGTGACCTGGTGGTCTAGGGGTAAGGTGTCAGACTTCTTTTCTGGGGGTCGGGACTCAATCCTCGGTCCCGGCACAGATTTATCTGATTACCAAACCCTTCCTTCACCTCTGACAAGACGTGTATTAATCACAACTTGTGAATGTGTGAAATGCCAGGCCCACCACCGTGGTTCGGATCCCACGTTAAACTGTAGGTCCTCCATTTCATCTCACAATCACCCCACCATTACACATTAGCGTAAGTGCGTACAACCCGAACGGGTAGTAAGACGCGGTGCTAATAATAATAATAATTATTATTATGATAGTAATTATTGTAATAGTTTAAATACTAAATACGCCATGTGTAGTTAGATTAATTGATTGTATTTATAAAACTGTAGGTCCACTGGGAATTGAATACAAGTAGAGCCTACGCCTACTAGGCATGTTAGCTATCAGACGGCTCTTTTATGATCCGTTTTGCTGTCTTCTTTGAATTCTGAGCTCTATATTAGTTAAATGGCAAAAGCTGTACCTCGTTAATATTGTCTTAATATTAACCTAATTTATAACTAGGTTACATTTTAGAGGTATATTTGCTGGCTACAATACTACGTAACGCATTTTATGTCAAAGGGAATTTAACTGTGCTTTAACCCGCTTCGGTAACCGCGTGGTCTAACGCGCTACTCTCGCAGTAGACTAGACTGCCGATGATGAGGTGATCGAGGTTCGAATCTCGGTCGGCTTTACTGAGGGTGGGTTTTCCCAAAGTGGTTTTCACTCTCCCTCCACGCAAATGCGGGAACACTTCTTCTAAATATAACTTTATGAATCCTTTAAAACCATTAGCTTAGCTAGTACATAAGCGTATATTTTGAACGGGTAGTAAGACGAGGTGCTAAAAAAACTGTACTTTATTACTGAAATTAGATTTGATGTAGGTAGCTAAAAATAAACTTAATTAATATATGTAAACTATTTTACAAATTGTCCGGGCACATAAATCCCAGGGTTGTTGGAGGGTGGTTTGAAATTAGATAATACATACACACACACACACACACACACACACACACACACACACACACACACACACACACACACACACACACACACACACACACACACACACACACACACACACACACACACACACACACACACACACACACACATACACACACACACACACACACACACACACACAAGGAAAGTAATGTTTGTAATATGTGTGCATTTTTAGCGAAATATTCATAAAAATTTGTAGTTGTTGACCTCTAAATAATTTATAAATGGAAGAAAGTAACGTGTGTACATAAAGTTAATGCGCCTTTATCGATTTAAAGCACCAACGCCTGGCCAGAATTGACCAATAAAGTCTCTCCCGACTCATTGATTGCTTACGTCGAACTTGAATTACATTCCACTGAGCAAATGTCTTTTTTCCCCGGGATATCTTACTGACTCATTTGTTTATTTTGTGTTCAACGCGTGTTTATGATGATGTGTCATATTTTGGACAAACAACTCTAATTTGAATCTGATATTAATTGTTGCATCGTTTTGTGTTTGTTAAAAAAAAGTTTGAAAAAAATTAACATTTGACTAATCTCGTCGCTGTAACATGTTAATGGAACTTATTTTTCTTTTTTCTAAAATATAATTTATCTGCCCTCCCATTATTTTTTTACTGTCCACCTCTAATCATCATTCCCGGATCTCTCGGTGTCACGTGGCTGCAGGTAGACGACGAAGAGAGACAACACAGCAGTAGTTCCGACAAACGAGAAGAGTTGAATACGATCGTCGAACAGAGTCCAGAAGACTCGAACATGTCGGGTGAGAACCTCCAGACAGAGATGAACATTTCCCACACAGCATGCCCGCGACAAGTCTTCAGGAACTAAGTGCGGCACGTCAGTGGTCGGGGAAGAAGCTGTTGTTGGTGGTAGCAGGTCTAAAGGACGACGTCTTAGAAGGTCAAGGGCGAACCGTCGCAAGTGTCGGGAAAGCGGGGATTCGGGAAACGTCAGAGGGCAGGATGCTACTGAGGTGACTGTTATTGGGGATATAGAGGTGAGGTAACCGCGGTTGCTGAACTAAAGGGGAATTTACTTCGTCTGAAAAAAGATCAAGCGACTGAGAAGGTAGAGGATTCCAATGATCATCAGTATGTGTTTAGTGAGAAGGTTGTAGCTAGAGAAATGTTTGTAGAGGAAGATGTTGCGAGTGCAGAAGATTTTAAACTCAAGAATGTACGAGCGTTTCTGTCGAAGCAAGAACTCCCTCTATAGATGTAAACACAATTTTCGACAAAGGTGTCAAAGACAATAACTCAACAGTTAGTGCTTCTGTTTCATCACAAAATATTTTGGGTTTAGAACCAATCCTATTTTCGGAAAGTAAAAAGGTTACGTCCGAAACTTTTATAAAATTAAACTATGATATGACGGGAAATTTAGTGGAAGGTTTGCTTGAAGAACATTTACAAAAACAAGATTCAGATTTAGATTTTTTACAAAATGAGGTTGTTTTACCTAGTCATAGCTATATGTGTTCTGAAAATAACAATGGGCAAAAATACAGTGCCTTAAAAGAATGCGCTAAAGTTAAAGATATTTCAGAATCGTGTGTTGGTAAAAGAATAGATTTTTTAATTCATCAAGAAATGACACCATCGAATGAAACACAAGTTTCAGACAAATTAGAAAATGATGAGTTATTAGCTAGTGTGTGTGAATGTACCGTAAAAAACAACGAAGATATTCTACCGAAAAAACATCAGCCAAGCCAAGATAGCGAAACGGTTTCTCGAAGTTCTTTCCAAGAAATAGACTTAATAAAATGTAACGATAGGAAAGATAAAGATAGCATCGCCATAACTAAAAATAAGTTCAGTTCCACCGGTGACCGAGATAAAGAAAATGAGCTAGTGGAGAACTATAAAGAGAAGTTAATACAAGTAGATATACCAATATTATCGGAAAATAAAGAAGACTTTGCGAAGGCAGAGTCAAAGGAGGAAAAGGGAGATATAATAAAAATAGATAATTTGCTAGATCGTATAAGAAAGGAAGTAGAAAATGAAAATTTGTTAGATACCAAAGAAGCAATTGTCTGACGTACACGAGAGAGGAAATGAAATAATACCTTCTACTTTTGAACAAAATAAGAAATTGATCGGTAATAATGAAGAGAATCAGCCTGATATAAAGTCCAGGTATCGTCGAGTACAGAGCGAACAAAAATAAATACGAACGAACACTTGGAACAGATTCATTCATCCGGGATGAACGAGTTTCAAGGAGAAATTAAGTAATTAGGTAGAAGAAACATTCCACACGTCGAGAGACGCGACGAGGGACGCCCGCTCGAACGACTTCCGGTGGAACTAACATCAGTAGTGTCCACGCGCTTGTCGACTGTGAGGTCGAGGAAGGAAATAGATTCAGTTAAATATTAGCTCGTTAATTGAAAACCATATAATCGAGGGTTGTTTGAAAACAAGCAACGTTGAATATCCAACTATTGAAACCGTGACGACAGAAATAGACGATGTGTTATTAAATGTTAAATCTGTCGAAGGATTGCAACATACGGTTTATATAAAAGACTGCCAAGAAATAGTTGATCAAATAATAACGAATAGTACTATATTAGCCGAGAAAGGAAACGCTTGAAATTACTTCGGATGTGTCACAGAGGATACCAACGACATCAACGGTTCTGAAGATTCCAGCGTTTATAGAAAACCAGATCTCACTCGATGAAGAAATAAATGATCATCTCAAATGTGGTCTTGAATCATTTAACGTTTTAGAAAACGATAATCTTAGACTGGAAGAACCGACTGCAGAATTTTGTACTTCTCGAGTAAAAGATTCGACTGTGGGAAAAAATGAATCCGATTCAATCAATATCGTTGATTGCAGTCATCTTCAAACGTAACAGTCGTGTGTGAAACTATAGACAAAATACA
This sequence comes from Timema podura, assembly GCA_033556935.1. Taxonomy (NCBI): domain Eukaryota; kingdom Metazoa; phylum Arthropoda; class Insecta; order Phasmatodea; family Timematidae; genus Timema; species Timema podura. The sequence continues at coordinate 5,291,373 of JAVRXN010000007.1, forward strand.
TAACGTGTCTCCGAATTGTGTGAAGGAGGATTGTCAGCTCTTGCAAGGAGAAATATTACCATTAGGAAATGCAATAGTGATCATGCGACTTTTACAAGGCTCAGATATCTAATCAGAGCATACACAGCATCTCATGGAGCACAAAGCTTTAGAAATAAGTGAACACAAAGAAGAAGAATTGGCAAGTTCCGGGAGAGTTGGACTTTTCGGATCTTCCACAAAACTACAGCAATGTAAACCCTCAACTACAGGAGGAAATTTCTGCCCATACTGTTCGACGAAAACATTACTGAATCAAATAAAGATTCAAAGTGCACGAAGGAGTTCTTTCCTCGGAAGACCAAGAACTTTTAGAACCGTTCCCTCCCATGCCAGCCGACGAAGAAGAAAACCTCAGGCGTTTCCTGCAAACGCTGAACCTGGGAAACTACAGTGATGTGCCACAAGAAAATAAGACGACTTCTTTGGAAAACAAAACTGTGCCAGACGACCCCGTTTCACCAAACGCGGTAAAAACCGACAAGCGTTGGAGACTTATTTCATGCCATGTCAAAACCCAAGATTTCTCGGCGTTATCTTAGAGGAAAGTAATGAGAACAACGAAGGTGATAAATTAGACGAGAAATATACGAAGAAGATATAAACGAGTACCTGATAAAGAACATGACGAAGCAGATGGCATGAGAGTTGAACATAGTGGTTGGGAGGATGTTATATTCGATCCGGTTACAAATGACGTGGTCGTTCTTTCAAGAGGTAAGAGGAGTGCCATCCTAGAAAATACGCCCCGGCGAACAATATTTGTAGAGTACACCGAAAAGAAATCATGGTCTCATGATAGGTTTGATGTGTGGGATGGAGACGGCTCGTTCTATCCTGAGGAATCTGAGAACGCCGTCGTAGCTGAGGTCCGCCTTGGAGGACGAAGAAAAAGAGACACCTTGGGAGAGAAGTAACGGTAAGGTGTGGGATGACGCCGTGTATTTCCAGAGGCTCAAGAAGTAGGGCCAGCTTGCGGCTCGGAGGATGACGTGCGTGTCAAGGTGGAGCTGGCCGAAAGCAGCGACGAGGGTGAAGCTACCTACACCAGGGGTAAGACTCAGACAAGAGAACACGAGGTGGAGGTAGTGTTTCTTGAGGACACTAGCAGCGCTAGTAGTGTCACCGTGACGACGGGGATGACCCGGGAGACGACGCGGATATCGAAGAGGAAGAAATGGAGGGCACGTTCGACCCGATAAATGTTGTGTCAGTAATAAAAAGCTGCCAGTACCAAAGTTCAACAGATGAAGATCCACAACTAAACAATGATTTTGAAAAAAAGATATAATTCTTGATGGAACAAAAAATGTGTCTTGCGATATAAAAACCAATCCAAAATGAAAGTGATAAACACATCTGATGTAGATTCGACAAATCCTAAAAACCAAATATTTGAAGATGAATATTATAATTTAAATAGCGAACAGTTACAGGGTACAAATAATAAAGACATTTTGAAAGATGAAACAGGAAACTTATCTAATTATGATAATACATCAATCGAGGAAATAGAATATACAACTAATTTGGGAAGTAGTGTTGATAAAAAATCAACATCAATGGAGGTTTTAAATGGCGGAACAAATTACGTAGAAAAAAGTCCCTTAGATATTTCAAACAATATAGAATCTATTAGTTCAACACCGCAACAACACGATTCGCAATCAAATTTGACACATGAAGACCAACAAGAAACTCAAGATAATAAGCAAACACAACACTAAAATAGTGGACTTTTTCAAACGTCTTTTTGTTATTTTACCGAAATCTGACAGCAACAATAAAAACATGCACAATGTCCTTGAGGAGCTGATACGCGATCCTACTTCGCCTTTGTCACCGACAACCAGAGGAAATATAACTATTCTACTGTCAGATAACGTACAAGCAATATTTCCGACGGTTCTGGAACTTCACATCAAGACACCAACAACAACTCCAAGATGGAACAACCAGAAACTGTCACGATACAACAGAAATATATGGTCAGGAATCAAGTGCTAGTCAACATGAAAAGGGTATATCACACCTTCGGAAAAGTCTCCAGAAGGAAATATTAGTCAAAAGGAAGAAAATCCAAAAGAAACAGAGAACGTAACAGAAGAATTAACTTCCCCTGTTTCACATTCCAGACAAAACTCGTCAAGCAGTGAAACTTGCTCTCATGGCACTACTGTTTTCAACCCCAGTAAGTCACCCTGGTCCTCGGAGAGGGACATAGCTGACCTTGAAACTGATAACCACGCCCAGGAATCTAATCCGACAACTGATCCGCCAGAGGTTTCTTTGAAAAATTGTCACGTTAAACCGTTAAAAGAGTTGGCATTAAGTAGGGTAGTGTCACTTCCGTACGGTGTGGACATACTCATTTGTTTGGGATATCAGATATCCGCCATTTAAATACCCAACCTTCTAACACAAAAATCCAATATTAGTGTAACCAAGGAAAGTAATACAAGTAATAAAATTGAAGAGAAAATTAAATAATATAAAATAATAATAATAGTAACCATTGTACCATTCAATCACTTCACAGGACGAATCAATCAAATGAAGAATTCAGTAAAAAACCAATACACAACTTTCTGGCGAGCCTTCAAACAGCGACACAGGTTGTGTTGATGTTAAATCACAAGAATACCGCGAGGACGGAGAAAGTGATAAACATTCCCTTCTCCCCACCGGTACCCCCCCCCCTCACATTCAAGGGTGATCAACAAGGACTGGATAGGATGCCGACCAGAGTCGACCCAAGGCTACTTGTTTGTCTGTCTCCCTCTCAGAGGCGAGGTTTCCAAGGTCAATACGTCGTACCCACCCCGGACGAAGCCGAGTCGCTTTTAGATTTACACAGGAAGTTCGTCGAAAGACGCGGGTACCATGAGAGTGCTCCTACCCCACCTCCGAACAGAGACAAGTCCACGCACAGTCTTAAGTTAATTCAAGAACAATTAGCGTCATCGTCATGTAATTTAAATCTCACAAAAATTCGTGAGAAAATGTCTCAAAACAGGAAATCTAGACTTGAAAAATGGAGAAATCATTAATAGTAATCCACACAGTAAACAAAGCATACCTTCAGAACATCCGACTAACAATTCTAATTTAATAGATAATGGGGCAAACCTATCGTCGAACTCGAGGTATCAGGATAAAAAAGTAAACCCTTTTAAATACATCAATAAATCCACGCAACCTTCAATCGTACATCCTATTTCAAATACATGCGACGGGGATAAAATATCAATACGCGCGGAAGAAGAAGAACAACAAGTTTCGCACCCTTGTGAGAATCCGTCGCAGCAGAAGGAATTTAAAAGTACCGACGTGACGTCACCGCAAGTTAAAATACACACGGCAGAAGAAGAGGAGGAGGAGAGGACGAGAGGCGAAGACACGGGCGAGAGAGAGACGGAGCAAAGCCGGTTGCTGGCAATTATCCGAGACGCAGCATCCCACCGCGTTGAGGAGCGGCGGCACACTCCTCCGCCAGAATCAAAACCAGAAAACAGGACACACATTTTAAACCGGCAAGAAACGCGTCGGTCAGGTGAAGACGACGACGTCCAAAATAAAACAATCGACGGGATGCTGTCACTTTCCGACGTGTTTCGAAACCAAGAGAGCATCTACAGCTCGCACCAACAACAAAAATACACGGAGTTCATCAACACCGATCAATACGATCATAGAATATCCAACAGAAGATCTTGGGCTCCCGCCGGCACACAATTATTATCAAGCGGAGACTCACACCAACGGAAAGAAAATAAAAGCGGGCCACACAAAGAGACCACTTTTCAAACCGAAACAAACCGCAGAGCCTCCACGATATGCAGTGGTCCTTATTACGACTCCCACGAGCAGGACTTTGAGATATTATACCAAGGGATCTCACCAACCTCGTCGCCACTGCCGGGGGAGACCGCTAACAAGGGAAGACTGAAGGCCAAACTTTTGTCGGAATGGTTGACCATCGCCCGAGGGAACGAGGCTTCTAGGAACGTCTCAGAAGACAGGAATATCTTCTTTGTAGGCAGCCACTCGGCGCAGAAAAGCCACAAACATACGTTAAATGTGGGTTCACAGCTACGATCGCAAACTTCGGGGGACTTACAAACTTCGAGCGAAGTTCAACAAAAAAACTTGTCCTCAAAGCAAACAAGCGAACAAGTTTTAGGGAAGATTCAAACCCAGGAGAGTACACTCTGTCAAAAAGAAAAAGAGAGGAAGGGAACCTCGGCTGATATAAATCAACACAGTTCTCCAAAAGTTTCTCAAACAAACACATCCGAAGATCATCAAAAACTAAAGGAGCTTATCGTGCAAAGAAGATACTCCCTCCCGAAGAATGTCGACGGAAACAAAGAGGAGCAGGCGAGACACCTACAACAAGAGAAGGAAGAACAAGATCGATCAAAACCTGTCCAACTGAAGCGGTTCTCTCTGCCCCCGGAACGGGAGCAACAAACTGAGAAAGAAGCGAAACTATCCCAAGAAAGAAGGCACAATGTTTATTTTGAGTTACCGGATATATCGGTCAACCAACACGATCCCAATAATTATTATAATCTTCAGTACAGGCGTTTCTCTGACCCAAAACCTATTTCGGAAACGAACCCCAACTATGAAGTACATGCAGAGCGACGTTTTGACGTGGACAAGTACATCATATCTAAAAAGGGAGACATCGCGATCATCCAGAGCGAAGTCGTCGCCAGGAAACCTCCTTTTAGGAGTGAGAGACCTCTCTTACAGAGGCCGAATTCGATGCCAGGGACATTCGCCACCGGTGGGGAAATTTTCCGTCAGCAAATGTATTTGGAATATATGAGCAAGGTCGCGGAGAGGGCGGAGCGTCGTAAGCAGAAGGTGATCCGGATATCCGGTCCACCAGGAGGAGAAGACCACCAACCTCTGTCGCCGGAGAATGAGTTCGGACCAGGTGGCTTCCAGGAGAACCTGACGCCTTCGAGTGTCATCACAGCTCAACAGTTGGAAGACGAGTTCATGGGGAGGGTCAGAGAAAGAATGGACAAACTGGGGATAAATTACGACGAAGAAGAAGAAAACGATGATGACGGTAGAGTGGAGGTCTCCTCTTCGACGACTGTTCACGAAGATAAAAGTGTATTACAGGAGTGTCGCGGTCCGCTCCCTGCCGACGACGGATCCTCGTGGAAGGCGCAGCTTCCCAAACACCTGCAGGAGTTCCTGATGCTCTCTGCCGCGGCGACAGCCTCCGATGACGTCACCAGTGACACGGAGGGTGAGTTCACAAAACTTGAGTGTGTGTGTGTTTTTTTGCGTTTGCGTAACTTTTGTTTGTGGCATCCGTGTGACTTTTTTTTTGTGTGTTTAAATTATGCGTCTAATATTTGTGAAAATAACTTATTTTGACTTTGAAAGATAACAAATTAACTTGTATTATAAATTATTGTATTAAGCACGACTCAAATATACTTAAAAAGTTAATTGTTTTGAAGATCATAACTCAACATACTCTACAATTATGTATTTTCAACCGGAGTGTTTTATAATTCACAAAATTTCCTTCCAAACCTCATTCACTTGGTAAGTATGTAAGTACTGCATTTTACTTTATTTTTTTATCACCACATTTACTACCTGTTCAGGTTATACGCCATATGATAATTACTCTAATGGATAGGCATGAGGAAGAAAGAATTTTAGAGATAATCTACCCACATTTGCGTGAAGGAGATTGGAAAATCATTAGAAAAAAAACCCTTATATATCGGACCGGGATTCCAACCCGATCTCTCCGTCTTAGAAGTCCAATCCAACACGGAGAGACGCTCTTAGACTATTCGGCCACTGAAGTGGATAGAGGATGTCAGTACAATAGTGTTTTCTGAGTGTCATTTTTATGTAAGGTTGATTTTAATGGTACATTACACCCGCTTCGGTGCCGCGTGGTTCTAACGCGTTACTCTCGCAGTAGACTAGACTGCCGATTACGGGAGATAGAGGTTCGAATCTCGTTTGGGTTTCTGAGTTGGTTTTTCCGTAGTGGTTTTTCCGCTTCCTCCACGTAAATTTGAGTACACTTCTGAAATTTTAGTATTTAATTTATTTAGCACCGCGTCTTACTACCCGTTCGGGTTATACGCTTAGTACTCATTAACACTAATTGATTAGGAATTGGGATGGTTGAATTTAGAGGAGTGAACCCGCATTTGGCGTGGAGGAGAGTGGAACATTTAGGAAACCACCCCCAGTTCACCCGACGAGATTCGAACCTCGATCTCCCCGTCCTCGGCGGTCTGGCTCAACACGACTACGCCACCGAGGCGGTGAAATTATTAGTACATAAGCATATATTCCGAACGGGTAGTAAGACGCAGTGCTAAAAAAAATATAGTATATAAATGCAAACAATCCGAACGGGTAGTAAGACTTGGTGGATTATTTTTATTGATGAATATCCTTAAAAGTACACAATAAAAGCAGCTAGATTTTAACGCTTTAAAGTTTAAACTCTAAATTTATTGCAACTCGACTCTTTTTTTTAAATTGAAAACTTGCGATTGCATTAAATTATCGAAGATATTCACATAAGTAAATTAGATTTAAAATAACACAACAAAGCTCTTCCATTGAGTCTTCTTTTTGTTTTGAAAGTATTGTTTACTCCTGATGGAAATTTATATTAAATGACCCGCCTCGGTGACGTAGGTAACTATACGAGCTAGTCTCGTGTTAATCTAGACTAGCCGAGGACGGGGAGATTGAGGTTTTCCCCTAAATGTCTTCACACTCTCTCTCTCCACGCAAATGCGGACTCACTTCGTCTATATTCAACCTTCCCAATTCATAACCCATTAACGTAATTAGCACTTAAGCGTATAACCCGAACGGGTAGTAAGACGCGGTGATAAGTATTATTATTATTATTATTTTATATTATTATTATATTAAATAAAAATGCATTGTATTTTTTTTACGAAAAATAAACTCGTGTTGTAATAAAAGTTTTTGACGTTGCTTCCGTGGTAGGAATGAATAATTTATTCGGGAGGTAGTCTCGTAGATTGAAACTCTGGCCGGCTAAATAAACACACGGTGGGATGAAGAAGAATCAAGCAGCACTGCCAAGCTTTGAGAAAAAAAAAAAACCCAACTGTTGATATAAACTTTTATCTGGGACGTTTGTTCAAGTGGGAAGTTGATGTAAAAAAAAAGGGGGGGAGATTTCCATCCTTAGAGAGTTATTAATAATTTTTAGTTTCGTTAATATAAACATGTGAAGATATTATTATATTTAATTTTTTTTGTGAGGTATTTAAAGTGAACTTTCTGAACCTACTGATTCATCAGTACACGAGAATTTTTATGAGCGAGAATGAAAGGGCCTACAATTTTGTCGGGGAAAAGTATTTTAAATACCTTCCAGGGTTCTTTTTTACATTTCCACAATCGACGCGAGACTGCGGCTTTACTTCCCCTCCGAAGGAAGTTGTGCTACAGATTTTTATTGCTTAAGTAAATTATAAAACGTCGAGGAGTACGTCGATGTGCTTTAGGTTAGTGTGCGGGATGTGATAGACTTATACTATACATGATCACAGGATAAGGAAGTATGATTTTAAAGAAATGCACCATCGTTCTTCTAAAGAGAGAATGTAAAATATCATTTTGACCATACATATCCGTGTATTCTACCGGTTGGGAACCAGGCACATTACCTTACACCTAACCATGCTAATATAAATTAAAAGGCATAATCTATTAATAATATTCCCAATAAACGCATTGGTGGGCGTGCGGACTAAATGTCAAGCCCATATAGTCTGGTCTGCCCTTGACGTGGAGGCTTGGGGTTTCGAATCCCGGCTGGGTGTATTGAGAATATTTTTTTCTCTTAATGGTTTTCTCCTATCCCTCCACGAAATTGCTGTTACTGTTCCTATAAATTCTACCTTTCTCATTCTTAACCTATTAGTGTAGTTAAAATGCTTATAGATCGCACAGGAGTAGCAAGTCGTGGCGGCAAACAGCCAAAACATCCAAAACAACCAAAACACCAAAACACCAAAAAAATCACATCAAACAACCAAAACATCCAAAACAACTCAAACATCCAAAACAACAAAACATCCAAAACAACCTAAAACATCAAAACATCCAAAACAACCAAAACACCAAAACATCCAAAACAACCAAAACATCCAAAACAATCAAAACATCCAAACAACCATAACATTCCAAACACATAGCATCAAACATCAAAACAACCAAAACATCCAAAACAACCAAACATCAAATCTTTCAAAACATCCAAAACATCCAAAACAACCAAAACATCCTCGTCACTTCCGGTTTTTGGTTCTTGACATCCAGTGGAATATTTTAATTTATTCAAGAAATTTAACGCGCACTTTCTGAATCCGACTGATTTTACCAGCACACGACTTATAAACTAACTTAAATCTAGAACAGACACAACAACCAGCCCCCCGGCCGTTAATTCATCACTGTGAAAAGGGGAAATCCACATTTCACCAATGATACATTTTTCGGCCATTCTAGGATCCAAACACGGGACCCTTAGCTCAGTAGACAGACACGCTACCGATTGAGCTAAGGTGTCGGACCAGTGGATTGTAAAGTATTTTTTTACCGATAGATAGAAGTGAGCTTACTCTGACACTTCATAATATAGCCTTCTTCGATAACTCACTCAACAAATATCACAGGAAATTAATTCATTTCCGTGGATTGACGCGTTCGGTTCGTGCACCAAGGCGTAGCCAGCCAATAATTTCAGGGGGGGGAGGGGTTTGATGGGCCCATTCCCTAAATTCCAGAGGCTAGAAAAAATTCTAAATGATAAACAGTTCTAGAAGCTATCTGAAGTGGTTTTTTTTTATGGCAACATAGCACCATAACTTCTGAAGGCTAGAAGAAATTCTAAATATTAAACACCTCTAGAAGCTCCCTGAAGTGCTTTATGTGGTAACAAAACCCCCTAATTTGTATTTTGTACCCTAATTTTGATATTGTTTGAACCATAAATAAAGCCATACATATTTGGTTCATAAATTTCGGGGGGGTTGAACCCCCAAACTACTCCCCCCCCCCCGACTACGGCCCTGTACTGCACTGCTCCCTTTATCGATGGGAATGCCAACAAACATTTAATGCAGTGCAAGAAGTAACATAATAATACCCGCTTCGGTGGTCGCGTGGTCTAAAGGCGCTACTCTCACAGTAGAGTAGACTGCCGATGACGGGGAGATCGAGGTTCGAATATAAGGGGTGGTTTTTTTTCTAAAATGTTTTTCTACTCCCTTTCACACAAATGCGGGTACACTTCATCTAAATATAGCCTTCTTCATTCCTAAAAACCATTAGAGTAATTAGCACATAAGCGTATAGCCCGAATGGGTAGTAAGACGCGGTGATAAATAAAACAAGGAACGGGTGGTCTAATTTAACCCGCGAGGTCTCCGACCTTAGCCGCGCATGCGCGACTCAGCCAAAAGAATGACACCAATTTAGTTTGAGGTACGCTCCGCCGCTTTTTTTGTGGGGGAAAAAACAAACAACAAAAACAATAGCGCTACAAGAGTGGAACAATCTTGTTTGTAAATGTTTAAAAATTGCGGCTCTAAAACAAAAATGACAGCTGTTGTTTTTGAAAAAAAAAAAAACTTCACAAGACCAGATAAAAACATGAAAAAAAGAAAAAGTCGAGAAACTGAAGGACTTTATTTGATAAAAAAATTGTTTCTTGTCCTCAGCGGCCAAACCAAGCAAATAGTTTGTCATTCTCAATACAAACTATTAAAAGCCGATGTATTTTTAATCAAATTTTTAAAGATTAAAAAAAAAATTTTTTTTTTGCCTATCAATTCTTAATATCCACCCGGCTCTTCACATATTTACACTTTTTTTTTAGCATCGCGTTTTACTACTTATAAGATTTATACGCTTATGTACTAACTAAGCTAATGATTTTAGGGATGAGGATGGCTATATTTATTGGAAGTGTACTCGAATTTGCGTGGAGGGAGAGTGGAAAATCACCCTCAATACACCCAATCGAGATTCAAACCTCGATCTCCCCGTCATCGTCAGTCTAGTCTTCTGTAGAAAAGCCACTTAGACCACGTGGCCAACGAAGCAGGTGTTACGAAGTATTGAAGAATGTAGAAGGAATGTAAATTAGAGAAACTGTACCATTATTTTCGTGAGGAGAGAATGTAAATTTAAGTTTATTAAATAAATACCATAACATTATTGTACTGACCCTTCAGTGGCCGCATGGTCTAAGACGTTATCTCGCAGTAGACTAAGACTGCCGATGAAGGGGAGATCGAGGTTCGAATCTCGGTTGGGTGTACTGAGGATGTTTTTTCCACTCTACCTCCACGAAAATGCGGGCAAACATCCTATAAATATAACCGTCCTAATCCCTAAAACCATGACTAATTAGTATATAAGTGTATAAACCAGAACGGTTAGTAAGACGTGGTGCTAAAAAAAATGCAGTCCGGTCGGAATCGAACCATTGACCTTGCAAATCAAAGTACGATCAACCCCGCCGGTGATTATGTTGTTGAAACGCGAACTTTTGCCATGATTGGCTATTTCCTCTGCGGAGGCAACGTTTTGTCAAATGTTATAGGCGGTGTATTCCAGTAAAACGACTTGTTTGATCAATAAAAGAGGACAGCTCGTAAATATTGAATGACTGTCGGTCCTTGACGTAGTCAACAGTTTGTGTTTAGTGCCACGCCCATTTTATGGGGCAGTAAACCTACCTCGCTCGTATGGATCTGAATAAAACACAAAATATTGCTCAAAGTCTTGCAAACTTAGTTAAAAAAAAACAACGCTGTTTTATGTGTGACTAAATGGATATCTGAGGTGTTGTTTGGAAAAAAAAAATCAACACTTAGACAACGAATAAAAATAATTAACTCTTCCCACCATTCTCTCTTTCATGATGATGCCATTGTTTGATTAAAGTTAAAGTAGGACTAATATTAAGCTTGATAAAGGTAGGTAAAAAAAATATAACCGTGTACACCTTTTGACAACTTTAACCCCGGCGTCGTTCTTTATATATTTTTATTTCAATCAAATGGGACAAGTAACACACCAATATATTCTGAATAAAACTATTAATTTAAATTTAAAACTGTTTTCAAAGAAGTTACCGCAGGTGACCTGGCGGTCTAGGGGTAAGGTGCCGGACTTATGTGCTAGGGCCCGGGGTTCAATCCTCGGTCCCGGCACATATTTATCTGATTACCAAACCCTTCCTTCACCTCTGACAAGACGTGTATGAATCACAACTTGTGAATGTGTGGAATGCCAGGCCTCCACCGTGGTTCGGATCCCACGTTAAACTGTAGGTCCTCCATTTCATCTCACAATCACCTTACCATTACACAATAGCGTAAGTGTGTATAGCCCGAACGGGTAGTAAGATGCGGTGCTAATAATAATAATAATATTAGTAATAAATATGTTACCATGATATGTAGTGCCTATATAAGGATATTGGGAGCAACAAACAGCCGGCGATTTAATTTTTTTTATCTACGAAACATCCACGAACATGCAATGACACTGAACTACTTTAAGGGATTTTTGAGGGGTTTCGATTCTCCAAAACCAAATGGGGAGGGGAGTGGAGTTTAGGGACTCTATCAATACAAATGTTTGAAAATTTGATTTCCATAGAAAATATTTTGAATGGCCCTCATCGGGAGTTTTTTAAAATTAAAATTAGGTTCCTTTACAATTTATTTGGAGGGTTCGTCCCCCATAAAATTTTGAAATCCGGATGTCCCTAAAAGCAATTTAAATTGGTTCTCAACATTTTTTTAGTTAGAGACCTGCGTAAACTATTTGGAATGTTTCTCCTCAATTACATTTTTTAAATTTGGATACTCCTAGAAGCAAATTTCTGAAAACTGGCAAATTGGAAAATCGGCAAATTTTAGAAAATTGGATAGACCTAGAAGCTATTTTAAGTTGTTGTCGCCTGGACATATTTTGAAAACTAGATTATTCTAGAAGCTATTTGAAGTTGTCTTTTTCTGAAAATTTTCTAATAATGGATGCCTCTTTATATATACTTTTTTTAACACCGAGTCTTACTACCCATTCGGGCTAATACGTTTATGTACTAATTACCCTAGTGGTTTTAGGGTTTAGGAATGTTATATTTAGAGGAAGTGTAACCACATTTGTGTGTAGGGAGAGTGGAAGATATTTTTTTTGAAAAAACCACCCTCAGTACACCCTACCAAGATTCGAACCATGATTTTCCCGTCATCGGCAGTTTAATCTTCTGCGAGAGTAGCGCGTTAGATCATGCACCCACCGAATCGTATTTGCTCTGTATAGTATTTGTAGTTTAATAGAAGGCCATCTTTCGGATTCATATTCTAGAATATCAGCCAAGAGTGAAAGAACCTAGAAGGGCAGATTATTTACACTGGTTGTAATTCCCCCTGTTCCCCTTAGGTCTTAACGCCACTGGGTTGGAGATTTTCTTACGTCTGCACACATGCAACTTGGTTTTAATACATTATCAAGCTGTTACCTGCACCTTATGATCACAAACGTTATCATTTATATTTCCTTCAGCTTCAAGTATTGCCGAACCATATTTATTTCAAAACATACATTGATTTATTTAAATTATTTTTTTAGCACCGCGTCTTACCACCTGTTCGGGTTATACGCTTAAGTACTATTTACGCTAATGGGTTAGGAATTGGGAAGGTTTAATATAGAGGAAGTGAAACCGCATTTGCGTGGAGGGAGAGTGGAAAATCATTTAGGAAAAACCCCTCCCAGTTCACCCGACCGAGATTCGAACCTCGATCTCTCCGTCCTCAGCAGTCGAGCTCAACACGACTAGCGCGTTAGCTAACTACGCCACCGAGGTGGGTGATTTATTTAAATATATAATTAAGAACGCTGACCTCGCAGATTAAATAAACTTTAATTTGAATAAATTGTTTTAAAATATATAGATTTAGCACCGCGTCTTACTACCCATTTGGGCTGCACACATATGTAATAATACGCATTTTCGTGGAGGGAGAGTGTAAAAACCATTTAGGAAAAAAAACCCACCCTCACGACACCCTGACCAGGATTATAATAAAACAGAGTAGATCAATGTCAGTTGTCCGCTGTTTCATGGATTGAAATTAAATAGTCGTATCAGTTGTTCGTTTCCTGTTGCTTTAAAAGAAGTGTCATTAACAAATTTAATAATACTATGAGATATCTTTAAAAAAAAAGTTAAACAATAAGCATCTAATCAATAAAAAAACAAATTATCCTAATAGTGTTTGTTTGGTAAATGTTTTTTTTTTCCTTCTTCAAGTGTAACCTTGCCTCGTTCCTGCTTGCTAATAGCACAATCCCACAAGGTTTGAGCATGCGCATTAGTTTTAGCTGTAGCGCCCGCTTGTACTGTGTGCCAATAGATGCCAGCACTAGGACTGCTGACGGCTGTTTTACTGACGCTGCTCGTCACACTGAGCCTGCTTGTACTCGTGGTGGTAGATGTACTGACCTCCTGCACGAGATATGCCGAGAACTGGTCGTTAGTAGGGGATTCCTGCTTCAGCCAGGTTTGTTTGTTCACTGACCAAAAACCCTTTCCTCGGTATTAAGAAAATAATAAGCTAAAAGTCAAAAGTGAACGATTTAAACAAAACATGAATTGTGTAAAGTAGCTTGTTGTTGGTAGATAAAAAGGGTGTTCGTAAATTCAACGCCCAAACCGCACATATATATTGTTTGAACTAAATGTAATACAGAATCCCTGTAAAATTACATCCGGAAAATTATGCTAATACCAATAAATTGCGTTCAAAGTGTAGGCGTATAGCGCCGGGAGAGCAAAGCTGTTCAAGCATGCGTGTACAACAGGTTGCATAGGAGTTAGGCGCGCGGCACTGCAAATGTAATAATGGCAAGCACTTTCTGTGATGTAGGACCGTTAATAAGGACCCTCAGAACGTGTTCCCAATTATAGATGGACTGGTGTGTTGTTTACTATTTATTTTGGTATGTTTTGCTGCCGTGCTCCAAGATTTCGAGGTTTGTAGCACCTAACTCATATGCAACCTGTTGTACACGCATGCTCGAATAGCTTTGCTCTCCCGGCGCTGTACTCCAAAACTTTTAACACAATTTAATGGTATTAGTATAGTTTGCCAGATGTAAGTGTAAAGGGATTTTGTATTAGTTTTGGTTCAAACGAACTACATGTGCAGTTTGGACTGTGAGTTTCCGAACACACTGTATATTCAACAACAGGTCAATATATCAGAATGACAATTGTGCATTTTTAATACATCGTCCAAACTAATACTCGGCCATGACCGAGAGAGGTACGGCTCTGGTCTTTTACTAAAAAAGGTATTTGGATCGAATCTCTTTATCAGCAAAATGTATTTAAATAAAAGTGAGAATACTTTGTGGTTCACTAAAACAAGGTTATTATATTAATTACTATTGTATTTAATTTTAACTTTCTAAACTTGTTTATCAGTAGGCTATACAACTTATAACTAAATTAAGACATACCACCCAACTTTTTTCCCTTCTAACAACGCGTCTTAGTATCTGTTCAGATTATAAACATAATATGTACTCATTACAAGAACAAGCTAGGGATGAGGAAGGTTATATTAAAGGAAGTGTACACGCATTTGCGTGAAGGGAGAGTGGAACACCATTTAGGATAAAAACCACCGTTAGTACACCGAACCTCGATCTCCCCGTCATCGGCAGTCTAATCTACTGAGAGGGTAGCGCCTTAGACCATGCGCCCACCGAAGAGTGTATGATGCAGCTCTTCTTACCATCTTGAGCGGGTAGTAAGCACATGTCGATCACGTGAGTTCCACACGTGTGAGTCGGTTCTAGCTCCCGATCTATTGTCCACGAGTGTGTGATTCCCTTGCTGGTACTGGATACATCGCCTCCACCTGTTATTGTGACGGTACAGGGTGCGGTTTCCTGCCCCCATCATTGTCCTTACACTGCACCCCTTCCCTCCTCTTGCGATCGATACACTCCGTTGGGTTCCATCCGTCCTCGTGTGATTGAGGTTAGAGGAACCCTGGTTCTATTCTACGCGGCACCTAATATTCCTATTCCTTAAATGAAAAAAAAAAAAAAAAGACACCTGGAATCGGCTCCCGTGATCTTTGACTTGGTACCTCAACGTCCTGACCCCTCAGCTATGCAGGGTTCATCCCGTGCCCAAGGTCATTCTTCATTCATATTTTAAGGCAGATATTTAGCGTAATTATTAGGTAAGCGTATAACCCGAACGGGTAGTAAGACACGGTGCTAGCAGCACAACATTACTTTATCAGAATTTTCTGATTTTTTATATATATATATTTTTTTAGTAGTTGAACTACAGGGAAGGGGAATATGTTCGTAAAGACGCGTGACGTAGTAACTTTTACCCCGATTTCGGTAGTAAGAACATCTTAGAAAATACATACTTTTTGGGCTCTCATATGTATGTACCTGAGAGTAAAAAAAAAATATATTCATACATCTGAGTGCACCCTGATTTTTATTTGCCAAAACAAAGCAAATATCTTTGAATCAAATCGAAGCACTATTTAATAAAATATGTAAATAATAACTCCCACAGTCAAGTAGGCATTTAAAGTTATGGCTATAGCACAATTGGAAATAGTTCAGTGTTTTTTGTTATTTAACATTATGTAAACACCAAAATTAATCTCTTATTTTGTGTGTGTGTGTGTTACTGCAAGGTCGGATAGTATTATAAAAGTATTATGGACAAGTGAACCGGTCAGATATGTTCAGTGGGCCTGATGCGGCCCGCGGGCCGTGAGTTTGTGAACCCTGCTGTTGACTATGTTAACGTTTGCAAAAATAAATAGGGCTATAGACTGGTAACTGAATGTAGGTCTCACTCCTTACACGCCCGTTGTGCGGCTTGCGTCCAAAGATACGGCAGGGGTTTTGCTAGTAAGAGGATTTGTTTTAACAACGGACAGGCACACTTACTTCTTGTTGTCAGCCATAGAATAAAGAAGAGGTGTTTCTCATTGGCTCACTGTATATTTTGATTGTTGAGTGGGGAAACGGAAATATATAAACATGGACATTTAACCTTTCAAGCTATTTAAATATCGGATGAAACACTCATGTTAGGTTCATATATTTTTTTCTATAACTTCTTTGTCTTAGAACAGTTCACATGTGACGACGTATAAACACGTGAAGTGTTTATTTATTTAGCAGCGCGTCTTACTACCCGTTCGGGTTATACGCTTAAGTACTAATTACGCTAATGGGTTAGACATTTGTAAGGTTGAATTTAGAGGAAGGGAACCAGCATTTGTGTGGAGGAAGAATGGAAAACGATTTAGGGAAAACCACCCCTCAGTTAATCCGAGCGAAATTGGAACCTAGATCTCCCCGTCCTCGGAAGTCTAGTTCAACACGAAAATTAGCGCGCTAGCTAATTACGACACCGAGGCGGGTCACGTGAAAGTAAATCCAGCAGCATTTTTTTTAGCTGTTAGATAAGGCCCTTCCTATGAAAATTGGACTATAGCATCTCGTCAAAGTAAACAACCCTGCTTTGTTGACAGGAGGAGTCCGCGATTGAGCCATACTGAACGTGCAGCCATGGTCTGTTGGCAAAGATAGTGCCAACTTATGTGGATAAAAGGTATCATGTGGTCAGCACAAATAACCTTCCAGCCGTTAACCTCAGTTTTCTAGACTGGAATCACTGCTTCTTTATTCAAGTATCTCCTCATTTGTCCTCACGGGGCTGAGTTTGACCCCGTTACAGACCAACTGATTCAAAGATACATTCTGGAAGTGCTGAGGATCGAACCCGGGATCTCTGTATCTGTAGCCAGGAGCTTTACAACAGAGGCAGTCAGTATTTGTTTATAATAATTTTAAAATACATATATCATAGCCGAATACTGGGGTCTTCGATAAATTGAAACTTCACTTAAAATTTCCTCTTAGAGTGAAAAAAAACCCACAAGAAAACCTTTTTAAAAATCCCCCTTCCCTCCACCATATCACTGATGTTCACCCAGAGATGAAACAGCAAACACAGGAGGAGGGGGACGTCCTATTCTCCCAACTCCTCCAGTATCCACCTCTGTCATCATGAGCAAACACAGGAGGAGGGGGACGTCCTATTCTCCCAACTCCTCCAGTATCCACCTCTGTCATCATGAGCAAACACAGGAGCAGGGGGACGTCCTATTCTCCCAACTCCCCCAATATCCACCTCTGTCATCATGAGCAAACACAGGAGGAGTGGGACGTCCTATTCTCCCAACTCTGTCATCATGAGCAAACACAAGAGCAGGGGGACGTCCTATTCTCCCAACTCCCCTAGTATCCACCTCTGTCATCATGAGCAAACACAAGAGCAGGGGGACGTCCTATTCTCCCAACTCCCCTAGTATCCACCTCTGTCATCATGAGCAAACACAAGAGCAGGGGGACGTCCTATTCTCCCAACTCCCCTAGTATCCACCTCTGTCATCATGAGCAAACACAAGAGCAGGGGGACGTCCTATTCTCCCAACTCCCCTAGTATCCACCTCTGTCATCATGAGCAAACACAGGAGCAGGGGGACGTCCTATTCTCCCAACTCTGTCATCATGAGCAAACACAGGAGCAGGGGGACGTCCTATTCTCCCAACTCCCCCAATATCCACCTCTGTCATCATGAGCAAACACAAGAGCAGGGGGACGTCCTATTCTCCCAACTCCCCCAATATCCACCTCTGTCATCATGAGCAAACACAGGAGGAGTGGGACGTCCTATTCTCCCAACTCTGTCATCATGAGCAAACACAAGAGCAGGGGGACGTCCTATTCTCCCAACTCCCCCAGTATCCACCTCTGTCATCATGAGCAAACACAGGAGGAGTGGGACGTCCTATTCTCCCAACTCCCCCAATATCCACCTCTGTCATCATGAGCAAACACAAGAGCAGGGGGACGTCCTATTCTCCCAACTCCCCCAGTATCCACCTCTGTCATCACGAGCAAACACAGGAGCAGGGGGACGTCCTATTCTCCCAACTCTCCCAGTATCCACCTCTGTCATCATGAGCAAACACAGGAGGAGTGGGACGTCCTATTCTCCCAACTCTCCCAGTATCCACCTCTGTCATCATGAGCAAACACAAGAGCAGGGGGACGTCCTATTCTCCCAACTCCCCCAGTATCCACCTCTGTCATCATGAGCAAACACAAGAGCAGGGGGACGTCCTATTCTCCCAACTCCCCCAGTATCCACCTCTGTCATCATGAGCAAACACAGGAGCAGGGGGACGTCCTATTCTCCCAACTCCCCCAGTATCCACCTCTGTCATCATGAGCAAACACAAGAGCAGGGGGACGTCCTATTCTCCCAACTCTGTCATCATGAGCAAACACAGGAGCAGGGGGACGTCCTATTCTCCCAACTCTGTCATCATGAGCAAACACAGGAGCAGGGGGACGTCCTATTCTCCCAACTCTGTCATCATGAGCAAACACAAGAGCAGGGGGACGTCCTATTCTCCCAACTCTCCCAGTATCCACCTCTGTCATCATGAGCAAACACAGGAGGAGTGGGACGTCCTATTCTCCCAACTCTGTCATCATGAGCAAACACAAGAGCAGGGGGACGTCCTATTCTCCCAACTCCCTAGTATCCACCTCTGTCATCATGAGCAAACACAAGAGCAGGGGGACGTCCTATTCTCCCAACTCCCCCAGTATCCACCTCTGTCATCATGAGCAAACACAAGAGCAGGGGGACGTCCTATTCTCCCAACTCCCCTAGTATCCACCTCTGTCATCATGATCTACCCACTGATAACGATCGTTATATTCAAACCACTTCCGGTCGGTAGCTATTATATTAATACGGGTGTTAAAAACCACACAGGAAGATCATGTTTACACATTTTCTTTCCATTTATCATAATTGTTTGTTTTTGAAAACCTAATAGAAGCAGGTTTAAGGGGGGGGATGTAGGGGCCGCGAATTAAGGGTGGTGTTTTTGCACTTTTAATAGCAAAACTTTATTTTTGGCCAAAAATAAATAAAATATTGCTCCATTACAAACGTATCAGTTTAATTTAATTTACATGATGACCTCAACTTTTCTTGAATATCTGTCAAGAGTGTCCTGGAATTTAATGACAAACTTTTTCTCTTCATTTAAAAAGTTTGTCAACGAATGCCGCTCTGCTCAGGACAGATATTCAACAACTGTTATTATTATTATTATTATTATTATTATTATTATTATTATTATTATTATTAGCACCGCGTCTTACCACCCGTTCGGGTTATACGCACTTACGCTAATGTGTAATGGTAGGGTGATTGTGAGATGAAATGGAGGACCTACAGTTTAACGTGGAATCCGAACCACGGTGGAGGCCTGGCATTCCTCACATTCACAAGTTGTGATTAATACACGTCTTGTCAGAGGTGAAGGAAGGGTTTTTCAACAACTGTTAATATCCCCATGTGCAGAAAATTAAACTATTATGTTTCTACTTTAGCAATATTTTATTTACCCGCCTCGGTGGCGTAGCTAGCCAACGCGCTAGTCGTGTTAAGCCCGACTGCTGAGGACGGGGATATCGAGGTTCGAATCTCGGTCGGGTGAACTGGGGGTGGTTTTTCCTAAATGGTTTTCCACTCTCCCTCCACGCAAATGCGGGTTCACTTCCTCTAAAGTCAACCTTCCCAATTCCTTATCCATTAGCGTAATTAGTACTTAAGCGTATAACCGAACGGGTAGTAAGACGCGGTGCTAAATAATAATAATAATAATAATAATATTTATTTATTTCGGCCATAAAAAGTTTTGGTGTAAATAAAGAAAAAAAAGCACAAACACTTCCCTTTCCCCGCGTCCCTTACATTAACATCTTAACCTTAAGCATCACTTTATGTATGAGGTGCAGCGCAGTGCTCAAGGCGTAAGACTCGCACTGTACTTGGATGCCATTGATGGGAAGATCTCGGTTCAAATATCTCCTGGGTTAACTGAGAAGAGGTTTTTCATTTGTGATTTTTACTGTCGTTTTATTATATCCTTCATGCTAATGCTGCTGCATTTTCTCTAAGCTACGGTAGTTAAACCTTGCGTCGATGTTCTGCACACACACACAAACGGGCCCTTTTATTGCACTTAATTGAGTAGGGAAACTTGTATTGGAAATATGATGATAGCTATCACGACAACTAGCAGAGAAGCTTTTACACAAGTTGCAGAGTGAGGTATGGATTGTTCTCATTTATTTTTCGGGAATTAATTAAATGTTAAAACAAAAATACATAGTTATACCCTTTTTAAAAAAAAAATCTTATGTATGAACTAAAACAATGGAAATTTTGACCCCCATCAGTCTTATTTATTTAAAATATAAATACATGTGTAGGGAACAAGAAATCAAATTAACTTTCTTTAAATTTCTCTTAGAATCTTTTTTTTTTTACTCCGCTATGGGTGATTCCAGCCCCTCACCTCCTCCCTAGTACCCCTGTCTATAATATTCTGGTGAGTGTTAGTTAATGTGTGGACCGCGAGCCCTCCCCGTGTTATTTATAAACCCTCTCTGCCGCTGAAACCTGTGATTTGAGACTGGCCGGTGATGGCGGATGTAAGATGCCCCCCCCCCCGCCCCACTCACCTCAACCCCGCCCTCTTTTCCACTTGTTCCTCTCCTCGCCCAAAGCTTCTAAGATGACGCAATGTAATGGGGGGAGTGAGAAAAATAGAAATATAAAAATGACATTAAAAACAACACCCTTGATCAGAAGCCAAAAAGGAGTAGGTTTAGGTTGCCAGAAATTAGTCAGTTTTTTGTTTTTTGTTTTTGCACGTTTCGAAGACTATTGCACTGAGAAGAGTTTTCTTGTTTTTTTTATCTTGTAATAAGTCATGGTTTTAATTTGAGATGTTATAGGATGTCCTAATTTTTCAGCGGGTGGGTTTTTTTTGGATGACGACAAATTTATTATTATTATTTTTAAGTTTTTATAATTTATTTTTTATCTTAAAATAATTTCTAGCACCAGCTTTCATTCTTCCCCCCCCCCCCCCCCCTCCTAGTTAACCTATCAAAACTTACGCTTAGCTCTGAAACATAAAAACAAAAAAACAAAAAAAACTACAGTTTATTTTAAACTACATATATGCTGATTCTGGTAGGAAAAACAGTAAATGACAGTCACAAATGTAAGTATAATTACTTTCATATATTAATAATAATGATAATTTTTCTTAATACACACATTCTTACTTTATTAATACTGCAAATAATATGATTTAAATAATTAACGTTTGGTAGATATAAAATACCGGTAACATTGGTAGTCAAGTAAACTGCTATCAATGTTGACAAAAAAAAAGTTCGTATTTTCTAAATATGTTCTTTCTACCACAGGATATCCATCGAAGGAACACGAACTTATATTCTTAGGGCCTGACTTCACTTCCCGTCAGGGGTTAAATTTATTTTAATTACGTTAACAGGACAGGGATGAGGAAGGTAGAATTGAGAGGGAATGTACCCTAATTTTCATGGAAGGAAAGTGGGAAACTATTTATAGAACAAATCATCTTCAGTACAACTTACAGGTCAGTAACACGATACAAAGGACGGACAGTTGACAACTTACAGGTCAGTAACACGATACAAAGGACGGACAGTTGACAACTTACAGGTCAGTAACACGATACAAAGGATGGACAGTTGACAACTTACAGGTCAGGAACACGATACAAAGGATGGACAGTTGACAACTTACAGGTCAGTAACACGATACAAAGGATGGACAGTTGACAACTTACAGGTCAGTAACACGATACAAAGGACGGACAGTTGACAACTTACAGGTCAGGAACACGATACAAAGGATGGACAGTTGACAACTTACGGGTCAGGAACACGATACAAAGGAGGACAGTTGACAAACTTACAGGTCAGGAACACGATACAAAGGACGGCAGTTTGACAACTTACAGGTCAGGAACACGATACAATGATGGACAGTTGACAACTTACAGGTCAGTAACACGATACAAAGGATGGACAGTTGACAACTTACAAGTCAGGTACACGATACAAAGGACGGACAGTTGACAACTTACAGGTCAGGAACATAATACAAAGTACGGACAGTTGACAACTTACAGGTCAGTAACACGATACAAAGGACGGACAGTTGACAACTTACAGGTCAGTAACACGATACAAAGGAGGACAGTTGACAACTTACAGGTCAGAACACGAAACAAAGGATGGACAGTTGACAACTTACAGGTCAGTAACACGATACAAAGGATGGACAGTTGACAACTTACAGGTCAGTAACACGATACAAAGGATGGACAGTTGACAACTACAGGTCAGGAACACGAAACAAAGGATGGACAGTTGACAACTTACAGGTCAGTAACACGATACAAAGGACGGACAGTTGACAACTTACAGGTCAGTAACACGATACAAAGGACGGACAGTTGACAACTTACAGGTCAGGAACACGATACAAAGGACGGACAGTTGACAACTTACAGGTCAGGAACACGATACGAAGGTTTAGTTCATTGATTATACGAGTAAATATAAAGCGAATGGTGCGACCAACTCGGACCACACTTGAGAGTTTCTTTCCAACTCCGGGTTTTTGTCGCTCTCTCCAGTCTATTTATGGACTCACAGTTTGTAATATTCACCCTCCTCCTCTTGTTCTCATGTCTTAGTCACTCCTCTCACTTTATAACTATAACATTAAGATAATGGTGTTGGAGGGTCCTGACGTCACTCGGTAAGATCTGGGCCAGTGGTCGCGTGGTTAGTCCCCAGATTGTGGGTGTATGCGTGTTACAAGTGCGTTACCCCCCCTCCTTCCTTCCTCTCCCTGCCTCCTCCTCTCTGGTACAAAGAGAGAGAGAGAATATCAGTGTTAGCAGTTACCCCGAGTACACAAGCCAGCCTCAGTGTGGAGTGACAGAAAGAGAGGGGTATGTAGGATGTGACACACAGTTGTTTTTTTTTGGCGGGGTGCCCGAGGGTTTTTTTGGACGGTCTCTCTAGGGGTGCACGGTCCCCTGAGATGACTAACTTTCATTCAATAACAGCGATACTTGAGGTTCTACAGGGAGTCTCCGTCTAACAGGTCGATAACAGTCTTCCTCCATGTTGAGATATTTTTCCTTTTTTTTTTTTATCACCGCAAATTTTTACCTGTTCAGGTTGTAGGCATGTATGATAACTACTCTAATGTGTTAGGGATGAGGAAGGTTGAGTTTAGAGGAAGTGTACCCGTATTTGCGCGGGAAAGAGTAGAAAACAAATTTGGAAAAAAACATCCTAAGTACACCCGATAAGACTCGAAATCCCGATATCCCCATCATAGGCATTCTAGTCCAACACAAGAGTGACGCCTTAGACCATATGGCCACCGAGTCGGGTTTTATTCCCGATTGGTTTCTTATTTTTATCACTATGTAAATATGGGTAAAGTTCTTTTAAATTTCGCTACGTAAGTGCGGTAATTACTCTAATGGGGTAGGGATGAGGGAGGAAACATTCTAGATGTAATCTACCTGCATTTGCATGGAAGGAGGGTTGAAAACCATTTAGGGGGAAAACCACCCTCATTAGACCTGACCGAAACTCAAACCCCGGTCTCCTCGTCATCGTCAGGCCAGCCTTAACACGAGAATGACGCCTTAGACCATTCGTCCACTGAAGCGGTTTTGAGAAATGTTGACTTGGCTTGGCTTGTTGACAGTGCTATAGTATGATTTCGGTAATGCTGGGATCACGATCAACTTAACGTTAACTTAACATAACTTAACGTAACTTAACGTAAAGGTTCTCCTCCTGTCTTTAAATGGAAGCGATCACGATGCAGTTAACTTAACTTTCACTTACAGTTAACTTAACGTAAGAGATGTCCTGGGAGGTATTTCACGTTAAGTGAACGTTACTTGAAGGGTATCACGTGATCTAGCCAGCCAATCATTATGCGAGTGACGTCAACAGGGCTATTTAGTAATTCATTTGTTGGTTTTATGACCAATGTTTACCCTTTAGCATAAGTTCTAATGATCAGACATTGAAACAAAATAATTAAACAAAAACAGGAAAGTTAAATTTATTAAAAAAATGTTTAATAATATATATTTATTATATTGATTGAAAACTGTAAACATTCACAGATCATCACTTTACAAATAGTACAAATCACAGATCATACTCGAGAATGAAGATGTTTGGCTCGAGTTGTTACGTTAAGTTACGTGAATCGTGATCACACATACGTTAAGTTAACTTTAAGTGAACGTTACGTTAAGTAAAAGTTAAGTTGATTATGATCACGCAGCATAAGAAGAACAATACATGTTTGTTACTAAAACAATTTTAATTTATTCATACATCAAATCATGTTATCTGCAGCTGTCACTTTTAATATTATATTATTAATACATATAAAATAATACAAGTTATATAATAAAATATTATTATTGGTCGTAAATAAATATGTTTGAATTTTCTAAACTGTTCCACCAACCAGGATAAGTCTTTACATTGTAGAACGTAGATCATTGATACGCGTTGCAAGAGCTTAGAAATCTCACATTATTCAAGAAGTTGTTTGATACTATTTAATATTGTTTTAAACCAAATATAGGCGAAAATTATCAGCAGTTGTCCGACCAGATAAAATGCTAAAATTTTTAGTTAAAAGTTAAAAGAAAAATTAATGACGCTTAACGCGAGCTTCTGAGATTAAAGAAAAACGTTATAAGCCTAGAACTAACCATCATCTATCTAATATATATTATATTATTAGCACCGCGTCTTACTACCCGTTCGGTTAATAATCTTATGTACTAATTACGATAATGGGTTAGGAGTCGGGAAGGTTAAATTTATAGGAAGTGAACCCACATTTGTGTAGAGGGAAAGTGGAAAACCATTTAGGGAAAAACCACTCACAGTTCACCCAACCGAGATTCGAACCTTGATCTCCCCGTCCTCGGTAGTCTAGCTGAACACACGAAACTACGCCACCGAAGCGAGTCCATCATCTATCAAGACTTGTTTTCATTAGGTCCCAACAGAAAACTTTAACATTAAGTGGGATTATCTTATATAAGGTTTTATGTAGGTTTTTTTGTAACTTATCACACCTTTAAAAAAATTTAAATTTAAATTTTTTTGGTGAAAACAAAATAAAAAAACCACTTCATAGATAATCCGGGATTTCTAAACATCTTCAAGGCTTCTATATGCTTTCACATGTAGCATATGATTGTGTTACTGGCTCTTAAAGGGGGGGATGCAGAAAACACTATAAAAGGTCAATGTTTTTGCAGTTTTAATATCAACATATTTTAATGGTCAAAATAAATAAAACATTACTCCAATACAAACCTAATTTAATGTTCTTCACCTGTTGATATCAACAGTTGTTGAATACCTGTCATGATCATAGTGTCATTAGACGACAAACTTTTAAAATGAAGATAAAAAGTTGTTCCAGGACACCTTTAAGAGATACTTAACAACTGTTGATATGACCATGTGAAGATAATTAAACTCGATGTTTTTAATGGAACAATTTTATTTATTTATTTTTTACCAAATAATTGTTTTGATATTAAAAACAGCACAAAAAACCTGGACTTTTCTCGCTTCCCCTTCATCCACACCTTAACCACTTAAGCTATCTACATCAAAGAAGAATAGCAGGAAGTGAATTTTATTAATAATCAGGTGACCTGGTGGTCTAGGGGTTAAGGTGTCAGACTTCTGTGCTGAGGGTCCTGGGTTCAATCCTCGGTCCCGGCACAGATTTATCTGATTGCCAAACCCTTCCTTTACCTCTGACAAGACGTGTATTAATCACAACTTGTGAACGTGAGGAATGCCAGGCCTCCACCGTGGTTCGGATCCCACGTTAAACTGTAGGTCCTCCATTTCATCTCACAATCACCCTACCATTACACATTAGCGTAAGTG